>OY728165.1:192964199-194172771 GCA_963277665.1 Viscum album | reverse complement strand
CATGTGGTTGGGGTGGCTATGGTGTGTGGGTTTGGGGCGGTAGTCATGGGGTCAAGTCCCTAGAGTAGTTCATTTCTTATTTTGTGTCATTTAGGGTCCAATGTAACCTATAATATACTATTATTACTATTATTACCAATCCATTATTTTTAAAATTATTTATATTATTAATTTAATTTCTATTATTTCTATTAATATAGTGAGTTTTAGGCATGGTCAACATCAACCATGATCTTATAATTTTTTCTCAAAGGATACATTACTAGAGTCATTGCTACAACTTGTCCTTTTATCGGTGCTAAAAACCGACATTAATAGCGCTATAAAAGCATTTTTAATGCTATCATAGATAAATGGGGGTCCCCTTTATCAGTGCTAAAAAAATAGCTGATAAAGGCCACCTTTATCAGCGCTAAAAAAAGCATTGATAAAGGGGGTCCATTATCAGCATTTTTTTAGCACTGATAAAGGGGGAACTTTATCAGCGCTATCTTGAGTGCTGATAATGGGGCCCTTTATCAGTGCTCTTTTAGAACTGTTAAAGGATTCCTTTATCAGTGCTGATAAAGGCACCGTCCCCTTCACTTGCACACCTGCACACCTACTTAAAATAGCACCTGCACACGAACCAAGAACCGAAAGATGGCACAACACACACAATATTTTGACAAACAATGCTATATACATTTACTTAACATCATGAATAAAAATAAACACACTGATATATACATTTCAAACAATGTTTTACATGGTTACAATTATAATTATCCAACAATAGTTATAAACATTAATCTTTCATCCTTTGATATCTGTGATCCCCTCTCAAAAATTTTCGTCCATGGTATTTGTTGCCGAACAAAGCATCCGAACACAAGGAAAAAAATTTACCTATATAAGAAAGAAAATATTATGTTAGTAATACAATAATGAAATAAATTAAAACATTAATATGAAAGAATAAATTAATATGGAAATGTGAAACTAAAATGTGGATATGATAAACTCAAATGTTTTCATTCTGGTAACAATTAAAGGGAATAATGTAAAATCAATATGTTTTTGGATGATTTATCTCATTTAATAAATACTGATTCTTTATCTAATGAAAATCTTTACCGGTCACACCATCCGTCGGATTGAGGGACGGTTGATTTGTTCACGTCACAAATGACTCATGGATCGTTGTCCTAAAGTATCAAAAAAATCCGAATGTGTTTTCTCGGTTTGTCGTATGTCACTTGTGTTGTTTTCTAAAGTTAATGTCAATTTGAAACTGATATCAGACACTTTTTTCCATACCGGTCACACCATGCATCAGATTGAGGCGTAGTTGATTCTTAAATGTCACAAATGACTCATGGATCGTTTTCCTAATGTATCAAAACAATCCGAATGCACTTTCTTGGTTTTCTGTATGTCACCTGTGTTGTTTTCTAAAGTTAATGTCAATTTGAAACTGATATCAGACACTTTTATCCATACCGGTCACACCATGCATCGGATTGAGGTGAGGTTGATTCTTACATGTCACGAATGACTCATGGATCATTTTCCTAAAGTATCAAAACAATATGAATGAATTTTATCAGTTTTCTGTATGTCACCTAAGTTGTTTTCTAAAGATAATGTCGATTTGAAACTCATATCGGACACTTTTAGCCATACTGGTCACACCGTGCGTCAGATTGAGGTGTGGTTGATTCGTACACATCAAAAATGGCCCATGGATCGTTGTCCTAAAGTATCAAAAACAATCCGAATGTGTTTTCTCAGTTTTCTGTATGTCACTTGTGTTGTTTTCTAAAGTTAGTGTCAATTTGAAACTGATATCAGACACTTTTATCCATACCAGTCACACCGTGCGTCAGATTGAGGTGTGGTTGATTCGTAGACATCAAAAATGACTCATAGATCTTTTTATTAATGTATAAAAACAATCAGAACGTGTTTTCTTATGTTTCCGTATGTCACTTGTGTTGTTTTCTAAAGATAATTTCAATTTCAAACTGATATCAAACACTTTTAGCCATACCGGTTACACCGTGCGTTGGATTGAGGTGTGGTTGATTTTTACATGTCACAAATGACTCATGGATCGTTTTCCTAAAGTATCAAAACAATCCTAATGCGTTTTCTTGGTTTTCTCTATGTCACTTTTGTTGTTTTCTAAAGTTAATGTCAATTTGAAACTGATATCAGAAACTTTAATCCATACTGGTCACACCATGCCTCAGATTGAGGTGTGTTTGATTCATACACGTAAAAAATGACTCATGGATCATTTTCCTAAATTATCATAACAATATGAAAGTGCTTTATTGGTTTGTCGTATGTCACTTGTGTTTTTTTTCTAAAGTTAATGTCAATTTGAAACTGATATCGGACATTTTTATCCATACTGGTCACACCGTGTGTCGGATTGAGGTGAGTTTTATTCGTACACGTCACAAATGACACATGGATCATTGTCATTAAGTATAAAAACAATCCAAACGCATTTTCTTAGTTTGGCATATGTCACTTATGTTGTTTTCAAAAGTTAATGTCAATTTCAAACTAATATTATACACTTTTTGCCATACCGGTCACACCGTGTCTCGGATTGAGGTCCG
Organism: Viscum album; assembly: GCA_963277665.1. Lineage (NCBI taxonomy): Eukaryota > Viridiplantae > Streptophyta > Magnoliopsida > Santalales > Viscaceae > Viscum > Viscum album. The sequence continues at coordinate 194,170,159 of OY728165.1, read as the reverse complement.
GTTGATTCATACACATCACAAATGACTCATGGATCATTTTTCTGAAGTATCAAAACAATACGAACGTTTTTTCTTGGTTTTTTATATGTCTCCTGTGTTGTTTTCTAAAGTTAACGTCAATTTCAAACTAATATCAGACAATTTTAGCCATACCGGTTACACTATAGGTCAGATTTAGGTGAGGTTTCTAATTGTGTTTATGAGAGGATCGGGTTTGGTATGAGATTTTTATAGCCTAGTTAGGTTTTATAAGGTTATTTGAGTAGGTATTAGAGTCTTAGGCCTAATGAATATGGATAATATATTTTTATATCTCATGTGTGATGGGGAACACCCTTTTAAGGATATATAAGAGTCATGATGTGTGTGATGAGTAGGATATTCCATATAGGGATTGGTGAAGTGTGACATAGAGGACTTCCACCTTATAATTGGATTAAGAGATCTCCAAGGGGAGATATGATATGGTACCTAAGTGGGGGTCATGGTAATAGTCTGGATGAATTAGCATAGGGTGTAACGTCCCGGTTCCAGAATCCACCTAGAGGTTCCCTGTCCCTGGTTGGTCACATGGCCTCAAGAACATTTCCCCAAATGCCAGAGGCTTCCATCTAATAGCAAGGGCCTTGGGTGTGATATTGGGGAAACTATACCCTCATTGGCAGAGTACACAGTGGAACTAAACAAAGTAAAGAAATGCTGGAAGTAGTGAATATCCAAGAAAAATAAAAAGCGGAAGACTAAAATAATAAAAAATTGGAGCACACATGTATATATGAAATTATTCATGATATATATGTCTAGGAAAGTAGCCAAACAAGTCACAATGCTGAATAAAATACTAAAACAAAGTACAAAGAAAAGTAAACCGATAAGCAACTCATCGGTATCGCAAGCCTCGACTTGGTCCCATGCTCTCCTATTCCAAAGCAATCAAGTACCATAAATCGAAGGGTGATTTTCCATGTCTATACCTACAACAAAAAAGTCTGTTTGGTCCCAAAAGCATGGCCCAAACAGGTTGTGAGAATAAAATCACAGTAGGCAACCACCCAAAGATCTATGCCTAACAGTCAGTGAGTATATGGAAGATAATAGTACTGTAAGCAGTAAACGGTAATAGTAAATAGCAGGCAGTAAAAATTAAACAGTAGGAGGATGATATACAATAGTAATCAATCCATAGAACAACAAGAATTAGTGAAGAAAGTAGCTAAACACAACAGGAACCCCTCTAGGAAGTACTCGCATCCAACCCCTCTGGTCCTATCCAAGAATTACAAACAACCCTCTAGGCAGTGAACTCAGCCTAAACTCTCTGGTTTGGTCATATGAAAATTATAAGACTCTCTGGGGAAGCTCACTCGGTAAATTCCCCTTATAGTCTAGGGTAGTCAGGGACTCTCTGAGGAAGATCACGTAGTCTAACCCTCTTATAGCACCATGGTCTAGAAACTATCTGAGGAAGCTCACTCGGTCAATTCCTCCTATAGTCTCAGGTCTATCACAGAATCTCTAAGTAATCTCACTCAATCAATTCCTTCTCTAGCATGGAAAGGTTTTAAATAAAATCAAACAAAGTAAAGACTCCCTGTGTAATCTCACTCGTTCTACACTCCTATAGTGTATAATATCCAAGAATCTCTGAGAATCTCACTCGATCTATCCCATGTAGTCTACAATGTCCAAGACTCTCTGAGGAAGCTCACTCTTGGTCTACCATCCTATAGTCTGTAAAATCCAAGACTCTCTGGGAAGCTCACTCGGTCTATCCCTTATAGTCTATAGCACCAGGTTCTCACGGTCTCATGCCAGTCAGTGCATAATAATGATATAAGGCCAAAGTACACCTACGGAGCTACTTGGCTAACCAGTCTACAACAAAACAAGCATGTCAAGAATATCATTCCATCCTACAGTCTCAAGGTATGGAAACAAGTATAACGGACAAAGGCTAACAAGACCCAAAGGTCGTAACAAGAACAAAGGAATGGTCAAAACATCCAAGCATAGAAATTATCCACAAATATAATCAAATTAACTTTACACAAGCATACAAGAAAGGCAGTAAATAAACAGGTTCAAAAAGTTAATCATGCAATACCCCGTTCACGGTTATTAGTGGAATTTGCACATAAAACTCAAAGACTTTGAAAGGTAAGGAACAAAACACCTACCTCGATGATAGGAGATCAATATACTTGAACCACGAGGTTTTATTCTCCTTATAATGTTGTAGATCTACCAAAACATACAAAATTCTCAACACATGATATCTTGATAAAGAAGGAGAATCATGGAATAAGACTCAAGAAGAAAGAAGATCTCACTATTGCAGTTCCAATGCAATCAACGACGGTCAATTTAGAAACCAGAAGGAGGCTCAGGGGCACGGAGGATGTTCATGATTGTACGAGCACTCTCAGTCGAAGAACCTGGATAGGAAGGTCTTTTTGTTGATTAGGTGAGACCCCGGTCCGTTTAATGAAAAATAAGAAACTACACGGCGTGTACTTATAGGTGTACATGGAGTGTACTTGGCCTTTCTATACTCTTCTTTAAGCGGCCTCCACATCACCCTTACACACTATGTGTGTGGCCCAGACACGGCCGACACACGGCTTCGTGCTGCATCAAAGTACACATCGCGTACTTTTAATGTACATGACGTGTATTTTGAAAATTTCTAGATTTTCCTCTTTTTCTCAAAAACGACCAGAAAAGGAAAAACATACTTGAAACGAAGATCTGGGTTCATACAAACTTCCCCCCTTAATGAAATTTGTCCCTGAGTTTTCCTAGTAAGGAGTAGAAGAAGAAACCTCGAATAGCTTCGGCCACTGTGATCATACATCGGCCTACCTCCCCCAGGTCTCGTCCTGTACTCTCCCGTGCTGCCATAGAACCCATACCAGAGGAACAGACTGGCCACAGAGAACCTCCGTACTGCGATCGAAAATCTGGATAGGATTCCCCTCGAACGAAGCATCCACTTCGAGCTCGACCTCCTCGGGCTGAAATACATGAGACGTGTCTGAAAAGAAACGTCGGAGTTGAGAGACGTGGAAGATGTCGTGCATGGCCCGATACCTCTGAGGTAACCGCAACTGATAGTCAATCGGCCCAACTCTCTCCAACACCTCAAACGGCCCTACATAACATGGTGAAATCTTACCCTATCTCTGAATCCTCTTGTGTCCCAACCTCGATTAGACACGCAGGAAAACCTGATCCCCGAACTCGAACTCCATAGGTCATCCCCGCTGATCAACATAAGACTTTTGTTGATACTTTTCTATATCCATCCTCTTCTGAATCAAATCTATTTTCTCTGAGGTCTCCTGAACAAGACGAGTTCCCATCAAAGCTGCCTCTCCTGCCTCTAGCCAACACAAAGGTGATCGAACTGGCCTACCATACAAAGGCTCTTAAGGTTCCATCTGAATAGTCGCCTGAAAACTATTGTCATAGGAAAACTCCACAAGAAAGATATGATTCTACCAAGAACCTCCTAAGTCTAGAATGAAATATCGGAGCATATCCTCAAGAATCTGGATCGTACGCTCAGGCTGGCCATCTATCTAGGGATGGTATGATGTACTCAAAAGTACCTATGTACCCAAATCCTTCTGAATCCCCTTCCAGAACCTAGAAGAAAAATGCACATCCCTGTATGAAACAATGGAGTGTGGAACTCCATGCAGACTTACAATCTCTCAGATGTACAACCGCCCCAGCTCATTAATGCTAAAAGTCTCTTTGATCGGAAAGAAGTGAGCAACCTTCATAAGCATGTCGACGACAACCCAGAAAACATCACTCCCTCGAGTTAGCCTTAGTAACTCAGTGACAAATTCCATTGCGACATCGTTCCACTTCCACTCAGGAATGGGTAACTACTGTAAAATCCCTATTGGTCGCTGATGCTCCACTTTCACCTACTGACAAGTAGAACATCTCATGACAAACCCAGCAACATCCCTCTTCATACCTGGCCACCAGTACTGATGGTCTAGATCATGATACATCTTGGTGACGCTAGGAAGAACTACCCAAACTGAAGAATGAAAATCCCACATCATTTCCTCATGTATGTCTATGGGCACCCATACACGTCCTTGGAAACTCAAGATCTCATCCTCGCCCACTTTCCATCCAGGAGGAGGGTCCTATCCTGATACATTCTTCTGTAAGACTAGGAATTCTTAATATGATAGTTTCCTCTTCCATACACAATGAAGAAGGGTAGAGGTAACAACTACAGATGATAGAAAATTCTTCCCATGTTTGTCATGCACCTCTAAATGCATCTCAGAGAACAAAGCCATAAGCTGCCACTCACTACTGGCCTCCTGAACTGCCTAAATCTGAGTTCTCTTGCTCAACACATCAGCCACTGCGTTGCCCTTTCCCGGTGTATAGGAAAACTCAGAGTCGAAGGACTGAACATACTCGACCCACCTACATTGTCTCAGATTCAGATCATGCTGAGTGAATATGTACTTGAGACTCTTGTGGTTTGTGAAAAAGACAAAGTGCTCTCCCAAAAGGTAATGTCTCCAATAGCGTAAGGCATGAACAATAGCTGCCAACTCCAGGTTCTGTGTCAGGTAGTTTCTCTCATGTGGTCTCAACTGTCGAGACCCGTACTCAATGAATCCATCTTCCTGCTAAGAAAAACTCCTAATCCGACACCTGAAGCATCATAATAGACTGTATAGATCTTGCCCAGCTCTGGAAAGACTAGTATCGACACTGAAATCAACATCCCTTTTCACTCTTGAAAGGCTGACTCACATGAATCTGACGATAAGAACTTCACACCATTCGTGGTGAAACCTGTCAGCGGTACTGCAAGGTGTGAAAAGTCCTGTATGAAATGCTTGTAGTATCCAGCCATCCCTTAAAAACTTCACACCTCAAAGACATTCTTCGGCTGATATTGGGAAACTATAGCTCTCACTTTCTCTGGGTCTACTGATACTCTTATCTCTGAGATTACATGACCCAAGAAGTGAATCTGATCCATCCAAAAGTGGCATTTCGAGAGATTAGCATATAACTAATGCTCTCTTAGTGTACTCAGAACGATCTCAAGATGTGTAGCATGGTCGTGTCGAGTGTGAGAGTACACCAAGATGTTGTACATGAAAACCACTATGAAGGAATCCAAGTATGGATTGAACACTCGGTTCATCAGTGCCATAAAAACTATTGGTGCATTCGTGAGACCGAATGGCATAACTGTATATTCGTATAGACCATACCTGCTCCTGAAGGCTGTAATAGGTATATCTGATGGTCTAACGTGAAACTGATGATATCCAGACCTCAAATCCATCATCAAGAACACTCAGGATTCTCTAAACTGATCAAAGAGGTCATCGATCCTCAGAAATGGATATCGGTTCTTGACCGTCAACTAGTTCAACTTCCAATAATCCACGAAAAGACTAAAGGATCCATCTGCCTTCTTCGCAAACAGGATAGGAAAACCCCAAGGAGGAGTACTGGGTCAGATGAAACCCTTTGCCTGAAACTCCTCGAACTGCTTCTTGAGCTCCTGCAACTCAGGTGTAGCCATCCTATAAGGAGGAATGGACACTAGTGCCACTCCTGGAACAAGATCAGTCAAGAATTATACCTCACGCTCTGGAGGCAAACCTGAAAATTCCTCTGGAAATACATCCCTAAAATGATCCACCACTAGAGGAAAGTCTAACTGTGAAGTCCCCTGGTCATCCAGATAAAGACTGGTAATCTGGGTTGTAACTCCTCCTAACCCATGATGCTCTAGTCCAGCTCTAGCCACCTGGACATCCCACTCACCTCTATGAAGAAAAGATCCATCCTCTGGTGATACAAAACTCACCCTGCGGTGATAGAAAATGACGACTTCCTGGAAGGGAACTAACTAGTCCATACCGAGAATGACATCATAGCATGTCATCTCTAGGACATAGAGGTCCCATAAAAAGTGACACCCTGCAAACTCAAGAGGTAACTCTCTGTACTAACGTACACTAGATGTCCTCGTTCCCAAAAGTTTATCAAGAGTCAACATGTCGGCAAACCAAAAGATATAGAGCCCAAGGATCTCCACAACAGCAACAAAGATAAAACTCTGTGAATCACTAGTATCAAAAATGGCTGACGATAAAACTGAGGCTGCTAAGATCGTACCTCAATCTATGGAAGGGCCAGGATCCTGCTCCTGATAAGTCTGCTCCACAGTGAAAGACTGTCTTGTACTGCGGCCATGTGACCTTGGCTGACCACTCTAAGCCGATCCACTATGTTGTCGCTGGTAAACTAGTGACTGACCACCTCGACTGTGACCTCCACCTTGGCCCAAACAGCTGAAAGAACTCCAGTTCCCAGACTGGTGAGAAACTGGTGATACATCTCTTGTACGCAGGGTCATAAAAGAACCCCTACCACCAGCTGTAGGTGATAAGATCTGACCAAAATGCTGAAGATGGCCCATATTGCCGCAAGATCAGCACTCCATCGGGTCTCTCTGACACTGACGCCTAGTATTCCCACTCCTACCGCACTGGTAGCATACTACCTGGTTGCTAAAGATACATTCCGCCTACCCTTCTCTCCTTGAGTAGACTCACTGTAGTGCTTCCTGCTATCAGTAGGAGAAATATTGACTCTGGATTTCGTACCGCCTTGGCTCACTACTCAAGAATCTCTCAGATTGCGATCAGTGATCAGCACCTGGTTGAGGATAGATGATATCGAAGTCAACCTAAAGATATTCACCACAGAACAGATCTCCTTCCTAAGACCATCCTCAAACTTCCTAGAAAGGAATAACTCATCACCTGCTGGAATCGGCATGAATATTTTCAGCTCGGTAAAGCGAAACAAGTACTCCATAACAGAATGAGTACCCTTCTCCAGACTCATAAACCCCCGGGCTCGATCGGCCCTCAAGGTCTCCAGGTATAAGTAATCATAGAAGATGCACCAAAACTCATCCCAATTCATACTCTGTTAGCGCCCTGACTGTGAGATAACCTCCCACCACCTCTTGGTGGTGTCTCAGTGCATATAAGTATCCAACTTTAACCTTTTCTTTGGAGATATCTCCAGGTGATCGAAGATCGTCAGTGTGGCCTCTAGCTACGATTCTGCTGCCTGAGGTCCTCCATCCTCTGAGAAAGTAGAAGGATGCTGCTGCTGGAAAACCCGCGTCAACTCAGCCACCGACGGTGCAGGAGGCGGTGCTCCCTGAAAGTTCTGCATCATCCTCAGGAAGTCCTCCCTGAACTGCTCATCGGTGCCTGCAATGGGTATAACTACTAGTACCAAGGATGACACAATATGAGGATCTGTAGGAGATCCCTGATCGGCCATATCTGGTGTCTGATCACCATCTGAAAGCTGATGTACAACCAGAGGACTTCTCAGAGGCATAGCTCAGAGTGATCAAAAGCACAACTTAGATCAAGATTATCAAGGACAGAGAACACAAGAGTACAAAATGAGAACAGGATAAAGAAAAAAACTAAAGTTTTACCAAACATGACTACACAGCGTGTATAAAACTATACGGTGTGTTCCTTAAGGCCATTCAAATGGGCCTGTACCTCTGCCACATATGGTCGTATAACACCCCCCGACTACAGGACGTGTTGTCCCCACACACAGCGTGTACTTGAACTCCATTCCCCTGCCCGAGTCTCTTTACACGGCTAACCCACACAGTCCTCTTAACCCTAGACTACACGGTATGTTCAATAAGTACACGGCATGTACTATACAAGGTTTCGGAGACCTGTGTTGTTAGTTACACGACCGACTACATAGATGACCCTTACACGACGTGTTCCGAACAAACGCGGCGTGTATAGGAGAAGATAACACTGAACTGTGTTGTTAGTGACATGGACAGGTACCTAGAACAAGGATAAATGGTGTGTTCATACAAAACACGGCGTGTACTACATGAGCTTCACTGACCCGTGTTATTAGTGGCATAGCGGGGTACACCGCTCACTACTACACGGCATGTAAACACTATACACGACGTGTTCTTGAAAACTTTTTCACCACCCCAAGTTTCTTCTCACACAGTCAGTGACACGGTTTAAAACTACATGGTGTGTAGTCAAGTACACGCCGTGTATTCTGGGTTTTTCCAGGCAGTAGCTCAAAAACTATGTTGAAGCCCAGAAAACTCTGAAAAACAAACATGGAGGGGCCAAATTACAATCTGTGAGGGCCCATACTCCCTGCGAATCAAATCTTGGAATCTCCTACATATCATATACATGGGAAAAAAGTCAATGATCCACAAAACTCCGATTCCTGAGGGCCCATAACACCTCAAGAATTAAAATTTGGTGTTCATTTAAGTAAATTACAACACAAACAATTTCTCTATCAAACTGAAGGGATTCTATCAAAGCATCTATCACAACAGCATGTATAATCTACACAACATCTATCACAACAACATGAAATCTCTAATTCACCCTAGATGGCATGGCAAGAATGCATGGCATGTTATTTCTAGCAAGTTCCTATATGATTCATGAGATGGCATACCCTCATCTCATCAGGTTGTGACAGAAATAGAACTGTAATAGAAACAACCATAACAACACGAATCATTTGAGTCACTCAAGGTGAAATCGTATCAAGAATAAATCTCAAAACCATAAAACTACAATAAATGAGGTATATTGGCTTTTCCCAGTACACTGGTTTGCTACTCCCAGGCACAACTTATGACCAAGTACTGAATCCATCCTATCCCTGGCTAAGGCTATAAAAAGTAAATCAAGAGAAAATAATTCCTTTGACACCACTTTGTAACGTACTGGTTTCAGAATCCACCTAGAGGTGCCCCGTACCCGGTTGGTCACATGGCCTCATGCGCATTTCCCCAAATACCAGAGGCTTCTGACAAGCAACGAGGTCCTTGGGTGTGATAGTGGGGAAACTATTCCCTCATTGGCAAAGTACACAATAGAAGTTAACAAAGCAGACAAATAGCGGAAGCCGTGAATATCCAAGAAAAATAAATAGTGGAAGACTAAAACAATAAATAGCTAGATCACACATGTATATATACAATGATGCATGATACATATGTCTAGGAAATCAACCAAACAAGTCACAATGTTGAATACAATACTAAACCAATGTACAAAGAAAATTAAACAGATAAGTAACTCCTCAGCATCGCAAGCCTCAGATTGGTCCCATGCTCTCCTGCTCCAAAGAAATCAAGTACCAGAAGTCGAAGGGCGCTTGCCCTTGTCTACACCTACAACAACATAGTATGTTTGGGCCCATAAACATGGCCCAAACAGGGTGTGAGACTAAAATCCCAATAGGAAACCACCCGAAGATCTGTTCCTAACAGTGAGTGAGTATATGGCAGATAATAGTACATTAAGCAGTAAACGGTAATAGTAAACAATAGGCCCTAAACAGTAAATAACAGTAGGATGATATAAAAAAGTAATCAATCTATTGAAAAACAAGCAGTAGGGAAGCAAGTAGCTAAACAAAATAGGAACCCCTCTGGGATGTACTCGCAGCCAACCCCTCTGGTCCTATCCAAGAAGTACCAAAAACTCTCTAGGCAGTGCACTCATCCTAACCCCTCTGGGTTGGTCATACGAAAATTATAAGACTCTCTATGGAAGCTTTCTTGGTCAATTCCCCTTATAGTCTAGGGTAGTCAGGGACTCTATGAGGAAGATCACGTGGTCTAACCCTCTTATAGCCCCAAGGCCTAGAAACTCTCTGAGGAAGCTCACTCGGTCAATTCCTCCTATAGTCTCAGGTCTAACACTAACTCATTAAGGAATCCCACTCAGTCAATTCCTTCTTTATCTTGGAAAGGTTTTAAATAAAATAAAACAAAGTAAATACTCTCTGAGGAAGCTCACTCGGTCTACCCTCCCGTAGTCTATAATATCCAAGAATCTCTGAGAAGCTCACTCAATCTATCCAATGTAGTCTACAATGTCCAAGACTCTCTAAGGAAGCTCACTCGGTCTACCCTCTTGTAGTCTATAAAATCCAAGACTCTCTGGGAAGCTCACTCGATCTATCCCTTATAGTCTATAGCACCAGGTTCTCATGGTCCCATGCCAGTCAGTGCATAATAATGCTATATGCCCAAATTACACCTACAGAGATACTTGGCTAACCAGTCTACAACAAAACAATCATGTCAAGAATATCATTCCATCCTACAGTCATAAGGTATGGAAACAGGTCTAAAGGCCAAAGGCTAACAAGACCCAAAGGTCATAACAAGAACAAAGGCATGGGAAAAACATCCAACCATAGAAATTATCCACAACTATGATCAAATTACCTCTACACAAGCATACAAGTAAGGCAGGAAAACAAAAGGGTCAAAAAGGTAAACACTCAATACCCCGTTCATGGTTATTGGTGGAATTTTCACATAAAACTCAAAGACATAGAAAGGTAAGGCACAAACCACCTACCTTGATTCAAGGAGATCAATATACTTGAACCACAAGGCTTGATTCTCCTTAAAATGTTATAGATCTACAAAAATGTACAAAACACTCAACCCACGATATCATGAGAAATAAGTAGAATCATGGAATGAGACTCAAGAAGAAATAAGAGCTCACTGTTGCAGTTCCAATGCAATCGACAATGGTCAATTCGGCCAACAGACAGAGGCTCGGGGGCTCGGAGGATGTTCACGACCGTACGGGAACTCTCGGTCGAAGAACCTAGAGTGGAAGGTGTTTCTGTATATTAGGCGCGACCCAGGTCTCTTTAATGAAAAAAAATAAACTACACGGCATGTACTTTTGGGGTATATAGCATGTACTTGTCCTTTTAGTACTCCACTTTAAGCGGCATCCACATCGCCCTTACACACCGTGTGTGTGGCCCGGACACGGCCCGCACATGGCTTCACACTACATCAATGTACATGGCGTGTACCTATAAAGTACACGACGTGTATTTTGAAAATTTTCAGATTTTTCTTCTTTTACTCAAAAATGACCAGAAAAGGAAAAACATACCTAAAATGAAGATCTGAGTTCTTACATAGGGTATCCAAGGATCTTAGTGTGAGTTTCGTAGGATGGTCATTATTTAGTTTTAATGATTTTTAATGTGGTAATTAGAAGATGATATAAACTAGACTATTTAGGCCTAGATCAAGTATAACATGTGGGTTGTGACATTACCATGTAAAGTTGAGTGTGTGTTGGTATCAATGAGTATATATGGGTAAGGTTTTTAGAACCTAGTAGATTCCCTTATAGGAGGAATTGTAATGTTGATAGGTTGGGAATAATTTTCATGTATAACCAAGATGGATTTAAGGAGATTATTATGCAAGGCTAAATGGATGGTGACTTTTATCATTTATGGTCAGACCAACTAAGAGATTTGGACTTCATATGACTTTCACCTAGTTGAAGTATGATCATCCATGGGGCCCACCTATTGATGATGTGTTTTTGCTATTACGAGGGGTTGGCTATCTATATAACCTCCTTCGATTACTATTTATATGTTTTGTGGCATGAGATAAGATGGATGGCCTTTATTTAAGTGATAAGGTGTTTGTAGGACCCTACTTTGAGTGAGAAGGCATTGGTCAAAGGGGATTGGTGTGTGACTTCTATGGGATCCACCTATTAATGGTGCATTTTGACTTGTGATAGAGGTTGGATATTGTGATTCCCTAATTAGATCATTTTTGTATGATAATATGATATGAGGTATAGAAATTGGGATCACTTAGTATTGGTTTGGAGTATATTTGTGAGAGGTTTTCTATAGAGATTCCCTCCTCAAATTGTTTTTATGTGATGTGATGGTGAGACCCACCGTAAGTGAGAGGGGAGCAGCTGCTTTGTTGTGGAATTAGAGGATATGTGAATCACACCAAATGTGATAGGTTGGTGGCACTGTTATGATGAAAGAATGGATATGATATTTAAATTGGTATATGACCCAACCAAGAGAGAGTGGGTAGTGGGAAAGAATTGGTAGAAACCCTATTAAGGTTCATTTGTTTGAACCCAAGGAGAATAGTGTTCAATATGGTGTACAATATAGAACATACTAAACATATGTCTCGTCTCGTTTTCATGCCTCACATGATGACATGAATTCACCGACATGGATGGTTCAAACCCTACCTGGCCTAACTATGGGGTAGTATCTAAAATCCGAAAAAGACCTATAATAAGGGCCACTAGACGGAGTCAAATCCTAATCTATTGTAACAAACATTCAAAAAAAATACTCCCTATATTTAGGTTTCTATCACAAGGCTATAGTGGGGAGAGATAATCAAGATCAGACAAGTAACCAACCACATATACATGTGTCACACACACAAGCATCACACACAGGAATCACAACAAATCATAATTAATCTCAATATTGAAAATAAATTCAAAAATAATTAATTCATGAAAAATAAATTTTACTCACCTTAAGGAGGATGACCCAGTGGCGGAGGAGGAGGAGGCGTCGACAGAAAACGCAGCATAGAGGCAGCACAAAGGCAGCGGAGGCAGCGGAGGCAACAGAGGCAGTGGAGGCAGCTCAGAGGCACCGAAGGTAGCGGAGGTAACTGAGTAGTCATAGGGGGAGGAGGAGAAGGAGGAGAAGGAGGCACAGGTGGATGAGGAGGAGGAGGTTATAGTGGAGGAGGATGAGGAGCCGCGGTAGAGGAGGAGGAGGAGGAGGAGCCACGACAAGAGGAGGATGAGGACAAGTAGGCATTGGAGGTGATGAATGAGGCGGCGGCCATGGAAGAGGAGGAGGAGAATTAGGCAGTGGCAGAGAGGAGTCAGCGGCGGAGGCGTAGGGTAGGCCTTCCGTGAGAGCTTGACAGGGTGCGGGGAGGAGGAGCCACGACAAGAGGAGGAGGAGGAGAAGTAGGCACTGGAGTAGGAGAATGAGGCGGCGACCATGGTAGAGGAGTAGGATAAGGATGCAGCGGTGGAGAGGAGGCAGTGGTAGAGGCATGGGGTAGGGCTTCCGCGAGAGATTGACAGGGTGTGGGGAGGAGGAGGAGGACCCGGGTGTATTTATAAATCCCATGGGGACCTTTATCAGTGCTAGTAAAAAGCGCTGATACAGGGGGTCTTTATCAGCCCTAAAATGAAAAGCACTGATAAAGACCCCCTTTATCAACACTTTTCATTTTAGCGCTGATAAAGACCCACTTTATCAGTGCTTTTGTAGCGCTGATAAATCTATACTTTATCAGCGCTAATAAAAGCACCGATAAATTTATAAATTTAATAATTTTTTTATATTATTATATATTTATTTAAAATGATATTTATGATAAATATATATATATTTATTAACAATTATAACTCTAAATAAATACATATTTATTTATACTTATAAAATTATAAGAAATATAGTTATTATATTTATAATCATATAAATATATAAAATAAATATATTAATTATATATATTTAAAAGATTATAAAAATCTTAATTATATATAGTTAACTGTAATTATAATTACAAATGTATTTGGAAGGTATATTTATATATATATCATTGAAAATAAAATAAAATATTTATTTATTTTTTAAATATAATGTAATTTTAATTATAAGTGTACATTTTTTAGAACATATATATTATATGGGTAACATAATGAATTGTAAATCAATAATACATCAACGTGATATGTAATTATAATCTTTAAATGAACATTATTCATGCACATATATGATCACATAACATATACGCATGATATATTCATTGACCCCAATTCATTTGAAAACACATATATATTCAATAATTTTAATTATATATATATATTGAAAAGTATTATATATTTATAAATAAAACAAATACATTAAATATAAACAAATATAATAAATATATATATTAAGTATAATGAATTAATAAATCTAATAAATATAATGAATTAACAAATCTTATCAATCTTATAAATATACTTATTATTAATCTTATAATAATTTAATTAAATATATATAGTTATAACATGTGTTTTTTATTTAATGTATAAAATAAACATTATTTTTGAATATAAATATAACAATTGCATATGATGTAAAGCGCTGATAAATGTAACCTTTATCCGTGCTAAGAAAAGCGCTGATAAATGTATCAATTATCAGCGCTTGTTTTAGCGCTCATAAAGGGTACATTTATCAGCTCTTTTATCTAGCGTTGATAAAGTCCTAACCCTTTATCAGCACTTTTCCATTAGTGCTGATAAAGGCAGGTGCCTGCCTTGCCCGGTTTTGTGGTAGTGAGTCTTTTTTTAACATTATGAATTATAATCCTTTATTCCTTTGTGGTGTAAGTATTTTAATCCTCAAATATGTAGTTCTATAATTTATTTTTATTAATAAATTCTTGAGGATGTGGGTTGCGATACCAACTCATGATCTGCATCATTTACTTATTAATATAATTATTACTAGTATAATAATTATTACTATTTTTATTATTATTACCATGAATACTATTATTATTAAAATAGTTATTATTATTATTTGTATTAGTATTGGTATTATTATTTTATATGAGTATATATAAATTAGGGAAAAAATAATGTCCAAATTTAGGGCAAAATTTGATCACAATCATTTCATAAACTTTCTCTCTATTAAATGGAAATAAATTCCCTCGATCATGATCATCTGATTGATATCACTGTTTATATATATATATATATATATATATATCCAAATTTCCATTAACTGTTGATGAACAAATTATCTAGTATATGTGGGACATGAATTGTGTTCTTATATAATTTTTTATTTTAAGGTTATTTTTTATATAATAAAAGAAAATTGTTACAATATCAGTTCAGAAGAACAATTTATTTGTAATATGAATATGTTTAGTTCATTTTTTGTAATACTTGGATATTTAGATAATGAATTACTTTTTTATGTTTAAATTCCTATGTTTACTAGATTCATTAAATGGGTTTGTAACATAAAAGTTTCACTAATATTCTAAGAATTTATTTACTTTTTATTGTGTGAACTTCAATTTGGTGTTAATAGATGGTTGTGTGAATCAGCTGGGTTGTGTCCCTAAGAAATGATTTTTTTTAACATGTTACATAAAACTTGTGTGATAAGACTTAATAGTCATGGTTCTTGTTGATTGAAAGTTTTTTTGGATTTGAGTTTTGGTGAATATCAATTCCTGATTTTCATTTTCATGGTGTTGATAGTGGTGATATGGTGACTCTTGTATTATAAATGGATTATGTGTTTTTTCATCATGTGAATTATGGTCATCAAAGATATTTTAAAGGGAATAAAATAGGTTTGATACAACTAAAATGGGAAATCTTAACTTCATTTCTTCTTATTTATTCAATTTGTGCACCTATGTCTTATTTTTACTGTATTTTGTCATAGTTTAAGCTCATTTAACCTGAAAAAATCAGTGATGTATTTTATTTTTCATTTAATAAGGTTAGTATAAGTTAGATTTCTAACTCACACTTCAATTAATTTCTCCCCATCATCATCGTCATCATAATTATGTGGTCCACCCCATTCCTGAGTGACATGGGATGATGCTCTTCATATATAATATTTAGAGTTAAAACCTTGAAAACATCCATTTAATAGATATTTTTGATGTAATGTATCATGTAATAAAGCAATATAGTGGCGGGTATTATAAAATCTAGTTAATAAAGTTGATAGGGTACTATGGAATTAGTAATATTCACCAAAAATGGTCTTTCGGGACATAATGTTTGGTGTTTAGGCTATAGTTTCACTAAGTCATGAAATTTTCATCCTTTTGGATGCTTAAAAATATAATGGGATAGTTGTGGAGTGGGTAAACCATAGGAGGATGTTGTGGTTTTTCCATACTAGATTTAGCCATTTTTTAAGGATTATCATTAAAATTTACCTTTTTCATACGTTAATTGGGATTATTATTTTGGCTACAAAGGATAAAATATTTGAAATCATTATTGTGTATAATAATATTCTAGTTTTTTAAAACTCTTGTAAGTGTATTGGTCAGGTGACTGATAAATATCATATAGGAATAGTGTGTTCTCTATGTAAGAAAATAGGATATGTATTTCATAAATGTATATTGGGGAATATAATCCCAAATAATTTTGTGCCACTTGATGTTGGGAATTTTCAACTTAAAGGGTAGGATGTGGAGATTTAATTTCCCACATCATATGAAACTTTTGTGGTTAGTAATGCACAAATTCAAGATCTGATTTTTAATAGGACTCTTTGTTATTTCTCCTCCTCTTGGATTGAGTAGGATTAGGTATCCTATGTTCCTACTTTATTTGTAGTCATTGTTTGAGGTGAGAATAATTCTTAGTATACGTTGGTTTGTGTTCACGTGGATGATTTTTATAATCTTGAAAATATTGATCTTAATAGTGGTATAGGTGGGGAATATGAAAACTTATAAGAAGAAGGATACATGTGTTTTAGTGTTATAATATAAAAATAAAAACTTGATTTATTGGGTGTTTAATCACTGATCTATAAGACTAAGAATTGTGTTTTATATATGTATAGGGATGAGGTGAAACTATAATCTAGGAAACATAATTCTATGATAGGATTAGTTAAGGGAGTGGTTGTTGTCTCTAGAAAAGTTGTTTTGGAGGTTATAGTCACACCTATCAATAATAATATTGACCAGATATATAATTCTCAGTCACCTATTGATATTATACTACGGGTAGTGATGAATCAAATCCTAAAAAAGATAAGAGAATTATTAAGATTGGTCCTAAAGAATACATGGAAGATGAAAATTCTTTTTAAGCTAGGTATGTTCCAAAGATAAATTCATATATATGATTTTACTTTGTTACACATGGTTAAAATTTTCAATCTATGTGGTGGGCCAAAGAGGTAATTTCTCCTTCCATTAGGGATACTAATCTTCCAAGAATTTGGTTTATGTTTATAAAAGTGAAACTAAAAATAAGGATAAGGAAACCAAGATGGAATTGGTATCTGATTTTGATACTAAAGAGGATTTTCAATCTATTATAGGGATGAAATCAACCTGTACTGGTGAAGATACCAATAAGGATGAGTATATTAATCATATGTTCATTAAACATGTAATTTTTTCGGAAATAAAGCAGCTATACAAAATTTTATTTCAATTGGTCATCAGGTTAGTGGAATTATTAATCCCTCAAATATTTATATCTGAAATTCTATAAAAATACCAATTCTTAATAGAATATTGGAATCTATTATAAGGGTTATGTTCAATAAAAAAATTCACTAATAGAGGTAATTGAATATTTTTCTTACTGTGAAATTAATATGTGAACCTGATAATTGAGTACACTAGTGAGTAGAAAGGTGTTTCCCACACATAAATACTTTTGTGATTCTTGATTTTATTAGTTCATCTAATGGTAGGGAATAATTATTTAAATAGTATAGAAATTCTTATACCTTCATGGATGTGAAATATATTATTGAAGAAAAAACATATGATTACAAGTAAGGTGAGGTTGTGACTTCTCACATGAAGAGAATAACCACTTTAGTAGATTATAATGTTGCTACCTCAATTGAGATTGATACTAAGGATCAATGTAATCCTTGTCAAATGGATAAAAAGTGGAGTTGAGAATGATATTAATATGGTCCAGTTGGTTAGGGTAACCATAAAAATATGTCTACATGAACCCAAACTTTGACAAATGGAAAACTTGGAATGTAATCTGTTTGATGAATTTTTCTTTATACTTTTTTTATAGGTCTATTGTGATTTTTTATAGGTAGATGGTAAATGAATGAAATCACTTTTTATTGAGAGACATGAATTTAAGAGAGAACTTGATTTTTTAGCATATATTTGAAATTGTGGGATAGTTTATCTTATGTTTTATTTTTATATTAGTTTTATATGGAATTTTATGTGTCATTATTTTGTGTTCCACCACCTTTATATTTTTTGTTTTTCTCATTTAATAAATTAGTCATGATATTGTTTCCAAAATTAAGGTTCTAACTATTCTAAATCATCATCACCATCAATTTCACGACTACCACCTCCCACATCAACACCACCACTACCATCGTCATCATAATGATAGAGTTTTGGTTGAGTGGTACTCAGACATATCCCTTACACTTGGTAGAGACAAGGTTTAATCCCTAACCCTTATGATATTTCACACACACCCTTATTTGGGGTGGGTCATTTAAAATTCCTCGTCTTCATTTTTTTGTGCAGGGATGGAAAGGTACAAGATGGTGGTAGTGGGTGAATATGTGTGAAGGAGGTATTTCAATACATCAAGGGAATGAGAGTAAAATATTAGTGTCATAGTGTGGCATACTGGTGTAGGGCATCACTGAGTGTTTCATAAAGGGGAATGACATGGCCTTAAAAACACAAGTAAACAAGGGTTGAAATATCGTATTTCCACTAGAATTACAATTCATTCACTTGGGACCTTTTTTCAATCAATCTACTAGTATTTTAATAGCCATTTATTATTTTCATGGTCCATTATGGGTGCTTCCCAATCATATCTATGATGGATTTGGAATGATACACTCAGTACCTAGGGTTTGTGTGTATTGTTTTTGTTTTTAATCCATTTAACTAAATAATCATCAACATCACCATCATCATCATTATATATTTGGATTGTAATGTAGGAATATCTTGAAAATAAATATTTCATAAATATTCTTCATCTTTCTTGATCTATGGACCTATTTTTTCTAAATTTATATTTCAATTCAATGGAACTATTTTCTTGATGGCCAAAATTCTGGGATAATAGTAGTATGGGAAAAAGAATCTAAGATAATTGGAAATTTGGAAGATTTGTTAGTGCATGGAAGTATTTCTTTCACACAGGTACTAAAAAAATCAAATAATGAATCCATTTGTTTTGAGGGAAGAAATGATATAGTTTTCTTTAGATCTAATGATGGATGATTATTGGTTATTTTTTATCCATATGTGTTACAAAAAAGTATGGATATATTTAAGTTCTACCTAATTAGAAAAAGTATTTATATCAAGAGGGATAAACCCTAGGATGAATAAATTAAGGCTAAATTTTTATCAACTGTGTAACATAAGGGACTGGAAGATTATTTCTCTTTTGAAAGATTATTATCATTTAATATTCAATTACAGAGAATTACTAAATCTGTTTTGGGACTCTGTAAGCATAAATCTTAAGTAGAGATTCTACAGGATGATGGAATGGGATATAAATTTCAATTAATATTTCTATAAGAACACAAATTCTTATATATAGATCAAGTTACATAGACTAAACTTGGTTTACTGGCATCTATAGACACTAAATGATTTATCCTCTTATGTGGGAACTCCTTTAAAGATGTATCAATACATAGTTCAATGGGAGTTAGTTATTATCATAGGATACTAGTGGTTGAAAATATTGATTCCAAATCCTTTAATTAGTGAAATTAATGGATAATATATCTAAGAGTAATGTTAATATTGGAAATGGAATAACTAGATAAGCCTATTTGGTTGAAAATATCCAAATAAGAGGGAACCATATATATAGGGAAGGAATTAATAGATACTAGAGAGGAAACTAAAGAGAATTATAAGGAGATGGAATCAACATAGGAGGATTACGATGGATCAGGGGAAACATCCCTTAGTCAAGTAGATGTTATTATTCCTAAATGAAATTAAAAATATATAACATGTTTGGGAAGTGATTTGGAGTTTGAAAGTGTGCAAGATCTTGAAGAAGACTTAAAATAAATTGCTGGAGTAAGTAAAAGAAACTAATGTGATTGACATCTCATAGATTGTGAAGAATGTTGATATAGATAGATCACATGCCAAAGAGGTACTGAAAAGAGGAAACCACGGTAGCTTTGATAAAGAAGAATCAGGGTCATAGGAAAATGGATATTGTGAATACAGTCCTTTATCTAGAAGAAAATTCGTAAAAAGGGAAGGGAAACAAAATTTCTAACCTAAAATTTAGGGTATAGGAGGAAGAAAAAATAAAAAACTATTCAAAATGATTGGTATGTGTTGGAACTACTATGGGATAGAAAATATAGGTACTATAAGATCCTGTAGATGGAACGTCTTGAATAATAAACCAAGTCTATTAGGTTTTGCATAACCTATGTAAATTTTTTATAGTAAACATATGGATTATTTTCGATGGCTTAGATTTCATCTTATTGGTGTTAGTTCTATTAATTTTGTTTTTGACATCTTATGGGTTTGAACTCACAAATCTATTCAAAAATTTTATGAGATAAAATGGTTATCATAAGTTAATAATGGAAAGGGATGTTTTCTTATATATTTTTAATATCTAGGAATAAATTTTTTAGGATATAAGATAACTTTGAAAATAAATTGATGGTATTAATATTAATAATGATTCTCTCCAGATATTAGTGGGAGAATTCAATGTCATTTTTGAAATGAATCAAAATTTTGGATCTTCCCATCTTCCTATTTCTAGTTGGTCGTACATTATGAATTTATATCTCAATGACCTCTTTGAATTTAACATTTTTTATAAAAAAATATAGTTGGTATAAGAAACATGTATATCAAGTAGTAGATATTAAACTGGATGGATCTTTTGTGAATCATATCACTCTAGATTGATTTGAATATATTAATGGAATCATCCACCTTAGGTATTATATATATCCTCACCAAATTTTAGTTTCTATCATTGATAATAAGGATTAGAATATTTTAACTTTTCAACATCACAATTCTTGCGTGAAGCATTATTAATATTGAAGAATTGGGGAATAATTGTAGGGGTGTGATGCCAAAACACAACCCACCAGGCCCCACATATGCAATCAGAGGATATGTCATAACTACCCCAAGATCGATTCTGTAGGCTAGTGGCTATCGACATGTTCCAAAAGAAATAACTACTATGGGAGGACTTTGCATAATGTACATGTACACAAGACACCAACCTTCTCCATACAGATGTACAGAGGAATAATAATAAAATACATTAACATCTAGAGTAAAAGTCATGCATGAAAAAACCTCTAAGGAATAAAAAATATTACAGGAACATAATCTAAAAATTCAATGAGAAAATACAAGCCCAACCTAGATAGATGTCCCAACATGACAAAAAACTGGGAAATAATGAAATCTAAGAGAGCCCAGCTCTAGATCTCTGAGTCACTCCCACCGTACGCGGTAAAATGAACTGAGTTATTCTTATGCCCCTCTAAAATCAAAAATAACATGTTCAATGTATTCATAAGACATTATAGGTGAATGAAAAGATTATACAAGGGTGAGTATACACATACCCAACTGTACACCCCAAACACTGAAGATGTAGTGATAGAAGACATAATAAAAGTTTTCATATAATGAAAAAAATTATATGGAAGTCATTATATGAGACAAAAACCATAAAGAAAACCCAAATATGCTCAAAAATAATAACAATTGAGAAAGAGAAAGTGGATCACCATCTCCACAACCCAACTAATAATAATTTGTCTACAAGTAGCTCTATAAAGGGAATATCTCCAATACCCATCATTTGATGTGTATGTCTGAACAAGTAACCGTGTAGAGGACTCATACCTTGACACTATGTTGCACAGTTTAGGGGACACAATCTCTAAGTAGAAGACCCACACCCTAGTGCACAAGTGGGGGGGGGGTACCACTCAAAATATTGATATAGTACCCACACCCTAGTGAATTTGGGGTACCAATAAATAGGTAGATAGAGTACCCACATCCTAGTCTGTCAGGGAGAGACTACTCAATAGATAGATATAGGACTCATGCACTATCCTAACTAGAGGGTTACAGTCTGTTTCTAAATAGAAGACCCATTCCCTTTTCCAATTGCAGGGTTTCACTATGAAGGTATATGATCCATTCCTTGTCTCTATAGGAGGGTTACACAATCAAGATAGAGGACCAATGCCTTGAATCAGTAAGAGGGTTCCACTTTGAAGGTTGAGGACTTGTGCCTTGACTCTGTATGAGGGTTAAAATTTGATGGTAGAGGACACATGAACTAACTCTACAGGAGGGTTCCAATATAATGGTATAGGACCCATGCCCTGAATATGTAGGATGGTATTTATATATAATGTAATTAGGTCATTTAGTAAAACAAACAAATAAATAATTTATTTATTTTAATTAAATATACGCAAAAATAGATTTCCCATAAAAATATCTCATGCCAACCAATTTTAGGTCTCACATATGGTAAACCCCATGATATGTATTCAATCCTGGTCTCGTATTTCTAATAAAATACTTATTTTAGGATATATTCCATTATTTATAAAAAACATTAAACACAAAATATAAAATATATTTAATATTTTTGATAAAAAAATAATTTTGGATTAACTGGGCCTCAGAATTGCGTTCCATATTAGTTCATGGATCTAGAAATATTCTTAACAATACCCTGATGTTTTACACATAAAAACCATAGTCCCTACATTATTCCACTCTTAATGAATTTTTCCCTCAAAAATTAAAAACTAAAGAAAAATGTGGGGATACTGAGCCAAATGTGTATCTACTTATCTTACAATGGTTTCTAGTGCTTCCAATAAACACGCACCCAAGGAAAACACTTTCCCATGATAGAAAATTCTTTAAATGTTCTCAAATCCACCGGCTCTACAAAAAATGTAAAATCCTCTCTCATGACCTAGCTAACCTAGGTTGGTATCATACAATAAGCCAGGAACATACATCTTCAGCTGCCACATGTGGAGAACACCAAGAACCTGGTCTTAAAAAAAGTGTTAAACTGCTTCATCACCTCACTCGACAATAATGGATGGAAATCCATAATATGATATGTTCTACCATGGAAGAACCCTAGGTGGCCATCAAGATCACTCCTACACGACCTCTATAGGGTCCAAATTCAATCCCATGTCTAAGAAGGTATATCCTAAGAAGTGTACCTTTTATTATAGAACTAATTTCATTAGATTTTTCATACAAATAGCACTCCCTGAGCATTTCTAACACCATACTCTTGTGTATCATAGGATTTTAATATGATGTCAAGGACATGAGGGTGCTATCATATAAGAATTATTCAAACTAATCCATGAAATGTTAAAAATATATCTCATAAGTCTTGTGAACTCTGTTGAGGATTTATATATGATAAAGGGTATCACCAAGGTCTCAAAGAAATCATTGTGTCTCTAGGATGCCAAGCATGGTACATCCACCTATCAAACTAAGAGTTGATGATAACTCATACAACGGTTAAACTCTAAGAACCACTCCACCCCAATACATTGGTAAAATAAATCATCTATGATCATGGGTGGATACCCCTCTCTAACAATCACCTAGATAGAGTGATTTCAATCCACACATGACCTTGAGATCTCATCCTCCCCTTAGAAGAACAACACTAGGCTTACTAGAGGAACACATTAGGTATTTCAAATCCCCTACTCTATAGACTCCTCCAACCACATCTCAATATCTCCTAGTTACATAGGGTCATCTGATACAATAACACTAATATCAAGTCATTACTTATATGATTCCATGTATAAAACAAACTCTCAATGGTGAGGTAAAACTGGAACATTCTCAGAAAGGATTATCTCAGACTCCTCCACCATCATAGGAAACTGAAATCTCATAGAATATGCTTCAGTAAGAGAAATACTAGACAACTGATTAAGAAGTGATTGTAACCTTTTTTGAATGAACTCATGTTTCCCTACTCGAGGACCAGTCCTTATTAAAGGATGAAAAAATATGTCCCAAAAAAATGGAAGAACTGCTACTAGTAATCATCTGATCATGGATGGTAAATGACCATTCCTTACTAAGGAAAACATTATAGGGTCCCACTTCCATTACACAAAGATTTCACATGAGGCTCTCTCTCTCCCTCTCCTTTCAGATTAAAGTCACATTACTAATAGAAATGGGTGATCATTAATCCTCCCTGCATGACCCTCCAGCACAAGGGTCAATCAAAAAGGCCTCCTCTGGTATTTTTAGGTCTCGAATATGGGATATGTCTTGTTAAATTTGGTTTACGAATCTATGATATAACAACATATGGATTAGTGGATACTCATGTCATACCCCAACCCATACTCGAAGCCATTGATCTATAATATCCTTCCACCATAAGATATCCATTCACTTTCCAACCAGCTTAACACAACTATAGATCACTCTGAAACCTTATAACATAAGAAGTAACTCAAACACACAAGTTAAAGGAACATTTCCACCACACCATGATACTATCCGCTTTAGGATGACACTAACTCACCCACATAGTTTTCGATCATGTTAGGGTAAAAATCATGGTGGGGGAAGTATCCCTCTTCCTTTAATGTCTAAATCCATGTTGAACATCACCAACACAAGGATCAATTGATTCTATACATCACCCTAAAAAAGTCTCAATAATAGGACCAACATAAAGAGGGGTCATATCCAAGAATGGCATTCACACCACATGCTCGATCCAATCCTCTACCACTTGAGAAGGGGATCTAACTCACTGTGATTCCTAGATGATATATATTATTGATAATTTTGATGCACACTCAACATAGGTGTGTCATCTTTCAATACATATAGACACAAAACCTTCTCCCTAGATAAGACTTCTTGCCAACTCAACCATATAATCAATTGGGGTATACGCGATCAAGAAAACTCGAACCACTTACTAGACTCAAACCTCTACTGCATGAGGGTCTATCTTGTTGTTAAACGCCTGCAGTCTCTATCACTAGATATCATATAATGTGATAAGCCTTCAAGTTCCATCATTCGATTCTATTGGAGATATATACTTGTCAAAACATGAATTATCATCTTCCAAGTCCACAAAAGGATCCATGCACTGCTCAATAGGTTGTGACGACACTAAGTTCTTGCTAAGATATATCACCTCATGGGTGGGTCTCTTAACTAAGTCCACATCTATCAACCATTAAACTTAATGACACTATCTCGAAATCCTAACTAGATATCATTACAGAATCATCATGAGAGTTATCAAGATGTTCCATTGTCAAAGAGAATATTTGGGGAGATGAATCAAGAAGGATAGTCAAAGAACACAATTTTATATAATGTATGTACCATTTATCCCTTCAATAGATGTGTTGGTATACCATGTTGACAAGTAGGTAGTCAAAGTCCTAGTGTATAGATACATCATTTACCTCACCAACCTTGGATTTCCTAGCCTGAAAGGCTCACTCGGGACATTTTGACCATGTTTCCCTAAGTAGCAACTAAATCCTCATCATTGTTCTAACTATAAACACCAACCTAAGAATAAACCTAAACCTCAAAACTATGAAGTTTCATAACACTTCAAACTGGGTATCTTCTCTAATACCAATATGTCACGACCTGACCCATCGAGGCCCACCTGGCAGATGGATGGCCATGCCACAACTACCTCATGCCTACCTCCATAGGCTAGGGTTCAGCAACAAGTGTTTAAAGGAATTATTAAAATTCGAGTCCTTTTCCTAATGTTCCAATTTGCACACACCCAAAAATATTTATATACAAGTATAGAGGAATAATAATTAAATATAGTAATATCTAGAGTAAAATTTATGCATGTTAGATCTTTTAGGGAATACAAAAGAGTACAAAAATTATTATGAAAAATAAAGGGAGAAAATAAATTCACAACCAGAAAGGATTTTCCAACATGACAAAAAGTGGAAATGAATGAAATATGAGAGATCCTAGTTCCATATCTCCAATCCTTGACCACTATACATATTCAAATTCACCCATCTATCTCTATGATCCTATGAAATCACTGTCAACCATTCCATCATCTGCATAATAAATTACACATGAAAGAAAATACCATATATGGGTGAGTGTATATATACCTAGTAGGACACCCAAAAAACTAAATAGGGTGAAATAGAAGACATGATAGAAGTAGTCATATCGTCACAACAAAGGTATTCCAATCAGTATATGAGACAAAAACCATAATTAAAACCCAAATATGCTCAATAAGAATCCCAAATGAGAGAGAAATGGGATCTCTATCTCTACATCCTAGATAATAATAAGTATTATTCATATAGTTCTAAATAGTTAAAATCACTAATGTCCATCATCTCACATGTCTCCCTAAATAAGTAACCATATGTTTGAATCACACCTCATCATTGGGTCACACAGAAGAGGGGGTACAATATCTAAGTAGAGGAATCAATCCCTAGTGAGTTGGGGGTACCCCTCATAATATGGTTAATGGATCCACTCCCTCATGTGTAAGGTGGGTACCTCCCAGTAGGTAGATAAAGAACATATTCCCTAGTCCATCTGGGTGGTACCACTGAGTAGTTAGATAGAGGACCCATGCCTTGTCCCAATAGGAGGGTTCAACTCGGTAGCTATATAGAGGACTCATGCCCTATCCTAACATGAGGGTTCCACTATGAAGGTAAAAGATCTATGCCCAAACTCTACAGGAGGGTTTTACTCTGATGGTAGATGACTCATGCCCTGACTTTTCAAGAGGGTTCCACTCTTAACGTATAAGACTCATGCCCAAACACTATATGAGGGTTTCACTCTTATGGTATAGGATTCAAGGCTTGACTTCGTATGAGTGTTACACTCTGAAGGTAGAGGACCCATGCCCTAAATCCGTAATAGGTTTCTACTCTGATGGTAAAGTACATAGACCCTAACTCCACATGAGGGTTCCACTATGAAAGTAAAGGACCCAGGACCTGACTGCGTAGTAGGGTTCCACTATAATGGTAGAGGACCTACTGACTAACTCTATAGGAGGATTCCACTCTAAAGGTAGAGGACCCATTCCTTGACTACGTAGGAATTTTATGGTAGAGGACCCATGCCCTGGCTCCATAGCAGGGTTCCACTCTGATGGTTGGGGACCCATTCCCTATCCCCAAAAGAGGGTTTCACTCTATGATGATTTGGTCTGATCACATCCATTATCGAGTACCACCTAAAGAAGGTTAATTCTCTTAACATCCTGAATCTTATATCTAAATCAAATATTAAGGTCATCATCAAATTCTCTATGAAGAAACACTTAATATAGGATACTCACGGGCCAAAATCTGAGTCATGAATAAGAAGATATGATTGCTAGATGATTTTCAAGAAGTACGCAACGTGTAAGGGGTCCACATGAAATGTCGCCCAAAACCTATTCCTAGAAATTTTCTCTCCAACATTAAGATTTTTGACCATGCAGTACAAGGTGATGTGCAACGGTACTACACAGTTTGTCTTGGACAAAGTTCTGATGAATGCATAAGGTTCTTCATCAGTCCACTGGGCGAAAATGTTAAACCATTGCCACGTCATCCTAAATGGCCATGGATAGACAAATGAAACACACTTTTGTTATCCATGAAAAAAAACATGGCATAGGATATTCACTTTCCCAAATCGGAAACCCGATGAAAAAATACATTTCACTACATCAAGCATGAATGATGTTTCATGTGCCAAAGCCATGAGTCCAAATTAAACACCCAATATTAGTCTCAAAACATCTTTGTAAATATAAGGATCATAATATCATAGATAGTTCATCAATCTGACATTATATGATGAATATACATTAGATACAAGATAATGAAACAATAATACTAATAATAATATTGGGTACTTTATGGACTCAAGGCTTGGGTCTAAAAAAGGTATCCATTATTAGTCTTAAAATGACTGTCTCAATACTAGGGTCACATTTACACTAATGGTTCATCAATCAGATACTGTATGAATAAGATGTGACCAATTCAAGGTTTTATCAACAACAAAAACAACAAGAATAATAATATTTTATGATTTTTTTTAAATAGTCAAATGGAGATGTCGTGCCACACACAGGATCTTTCATTCACAACCTTTTTTTAACATGCCAATTTATTTTTATTTTTTTATTTTTTCTAAAAAATATCATAATTATAAATTATGGGGACTTACACGCCAAGAATACTCCCCTCCTTCCACGCACGCGGTCACCCGATTCCCTTCTTTATTATGTTTTTATTTTATTAAAATAATATTTATATTATTATATAATATCAAATATTTAAAAATATTCAATATTAAGTCCCCTTAATCACATGATGCTCACAGAATACTATATCACATGAGTCTTTATAGAATTCTTCAGTTTTTTGAAAAAAAAAATAATTAATGCCATTTAATTAAAATGATTTTATTTATTAAATTAAAAACCATTTAATTTTTTAACTGTTCAATTTCATTTAAAATGTTATTATTATTATTTTATTATTATTATTAAAAATAATAATAACACACACCATGTGGACCATGCCCAAAAACATCATTGTAGATCTAGGTATGATTGCCATTATGTCCACGCCGAGTATCCTTCACGATGAGGCCCTACAGATGAACTTCACTTGGAACAGATCCCATTTCACCACACATCATCACCATGTATCAATTGGGAAAATAGAAATCCATGATCTAATCCCAAACCACATCTTATCAGTCATCATCCTCATTGCACCTCAATCCTAAACCCGCACCAATGGTACCGATCCAATCCGTTCGCAAAACACAATACAACCCATTCATCAATCTATTCACAAATTGTTAATCTACATGTCGTTTGTTCTACCACAATGAATTTGGGATTCTTAACATGCTCTAACCCACCCGGGAAATGTCAAATCATGACCCCTCTTTCCGGTGGTGAATAATGCATTGAATAGAGAGAGTAAAATTATAATAATAAAGGAAACCATTATTTTTCAATAATTCTTGTCCAATGATTAAATAAAGCAGATGATAAGATATGTAACATGGAAATAATTATACTATATCAATTTAATAAATTAAATTATGGGGCTCATGTGAAGAACAGAAAATCACATAATCAAATGAAGATAATAATTCATGCTTGAATGATTTAATCAAAATGGAGGAAAACAATAATTTATGAGTCCTTCCTCGATTATGGATCGATCATTGGTGAATAAAGCTTCTACTAGTGATGAATTTGATGATATCACTATATAGGTTTTTCATCTCATTATTATCCTAGATCTAATAATTGTTCATAATTCGATGTCAACCGACCAACAAATAAAATTCTCCTCATCCTTCCAGATCTAAAAAGTTTTATGTAGCTGACCCTTAACAATACGTCCTAAGAGAGTATTTATAGAGAATTTAATTATTTCATTTAATAAATAAAATAAATTATTTATTTATTTTTTTCTATTAAATGTTCCAGTCAACAGTTTCCTCATCTAAACATCCCACACCAACAAACATTAGTTTGTACATAAGTTAAACCCCATGCTCTTGATTGAAAAATGGTCTAAGATTTCCGATATAATAGATTTTTTAGAGATATTAATTTATTTATTTAAAAATTCACACATCATATAAAATATATTTAATATTTTAAAAAAAATAATTTTGGGATCACCGAGCATTGGAATCGCATGTTGTCTTAGTTCCTTGCTATAAAAATATTCCTAGGAATATTAAAAAGCCTGATAAGGTAAAACTAGAGTGTCTACATGTGAATCATTATAGTTACTATTCTTCCTATGATATGAATATGAAGGTTCTCAAGAAAAAAATTGGATTATACATTAATTCTTATTTTATGAATATTGATGAGGGGATCAAAGGGTATTAAGAAATCCTTTCCAAATATAGAAGGAAATTTGGATGAAATAAATTGATGAAACTAGATTTCTGAGGGAAGATAACATATTTAAGAAACTCAATTATTTATTTAGAATAAATCATATGATACAAAAGGACCTATTTAGATAACGATGGTTAAAAGAGGGGGAAACAAATACACATGTCATCATATTTCTCTATAAATCTATAATAGTTTTCTAGATCATATCTAAAATATGGGTGGGGAATATTATAATCCCTAAAACTTAATATATTTATAATAATATTATTTATTAATATAATAAATATATTCAATCATGAATCATTGGGTTGAAGAAGATGTTATCAATTCTTCCATTTATGGTCAATATAATAAATTCTTTTTATGAGAACCTTATAATATTGCGATAAAGGGATCATTATTTAGACTAAATAATGATAGTTCAGCTTGGCCTGATTGTTTTATAGACCAATTATTCTATGATTTTTTAGGCATCATTCATATGGATGTAGACATATTTTTCATCAGTTTCCTCCATGGTTGTTTTTTTCCATAGGGTCATAAGATATCAATTCATTAGTATTATTCCAAAAGTTGAAAATGAAGGGAGGATTCATATTTTTAGACATGCATATCTTACTAACACTCTTTAAGAAATCATAAGTATGGTGATTTCTTATGGGATATTATTAGTGGATAAAAAGATTATTTCTATAAATGAATTTGGTTTTGTTAAAGGAATAATAATTCAATACTGTCTCATTTGTATATCAAAGTGTGTCAATATAGTAAGAAAAAATTTTGGTGGTGGTTTATTTGTATCTAGATATCATGGAAACATTTTATAATATGAAATATAGCTTTATATTCAAAATTTTAAACAAGTATAGCTTCAGTAACAAATTTAGTGTACAGGTTAAAACCATTATTCACTCAGTTGGGATTTTTTTCTTCTCAATGGGTAACTTGAGGTTTAAATTCCATAAAACTAGGGTATTAGATAACTTCTACCATATCTATTATTTTTTTTAGTATTTATGAGGACTATCTCAATAGATATATTACCAAATTTTTTAATGAAAGAAATCTCGAGGTTATATAAGATGCAAGGGGTCCGACTACACCATCATATCTTCTTTATATAGATTATATTATTATTTTCTCTTGGGAGAATAGAAAGAACAAAAAAAAAACTAATTTAGGTTATATTCAATAATAATGAATAGGTCTCTAGACAATGTATCAACTGGGTGAAGTCTTTTTTTTACTTTGGAATGAACATTGAAAATTCTAGTATGTCCTTCACTCTCAGCAATCTTGGTATTAAGGAGGTTTCAATACCATTAATGTATTTGTGGGTAAATTTGTTTTAGAGAAGGTTATAGGCCAATAATTTTTGTGATATAATTTTCCCTATCAAATATTATCTTTCTAAATGGAGAGTAAAATATCTATCAATGGATGTTAGGATATAATTCTTTAGGTCTGTGATGGTTTCCATGCTTCCTTACAATTTTATAGTCTACAAATAGCCATATGATTTTATTAAGACAATCAACACCTATAACGAGAACATTGTTTATAGTTTGTGTATATATGAAAATAGTCTTGTGACTATCTCTTGGAAAAATATTTGTGTGCCTATAAAATAAAGGGGTTTTAGAATTGAAAACCTGTAAACTTTTTAACAAGTTTCTTTAGGTCCACTTTATGTAGAGGATTTACCATTAAAAATAAAAACATCATGAGTTTTAATGTATAGGATCATCAAAAAAACATAAAATAGAACCCTATATTATCTTGACTATTATATATATCTAGTGTTAAGGGAATAATACTCAAACATCAAGCTTCAATCAAGGTGTTTTTTAAGAATGGACTCTAGTCTAAAATTTTACATTGAAAACTAGTTTAGCTTCTCTATTAATAGTTTGGTTGATATTATCTCTTTTAATTTTAATAAAAATATTTATAAAAAGGATTCTCTAATAGAAATAAATTTAGTAATTACAAAATATGACTTAATAGGCTATAGATCAAAACCCTTTTATAAAAATTGAAGACATTGTCATTTGTAAACTTATCCAAATATGGGACCTCAATAGAATGTTGTATTATTTGTTAAATTATGAGAGTAATAATCTAGACTAAAAATAGTTCAAAAACTATAAAAATACATGGATCAATCCTTCTTGAACATTTTTATTATATAGGGTTCTCCATACGTGTATGCCGACTGAAGAAAAACCAAATCACTTAGCTTTCAGACTTACTTTATATCTATTTTTTATAGGCCAATCACTAAATATGAGGGTCACATACTATTTTCTTATAGCTTTGTAGAATTGTTCTACAAGATATTCTCATATATTTTTGAAGTTAAGTCACTCTTAACTAGCTACTTAGAGGAGCACCTGATCTTCACCAATACTATTATTGTCTCATGGTAACATATAAATTTACTCTTCCCTACTATGGATGAATCTTTATGGTATATTAGTAATTCTAGGAATTAATTTTTTCATAAATAACATAGAACATTAATAATTAATTTCATAATGAATCTTATTTAAAGCATTATGGAGGAAAATATGACTCAGGCTGGTCATATTGGCATCCCCAACAAAGACTTCAATACCTGCAAAATATTGGGAATTAAAGAAAATTACAAACCAGAAAATGGTACTATCAACACTACTTGGAAACATATATTTCAAGGATGGGTGAAAATAAATACTTATGTATCCTTAAAATTGAACCTAGAGGAATATAGCTATGGAGGTATCTTCAAGAGACATCATAGAGATGTGATTAGATTCTTCTATGACTATAAAGGCTAAAACATTTCTCTTAATGTAAATATAAGTTATCAAAGATTTAAAAATTGAAAAAACAAATGAATAGGGGAACATTTTTCTGGAGTGAAACTCATAGTTTTTTGTGCAATCTATTAAAAAGAAACATATTAATATCTTATGGTAACTTTTCTCACAATGGGAATAATGATAGAGGTATCACTACTATAACACCCAAAGGTTTTGAAAATAAATAAATTTTATAATCTAGACATTTAACACAACTTTTCATCTTCTATGTTTTGAATTTTGAAAAATGGTTATCTAGAGTTGTGATCAGTAAGTCATTTGGAGTCCAATAGATCAAACTTGATTTTTCTTCAATAGTAACATACCCTTATGAATATTAATACGAATTGTAATATGACCCTTATGAATAGTAAATAATGATATTATTTTATTTTTTAAGGTATTAAGATAATGAGATCTTAATTAACTTTTCAATGTGATATAAAACTAATTATACCCTTAAAATTTCAATTTTTCAAATTCACTATGAGTTTATTATAGAATTAAATTAATAATATTTGGAATTTTTTTTGAAAAATGGAGTTCATTTTTGAATTCCACATGTCTAAAATGTTAGGGGTGAATTTTTTGTTTTTTCTAAAATACTTGAATTTTCTGTGAATAGTAAAAATAACATTTTTGAGTTTTCGGTATGTGTAATGACATCATAATGATGTAATATTTAAAATAAAATTATGATCTAAATTTTTACAGAAAAATAAGTTATTATGTGTCTCAGGTGGATAATACCATGGCAAAATACCATGTTCAAGCCCATGGTTTTACAAAAACCATTAATGAGGTGTCTTTTTTAAATAAATAAAAATAATTATCTCTTTTACTATAAATACCCACTCATCCATTCGTTTTAATTCATTCAAAATCCCTCATAACCAAATATATAGTGTTTTTACCTCCCTATAATTCCTCCCAAGGTGTAATTAATCCCCTAAGGTCCAAACCATCACGTTCTAGGAGTTACTCTATAATGTAAGGGAACCTTTCATCCTCCTCTTTTAGCCAACCCTTCTTTTATGTTATCTATTTGGATTTATGTTATCATTTTTTGGGGTTGGATATAATTTATTACTATTAAATTAATTTTTATTTCCATATTATGAGATATACTTTTTCTTTCTTTAATTTATTTTATGAAATTTTAAGCGATGTTATTAGGCTAATGAATTTTCATAAGGGGTCTCTCAACTTTTCTTGTATTTTCAGGTTCATCTCTTTTCTTTTTCTCTCCTCACCTACTCTAAAAAAATTAACATTATAACTCCATTATAATCTATATACTAGAATTATATCATGTTAATTGAATAACCATCATCAATATTATTACTTCCTACCTTTTATTTTTATAAACGAAATCAACGTCCATGAGGTTCCAATTTATAAACATCGTGGAGGGTGAAGTTTCGTTCTTGAATTTATCCTTAATTACTGGTCATAAAACAATTTATATGGTTTAATCAGACTATAATATACTCATTTTAACCTAATTAATATTCAAGAACTATTATATGTACATATTATTAATTTATATGACAAAACTAGTTCACAATATTCAAAATACCGCCAAATAATCTAAGTGGTTGTCATTTAATGATTCATCCTCATTAAATGTAACCAAAT
This sequence comes from Viscum album, assembly GCA_963277665.1. Classification (NCBI taxonomy): domain Eukaryota; kingdom Viridiplantae; phylum Streptophyta; class Magnoliopsida; order Santalales; family Viscaceae; genus Viscum; species Viscum album. The sequence continues at coordinate 194,135,943 of OY728165.1, read as the reverse complement.
GAATTAAATGACCATTAAGAATTCTGTATGTTCATAAATAATATTTAATTTCAATTATGGAGATTTACAACCATTCCACATGAACACCATTACTTAAAAAAAGTGAATCGATTATGAAAATCATGAAAACAAACACCCCAGAACGACGGAATTCAATATAATAACTTATCAATAAGGACTTAAATGAAATAAAAAAATTTATAAACTGAAAACACGTATAATGGGTTCTGAATTAAGTTATTAATGAGTCTAATTTCATATTATAGGACCTTAAGTTCCATACGTGGACACATTCTTCCTTAAGGTTAGAGTTTTTCCACCTGAACGTATTTTTTCATTTGGGTTACTTTCGTTGTCTAATAACCTCAATGAAATTTTTATGTATTTTTATGTACTCCTCATAAATTATTTGTGATTATTATATATATTTACACCAACCATAATCCTTCCTTATTTTTTGTATAGTGTCATGATTAAAAAAACTATCAAAATTGTTTGCAAAATACAAGCCTGATTTATGGGAATTTCTCAAATTTTTACCTATCTTTGAGGGCACTATATAATTTGTTTTTGGAAACCATTATCTTTATAAAATCAATAATTTTATTATTTAAATACTATTTTACTTCACTTTGGGTTTTAAATAAATATTTTTCCAAAAGAACTATTCATTTCAAAATAAATGAGTATTCATCTCAAGAATTTCTTAATGATTTTCTAAGAGTATTTTTGTCTGTTTCAACACACCTATTGATTCTTATGTATTATTGGGTTTAACAATTTATGAATTCATATACCCGATTTTAAGGAATGGTTTATGACTATTTTTTTGTGTAAGATTTATCCTAAAACCATTCAACGTATTACTTAGAATGGTTAGTGTTTTATGATTGGGGAAAGTTAGTTACTTTTCATATGGTAGTTTCAATAGGAATATATATGTTGTTTATATTTATCCCCACTCATAGGAGGAATGAATTGGACTTATTATTTGATGGGAGAGACCTTCTATATCCCATCAATGCATCATTAGGTCTCATGATACAAATAGATGTGGAATTGGCTGAGGCCTTTCCCAATGTGATATATGGATTTGGCCGAGGCCTAAATCAATTTTAGATGTCTTGGCCGATGCCTTGAAAAAATGCTTCAGAATGTCCAACATATGTACTTCCCTCATTATTAAGATAGTAATTAAAAGTTCATGTGGTTATTCGACTAGTAGAATACCCATTATTATATTTTTTATGGAATTATTTACTCATCTCACATTCCTTCTATATTATGTTCATGTTTATTTTTTCAAAGGCATGTGTTTTCCATTATTCACCATGCCTAATGTTTATGTTATCTTCTACTGTATTTCTTACTCTTTCTGAGGGTTTGATCTCACCCTTTTCCAATGATTCATTTTCTCAGGATATGAAGAAGTAACTTACAAATGACTTGCAAGCATAATCTAGGAGGAATGGATATTTCTAATAGAATTAACTACTGTTATTTTCCTTTCAAGATGTAATGCTGAACTTATTTATGTATCTTGTTTCTAAAATATACAAAACTACTTGGTCCTTCAGGATGTATATTCCTTGTTTATATTCCAATCTAATAAAAAAAGGCACTGACTCTAGGAAACGAGGGTCGGGTCCTTACAGTTGGTATCAAAGGAACTTTAGTAGAAATCCTAGAAACTATATTTAGGTAATGTAGATTTGGAAAAAAATATCTAATATATTCTTTGAGGATAAGCATACAAGAACGTCTTGGTATTTTTTTAAGGAATAGATAATGTGGAATATTTTAGTAAATACATCTCTGTCTGGATACAAACAGGTATAGGTGGCTCTGGCACAGATGTACCTATGGGTGAAATCTCCAACAAGGAGTTTCGAGCTTGACCTGGGGTATCCTAGTACACAATAATAAGCCATGATACACTCTTGGTATTGAAAATCATTGAGGATATTCTAAGGATAATTCAAATTTTCTTTACAAGCCATTATTAAAGATTTAAATGTAGTTTTTTTCCTCAAAGAAACCATTTTTGTGATTATGGGATTATCCATGCATGGGAAATTAATTAATGATATGTATTTTGTTAAGATAAGATCATACATTATGATTCATAACATAATATAGTGTATTCCATTATTTCGAAACGGTGCCTTATGGAAGGAATGAAAACCACACGAACGCACGTTTCCTCTGTAGGTATTTCCCTCTGATGCAAGATAATGATGTTGGATCTAGTGCTGTGATGGGTGATGAGCAACTTATAACTATAAATGTATAACTTACTCAGGTTATAAATAATAACCATACCCATATGAAGTATCTGGATCCACCATGTGGAGGAGCTATGTTAGACCGCTTTATGTGACAACAACCTTCATCGTTCAGTGGAACTATAAACCCATTTTTAGATGAGAAATGGTTAAGTTCCCTAGAGAAGATATTTCTTGCTTTGGGATATAATGAAAGAGTGAAGGTCTTCATGGATGTTTATCGGCTATCGGGAGATGTGGATCAGTGCTGGTCATTAATCCATAACACAAAGGAGGAGGAAGATATAGAAGAGATGGAATGGAGGGACTTCAAAGAAATATTCCAAGATAAATACTTTCCTCATAAACAATGAGTGGATATGAATAGAAAATTTCTGAATTTGAGTCAAAATGAAGTTGAGAATGTTACAAAGTATGAAGCTAACTTCCCAAGGTTAGAAAGACATGTTGTGGACTATATATGAAATCCAAGGATAAATATTATTAATTATTTGATGGCCTAAATCCATTCATCTAATGGGATCTAGTCTCCCATAGTTTCTCATCATATGAAGATATAGTATCATGTGCTATCAATATAGAAAATGAATTTTCTATGCCTTATGAATTTAAGGTAAATACTAAGAAGAAGAGGGCAACTGAAAACTCTGGGAAGAAAAATAAGGAAATAGGGAAAAGGGGAAGAGTTGAATTTCCACTCTATGACAATTGTGGAAAGAAAAACCCTTGTTCCTGATTAAAGAAAAAAGGATTATGATAAAAATTTGGATAGAAAGGCCATCTGTAGCAGTTACTATTTAGTACTGTAGCATCTGGAACTATTCACCCGATTTGGGCCTTCAGGCCACCGGTTTGGGCCTACGGGTCTCAAGGGCCTTCAGGTCCTCAAAGGCCTACGGTCTATAGGGCCTTTGAGCCACAAAGACCATGGAGTAGCCCATTTCACATTGAATAGGCCCCAGAAGAGGATCAGAGAAACAAGAGTAGTAGCCACCAGAAGTAGAGCTAATCGGATTAGAAGAATGAGAGGGTATGGTAGAAGCCATCGGGACCAGGCACCATGCAGCAATATACGAGGAAATACTGGCCATTCAGAAATGCAAGGTGGAAGCCAGGTGATCAATGATGTAGAACTTGGGTAGGGGAAGTTCTTGTGAGTTGGGCCTATGGGTCATGTAATGGTCGTGGTTTGCCTCTGGGCTTTCGGGTCATGTATTGCGGGTCAGTCGGGCTTTGTGACTTGGGACTATAGGTCATATACGGGTTCTTCTTCAACCCTTAAAAGGGGTACTATCCATAATAAAATAAAATAAATGCCTTTTGGCCATTCGGATTCAAAAGTGTCAAGGAAACATGCAATAGAAATTCCAAGGGAGTAGGTACAAGCTTATGCGACCACAACCGCTGATATTGAAGTCCCTAATGAAGTGGTGGCAAGTAAATTAATTGTTTCATCAAACATATCCAATACATTATTTGATTATAGATTGTCACATTCATTTATATCTTCTTAGTTTTCTAAGAAAATTAGACATGTCCAATTTGATTTAATAAAGGAGTTATCAGTCAAAACTCTTAGTGAATGTATCGCTGAAACAAAGACGTGTTGACCAGTCCCCCTCATGTCACATAAACATGATTTATTTTATAACCATATCATCATACCAATGATTGACTTTTATATAATTCTTAGTATTAATTTTCCATCGAATTATGACGTGAAGATCTTCTGCAAGAACAAGAAAGTAACAATTTTTGAGAATGATGTAAAATCCCTTATCTTTAGAGAAGAAACTTCGCTATCTAATTATCATCTAGATCCACCCCCAATAGCTCTATTGAATTCAATTATTGGGGAGTAAGGGAATTAAATAACTATGGGTGAATAAAATAATGTTCAAATAGAAGATGTACCTATTGTCTAAGAATATATTGACGTCTTTCCAGAGGATTTACCTTGACATCCTCCAGAGTAGGAAATTGATTTTTCCATTGACTTATTCTTAGTTCAAGTTCCATATCAAAGTCCCCATATAGAATTAACACTATGGAGTTAGTGGAACTAAAGAAACCACTATAGTAATTGAGTGATAAAGGATTTATTATCCCTAGCATTTCTCAATGGGGAGCCCCAATTCTATTCGTTATGAAAAAATATGGGTCTATGAGGTTCTGCATTGACTCTAGGGAGATCAATTCTATAATAATAAATAACAAGTATCACATATCTCACATTATTGATTTATTTCATCCACATCATACAGGACAATATTTTTTGAAGATTAATCTTCAATTTGGATATCATCAGTTGCATGTGAGGAAGGAAGACATTCCAAAAACAACATTCTGAACCAGGTACGGGCATTATGAGTTTGCAATAATGCCTTTTGAACTAAATAATGCACCATCAGTTTTCACGGATCTAGTGAATAGAGCTTTCAAGGAATATCTTCATAACTTTTTGGTGGTTTTATTGATGATATCCAGGTATACATTAAAATCTATGAAGATCATGGAAATCACTTTAACACTATTCTAAATAATCATAGAAGAAATGATTTATATGGGAAGTTTAACAAGTGTGGTTTTTGGATCCAACCAGTTTCCTTCATGGTCCACATTGTCTCTAAGGATGGAATATTTGTGGATCCAGTAAAGACAAAGGTTATGCAAGAATAGACTAATCCAATGAACATAACTGAGGTATGTAGTTTTACTAGTTTAGTAGGTTATTATCATCATTTCATTCATAACCTCTCCCATTTATCCAACCCAATAACCAATATTACATGAAAATGGGTTAAGTTTGTATGTAAAAGTAATGTGAAGAATGTTTTAAAGAATTGAATAGAAAATTAGTGAATGCCCTAATCTTGACTCTACCATCAGGGAAAGATTGATTTGTTATTTAGCGATGCATCAAAGAAAGGACATGGTTGTATCCTTATGCAGAATGATGGAGTGATTACCTATGCATCTAGGTAGTAAAAAATTCATGAACAAAACTATCCAACTCATGATCATGAGTTTGAAGCGGTAATCTTTGCTCTGAATATTTTGAGACAATACATCTATGGAAAAAAATGTGAGATATATACAGATCATAAGAGTTTGAGATATATATTCCCACAGAAAGAAATCAACATGAGACAAAGTATATGGATTGATATACTCAAATATTTTGATTTCAAAATATAGTACCACATGAAAAGGAAAATAAGGTGCCAGACGCTTTGAGTAGAAAGGACCATGGAATTCTGAACAAGATGAGGTTTAAGAGGGATCCTTTGTTCATGGATCTTGTAAATATGGATATGGGAATTAACAAGGAAGGTATAACATCACTACTTTTTCATATGGTTTCCAAAACTTATTTACTGGAAAGGATAAAAAGATCTCAGGTTGATGATGACGAGTTTCAAAATAAAATTAAAGTGGTAAATGATGGAAAGTTCATTGACTTCATATATGGATGTGGCATTTTAAAATTTGGAAAGAGGCTTTGTGTTCCTAATATTTCTGAGCTAAAGAGGGACATATTGGATGATGTTCATAGCTCTAATTAATCTATACACCCTGGTAGCAGAAATATGTATAGAGATATAAAAGAACATTTTTTTTTGAAAATTATGAAGAGGGAGATTTCTAATTATGTGTCGATATGTTTGGTTTGTCAATGGGTGAAGGCTGGAAGACAACATCCTAGAAGATTCATGAAACCCCTTCCTATTCCTATGTGGAAATGGGATGATATTACAATGAAATATTTAATTGTACTACCAAGGACTCCAAGAAAGAATGATGTGATATGGGTCATTATAGATCGTCTTAAAAAATAAACACATTTTCTTATTATAAGAGAAGATTTACAAATTGAATGTTTAGAAAAACTACATATTAATGAAGTTGTAAGACTTCATGGGGTACCTTTATTAATTGTTCCTAATCATGATCCTCATCTTACATCACAATTCTAGAAAAGTCTTCAGAAGGCCCTAGATACTGATCTTCTTTTGAGCACTACCTACCACCCAATAACTGATGGGCTATCAGAACGAACTATTCAAACTTTGGAAGACATGTTGAGGTCTTTTTCACTTGAATTTCAATGTATGTGGGATCAGTACTTACCTATTTTATAATTTTCTTATAACAATATATTCCATTAAATTTTTTATATGTCACCATATGAATCGTTATATGGAAAGATGTGACATACACCAACTTGCTAGGATGATGTTGGTGAGAGAAAGATCGTAGGCCCAGAAAAAGTTAAGGAAACATTGAAAAAGTTGAAGATTATCCAACCCCATATCCTAGCAGCTCAAACTAGGAAAAAGACCTATACTAATAACCGATGGAAGTATTTGGAATTTCAATAAGGAGACCATGTTTTATTAAAGGTTACTTCATGGAAGGGTATTATACGATTTAGTAATAAGGGAAAATTAAGTCCCAGGTACATTGGACTTTTGATATTCTGGAAATAATTGGATATGTAGCCTATTGTTTGGAAATTCCACCAAGTCTCTCCAATGTTCACAATGTGTTCCATGTGTCAATGTTAAGGAAATACATGCCAGACCTAACACATGTACTCAACTATGAACAAGTATAACTTGATCTCGATCTGTCTTATTTTGAAGAGCCTATCAAGATTCTCGATACCAGAGAATTAGTATTTAGAAATCGGACAAATCCAATAGTAAACATTCTATGGAGGAACTATAAGATGGAGGAAGCAACATAGGAGTCGGAGGAGCTTATGTTGAAGGCATACCCGAATCTTCTTAGGTAACATTTTGTGAATTTTGAGGATGAAATTTTTGTAAGGAGGATAGAATATAACACCCCATAGTTTTGAAAATAAATTAATTTTATAACATATCCATTTAACACAACTTTTCCTCCTATATGTTTTGAATTTTGAAAAACGATCATCTAGAGTTGCGATCGGTAAGACATTTGGAGTCTGGTAGAACAAACTTGATTTTTGGTGAATAGTAACAAAACCTACTGAATAGTAATATGAATAGTAAAATGACCCTTAGGAATAGTAAATAATAATATTATTTTATTTTCTTAAGGTAATAACATAATGAGATCTTAATTAATTTTTCAATGTGATATAAAACTAATTATACCCTTAAAATTTTTATTTTTTGAATTAACTATGATTTTATTTAAAAATAAAATTAATAATATTTAGAAAATTATTTTTGACAAATGGTGTTCATTTTTTAATTGTACATGTCAGAAAATTATAGGGGTTGATTTTTGAGATTTTTCTAAAATACATGAATTTTCAGTGAATAGTAAAAATATAGTTTTGAGTTTTCAGTATGTTTAATGACATCATAATGATGTAATAATTAAAATAAAATGATGGTCAACTTGTGTATAGTAAAATAAAATATTAGGTGTCTCAAGTGTATAATACCAAGGGAAAATACCATGGTCAAGCCCATGGTTTTACAAAAAACAATAATGAGATGTCTTTTTAAATTAATAAAAAATTCTCTCTCTTTTACTATAAATACCCACTCATCCATTCATTTTCATTTATTAAAAATCCCCCATCCTCACAGATCTAGTGGTTTTACCTCCCTCTGATTCCTTCCAAGGTTTCATTAAGGCCCCAAGGTCCCAACATTCATGTTCTAGGAGTTACTCTACGAGGTAAGGGAACCATTCACCCTCCTCTTTTAGCCAACACTTCTTTTATGTTATCTCTTTGAAATTCCATTCTCATATTTTGGGTTTTGATATTATGTATTCCTCTTAATATCCTTTTTATTTCCATATGATGAGATACCCTTTTTCTCTCATAAATTCTTGTTATGAAATATTAAGCGATGACGTTAGGCTGCCGAATTTTTATAAGGGGTATCTCAACTTTTCTTTTATTTTCAAGTTCATTTATTTTATTTTTCTATCCTCACATCCTCTATCCAAATGACAATGATAACTCATGTACCATCTATATACTGGAATTATATCATGTAAATGTAATAACCATCATCAATATTCTTACTCCCTCCCTTTTATTTTTATAAATGAAATCAACATCCATGAGGTTCCAATTTATAACCTTCATGGATGACGAAGTTTCGTTCATCAATTTCTCCTTAATTACTGGTAATGAAACCATTAATATGGCTAAAAATAACTACAATATATTTATTATAACCTAATTAATATTCAGAAACCAGTATATGTACATATTATTAATTTATATGACCAAACTAGATCATAATAATCCAAATACCGCCAAATAATCGAAGTGGTTGTCATCTAATGATTCATCCTCGTTCCATGTAACCAAATGATATAAATCACCAGTAAAAATTATGAATGTTAATAAATAATATTTAATTTCAATTTTGGAGATTTACAACCATTCCACGTGAACTCCATTACATAAGAAAAGTAAATTGATTATGAAAATCAAGAAAACAAACACTCTGGAACGACGAAATTCTATATAATAACTTATCAATTATGACATAAATGAACTAAACAAAATTGTGATAAAATAAAAAATATCTAATTGGTTCTTAATGAATTTATTAATGAGTCTAATTTCATATTCTAGTACCTTAATTTCAATGGGGGACACATTCGGACTTAAGGTAAGGGTTTTTCCACCCAAACTTCCATTTTCATTCAGGTTACTTTCATTGTCTAATTACCTCAATGAAATTATTATGTATTATTATGTACTCCTCATAAATTTTGTTTGAGTATTATATATATGTACACCAACTATAATCCTTCTTTATTTTATGGATAGTGACACGTTTAAAAAAAGAAACTTTCAAAATTGTATCCAAAATACTTGTCTGATTCAAGGGAATTTCTCAAATTCTTACCTATTTTCAACGAAACTATATAATATGTTTTTGGAAACCATTATATTTTTAAAATCCCTCAATTTATTAGGGAAATATTATCTTACTTCACTTCTGGTTTTATACAAATATTTTTCCAAAATAACTATTCTTTTCAAACTAAAAGAGTATTTATCTCAAGAATTGCTTAATGATTTTCTAAGAGTATTTTTGTCTGTTTCAATACACCTATAGATTCTAATGTATTATTGGGTTTAATAATTTATGAAGTCATATACCATATTTTGAGGAATGTTTTATGACTAGTTTTATTGTGTAAGATCTATCCTAAAACCATTCACCATATTACTTGGAATGGTTTGTGTTTTATGATTCGGAAAAGTTAGTTACATTTGATATGATAGTTTCAATATAAATGTATATGTTGTTTACGTTTATCCCCACCCATATGAGTAATTAATTGGAATTATTATGTGATTTTTGGGGCCCTATATAGCCCCTAGAAGCATCAATTGGTCTCATGAGACAAATAGACCTAGAATTGGCAAAGACCTTTCCCAATATGATATATGGATTTGGCCGAGGCCTAAATCATTTTTAGACATTTGGTTGAGGCCTTGAAAAAAAATTCAGAATGTACGTCATATGCACTTCCCTCATTATGAAGCTAGTAATTAAAATTTCATGTGGTTATTGGACTAGTAGAATAACCATGATTATATTTTTTTGGATTTATTTAATCAGATCATATTCCCGGCATAATATGTTCAAGTTAATTTTATCAAAGGCATGTGTTTTCATTTATTCACCATTTATAATTTTTATGTTATCTTCCACAGTATTGCTTACTCTTATTGAAAGTTTGAGATCACCCCTTTTTTATATTTCATTTTCTCAGGATATGAAGAAGTAAATTATGAACGACTTGCAAGCATAATCTAAGAGGCATGGATATTTCTAATGGAACAAATTAGTGTTATTTTCATTTCAAAATGTAATGTTGAACTTATTTATGTATCTTGTTTCCAAAATCTACTAAACTACTTGGTCCTTTGGGATGCATATTCCTTGTTTATATTTCAATGTAATAAAATAAGGTACTGACTCTAGGCAACTGGGGTCATGTTCTTACAACTACATAATACAATTTTTTATCATTAAAATAATTAAGGAAGACAACTATATCATTAGTCTTATTTATAATAAAGTTTTGAGTTATAATTAAATGGTTTGGATGGATTTATTTTCATGGGTCTTACCTGGTATAAAAGAAAATTATAAATATATAACTCTTATCATGATTATTTTGTAAATTTTTATTCAAGTATTTTATATAGTTAGGGAGTATACTCCATCTCAATATTTTCCTTATTATTATTATAGTTAAAACCATTACCACCACTACCAAAAACACTAATACAATTACTACTATTACTATTATTAATTCAATGGTGTTGAAGATAGTGATTAAGTCTTCCCTATTGAAATGTATTTTCTCTGATATTTCAATATTAATATACTGGATGGATATACTCTCACCATATTTCCATTACTATATGGATCCTATAATAAAGTTTGGAATGTTATATTAAATATATCATGACTTATTGAGGGGATATTAGCTATGTATTCTCACAATAAATGGAATTTTTCTTCCTTATAAGGGAGGTCACTGGGAAGAATCTTAAAAAGAGGGTTTTCAACCCATTCCACTATTAACCAATATGTTATCATATATTGGTATAGGACTTGTGAGTATTTAATAATTTATATAATGGTATTTCTAATGGCAAGTAAGACTTTGAAAGTTGCAAATATTTTTCATCTTCTCTCTACCACATGGAATTTCAGTATCTAGAAGTTTATACTAATACATAAAGTATACTATCACATCTTCTTTCCTTTGGATGATCTCACGAGAAATATATGGGGTAACTATTCTATTAATATTAATATAGGTATTTTTTGAATACAATAATATGATCTGTGATTTAACCCCTTTATTATTATAATAATTGGTGTATAAGTATGGGTGAGCATTATATGACTTAATAAGATTTTATAGTACCCATATAATTTTTTGATATTTCATCTACAATTGGTATTCAATTAAAAATGGGAAAATAAACTAAGGATTCTCATTATAGGTATCTTTTTAGAGTTCCAGTATAAGTGGACCTAAATTACACCCTCCTTTATTTGGATTTTTTATCTACTATAGAAGATTACTTGATTTTAAAATTAAAATATGAATTGTTTCCTTTATTTTTTTCTAATTGTATATCTATAGGGGTTCCAAAGATAATTCTAGTTGGAATTAGTCTTCTAATTCTAATCACAGAAGGTAAATGACCATCGAGGTTTTTTCAATAATAGAAATAATGGGATTGATGTTGGGGAATAAACTAGTATAATTATTTCCAATGTATAAGAAGTCGTTTCACATTTCTTTTATTTGAATGGAGGGGTTGATAATGGGTTGGAAATATTTGGTACTGTCCATGATCTATTAGGGGATGAAGTCAATCATAGGAATCAAAGTTCATTTTTATTTTTTCATTTTGAATTTCAAGGTAATTTGAATACTAACCACTCATTTTTGGATCAACCTAAATTTAGTTATGTGTAGTTTTATTTTATATAACGGTATGGTAAAAACCAAATTTTATGGATTAAAAGTGTTTAGGTTGTACCAAAATATGTTAAAGATACACCTCATATGAAAAGTTATGATGTTTTTTCTCTTGATTATAGGACTAACAAAATTCGTGGGGTTAACAAGGTTAGGAAAACTCAAAGAATGATCAAAATATGGCTATAGGTGTATTATGATTATGGTATTTATTCAGGGATGGTGTTAGTAGTAAACTAAGATCAGGATAAATAGGGTCAATAAGCTAGTATTCTAAGAAAAAGGCTTTAAAAGTGGGACCTGGTTGAGCAGGGCTAGGTTGGGTTACTTCAAAGTACTCAAATCTTGGTGTAAATCAAATATTAGAAAGAGATTAATGATATAAATTTTAGCTGGGATGACATTCAAGATGAAGACTATGATATTTCTCAAATAGGGGTCATATATAAGGATGCATTAAGTAATAGAAAGGTACCCTTGGTTGAAAATATGGTTTTAAAATGATCCCACCTATGAATTCTAGGGTGACTAAGGGATAAAAAATATGATAATAATGAATCCATTAAAAGGGGGATTATTTTTTAAACTCTAGGATACTATTTTAAGGGTATCGAATATATTAATGTTATTTTTCAAACCCTATTGGTTTTTTCTCACAAATCTACAAATAATTCCTGGTTATAAATTTTTGGTGATCAATTAGTGACTTTAAGATTTTAATGTATGAGAGAATCTACTTATTAATCATTTTTTATGGGAATAACTCGTTTCATAATAAGAGATATCCACATAATGATATCTTTGACACCAAAAAACAAGATCGATAGTACCTAGTTAATGGTTGGGGAATTTAATACCATACAAAAGATGAATTAGAAGGTAGTACATATAAAATAACCTATTTAAAATAGTGACATTAATGAGAGTATTGTTGATAATGAGATAATTTAAGTTAATATAGTTAGGGATAAATATACATGGTATTGGATGCATGGTAACGAAATAGATTCCAGTGAAATTATGAGATCTTTTGTCAATGTTGTAACTTTGGAACCTTTTTAATATATTAATAACATTAATATTTCTATGTATAACTCAGATAATCAATTATCCAAGTCACACATTCAGACCAAAAGGAATGAAATCATATCCATTTTGATTTAAAAATTCAAGGGTGAAGAAACCTAATTGAAATAAATTATAATATTTGGAAGAAGGTGAAATTATATAATGTTTTATTTTTTGTGAAATTAAGAATAAATATTCTAAATACCTGACTAGATCGTGGATCAAGAATAGATTTATAAACATGTAAGTGGATATAAAATTCATAGAGGATATTTTAGCTAGACTCCAGGATCTAAACACTATTAAAAACATTGATGAAATGAAGTTCAATGTGAATCTAATATAACTAAAAAAACAATACTCAGTTCAATACTAATCATTAGATTTAGAAGGACTTTTTATGGTCAAGTGGTTAAAATATTAGTATTGTAAGATATAATTATTTAACTCCTTTAAGAGAGAAATAAGGGCATCCAAACATATCTTTTATCTCTAGGTAGGGGAGAATATATTTTCGTAACGGGATGATATAGCTAATCACATTCCTTCTTATTATAATGGACTATTTAGTGTAGAAATTAGGGTGAATATGCATGTGGAAGGGGGTGACTCTAATAGTAATTTATGAATAGCAGAATAACATTCATATAAAACCTCCCTCTAGTTATGATATTAAGGTGGAAATATTCATCCTCAAGGTTAAGATTTCCCTATATACTAATGGATTCATTAAATTATTTATTTTATGAATTTTATGATATTATTATCCCTAATATTGAGTGATTTTTTTATGGTTTCTTTCAACATGGTATCCTCCCAATATTTGTAAGTTCTATATTACTATCCCTTGTAACTAAAGTGGATAAATATGGCCATGTTCATATGTTTATACATGTTTTTATTTAAAATATACTCTCCAAGTTTATTATTAATGTGATTTCTAATAGGATTACACTGGTGACCAACAAGCTTATCTCCTTGAATCAATTTGGTTTTATTAATGGTAAGAGCATGTAGGATAGTTTTATTACTTCACATGAGTGTATTAAATTCTATATAATCCCAATATAGTAGGAAAGATTTATTTTAGATTGGATTTTACAAAGTCTTTTAATTCTATGAAATAAGATTTATTTTTTATATATTAAGTATTTTTTAATTTCTTATAAAATCGTCAATCGAGTGAGAATTTTGTTGATCCTATATTAAAATCTTCATGATTCTAAATTTCCCCATAGAGGGATAATTTTCATAAAACTTTGGTGTTATATAATTGGATCATCTCACTTCTATCAATTTCTTTATAACTAAAGAATATCTGAGTAGATATATCGATAAAATTGTTCATTAAGAAAATATTAAGGTGATCTATAGAAAAAGAATCTTAGAATCACCTTCAAAAATATTAATTTATAATGATATTATGATATTTTATTAGAGTTATATAAGTAATATCAAAATGATAATGGTAATATTAAATCATTATGATGGTATTTTTGAAAAATCTATTATTTGGGGGAAATATTTTACCTACTTTATAAAAACATTCCTACTACTAGGAATGATTGAATTCTCAATTATCATGGTATTTGGTAGGGTTTTCTAACTTTTACATAATATATAGTTATAAGGTTGTATGGGAGGACTAAATTCTATTATTTCTCTAATTCATTTCACTTATAGATCAGCTTGGTAAAGAGAAACATAAATCTCTAATTATGGAAGGAAGAATGTTTCTAGTTAAAGTTGTGATTATTTATAAATTTTGTACACCTATATGGTTTATATGTATCCATGTGGTCTTATAAAAATATTTAGTACTTATATAAAAATATTTTATTAGAGGGGTTTCATTTTTTTAAAAGGCTGATGACTATTTTTTGGAAGGACTATTGTAGGTCTATTAGTTCAGGGGGGTTTGGGTTAAAGAATTTGGAGACATTCAACATGGTCCTTTAATCACACTCCATGTAAAATATTAAATGTGAAATATTTAGGTATATGGAATTTATTAAATATAGATTCTTAAAAATAAATAATATATAAAATTCATTATACTTTGATTCTTCTGTATGGATATCTAAAAGTGAGGTTTACTCAAATATAATTCTATAATCAATATGGTGTGTTTCAAGGAATATAATCTAAATTTTTGGAGTGATAAATGGGTTTAATATAATATATGATATCTGTTTGACAACATATTTCTTATTTTTATCCTATTTATCACTATAAATGATTCCTTGGTCAATAAAATTTATATTTTCCTTCTTTTATATAATAGGTCAGTAAAAATTATTTCTTTATTCTGTCTAAGTAAAATATCGTATAAGGGCCAAGGAAATGAAGTTATGAATATTTAAATACATTATCTTTTTTCATTATTATATAAAATTGGGAATGGTAATTATTAAAACCTAATTTAAGAACTAATTTTAGACATGAATGAGATGGATTTAAAAATTTTATGTCATGTAATGTTATTTTGGAAATTTCCAAAAAAATTACTCCCTCAATTTGGAGTTCATTAGGTCAATATATAGTCAAAATATAGAGGGAAAGAAAAACTAAAAAATGAATACGTGAATTTCATTTTGCTACAAGGATTTCAATAATGGCTATGTGGGAATAGTACATTTTCTACATAAGAAAAGTAAAACCCATCTATAAATGATATTTTAAGGTCGAACATGTTATAAAAAATAAATGAATTAAATAAAAATATATTTTAAGTATAGAAATATTATGATATAATCAATATTATGTATACTTTAGATAAAAAACAATTAAAATATATAAGATATATAAAAAGATGAAAATAAGTAATTGGTCACAATTAAACATTTAAAAAATTTATAATATTAAGAAAACATTATAGGAATTATAATCAATCAAAACAACAATATAAGTAAACAGATGCATAAAAAATCTCACCTTTTGTTTTATTACAAAACCGAACTTCAATAACCAAAATAATTCTACACATTTTTGTAAATAAGAAAATAATGATTTTTTTAAACTTTTATCAAAGATCCATGATAATTTCATCCACTTTTAAAAAATATAATTAAATTTAGTGAGTAGAATTTTTAAAAGTTGTTTGAGATAAAATATTGATAAATATTTTAAAAAATAAGATTTTATCTAAACTAAAGTTGTAATCAGTAAGTTAATATCATATCCAAGGTATGATAATTTTTATAATAGTTATATTATAAACAAATATGTAATGAAATTAAACACACATAATCTGAAAAACAGATTCTAGATTTTACATATTACAAACAAATATTAATTTTTTTCATAGAATCATTCTAAAACTCCCCCTGAGCAAATGTATATATAAAACTATTAATATTTCAACATGAAAAGATAAAATTTATGTTTTTAAAACTGAGAAAACTATTAAGTCCTAGTGAATATATCTTCATGTTGATTTTTATTTGGTATATATTCCAAAACAATATCACCCATATTCACAAGATCTCTAATACAATAAAATCTAACATCAATATGATTTTCACTAGAATACTGTAAATTATTATTAGAAATATAAATTTCAAATGTATTATCACATTAAATAATCAGTTTATCAATATGAATAAAAAATTCATAAAGGATTATTAATCTATAAAATTTTATAATAACAACTAGGGGTAGAAATATACTCAGATTTTGAAGTACATATATCAACATATAATTATATTTAGAAGACAAATAAATTAAAATTTCCCCAAAAAATCACACATACCTGATGTGATTTTCCTTCAACTTTACATCCATAAAAATAAAATTCAGAATATGATATTAATAAAAAAAATTATACTTAAAAAAAATATACCATATTTAGTAGTTTCTTTAACATATCTAATTTTTATTTTCACAACTTTAATGTGTCTCTATTTAAGAGAATATTTAAATCTTGCACACAGATAAAAAATAAACATAATATTGGGTCTAGATGTAGTTAATAAATCAGGCTACATATCATGCCTCTATAAACATAATATTAATAAATTTTCCATATGCATAAATATCTAATTTACAACTAGTACTTATCATAGTTTTCATATATTTAGAAGAGTCAAGACTAAACCTTTTTACCAACTCTTTAGCATATATAGATTTATTAAGAAATTATAGATATTTCCTTTGAAAAATTTTAATTTCGTGAATGAACATTAATTCTCCCATTAAGCTCATGTCAAACATAGATGACATCAAAGTATAAATATTATTACAAATCATTTCATTAGAAAAATAAATACTATATCATCAACATAAATGTGGACAATTAACATATCATTTGAAATTATTTTTATAAAAATAATAGGATCAAAATTACCTTTCTTCCAACAGTTATTTAATATAAATAATTAAATCCTTTTATACCAAGAATTAGGTTCTTGTTTGAGACCATAAAAATTTGTAAATGATTTATAAACATGATTAAGATATTTTTCATTTTCAAAACCAAGTGGTTGAGAAACATAAACTTCTTCAGTTATAAAACCATTTAAGAGATAACTTTTGATATTCCTTTTATATAATTTAAAACCATGAAAATAATCAAGATCTAATATTATTTTAATATCCTCTAACCTAGGAATAGTTGAAAATGAATCTTAAAATTTTATACCTTATTCTTGAGATTATATTTGGGAAACATGTTAACATTTATTTTTGAAAAATGTCTAAATACATCCATCTTACTTTTTGAATATCCATTTAGTTCTGATTTCCTTTTTATGTTTTATAAATTTTACTAAGGAATAAAAATTATTTCTAAAAAAATTGTTAATCTCATGATATGATGAAATAATCCTATTTTAATAATTTAAAACATAAACAGTATTGCTAAGAACATAATTAAAAAATAAAGTATAATTGGCACAAAAAATTAAAATAGAATTTATAGTTTTAATAATGTAATCAATATTACAAATTTCATTTTAAAAAAGGATAGTCTTTTTTAATCTTATATGGTATTGTATAATGTCTAGAAATATTATTATCCCCCAAAATCAATTCATCTTTATCCTGAGGTTTTTCTTCACCTAAAGTAAAATCTCTAAAATCATTATAAAAACATTAGAATCAGAATTTTATTTAACATTATTATCATCAAACATATCATGGACATATTCTTTAGTAGCCATATTTATTTTATTATAAAATCTATATGATTTATTATTATTAAAATATCCAAGAAAAATATCTTCATCACTTTTTACATCTAATTTATCTAAATTATCCTTTGAATTTGAAATAAATACTTTACAAAAAAACTCTAAAATAACTAACATTAATCTTTTTATTTTTAAATAATTCAAAAGAATTTTTCTTTAAAAATGTTCTAAAAATAATTATATTTTAAATATAGCACGAATAAAAAAAATTTCATCTTAAAAATATCAAGGAAAGTTATATTCACTCAACATAGATCTGTAAATTTTAATAGGTGTTTAATTTTTATATTCTAAAAAACCATTTTACTATGGTGTTTAAAGAGAAGAGAAATTATGGAAATTACCATTATTTACACAAAAAATTTCAAAATATTAATTATGAACTTTTCCTCCATTTTCACTATAAATAGAAACAATTGTAAAACATTTTTTAATTTTGAAATAAATTATAAAAAAACAATAAATATATATAAATTATCATTTTTATAAGAAATAAAATAAACCCATGTAATTATACTATAATAGAAAATAGTAACTAAAGTATATTTATTTCCTCCCTATTTAGATATTTGATTAGGATGAAATAAATCAAGATGTACTAACTATAAAGGTCTATTAGTAATTATCTGATTGATATGTCTAAAAGAAACCATTCATTGTTTTCCTTTTATGCAAGCATTATAAACATGAATCTATTATTTCCTCAAGGTAGGTAAGTATAGCATATACTCTTTTTTTTGAATGTTTATATAACATTCTAAAATTAAAATAACCTAATCATCGATGCCAAAGAATGATAGCATTCTGAACAGTATTCAAACACTGAATATTTTGATCAGTTAGTTACGAAAAATGAATACTAAAAAATTTTTCCTTTAGATTAACATAAAATAATAAAAATTAATCTTTAAAAACTCAATATTTTTCATTTTGAAATTTAACATCCATTCCATCATCACATATTTGAGATATACTAAAAAAATAAATTTAAATCCTTTCATGAATAAAACAATAGAAATAAAATTATAATTATAAAGACCAAATTTTTTAAAGCCTTTTATATTACCTTTGGAATTATCACCAAATGCAACACCACTTCCATAACATGTGTTTTAAGTGGTGAACTTTGATGGTTATCTGTTAATATAGTAATAACATACATTTTCCATGTATCATATGTCATTCATGAGACAAACATGTAATTTTTCCTAAAGAAATAAAATTCTTGACAATTTTGGTACTCAAGCTACTTTGGGTCCAATAAGATTACTAATATAATTTTTTGGTACCCACATATAATTTAAAAATGTATTTTATGGTAATATATATAAAAAATATTCATAAATATGATCTTTTATAAGTCCTATATATTTTTTGAATATAAGTGAACAATAATTTGCATAGTCACTATTCATGCCACATTTACAACAAGTAACAGTAGAAGTACATCCATTTTTACTTTTAACATAATAGTTTTGATAAATTTGAGTTAATATCATATCATATCAAATACCATACTTATTTTTATTCATTTTATTGAGAGAAAACACCATATGATATTTTTCATTACCTTGAATAAAAGTGGACAAACATTGATTAAGAATATTATATTCATTTTTCAATTTTTTTATTAAATAATGAATATATTTCAAATTATCATAAACTATAGAATGAGAAGTAGAACTATAATTTATTAATTTTTCATTATCTTATAAAATTAAAATATTTTCATAAATAATTTTCTCATTATTTTACAAAATATTATTATATAAATTAGCATCATTGAAAACATCTCTTTTTAACTATTTAATTTCTTCATTTAATTCAAGAACATTCTGATTTTCAGAATGATAATCAAAATCATAACAACAAAAATGCAATCTAAAATCACTAACCATATATAGAGAATCCATGAATCGTTTGTTTGTAAATTCTTTGTCATTTCTAGATTTTTCATTGGGATCATATTCTTCTATACAACTGTAACTATTATTTAATGCCTTTTTGTACATCATTTTTTATTTCTATTTAATCATTAATTTTTTATAGTAATTCTTGATATTTAATTTTTAATACCCTCAAAAAAGTAACATATAAAGTATTATAATTAATACTACCTTTATTATCTCCCTTTCATTTTTTTTCTTTTGGGGGTTTCATTTAAATTGGTTGATGAATCCTTTCTTTTTCCTTATTTTGTAAATTCCAATCGTAATATAAGACATATATTAGTTTTCAATATCTTGTATATCTGAATCAGAAGAGTTAGTAGAAACTAAATTCACATATTTATAAGATAAACCTTCACTTTTTTTCCTCTTATCCTACTATTTTATTCAATTCCAGTTTATACTAAAGTAGTGATCTAATCAATTCATCAAGAGTGAGCCCTTTAAAGTTCTTTATTTTTTCAATGGTGACCTTCATTTAATGTCATTTCTTTTGTAGTTCTCACATGAAATATTAAAAATGTAATTTAATTTATTAATATAATCCAAGGGAATTAATTTTATTGAAAATTCTTATAAATTGGTGGAACATTAGATTTAATGTATCATATTCACCCATTTTGAAGTCCTGGTACATAGCTCACAACATTCCAATATTAGTTCTAATTAATTTCCTATAGTCAAGGCTATTGAATTAAAGAATATTCCATATTTCACGAGCTGCCTTACAAGAAAACACATGACTTAAAACACTTCTATTAATAGCACAATATAAATATATTCAAAACATTTTAGTTTGAAAAATATTTATTCTCATCATTTCTAGAAAGAGTGTCTAAGTTATCTTATGGTAGGGTGTATGATTTTTCAATATGGACTAATTTTCAATGCTTAAATTTTGGATTTATGACTCCATTATAGATCTTTAGTATCTATAATAATTTCCATCAAAGTGAGGTGGATTCTGAAGAATCCATGCATCATTTTTATTCATTACTTTCATCATAACAATATTTTTCTTAGATTGTGAAGCCAAGGATGATCTTAGCATAATAAAATATAAACAATAGACTATATAGAAGTATTGGATAACTCTAAAATGGAAAATCTCAGGTAATAATTGTTTGGTATCAGGAAAAAAATAACTTAGCTAAACTATCCTTAAATAGGTTAACCTCTGACACCAATTGTTTGGTTAGATAGGGAAATTATAGATTCCCTTAATAGAGTGAATATACACGATTAAACAATTTAATCAAATAAATTAATTACTTCAGTAAATTATGAAACTCTATTATTAGAGTTATTTATCAGGGGAATAAAAGAATGAACACAAGGATTTTTATACTGGTTTAGTATAAATTAGACTTATTCTATGGGAGTCACAACAAAATTAAAAACACTGACTTTATACTATAGAAGTAACATCCAAAATAGTACTGAATTTAGAATATATGAGTCAAACTCCAAAGATAGGAAATGATATTATACGTAATATAATAAATGGAAAGTGAAAGCATGTGAGATATATTAAAAAGTGTTACAAACTCAAGAAAACATAATAAATAGGTTTAATAAGAATTAAAAAATAGGTACTGGTTCTTAAGTGTATGATTATCACATATCCTCAATATAGTATAAGTCAAAGACATTTTTTTCGTCCCTCGAGAGATCATCCAGCAGCAGTAAAAATAGTGTAAAATATCACTTGAGGGTTCATAGAGTATGAAAATGTTTTATCACTTTAATACATATACCCTTGTCATTTCATAATTATAAATCTCATCCAAAAGTCTTTTGAATACCATATATACTGATTTTTCAAAGCTAAAACAACTAAATACGTTTTGTGAAAATAGTTATAAACATTTTAAATTAAAAGAGAATAATATTGGAACATCGTAGAGAGGGAGAGAAGTATTTTATTGTTTCATAATAATCACTCAAATTATGTCTAAAATTTAAACAATAAATATCGATTCAAACTAATTTTAAACCATATGATAAATAATTTAAATGCTCTCCATAATAATAGTTCAACATTATATCCCATGAAAATAGAAATATTGAATTTGAAAATATGAAATTCAAAAATTCTCTCTTTAAAATGGAAAATAATTCTGTGGAGAAATTAAAAACTTAATAACACGATATTAAAAATATTGAAACATGTTTTATTGAAATAAATATAATATAATATTAATTTATAAATAATAATCAAAGAAAAAAAAATAAAACAACAAAAATTAATTTTTTTTAATTTCAATCCATATGTTTCATGCCTAAAACTAAAACACTCTTTGATCTTCAGAAAAACATGTTTAGTACAATTAAAAAAACATCACATAGGTTATAAATAATCAATATGAATTTATAATGAAATAATAAAAATTTTAACATAAGAAAAAACATAAAGAAATTTGATACATAAAACATTATATAAAAATGATCATTTTTATGAATGAATTGTAATGAACTATACAAGAAATTTTACCTAGGGGGTTTCCACGTAGGCATGTTTATCTATGTTAGTGAACTGACCATGTAGGAAAATCGCATATGTGATTCCCAACATAGGTATTTCACATATGGAAATCACGTAATAGATTCACTATATAAGTGAATCAACATCGATGAAACACGGATGGGATTCACATAGGATATTATACATAGGTGATTCACCTAAGTGATTCTCCACATAAGCAATTTACTCATGTATCTAACTTTATCAAATAGGCAATTCATGTAAGGTAATTTCTAAAAACTGTAAATAGGTTGTCTTTAAAAATTTCAGATCTAAAAAGTACCTTTATAAAGGATAAATTAGATTTCGGTACTTTTGAATTATATTTATAAAATTTAATTAGATTTATAAATTATAAATAATCACCTTAATTGGATTTATATAACTCAATTTATGGTTAAAAATAGAAGAAAATTGTTCTAAAAAATTATAGATATTAGAAAGACAACATAGAGTGACATAAAACCTAATATCAGACATGAGATAGATAAATTTTTATTTCTTATGTCTTATAATTAAATATAGAAAATATTATGATATTTATAAAAAAATAGAATGAATCAGTTTGGATTTTTTAGCTCAATTTATAGTCAAAATATAGAGGGAAACTAAAACTAGAAGATTAGCTAAATGAATTCAAAATTACCTAAGTGAATTTCATTTGGCTACATGGATTTCCAAAAATTTTATGTGGGAAAAGTAAATTTCATATATAATAATTGTAATAAAACATATATAAATGATGTTTTAAGGTGGAACATGTTATGCTGAATCCAAACATGAAATATAAATAACATTGAAGTATATAAATATTATTATATGATAAATATTAAGTATACTTTAAATAAAAAACAATTAAAATATAAAATATATATATAAATATTAAAACATGCAATTGAACACAATTAAATATTTAAACATTTTAGAATTTTATGAAAACATGGGGTGAGTTTTGATCAATCAAAACAAAAATACATGCAATCCCATGCACAAACAAACTCCCCTTTTATCAATTCCATATCTTTATATCTTCAAACCTCCTTTCTCTTGGGTCATATATCTCTTTATTTCTTTCTTCCTTTATATCAACATCAATATTAATTATATAAATTGATTTCAATCAACCATCCATGTGTGAATTATCCCATGTGGAAATAGCCCTCACATATCTTCTTTTAATAAATATCTTTTATTATGGATAGAAATACATTTTTATACATCACATATCCCAAATAAATATCCCATTAATATCTAATATAACTTACTTATTTTTAGATCATTTTAACACCTCATATGTAGCTATATCCCACATTCATGATCCTATATATCTCTTTTAAACAAATCGATAGCATGTTCATGAGAGGAAAATTTGGGTTTTTTAAATATCTATATAAGATACGTAATCTATGGTGTGGCCTAATAATTGTGATGTATGCCATATTTATCATCAGTTTACTTGTGTAATAAAGTATTTACTTTGGTGTAGGGATCATCCAACTTCAAAACTCCATATCTATTATTCCTCGCACCTCCATGATACAGTTGACCCCACAACACAAAATCCTTCCTAGAACATATAATCTTTTCTCATCTTTATCAATTTATATGAGGCTATGGGGAAATTGGTCATCCATTATGTATAACTCTTTTCATGTTTATTTATTCTTTAAATTTTCTACTACAAAAAATGATGTAGTTTCCAAGCTACAATATGGAGGATCATTGTTTTGTTATCCTAAAGCCCCTATGATTCATAGTGAGGCCTACAGTGTGTGGAATATAATTTTTCTAGTGAATATAATCTTATTGACTAGTTTACATAGTTTATTTTTGGCATAGAAGAAAAACTAACAGTGTAGTGGTAATGTAAGAGGAAGACGATGTTGTTGTCACCTAGGATGAAACCATTTCAGTAAGTATATACAGTTCCTTCATGATCACATATCCATCATTGGAAAACAGTATGGAGGTTTATAGATTATTAAATATTTAAATTTATTTATAATCTTATAAAAAATCAAACCAATATCCCAAGGGATCCTAACCACCACTAGTGACACCCCGTGTCATTGAAGCTATCCTTCCATGTGGCTGCATCGACCTATATGTGACATTCACGATATATGGTCTCCTAACACATGTGGTCACCTCTACCTATGGTTTTCTTGGATATACAACCCTTATGGTGTGGATATGCGGATTCTACCACTAGTTTAGGTTTATCCCATTATGTCCTATTTTTTTACTAACTCCTCCTTCAGTTTCTTATACTATTTCAGCCTGCACAGGAAAAAAATACAGAATAATAGTTCCTCTTTAAAATGATTTGAATTTAATTATTTTCCTTTTATTTTGCCAAAATAATTCATAAAAATTTAATTTCCTAAAAATATAATAGAAATAAATAGATAATTAACATTTAAATTTAAAATAAAATAATATTAAATTCAAAAATGTATGAAAAAAAGTAGTTATCAATCTTCTATAAGGGATATATAAATACCGATTCAGTATGATTACACTATAGTCAGATTCTATGAAAACATGTCCCATGAGACTTCTAGTTATCGATGATTTCAATCTATATGTAAGTTCTATATACCCCCTGGTTATGGAAAATTTTGGATGACCAATGATCTATGGTATATGGGGTCTAAACATGGAGACTGTATGGAAAACCATTGGAAGGAAGAATTCCTGAAATCTATAAAAAAAATAAAATAGAAAAATGGGGATTTATTGACTTGTGTATTTAAATAGAATTAATAATGGTGTTCCATTAAAATAAACCTAGGAATTTAATTCATCAATTCAAAATAAAAATGTTTCGAATGGAGAAGGAAACTCCGCTTTAATGGTTAAATATAAATGAGAATATGGGGTTGATTTTTATGATAATTACATCGTGAATTCTACATGTGGTCAAAATTCTCAATTTAATCATCATAAGTGGAAGTTAACTAATAACATTATACTTAATGGAGTTATGGAATCCAGGCCTACTCCATCCAATAGGGAAGTTAATATAGGAACCTCATAAATGAGTACGACAGTGAGTAATAAGGTGGTGTCTACACCTAAATCCTTTGTGATATTTGGTTTTCTTATTGCCTCTTGTTGTAGAGAATCATTTTTTGATGATACTAGGGAGACCCATATATTTTGGCCTATTAAAGTTATTATTGAGTAAAATACACATAAAGGCAATCAAAGTGAGTTCATGGCTCCTTTTATGGTGGAAAAAACAACTAAAATGGATTTTTATGTGAATAATTATATGTATATTCACACTAATGATCATGTAAATCCTTGGTAAATGTTCAAAATTTGTGATTCAGATGATATCCAGGTGGTTGGGTACTCATCAGAATTTGGGTACATGATCAAAGACTAAAAATAATAATGATTATAAATATACTATATTTTTAGGGAAGCATATTTTTTATTTATTTTGAAAGTTGGTTGTTCTTATATTTGGAAAAATTAATTGAAATTGTATATGGGATGACGCATATGGTTTTATCATTTCATGAATTTACATTTTTGGTGAGATCTATGGCCTTAGGAGTGTCTCAAGCTCTGTATTTTTTGAAGTAGATATTTCCACTTTCTTTTTTAGTTAGTTTTGAAATAATTGGATTGTTACAAATATTGATATAATACATTTTTTTTCTATTAGGTGGTTATAGGCTATTAAGTTCTTATGTATTTTGAATATTAGATTTTGGAGTCAATTTTTGTCACTTTTAACACATGTCGCCCCGTTGAAATATTTTCATTTTCATTTAATAAAAGAACCATGAGTTTAGTTTACCTGATTCATTGTTCTAGACATTATTTATTATTATTTTTTTTGCTTTAGGTTTTTATGTTTTTGTTATTTTTTTTGGTTGTTGTGGTTTTTTTGTTACTATGATTATTATTACTATTATTATTATTAGTATTTTTCTTATTATTATTACAATAAGTTTTAATACTGTTTTTATTACTATTATTACTATTTCTATTATTACTATTTTTTATTAATTTTATTTTTATCACATGTGTGCTCCTTTTAAAACTAAAAATAGATAATATTTAGGTACTTAGTTAGTATTTGGCCTAGTTTATGATGGTTTGAGGATATAGTATTTGATAGAGACTCTTAGTGTTAGGTGGTAGTTCAGGAAGATGTTTAACCTTCTTCATGTGACTTAGAAGTTTTGATTCTACTACCCATAAGTGTTTCTAGGCCTTTCCTGGTAGATTGACATGATCACTTCCTCAAAGGGATGTAAAATTAGTTGTTGTTGGGTTTTTAACTTCGGTAATTTTGTTTTTTTTGTTTATTATTATTCATTTAATTGAAATCCTCCGTATAATTATTTAATTTTTTTTATTAAAATATGATGGATATTGTTTTTTCTAGGATACATGCAACATATTTTCAATTAAAATTAAAATTATTATTTTTATTATTATATCTCAGATTGTTATTTCTACTAGGGAGAAACCATGGTGAGTCAAAATATAGAAAAATGGTTATTGGTTATTTTGGGATTTCCTGATTGTAAATGTATTATAATAGGGAGGGGATAATTTTATATACTTTTTCTTTAATATTAATTAATATGTCAAGATTAGGGCCATAATTCCATTGCACTGAAGTTAAGAACATTATATCTTCTAGAGTGGGACCCTTGGTTCAACCCATTTACCATTATACAATCTCTCACAACAAAGTGGATTGAGGACTTCATACTAAACTCAATATTATGGGATACTGAAATACTATTATTTACTCCTCTATATAATTCCTAATAAAAAATGTAAAACTCCATTAAAATTGTTAGGTATTGGCATTATGAAATTATTTTGGTGAAAATTGATATTTTTTATATGTTGTTTGAAAAATATATTTATCTATACTTAATGATGATATCACTTTGTGCATTTATTATGAGATATTTTCTTTCTTATTCTTGTAAATTTAATCCATTGGTTATATTAAATTCCAGTTTATAATGAATTTCACTAGTTATTTCTATTATATTAAAGTTTATGAGATAAGGTTTTTTCACAAGGTTAAAAGGAAAAGGGTAGTCTTATAGGGGAAGATCTCCAGTTTTTTTGAAATTAATTATACAGTTTTTATGGAGGGGTGAGGGTAGGGTTCTAGACTCTCAAGTGTAATGGAATGCATCTCATTCCACATTACTGGATGAATATGATAAAGGTCGATTGTAGAAGGATCAACTAGTTGAGTCTATTTATACTGTATAAAAGATCACCTCTAGTAATGTGTGGTGGGGGTAGGATTTTGTCTTTGTTTAGGACCAGGGGAAGCTTTTACATATAGGTTCATTCAAGATGATTGATATTAATACACAACAAGCATTTGATTAAGAGTTGATGGCCAAGGCTTTTATGTAAGGACAAATATGGGTGTGGGGGTATGGGTAGAAGGTTCTGGTCTTGTTTTTTGGTTGGTACAAGTGAATCATTAATAGAATAATTTGAATAAATTTAATAACTAGAAAGATAAAAATATACGGAAGGGATAGGGTATCTCTTGTAAATCCCATATTCAAGAGAAAATCAATAGGTATATGATGATAAATATGATTAAAGGGTTACAGGAAGATATTAAAGATACATGGTTGAGATCATGGATTCTCTTATCAATAGAATTAGAGTGGAGAGTAATGGTGATACTTATGAGGATTTATGGAAAAATTTATTTGATCAATATATAGATGAATATGTATATTAGATGTAACAATACAAGAGGGGGGTGAATTGTATGTTTAAAAAACTGTGTTTAAACACTTAAAAAATTAGTTTAAATGATCTTAAACTAATGCAATCCACAAAAAATACAATTAACCACAAATGTATTGAATATAAAGGTATGATATGATGTAATACTATAAGAAGTGTAAAGAAATTGTATTCAAAATGAATACAATAATCAAAGTAATACAATAGAGAAGGATTCTACCATAAAGCGTATAGAATCTATTGATACAATATGTAACAGTATGATTGTAATTGAAAAAATTACAATTGAATATGAAATGAAGAAAGGAAAAAATACAATCCCCTTTCTAAAACAAACAGCAGTGGAAATGAAAAAGTACTACAATTCTTTCATCCCAAAGAGAAGGGTATCCTTTCACCAAGGATAAGAGGTTTGTCTTACCACCACCTTGGTAAGCCCTCGATACGATGATCAGTACGTCTATCTTGCTATCCCCACAAGCCCTCGATATGATGATTGGTACTTCTGTCTTTCTATCCCCCCAAGCCCTCGATTTTGCAGGTAATCGGAACCTCTGTCTTTCAAACAATTGAAATCCTTCGATATGATGATCGGTAGGTCTGTCTTGCTATCCCTACAAACCCTCGATTTTGCAGGTAATCGACACCTCTATAATTCAAACAATTGAATGCCCTCGATACGATGGTTGATAGGTCTGTCTTCCTATCCTCAGCATACATCGATAGTTATCACCTGAATGGTCACATAAAGCAGAACAAAACACTTATTGAAATACAAAAACTAAGAATGAGCCATTCACGTTTTGTAATTTCATGGCTTTCACACGAAGAAAGAGAGAAGTGATAGTGTCTCTCTCTAGAACTTGAAAGAATCCCACAATGATCAAAGTCTCTCAGTTGTCCATCTCAGCTTCAAATGACCTCCTATTTATGGGCCTAAGGTTACAACGGTCACATTTCCTCCAACGGTCATATTTCTCTAGAAAACTCAGAGGGACTTGGACACATGGCATTATAACGGTCATATTAAAATAGAAAACCTGATGTCGTTTTGATTAGTTTATAACTTACTCCACGAAATTGTTTTGGTTAAAACAAAAGATATATGAAGATGATAAACATGATTACAATTGACATGTGTTGATAAAGGATAAAAACAAGCATGTGATAAAAAATATGATTACTATTAGTATTACTTAGTGTAATGTATTGATATGACACCAAGTGAGTATGATTCACAAAAGTCAGTACGATTGACAGAGTCAGTAGGATTCACAGAGTCAGTACGATTGACAGAGTCAGTACGATTGACAAAGTCAATACGAGTGACAGAGTCAGTACGATTGACAGAGTCAATACGATTGACCGAGTCAGTACGATTGACAGAGTCATTACAATTTACAGAGTCAGTACAATTGATAGAGTCAGTACGATTAGTTTATATGAATACATTTGTGATTTCCAAAACAAGACATAAAAGTCAAAAGATAACTTTTAACTCAACAATCCCCCCCTTTTTGGAAATCACAAAACATAAAGTAAAATAACAAAAATAAATACTTATCTCCCCCTGAGTTATTGAAAACTCTTCTAAATATGAATTTGAATACAACTAACTCCCCCTTAGGTATGTACTTTCCTAAGGAATTCATTCATAAATTTTCATTGATTTAGAATTATTTGATTAAAACATTCTCCCCTTATAAAACATTCTCCCCCTTTGTGTTTCTTCAAAAAAAAATGGGGTAATCTTTAGTTTCCTGAAAGAGTTATACAAAATAAATGCAAGGTAATGGGAAAGATAACATACATCTCATTGAGATAACAAAAGTATATAGAATTATATAAATGAACAAAGAAAGATACAACAACACTCATTTGTTTTCTCTTTCCTTTTTTCATGATCAGATCCTGAAGAATGGATTTCATCTTTTTGATTTCTTTATTGTTTTTAGATATAGAATCACCCTGAGATTTGAGAAGCACTTGTTGATCGGAAAAAAGATGATCTTGATTCTTGATAGTCTCTTCTTAGACTCTGATTACTTCTTCAAGAGTATCAATTATGTCTTGAAAATTCTTATTGACTTTAGATAACACGGAATTTTTCTTATTCAACATAACTATTTCATCTTTGAAATATGAAACCTTCAAATACTCTAGATGGAAGGCATTCATTCTCTCTTGCATCTCTTTCATTGAAGGAAAATAGGCTGCATGAGTTGTTGACATTTGATTCATCCTTTCAATGGTTTCTTTGTCAAGCTTATTAAAAGCAATAACATGATCATTTGAAAACCTGATTAATTATTCAATTGATATTTCATGATCATTCACTGAGCTTTATATTTTGTATGCCCACTTATTAATTATATTGTAATCCTTCTTATGAGAAGCCGAACTTTCAGATAGTACTTTTAAATCGGCTTCAATTAACAATACTCTCTTTCTCAGTTCTCTTACAGAACCAAACTTCTCCCTTTGATTGTCAGTGATGAAATAAATTTTCCATTCAAGTCTAGGAAAATAAGGGGTGGTCTTCTCAATCCTCCTTAAAATATGAACAATGTAATCACTCTTCTTGAGAGAAATTGTGTTTTCTGAATCAGTATCCTCATCGTACGAATCTAGTTCATTTGATTAGCTTGAGTCCTCAACTGGCTATTTTCCTTTTTCTTTTTCTTTTTCCTTTCTTTCTTCTACTTTGTCACTGATAATGATTACTTTTTCATTCTAAGAATATTGAGAACCTCGCTTTGCATGAGAAGAAATTCTATCTGGAGTTTTAAGAGATTCAGCTGGAGCTTGATCGGCATGAGGAACCTATTTAATATCTTCACTTTGCTTTTAAAAAGATTCTTCTCTACTCTTTTTTGAACTCTGAAGAAATTCCAAAATAAAATCTTCTTCCTCTTATTCAACTTCCTTTATTTCTTTTAAAATTTGTTTCACATTATCTTTCTCTGGAAGAATCTGTATGATAGGTTCTTGATGCACTTCTTTAGTTAGTTGAGAACTAGCCTCCTCAACCATTTTTATGATATTAAAAAAATCAAAGTCTTGATCATTCCTTTTCAAAAGTGTTTTCTTTTTCTTCTTAGCTTGAAGAGTATCCTCTACCCTTATCCTCTCTGCAAAGGCTTCAGCTGGATCAAAAATGAACTTAGGATCACCTTATTTTCTTAGTTCTCTATCTTTCCTCCACTTGGCCACAACCTCCTTGGTGTATTTAGGTTTCTTCTTTGCCTTAAAACTAGTTTGTGGGGTCGACTTTTGAGGAGCAATAATAGTTGGATTAACTTTGATTGGAAAATGTGCTGATTGATTTGGTGCCGATAGATTTTGTGTCGATTCAGCTTCTACATCTTTGACAAAAATCTTTAATTTTTCATCGAAACAAACATACAACTTCTTCAACGTATTCTTACTTATCCAAGAAGGATTCAACTTTTTCAATTTCCCTTTTAAAGTAATATTACAAAACTACATGATTTCAAGAATGAAATTTGTATGAATAGAGGGATACATAATCAAATGAGACTTGATCACTCCTGACTTGACATTATTGATTGTTTCAAAGATGTATCCCATGAGATTTACCTTTCTCATATTTAAAAGATAGTCTAGAATAAATATATCAGAAACCTTAAGAGTTTCTCTATCCCCTTTCCTTGGGATAAGAAAACCTTAAATCCAAAGAAAAACAAACCTATTATCTGGAGATAAATGAGCTACCTTTATCTTCTCTTAATTTATAAGAAATAACAACTTTTCAGAACTTTATTTATTAAACGTACCAACTTCCTCTGGTAGTTTATGAGATGGACAAAAAGAATCACATTCTATTGAGACATTTAGAAAGTGGGATTCTTGTTTCATAGACATTGAGAATTTTCAATCGTACACTACAAAGTTGATCATCATATTTTTGTCAAAAGACATGGTTTTGTATAATTGACTAACTTCTTCAACAATAATCAGATCTTGAGATACAGGTTTTTCAACACAAATATGTTCCCAGCCTTGAAACAAAATAATCCTTCTAATAGTTAAATCATATGTGTCAAATAAGTCTTTCTCTGAAAACGTTTTTGAAGACATTTCGGTAGGAGTGTTGACAGAGGACTGAGACATATAGATGTGGAAAATGGAAGATCATACAGAGTCTTTAAACAACGGGTTAGAGATTCTCCATGAAAGATGAAAACCGGTGTGGGTTTGGGGTGGGGAGGGGTCTATTTATAGGTGAAAAAATGACCATTCATCTTCTACAGTTGAGATTAAAAGAAAATAAAATCAATTTTTGGGATTTAAATGAGTTTTTTTTAAAAAAAAAATCTAGAAACAACAAAAATAATAAACACAAAACAAAGAAAGAAAAAATTTACCTGCCAGAGATTCTATGGAAATTTTTGGTTTAATAGTATTAACATAGTATAATACAATAAAAAAAAGAAAATACATGAGTTCGATGAAAAAGAATATGATCAGTTGTGAAACCGATGGAAAACAAATTCATTACCATAGGTTATCAAGCCGATGGAAAACAGAGTCCTTACCATAGGTTGTCAAGCCGATGGAAAACAATGTCATTACGATAGGTTGTCAAGCTGATGGAAAACAAATTCATTACCATAAGTTGTCAAGCTGATGGAAAAAAATTCATTACCATAGGTTGTCAAGCCGATGGAAAACAAAGTCCTTACCATAGGTTCTCAAGCCGATGGAAAACAAAGTCATTACCATAGGTTGTCAAGACGATGGAAAACAAATTCATTACCATAGATTTTCAATTCGATGGAAAAAAAATTCCTTACCATAGGTTGTCAAGCTGATGGAAAACAAAGTCATTACCATAGGTTGTCAAGCCGATGGAGAATAAAGTCATTACCATAAGTTGTTAAGGCGATAGAAAACAAAGTTGTTACCATAAGGTGACATGCCGATGGAAATAAAATGAATATGGTAACTAGGAAAACAAGATAAGAGATGATTAAAACAATAACCAAATAGTTAAAATGATAATCATAAATATAGAAAACCGAAAGAATAAACGAATAAAGAAGGAAAAAATTAAGAAATATATGGGGTAAAAAAAATATTCTCCCCTATTTAAGAGGAGTTTAATGTAAGGAGAAGTGTAAAACATGAAGTAGATATAAATGATTATTTTAATATAATCATTCCTAGCTTCTGTTTTATAAACTCAAATCTATCATAAGGTAATGGTTTTGTAAATATGTCAGCAAGTTGTTCTTGCATGCTGATGAATTGTAAAGTGATATCTCCTTTTTGTGTTTGATCCCTAAGAAAGTGATGCCTAATATCTATGTGTTTTGCATGAGTGTGATGTTTTGTGTTTTTACTAAGATATATGGCACTAGTATTATCACATAGAATTTGAGTTTTGTAAAAACTCAATCCATAGTCAGTGAGTGTGAGTTGCATACACAACACTTGAGCACAATAACTTCCAACTGCTACATATTCAACTTCAGTAGTGGAAAGTTCTTCTGAGTGTTGTTCCTTGAAAGACCAAGAAACCAAACAATATCCTAAGAAAGGACATGTTCCAGATGTACTCTTTATATCAATTATATAACCACTATCCATGTACCAAATATTATTATTGGTACACTTCTTATTTTCCTGAAAAAGAATCGATTAGTTTTTCATAATCCAAACTTGTTTGGATCTATAAGGGTTAGATAAAAGAATTTTAGTAATACACATTTGTTTTGAAAAATGAGCTTTATGAAATCCTAAATACTGAGTTCTATTAGGAGGAAAATCTTGTTTCCAGTGTCCACCACACTGACACTTATTACAAAAAGGGGTACGTTGAGGAACAAAAAATTTATTACTAAAAATCGATTTAGAATGAGTATAACCAAAACCAGAATGATTTCTCAAAGGTAGAATTTAAGAATGCATTTTATCGAAGTTTTCCTTTCCATAAGTAAATATTGACAAACATTTCTTCAAGGAAACAATTTTTGACTTTAGTTTTAAAACTAAGTTTTTATCCTCTAAAACATTTGATTGTGAACTAGAGTTAGGGTCAAAAACATTTTTCTTAGAAATTACATTTTCAAGATCCTTAGAAAGTTTATCCTTATCCAATTTTACTTTCTCAAGGGGTTTTAATGTACTTTCAAAATCAGAAGTTTTCATATCAAGTTCATTAGAATGATCTTATACTTTAGTTAAAATTGAAATTCTAGAATTTTCCTTATCAAGCTTTTTCTTGAGTTTAGAATTTTCATTGTCAAGTAGTTTAGAAAACCTAGACACTTCATCAAAAGAAGGTAATGTATTATCTTATAATGAATAAGACTCATCATTTGAATATTATTAATATTTATTATCAGTATAATTTTCATTCTAGGAAACAATTGTAATGTCTTCAGCATTGTGTACCTTAGCTATTAAACAATGATCTTCAATTAGTAGTTTGGATATAAGTCCAATATTCCTTTGTCCTGAGGATTCATATTCGGAAGAATAATTTGATGAATCACTACCACTTTCACTCCAAGTATCATTGGCCTTCAAGACATTATTTTTCTTTGTCTTTTAATACTTTTTCTTATTTATTTCAGAATGTTTCCCCTTTCTATCTTTACTTTTCAGTAAAGGACAATCAGGTCATAGATGACCTACTTTTTTACATTCATAACAAGTAATTTCTGAATATTTCTTATCCTCTATATGTTTCTTTTTGAATCTATATTGTAAGTATTTATTTCCTACAATCTTGTTCATCCTTTGAGCAAGATTGGATAACTCATTATCTAAATGATCAAAATAACTTGATTCTGATAAAACAAATTTCTTAGCTTTGGATCTCATTATTATTTCAATTTTTTTAGCTTTATAATTAGTAGTAAAATCTACACTTCCATTTCCATTTTTCTTTTTATTGAAATCATCATCTCCCTTCATTCTTTTATTGTGTTGTAGAGGACTTCCAAAGAGTTCATCAAGAGTATTTTGAGAAACTTTTCTGTTTTTATCAATAGTTGTCCTTTTGGACTCCCATTCATTTGGAATTATATCAATAATTTTGTCGACAAGAGCTTCATCATCAAGTCCTTTTTCCCCCATATATTGTAAACTATTATAAATTTTCATAAATATTTGTTGCACATTACATATCGGATGTCTATAAGTAAAAAAGAAATCCATGATACTCTGCTCAAAGCATTGCTTTTCTTGTTTCTATAACCTTGGATGTACCAAAATGTGTGACTTCCAATTTCTTCCAAATACAGTTGGTTTCTTCAAAAGATGATATCTGGATGTATATTTTCCTTGTCATAGAACATAGAAAAGTATTTTGTACCTTGTAATTTAGTTGATATTCCTTCTTTTCTTGATTAGTGAAAGTACTGACTTCTTTTCTAGGAATTTTTTAACCTCCAGTAAGTATAATAAAATTATTTACACCAGTATTGATAACAAATGTCTTCATTCGGTCTCTCCAATACTCATAATCAATCCCATCAAAGATAGGTGGTCTTGTTGGATTTAGATTGTCAATTGATTCAATATTCATTCTTGCCATCTAATGAAACAAAATATTTTCCACTCCACACATTAGTGTAGTAAGTAGTTGAAACAGAAATTTGAAAGAAAGAAATAGGGATAGAAAACAAATCAGTGGAAACCTGCTCTGATACCAATTGTTGGATCGATATATAGATGAATATGTATATAAAATGGAACAATACAAGAGGGGGGTGAAT
Source organism: Viscum album (assembly GCA_963277665.1). NCBI lineage: Eukaryota > Viridiplantae > Streptophyta > Magnoliopsida > Santalales > Viscaceae > Viscum > Viscum album. The sequence continues at coordinate 194,099,937 of OY728165.1, read as the reverse complement.
TGTATGTTTAAAAAAATGTGTTTAAACACTTAGAAAATTAGTTTAAATGATCTTAAACTAAAGAAATTCAAAACAAATATTACTATCCAAAACAATTTTGAATATAGAGGTATGATATGATGTAATACTATAAGAACTGTAAAGTAATTGTATTCAAAATGAATACAATAATAAAAGTAATACAATAGCGAAGGATTCTACCATAAAGTGTATAGAATTTATTGATACAATATGTAACAGTATGATTGTAATTGAAACAATTACAAATGAATATGAAATGAAGAAAGGTAACAATACAATTCACTTTCTAAAACAAATAGCAGCGGAAATGAAAACATATTACAATTATTTTATCCCTAATAGAAGGGTATCCTTTCACCTAGGGTAAGAGGTCTATCTTACCACCACCTTGGTAAGACCTTGATACGATGATCGGTACGTCTGTCTAGCTATCCTTGTAAGACCTCGATATGATGATCAGTACATCTGTATTACTATCCCTGTAAGCCCTCGATTTTGTAGGTAATCGACACCTTTGTCTTTTAAAAAATTGAAAGCCCTTGATACGATGATATGTAGGTCTGTCTTTCTATCCCTGAAATCCCTCGATTTTGCAGGTAATCAGCACCTCTATCTTTGAAACAATTGAAAGGCCTTGATATGATGATCGGTAGGTCTGTCTGCCTATCCTCAACAGCCCTCAGTCGTTATCACCTGATCGATCACACAAAGCATAACAAAGCACTTATTGAAATACAAAAACTATGAACGAGTCGTTCATGTTTTTTAATTTCAAGGCTTTCACACGAAGTAAGAAATAATTGACAGTGTCTCTCTCTAGAACATGATAGAAGCATAGAATGATCAAATTCTCTTAGTTGTTCATCTCAGCTTCAAACGACCTCCTATTTATAGGCCTTAGGTTCCAATAGTCACATTTCCTCCAACAGTCATATTTATCTAGAAAACTCGGATGGACTTGGACACCTAGAATTATAAGGTTCATATTGAAACAGAAAACATGAAATCGTTTTTATTAGTTTATAACTAACTCGATGACATTGTTTTGGTTAAAACAAAACATATATGAAGATGATAAACTTGAGTAAAATTGACATGTGTTGATAAAGGATAAAAACAAGAATGTGATATAAAATATGAGTACTATTTGTAATACTTAGTGTAATGTATTGATATGATACAAAGTGAGTATGATTCACAAAATTTAGTATGATTGACAGAGTCAGTACGATTGACAGAGTCAGTACGATTGACAGAGTCAGTACGATTGACAGAGTCTGTAGGATTGACAAAGTCGGTAGGATTGACAGAGTCAATAGGATTGATAGAGTCAGTGCGATTGAAATAGTCAGTATGATTGATAGAGTTAGTATGATTGAAAGATTCAGTACGATTGATAGATTCATTTTGATAGACAGAGTCAGTACGATTAAAAGAGTCAGTACGATTGAAAGAGTCAATACGATTGACAGAGTCAGCTCGATTAGTATATATGAATACATTTTTGATTTACAAAACAAGACATAAAATTCAAAAGAGAACTTCTGGATCAATAAAATTATGACTGGGATTTTCAAGAGGGTGTTAATTATAAGATTTTATAGAAGTGGTAATTTCGTAGTTCAAGTGATTGTAAAGGTAAGAACAAATTATGATAATTCTGATAGATCTCCCTCTCTCTCTATCTCTCTCTACAAAGGTGAATCTTCTTCAATTATATAAAATCTTCATACTAAATTTTAGAAATGATTTATAATTATTTTTATCCCCTCTCCATCTTGATTCATGGGTTTATTTCATCCCAAATGGTGATTATCCTTCAAGGGTGTGGTTTTCATGTTGATAAAAATCAAGAAGTAATCAGGTGAAAACCAAAAACCTGTAAGAGTTTCATCGGTGTCAAAGATCAAGTTAATACACTTTATATAAGAACTTCATGGATTTTATGATGACTTGTTTCAATCCACCAAGCATCTTTACATGAAAAAATTGATGATGGTGGTTTCATTGTAGTTTCAAATATAGAATCACTTCAACAAAGACTGAATTTATGTAAGTTTTCAATACATGGGAATATTATATATTCCAAGGGGGAAAACCATGGATGAATGAAGACCTTAAATATATGATCACACACTATTTGGGCAATAATGACTGGAAGATGATCCTGGTAGGACGTGACTTCTTCCATATTCTAATGAAAAACAAAGAGTATCATGAATCAGTAAGGATGATTGTTAATTTTCAGTTAAAGCCTAGAAATATGAGGATCTCCAAATGGAATATAAAATTCAACCCTTTAAATAAAATAAATATAGTTCAAATTTGTTTGAGATTTCAAGGCCTGAATTGGGTGTTAAGGAATCCTGAAATTTTGAATGATCATACTTCTTACATTAGAATTCCTCCGAAGGTGGATCATCCAACCCTGCATAGAGAGTTGGGTCATTGTTATAGAGTATTTTTTGAGGATGAATTTGATACAGAGCCTCAAAAATAGATTTATTTATTGATAATTATCAAAACTAAGGTAAAATTTGAGTGTGAATATGTTCCCCATTTTTGTAATGTTTTCAAACTTTTAGGTAACAACAACTCCAACTGCAGAGCTCTAAAGAAGAAAGTGATACCCATATATAAATTAAATGCATGTAAAGTTGGCAGTAGAAATAAATAAGGGAAATTCCATTGCACTAGAAAAAAATGAACATCCAAAAATTCAAGAACTGGGGAAATGGGTGAGAAAACATCCAAGCACCTTTGATGTCAAAAACCTTAATGGGAAAAATTTGGAATCTCTTGTTGATTAAGAGGAAGAGGAAATTGTCATATCCAGGCCACACATAGTCATGAATGTGGATAAGACTTCTTGTGGTGTATAGATCAGAAGGAAGATTTATCCAATGGGGATGAGGGAATATATCTCAAAATTTCTCATGATATTGTGTGTTTTGTTGAATAAATATAGGTTTATCACTTTATTAATTCCTCTGATGTACATTATGCTATCATAATATCTCAACCAGAGGTGAATGAAACAATTTCTTATTTTCATGATCTCAATTCCATGGATTTCACATCCCAAAACATTTATATATAACCATCTAAAGGTGGAAGTAGATAAATCAATAACACTCATCTATGTAGTCTTCTTATTCAAGATTTTCACCAGCCAGGTATTAAGAAGAATGATATTTGCAATATAAGTATTTTCATTCAAGACAGTGGTAGTACTTCCCTATATATTGATCCTTCTATACATAGAGTGGATATGTCTACATAGAAGGACTCCAAAAATAACGGTAATTCCAAATTTATTTACATCCCTAATGTAAAATCTTATCTTGAGGACTTTAAAACTAGTATGAGTGAAAACCTTAAAATTATTGGACTACCCTCCTCCATGATCAACCTATATTCCACTCCAGACTAGGGGATCCTAAAATCTGCATTAGTGGTGAATCAATTCACATCTATGGATTTTTTCCCCCTGATCAAAAATAATGTATCCCACTTCTCAAGTATATAAGCACAATGCATAGTGAAACATGAAAGAATAAGAAGTGATTAAAAGAAACTTATTTTCACCAGAGAATCAGATAGAAACAAAACTTCTAGGGGATAAAAAAGGGGTATCCTACTCCAAATGTATGTTTAAATGAATATCTTTTTCAAAAACTGTATGGGTTTTTCCAACCCTAATAAAATTTCATCTCTTAATATTTTTATCAACAAGCATAATCCTAATCTTCTTGGTCTATATAAACCTAAGATCCATTTTTATGATAATATTTACTATATTTAAAACTTGGGATACCATATCATTGACACAAATCAGTCTAGTAATGAAATTAAAACACTTTTGGTATTATTTCACCATAGAAATGATGGAATATCTTCTATTTATACTAAGAATATGGTTACTCTAAGATCTAATTCTAGGTATTTGTATCAATGTTTCTCTTTTATTTATACATATAATGGTTATCATGAAACTATATGTCTTCGGTTGAGAATTGTGGACATTATTAGATCAAAAAATTATCCATGGAATCTCATTAGGGGCCTCAATACCATTCTAAGTCCAGATGAGAAGCTAGGAATGGTTAGTTATTCCACTTTTATTGGGGATTTTTAGGCTTGTATTGAAAAAAAATATATTTATGAAGTCAACTTAGTTATTGAAAAATAAACCCATAATAGAAAACATCTAAAAAATGTGGTTTCTGTAAAATTGGATAGATCCTTTATTAATGATGCTAGTCTTGATTCATGGGCTTCTATTTACTACTCTACTCTTGCAAATTTCAACTCAGATCACCACCCCATTTTAACAAATCTTGTTTCAAAAGAGGATAAATCATCATATCCTTATATATTTAATAATTCTTAGTCTCTATATTTTGACTATAGAATTATGGTTCATGGAATTCTGAGCTCTCTTAATGTTATAGATGATTCCTTAGATTCATTTTTAAAGTTATAAATTTTTAATAAAAGGATAAATGTTTAGAGTAGATAATTATTCAGTCGAATTGATAAAAATATTGACCTTCTTGATTCCCATCTTCATTCCATTCAATAAATGGATATTGGCATGGATTTCCATAAAAGTATTGAGTAGGAAAATAAGGTCACTAATGACTAGAATACCTTATTCAATATTATAGAAATCATGCAGAGGGAAACATTAAAATTCAAATGGATCGTGGATGGAGATAAAAACTATTTATTTTTCAATTCTATTCAAAGCATAAAGAAAATATAAAAAAATGTCTATTATTAGTGATAATGGGAATTTAATTAATAAGAAATAAGACCTAGAATCTCATTTGGTTTCTTTTTACAAAAACAAATTTGATTCCCCAATCACTTGAATGGACACTATGGAAGAAATTGGTATTAATATTGTTACTCAAGAGGATCATTTGAATCTTACTACAATTCCTCTTTCCTTTAAGATCAGGGAAGCTATATTTGATCATAATATAGGGTTCTCTCTTAGGATTGATGACTTTGAAGTGCCCAGATCAGTGTGAATCACTGAGAGGGGGAGGGTGTGAATCAGTGATCCCTTAAAACTTTGTACTAATTGATTCTTTATCAATTAAACCTCTATGGCTGGTTAAAGCCTCGATCCACTCTTCTTGTATCTCTCACCTTTCCACGAATGATGCAGTAAATGTAAAGGCACTGGACACAAGGATTTACAAGGTTCGGCACCAAAGGCCTACATCCTTTCCATGCTCTCCCAGCATGGATTCTCCCATTATAACTTGTTAGAATTACAATGGTCGATACAGAGTCCCACTGTATCTCTCTTGAGTCCCACAGGAGGGTCTTTATACTGCTTCACACAGTGTTACCAGAGTCCCACTGGCCTGCTCTAGAATCCCACTGAAGACTTCTTCTCCCTGAGTCCCACAGGGTCTTCTCCTGGCTCCTCGAGTCACATGAGTAGCTCTTCTTCTCTTCAAGCTTCTTCAAGTAACTTCAGTAGCCTGGGATAAAGGCTGCTGGCCTTGCTCTTCTCTTCTGATCACTTGTGGTTGATCAGGGCTTCTCGTCTAGCTCAGGATTTATCTCCTTCTTCTCAGGATGACCTGGCTTCTCTCTTCAACTACTGAATACTCAGACAAATAATATCTTTCACTTCAGTCTGGTCCAGTCTCAGTTCAACTCTACTTCATGCACTGAGTGCATGGCAACTCTGCATCTTCATGCACTGATAGCATGGGTTTCTCAATTCTTCAAGAACCTCCTGGTCTTGGACTCCTCAAATGCACACAAGCTGGTTTGGCTTTATTCACGTGTGCATGTGCATGCATGCATGCATGCACTTCCCTGTTCTTCTTCTAGGTGCAGTAAACCCTCAAAGGGTGTAATTCTTTTAAGCACACACCTTCACTGAACTTCACACACTTTATCTAATTTGTTTACACACTTAAATTGTGTGTTCTACTTGAGTGTGTGTCTTGTTCTTCTTCAAAGTGTGCACAATGTTTTTGCACACACTAAGGTTCGGCCTATTTGTCTTTTTGCACACAAACTTTGTTTTTCACTTTTTCACACACTTGAGCTTGGCCTTTCACTTCTTCTTGCACACACACAAAGTGTTCTTTAATTTGTTCTTTCAATGTATGCACCCATATAAGGGCTACGGCCTTCTTCTTCAAATTGCACACAAGGCACTAAGGCCTCGGCCTCTTCTTGTCTAGCACACACAACTTGTTCTTTATTCCTCTTGCACACACACACAAAATGTGTTCTTCTTTGTTGTGGACTACACTCCTTTTGAACACACCCAAGGCTACGACCTTCTTTTCACACACAAGGTGCAAGCCTCGGGTTCTCCTTGCACACACACACAAGATGTGTTCTTACTCCACCCGAACTCCTACTCAAGGGAGGGCGCGCAAGGTGCAGCAAACTCCACACTTCAACCGCGCAAGGGTGATTGGTGCAAGGCAGCGCGCAGGGTGCCTGAGTAACCTATGTCGCGGGCACAAGGGCCGCACAAGGCCTCGGGTGCAAGGCACCTCGGGCTTCAACCGTGGGCGCGCAAGATGTTGCGGCCACAGGTCTTCCTGTCGCGCAAGGAAGGCGCGCAGGGGACTCTTCCCTTCACGTCTTTCGCGCAAGGAGTGCATGAAAGGAACTCCTTCGGGCCTCGGGTGGCACCGAGAACAATAGCCGCGCAAAGTTTTGCGCAGTGGCTTCTTTCTTTGCGAGGCAGAGCACTCACGGGACACAAATCTTCAACAAGGTTTCAGCAACCAAAATGAGAGCCTCTGGCTCTTCTTTTATAGGCAGAGGGATGCCCGGATCATCCGCGTGCGATAAAACTTGAATCCCCAAGTTTTTCGGGTATTTCAAGATTCTGCAAATCTTGATATCTTCCTTTGTTTCACACGCGGGTTCTCCCTTTTTATTTCTCCTCGTTCATGCGACTTTCAAACGCATGCATGGCTTCCTTCGATCCAAAACATGCAAGCATAAACACCCAAACCTCGGCAACTTCGTCTTGCCTCGGCCGGATATCAAAACTCTCCAAACATTGCATGCAAGTGTATTTTTAAGCATGGATTGGTTCAGTAGGTCCAGACAAGCTCAATGGTGTCTTCATCTTCGTCGGAGGTGGCCGGAATCTCGAATGCCGTCGTCGGGAGGTGCCTGGTTCGAACGGGGCTCGCGGGTGGCAGCGGCATGGCTGGAGGAAGGAGATGGACGGGGAGCCGTCGGATCAGGTCTTTGGACGGCCTGTATTTGATCGCGAATGGCGCAATGCATCGGGCGGCCGAGATCTGCCGCGCGATCACTCGGATGGCCAGGATTCGCTCCTGGAATTTTTTTCGCGTCCCACATCGAAATGGCGCCCGGTTTCTCCGCGCCTTATCAACTAAGCGCTCCCCCAGCCGGCTTAGTTGAATCCTCTCCCTCCACGGTGCCGCCCCGCACCGTGTTCTCCCTGCGAGCGCGCTCTGCGCCCACTCTCGCCTCTACGGGCGCGCTCCTAGCGCCCACTATGCATCCTCCGGGCGCGCTCTGGCGCCCATGCTGCGCAGGCCTGAACCCCTGCGTGGCCCCGGCTTACACACGGTCGCGGCCTCTCGGGCTGGCCCCATGGGATCCCCTTGGGCGTGGTGACCTAGTCCCATATGTGCCTTGGGTTGAACCCTTAAGGCTGGCTTGAGATGGCTAATTTTTTGCAAGTAATAGAACAAGTACTTTGTTAAAAACAAAGTAACCAAGTTCAAATTCCACTTCAACCTTCTTCATTTTTCTTCTTCATTACAATTCCTCCATCCTCCTCACATATACTCAGTACATAGAATGTGGAATTCCCGAAGGGTCTTCTTCATCAACCGAGCTCCTAAATCAAACATATTCTTCAAAGAACTTCATTGATCTAATCAGAGAGGTCGGAACAAATTTAAATCCTCATGCACTAAGAGATAGTGCATGGTCTTCTAATCATGTTGTGACAATGTATCTCCTTGATACACGTGCTTTGAACTTATGATCAGCTTATCAATCGTCTGATTTAACTAGAGAATGTTTCAACCACATCTCCTATGCCACTTAGTGAATCTCCTAAGTGACATGCATCTTGGTACCATGGCCATTCTTCATTCATCACCATCACCATCACATCCTTTGACATTCACATCTTGACTCCTTGACATCCATTCATTCCAAGACAACTTCATGCCTCATTGACAACAAATGCAACACAGTGCACTTCAGACTTTACTAATTCATTTTTTTTGTAATTTTTGGGATATTATACACTCTGATGTTTGCAGACTAGTTATTCATTTTTTAAGGTGGTTAGCTAACACAGAGAATCAATGATCAACATATTTATCTCATTCCTAAAGAGGAGAATTATCAAGAGATTCATATCTTCAAAATGGTTACATTTATCAAAACTATTTATTAGATTATTGGAAAAATTATTACTAATAGGCTTGATAACATTTCCCACAAGATCATGTCCTCAAATCAATTTGGTTTTATTAAAGGTGGTACCATTCATTATAACCTACTCCCTACTTCTGAATGTGTTAATATTCTTAGAAAATACACCAGAGGAATAAATATTTCTCTAAAACTAGATTTTAAAAAATCCTTTGACACGTTAGATTGAGGTTTTAATTGTGTGGTTTTTATCACATTTAAATTTGATGTGGTCTTCATAAAATGGGAAAAAATCCTTCTCATTTCAGCTCACATTTCAGTTATTATCTATGGATCTTCTAAGGGTTACTTCAATTGATCAATGGGTGTTAAGAAAGGTTATCCCCTTTCAGCCATTCATTTCTCCAATAATGAGGATTAATTAAGAAATCTTCTTCTCATCATTGTAAGAACTAGTAAAATTATTCCTATCAGGGATGTTAGAGGAATTGTTTCTCCCATTCACTTATTATATGATGATGACATAATTCTTTTTATTTCAGGTGAAATAAAATAACATGAATAACATCAAAATTGTTCTTATTCACTGTGAAAAAAATATCAAGGTATGAAATTAGTTATAATAAGTCTTACATATACTTTAGTAAAAACATACCTGTAGATATAAAATCGAATATGATAAATAATTTGGGAATTATAGAATGTGTTAATCCTTTCAGTTACCTCGGTGTCCCCATGTTTTGGGGTAAGCCACATGTTGGGTATTTTTCTCATATTTTCAGTCAGATCAGAAATAATTTAGCATCATGGTAAGGAAAAAAATTCAATGGAAAGACAGATTAGCCTGGTGAAATATGTTATTATCTCCAAATTGTTTTACTCTTTTATGGGTTACAGATTGTTGTATTCTCTCATAAAAGGAATAAGCAGTGCTATAAGAAATTTTTTGTAGTGGAATCATCTTTCCTAAAAGACTCATCACTATCCCATGGAAGAAATGGTGTCAACCAATAGATTTTGGTGCACATGGAATTATGAATCTCATCAAATTTAATCAATCTTTAAAATATATTTTCATGTGGAGGCTGGTCAATGAGAAGATATAATCTCTTTCTTTCCTGAAGGTGAGATTTTTAAACAAACATAATGCTTGGAATGTTAACCACATTGAATATTCCATTTGGTCTGACCTTAAGGCCACTTTTTCCACTATTTTAGTTAACTATCATTAAATGGTAAACTCTAATTTATCTCTTAAGTTATAGTCATAAAACTGGAAAGGTATTCCTCTACTTAATAATTTAAGCTACCATAACCTGTAATTTGACATAAATTCTAAGATTAAACATAAAATGGAGATCCATTTGGATACCCTCCCCAGTATGATTAAAAATATTATTCTAAATTAAAATTCCATCAATAGAAATGAAATTATGGTTTGGGAATCTAGTTCTAACGGATTTATTTACTCAAAATATTTTTATTGGGAGATGATTCGTTGACACATCAATAGTTGGGAAAAAACTAAACAAAAATTAAATTCTTCCTTCTTGATTTACTCTTGCATTGAGAGTGATGCATTCAAAAATTCCACCAAATGATTTTGTTAATGTTGTAGGTATTAATATTTTCTCGATATGTGTTCTATATAAGCAACATAGAGATGATATTAAACACCTCCTCATTATCTATATAACAACCTCTATGATTTTTACATTAGTAGATGACCTCTTTAAAGTTTAGATTCTATATAGTTATAATATTAGGGAATGCCCTAGTACCTGAATATATATTATTATTTCACAGTATATTCATAATTTCCAACTCATGGAATGTGTTGAAGTATATCACGTGATCTAGACCAGCCTCAAACGATATATTCATATAGGTAATGGTTTTTTCTCCAAACATCCTTGGAGCGCACCATTGATGCTGATAAAGGAGAAAATGATCTTAAATCTAGTTTTTGTGATCACTCTCATTATGGTTTCACTATTCTTAAACTCTTTGAAATTTTAGGTAATTTCCATGCTCCCTGAGGTACATTTTATGTTTTATGGACCCTTCTAATTCTTGGATTGAACAATTGTAACTCTGATGGGGCATCAAGAGTTAATCGAAGACATTATGGATAAGGTTCTATCATCATGAATAATATTGGAAATACAATGGAATTTCTCGTTGGTCCTTCTAGAATCACTACATCCCTATATGCAGAGAATCCTGGAATCCTCAATGTGGTTGAAGGAGTGAAATAAAGGGGGTGGTTCAATTTGTGGCTTAAATGTGACAACAATACTATGGTGTGAGAGATCTGAAATTAAACCATTCATATATCATGGAATCTCACTTCTCAGTGGATATATTACATGGAACCTCATTCATCCATAAATATTATCATAACTCATGCATTCTGTGAATCAAACTATTTTTTGGATGGAATTTCGAACAAAGGGGTTAGTTCCAATGAGTTGATCCAGCTTAATGAGGTTCTTGATGTTCTTTGTTCATTTTGGAAGCATGATTTTTATAAAAACACACATTCTATACTTCTGTAACCTTATTTTTATTCAATAAATTATGCTTGTCCTTTTGTGAAATTCCTAAATTCATCAAAAAGAAGAATAACTTATTTTTCGATTCTCTAATAATATTGATGTCTATAGAGGGATTGGTTAAGAGATTGGTGAAGGTAGAGTTAGAGGGTGTTATAAATCCTATCAGTTTGAGTCAAGGGAATAATTTTCAATCAAATTTGGATATGTATGAGATTTATCATCGGACTCGTTTAGTGAATTCAATGATAGATAAGGGTAATAAGGGGTCAATATAAATCTATACATCTATTATCGAATATGTTTATATAGATTTATCCCAGAAATCTTAGACTGTGAAGGATTAGACTACTAAATAAAACTTTAATTTGATGATGATAATTTTATCCCATAAGAAATAGTTGGATATTAGAGATAGGGTCATGCTGAAGTGAACTATACCTGCACTCCTAGATCCAATGCTTAATTAAAAACATTACATGTATATTTTGGTATAAACTGAGAGAAATTAATCATAACACACACATATTTTTACAACATTTTATTCATTTAAATATTATGACTCACAGATTCACACACAATCCATGATCCCAAAGTTCATTGACATTAAATATTCGCTTCATGATCTTCTTATTTTATAATAATCCTTCAAAATTTCAAAAAATATTCCCCACACATGATATTAATCTAAAAATTTCATTTAAAATTGTCTTCTTCATTTGTTGTGGAATATAAATATAAGAGAGATGTGAACTCATATTCTTAGTAAGGGTAACCATAAGAGATAAAAATCAATGATCATAAGTGATCATAAGATGGGAAAGTGGGTATGAGAACAGAATCAAGATACAAAGTCATAAAAAAATAGAATCATGTGAAATAAAACATAGACCATAAATGATGAGTCATGGAATAATTATTGTGTCATAAGACATGTGTACAAGGTATGTAGAAACATTAGTCAATAATATGTGAACTTGACATAGACATGATTCATAACATAAGAGAATGGCATGAATATGAGCATAAAACGTGTTTTAAGATTATGTACAAATAAAATCATCACATAATGATCTAGGATAACCATATTCTCATAATACAGTGGTCTTAGGATAACAACTTGTGTACCCTCTTGGTTTTGGGCTAAGAACTTGTTTACCCTCTTAGGCTTGGGATAACATCCCATGTACTCTATTGGGCATTGGAAATTGTTACTACCCTATAACATTGATACATAATACGATAAATATTACTTCCCATTACAAAAAGGTTCACCTTTCTTTTTTGGATCCTACCTAATTAGAACTCCATATTTAAGCGTGCTTATCATGAAGTAGTGATATGGATGGGTGACCTTCTAGGAAGATTACCAAGGTGTGTGTGAGTGAGGATAAACACACCAAAAGAACATGTGTTTGGTGGGAGGATAGTCATTAGTCTGATAAATGACCATGATGGGTAATATAATGCGGTGTATTGGGAAGGAAACAAAGGTATTACAGGGAGACCCATGGGGTCAGGTGACCAGGTTCATAGCCCATGGGATGGTAAAGTAATGAAAAATGGTATCATAGCCAACATCTAGTCATAAGTGTAGAGGCATTGTTTGGTTTTGAGGGTTAGTGTCCACAATGAGGGCATTGTGCTTTAAAGGGGTAGAGAGTGTAACACCTTTAGAAAATTGAGAATTAAATGACTAAATGTTACTACCCTTATAAAAAAGATGCACCATTATTTTTTGGGAGCCTTCTAGATTAGAACTCTATAATTAAGAACGCTTATCTTGGAGTAGTGATTAGGATGGGTGACCTCAAAGAAATAATCCTAGGGTGTTTGTGAGTGAGGATATAACTCATTGTAAGAACATGTGTTGGCCTGTGGTGGTGGTCATTAGTATGATAATTGGACCTAGTGGGTAATAGCTTGTGGTGTGCTGGGAAGACAACCAAGGTATTACAAGGAGACTCAAGGGGTCAAGTTACCAGGTTCATGACTTGGGTAAGGTCATGTCATGATATAAATAACTCATATAACCTCTTGGTATTAAGATAAATAACTACGTACCCACCTAGGATTAGGATAATAACTCTTGTACAATCTTGGACGTAGGAAAACAACCTATGTACCCTCTCTAGATTGGGCTAACAACCTATAAACCCTTTTAGTCATGGGATACTACCCCTATAACCTTTTGATCAAAGGTTGCCTCACCCAAATTTACCCAAGTTTTTAGGGTTAAGCGGTAAAATGTAGAGTATCTTGGGTTTTCGATTCCCAGAGACCTAAGAAGAAACCTATAGACATGCACATTCTATGGACTAACTTTGGATACTAAGTGGTCAAATTTGAGTTGATTTTTGATTGATTTAATCCAACACTATGTGACTTAAGTGAAATCAAATTATGAGAAGTGTTGATCCTAGGTTATTATAAGGGGTGGATTGGATGAAATTCTTTTTTAACGATTTGAATTTCTTATATTTGAGATGGGATTATTCAAGAAGATAAAACAACTTTATCACTTACTAGTTTTATACCAATACACAATAATACTAATCACCTATACACTTGTAGGATCAAATTTATGATCACTCCAAGGTAAAGGTTTGTATTTTCACTTGAAGTATGTGGCCTTTAAATTCAACATGGACAAAGATGTTTTAAAACCATCAAATAAAAATATCAATTAAAATAAGTGATTATACATTAATGGGGTGATAAATAACAACCAATCTAGCCCCTTTATACTCCCTTGGATCAACACATAAGTGGGTTAGCCCTCCATTGATTCTATGCTTTCAATGGAAGCGGGAAGTAGACTCATGAGGGAGGAATTTAAGAAGTAATGAAAAATAAAAATAAAATAATCACTCCACCATTGTGTTAATAATTTCACAAGGTTTGGTATTAATAAATTCACACAATAAATAAAAGGTTTCAATGTGATAATAAGAAGAATATAATAAGATATGATGGAGAATTTTTATTGAAAACTAAGGTGATTCTAACAACTTACAAATGTAGAAGAACATTACATAGGAAAAGTGGCAGCATAACACTACAATGAAAGAAAGCATTCAAGATTGATAAATCCTCTAACACCACTACCTTAATTAGAAATTTTGGGAGCCTTGGGTCGAGACTCCAAGAGTGAAATTCATCCCACTTGAGTATGGTAGGGTTAGGGTGGTAGAAAGCTTGTGAAACTTAGAGTTTTCCACTCTTGACAGGAGATGGAAGCCAGCTTGCATCCACAGAACAGAACTGCCTAAATGAGCTTCTAGATGGCTGAATTATAGTTTGACATATAAGAGTAAAATGAATCTCTAGATATCCCCTAACTGTCTGTAATGGTTCATTCTAGAAGAGTATTTGGTTTCCAAGATATGGTTTAAATGGTGTGATGGTTTTCTGGGCTACAGAATCTAGCTCATAATTTTATCCTCAAAGTGGGCCATATGTAACTCCATTAAAAAATCTGAATTATCTTTTTTCACTGTTTAATTAATTGTTCCCCATTATGTCCAATATTTTTAGTTAAATTTTGAGAATCATTGGGCTTGGATCCTGGCCACTACCGTCTCTTTATTGGGATGGTGTCATGTTTACATTGCCTAGAATGTGTTGGCATGAAAGCCCATTTTGGTGGTCTTCAAATTTGAATCTTCAAGTTCTACAAAATCATTAATTGTTCTTTATATAATGAGATACCTGAAAATAAAAAATTAAAATAAAATAAAGATGATTTTTTATTTTAGGAGGTGTTCAAAAGTGTACCATGTAATAGTGCATTTTAAGAGAGAATTACAATCATAATGTGAATTAATGTTCAAATTGTAAAACGAACTAAAATGGTGTATATGAATAATAAAGCACATAAATATTATAAATATTAAAAGATGAATATTATCCACATTAATTTTCTAATCACACCCCTAACTTGAGTTTTTCTAGTCCTGAGTAAAATATACCTCAAAATTGTGAAATTCAAATTCCCTTTTCCAAAAAAAATTTAATAAAAAATGATCACCGAAAAACCCTTATACCAAAAAATCCTAAAACCCATCGAAATATTTTAATAAAAATATAGTTTCATAAGAATATCCCAATCCCAAGCCCATTACATTATTCAAATTTATCCCCATATTTCATCCAATATCAATTAATCATGAGGAAGTGTTGTGTATCACAATGGGCATGGGGGTTCATCTTTATTCACGGGTGAAATGATGGAAGAAATAGGTGGAATCACATTTCAATATTAAGATGAGTAATAAATTTTTTTTCAATATTACCATGGTAATTGAAATTGCACTAAAAAAAGTAAACCCATGTAGTGAGACTTTGTCGATGACTCACAGGATCGAAGACCTTAGGGAATCAAGTGAAGCCCACATACTCCGGCATCATATCAAATTAACTCAGTCAAAAACAAAGTCAAATTAACTCAAATAGAGATAAAATTAGTAACTATGGTCCAGACAACTATGGAGTCACGATCCCCAAGTGCTGAAATCCATACATTCGGTCATTTCATTGCTCTATGTGCAAATTTATTGTTTTTATTTATTTTTTATTTTTTATTTTTTTTATTGAATACTCATATTAAAACTAAAATTAACACCAAACCTATGATATTTATTTAGGGGACCCCATGAACTCAAACTAATAGCCCACTATCCAAAGGATGTGCGTTATGATCTTTTTTTATTTGGATAAAATATAAACGATGAAATTTCACATTAGACAACCACACATTCCAAAATATATTCTCATGACATTATAAATGGATTAAAATCAAAAACAAGTCATGCTATATTATATGATATTTAGTTTCAAATTGTTTAATCTGTATTATCATGTTCAAGGTTAAAGAAAATTTTCCTTCTACACATTTTTTTATGCACACAAAATTACTTTTTTTCATTATTTTCACCCCCAAGTTAAAATAACATTATCCTCAGTGTTTAAAGAAAATAAAATTTAGAAGGGGGTAGAGGTATAGGAGAGGAGTTCTAAAAGTAATTTGAAATAAGAAACATTGAACAAAGTCACCTGGTTTTTGAAGTTGAAGTTCATGGCACTCCTGATTATTCCTTTGATCTTCTTGCTACTCATGGACTCCCAGTGGAAGATGGTAAGAAATTGTGGAATTTCTGGATATAGTTGATTTCCCTATGAAACTCTTTAACATAAATAGCCTCTATTTCTCACTCACAAACTAAATTAGAAACCCTGGAAACCCCGATAAATTCCCTTAATTAAAAACACACAAAAAGGAATACCTATTTATTTTGGCATACCAAAGAGCGATACTAGTATCACATAAAAAATAATATATATATATATATATATATAAGTAAAATATAAGTATATATAAAAAAATTATAGAATAAGGAATCACTATAAGTCGTAGGTCAATGGAAAGCATGCGCCTCTGTCTCCCTTCGGTCCCAGGTTCGAGTCCCCATGGCTTCAACGATTGTAATGGTGTTTTCCCCACGACCTATAATGTGTCCTTATTATTTTTTTATTATATATATATATATATATTCTACAAAAAATATAAAAATAAAATGATGATACTTTTCCTTCTTTTTAAATTTTAAGGTAAGGTATTACTCAAGGATCACACCACGTGACATGGATGAATATGGTTCTCCCCTTTCATACCCATCCATACTCGTAATAGAAGAACATGTCAACAGTATATGGTACTATCATATTCAGAGTAAAATATTTTTTTAAAAAGAAGTGATTTATTAATCCAATTTGGAAAAATTAAGATGATTCAAAAATATTGGAAATATGTAAACCCTAGGTTGCCTCTCTTGCGACGCTTTTGTTTAACATCGCTAGCTTGACTTAGACCCCTAATTGTTTAAGTATTTTCTTCATATAATTTTGTTTCACACAATTCTTCATCAACCTAATGTTTTTTGAATGGTTCAATTAATTGTTTAACTTTATAACCATTAACATTAAAGCTTTGACTATTAGTGGGATCGTGAATTTCTACAGCCCCATAGGGTAACACCTTATGCACTATGTATGGACCTGACCATCTGGACCTCAACATTCCTAGGTGTAAATGAATTTTAGAGCTATACAAAAGAATAGGTTTACCCAGTACAATGTGTTTGGTTTTAAGATTTTGATATTGGTAGGTT
The DNA here is from genome assembly GCA_963277665.1 of Viscum album. NCBI lineage: Eukaryota > Viridiplantae > Streptophyta > Magnoliopsida > Santalales > Viscaceae > Viscum > Viscum album. The sequence goes on along the minus strand of OY728165.1, from coordinate 194,082,770 downwards.
TGAACTCCAACTTTATTTATCCTTGAATTTTCATAAGCCTCCTCCAAAGTTCCTCATGTTCATTGACATATAATTTCATTTTTGTTCCTCCTAATTAGAGGTCATAATTCATTTTCTTAACTACCCAAAAATCCTTATGTTAAATCTACACTAGAAAATATATACTTTTCCATAAACCATCATATATGGTTACATTCATAAAATGGTTTTATATGTGGTTCTATGTGCCCAAATAGAATTTAAGAGTTTTCTCTACCAATCCTTCCTTGATGGATTAACCATTTTCCAAAGAATTTTTTTGATTTCTCAATTGTCTAACTCATCTTGACCATTGGTCTATGGGTGGTAAGCAGTGAAAACTTTTTGAGAAGTTTCACACTTTTCCAGGAGTGATGAGAATGGACGATTGAAAAAATGAGTTCCACGGTCACTAATGATAGCCCTAGGAATTCCAAATATAGAGAGGATATTTTCCTTGAGAAATATAATCACAATTTGATAATAATTAGGTTTTTTAGGAATGTCCTCAACCCATTTGGATACATAATCGACAGCTAAAAGGATGTAAAGATATCCTCTGGATTTTGGGAAGGGACCCCTGAAATCAATTCCCCAGAAAACAAAGATTTCAATCACTAATATGGGAATCAGTGGCATTTGATTCCTTTTTTTTATGGACCCTACTTTTTTACTCCTAATAATGCTTTGACAAAATGTGTAGGAGTCCCTTGAAAGGGTGGGATAGAAGTTACCACACTGAATAACCGTAGTTGAAGTTTTTTTAGAGGAAAAGTGACCTCCACACGCCTCACTATGAGAGAATTTAAGGATGGAATCTTGTTCAAATTATGGAACATGCATCCTAATGAATTTGTCAGGGAAGAACTTATAGAGGTATGGATCATCATACACATAGTGAATAACATTAGATAGGAATTTTCTTTGAGATTGAGTACCTAAAAATATTAGAATGACTCCTACAACTAAGAATCTGGCTATGTCAGCATACCATGGGAAGTCACTCACTAAATAGATGTTCTCATCAGGAAATGAATCAGACACAGAAAGGTTATTTGATTTATCATTTAATTCCATCCTATAGAGATGATCAGCTACAAAATTTTCGACACCATTTTCATCCATGAGAGTGAGGTCAAATTCTTGTAATATGAGGACCCACCTAATCTATCTAGTCTTAGCATCTTGTTTTTGGAAGACATATTTTAGTGTAGAATGGTCAATGAACACATTGATGGGGGATCCTAATAGGTAGTACATAAATATTTCTAAGGCAAATACAACAGCAAGTAACTCTTTCTCAGTGTTGGTGTAGTTTATTTGTGCATCATTTAAAGATTTTATTGCATAAGAAATGACACATGTATTTTTCTCACACCGTTGTCCTAAGACTGCTCTTACAGCAATGTCACTCGCATCACACATGAGCTCAAAAGTATGTTTCCAATTTGGAGACTTCATGAAGGTGGAGAGATAAGAGCGGACTTGAGTGTAGAGAATGATTCCTCACAACTTTTTGTCCATAAAAATGGAGCATCATTCACCAATAGAGCACAAAGTGGTGGAGAAATAGAGATGAAATTCCTAATGAAACTTCTATAGAAATAAGAATGTCCTATAAAATACCTCACTTCCTTGTTAGTTTTGGTTGATGGAAGGTGAAAAATGATGTCAACCTTTGGTTTATCAACTTCAATCCCCCTACTTGAGACCAGATGGCTAAGGACTAGTCCCTCTTTAACTGTGAAATGACATTTTTACCAGTTTAGGACTAGATTATTTTCTTCACATATTGAAAAGACTCTCCCCACATTCCTCATACATCTCTAAAACGTATCCCCAAACATAGATAAGTCATCCATGAAGACCTCTAAAAAATCCCCAACCATGTCAGATAAGATTCCCATCCTAACCTCTGGAAGGTTCCAAGGGCATTGTATAACCCGAAGGGAATGTGTTTGAAGGAAAAGGTGTCGAATAGACATGTGAATGTAGTCTTCCCTTGATCCTCTTGGGAGACCTCAATTTGATTGTACCCCAAGTACCAATCTAAGAAATAGTAGAAGGTGTGACCTTTGACTCTCTAAAGGACTTGGTCAACGAATGGTAAAGGGAAAAGGTCCTTCTTAGTAAATGAGTTTAGCTTCCTATATCTGATGCAGACTCTCCATCCACTACTCACCTGTGTTGGATGAATCTCTCCATCCTTATTAGTTATCACTGTGATTATATCCCTTTTTGGAACCACCTAGATTGGGTTGATCCACTCACTCTCAGCTATGAAATATATGATACTAGATTTTAACAATTTCAAAATTTATTTTCTAACTACTTCCATGAGATTAGGATTTAGTCTCCATTGAGGTTGATGACATGACTTTGAATTAGATTCTAGAACAATCCTATAAGTCCCAATAAGTGGGATAATCCCAAGAATATCAGACAGGGTTCATCCAATGTCGTTCTTGTGTTTCCTATGGACATCAAGAAGCATGTTATCATGATTGGATTGAAGAGAAGAATAAATGATAATAGGATGTGTTCTATTTTCTCCTAATAAGGCATACGTAAGTGTATAAGTAAGTTCTTTCAATTCAAGATCGGGTTAGTATGAAATTTCATCAGAATATTGGGATGTTGGATCAAGATCAATTTATTTTTTTTCAGTTTTGGATAGTATTGTTCCTACATGTGTAGAAGTTTAAGCTACAAGATTGGTTTGATTGGTGTTAGGTAAGGGATTTGGAGTGGTCTCCATGAATGTAGTTTCCTGAAAGATTATACTAATTTTTTGTTTAAAGATTTCATCAAAGGAGGAATCTGAAAGTGATTCTAGCCAAGGAGATAAACTTTCTTCATGTGAAAAAAGGAAATTAATCTCATACTAACATAAAAATTCCTAAAATATTCCTTAATGTTGAATGGATTCATTATCAATGATTCCAATCGTGTTTACTTCATGAATATCCTCATCATTCCCTATTTGTGAGATTGAATTATAGATGTTCATCTCTAGTCTCATGTTTCCAAAGGTGATGCTCATGTTCCCATTTCGGACTCAGATAATAGAGTTGATTGTTGTAGGGAAATGAAGAACAAGGATGATTGGGTTTTGTTCCTTATTTCCTAAGTTTGGATTATAGTCAAGGATAATAAATTCAGCAGGGTAGATAAATTTTTCTACTTTTACCAAAGCATCCTTTAAAATTTCCTTCAGAACCCTAATGCTACAATCAATAAGTTGAAGTTTGATAGATGTGGGTTGGATCTCATCCATTCCTAACTTTCATTACATAGTATAGGGAATGATATTGACACTGGCACCTAGGTCACACATGGCTTTGACAACTTTGTTCTCTCTTAGTTCAACATTGATGTAAGGTAATCATGGGTCATTCATCTTTGGTGGAAGGGTTCCTTGGATTATTGTGCTAACATTTGCTTCCAAAAGGACTTGGTTCTTATGTGTGAATTTCCTTTTAAATGTGTAGAGGTACTTAAGGTATTTTGTGTATATAGGAATTTTTTTAATTGAATCAAGGATTAGAATGTTCAAATTGACTTGTAAGTATATTTCCCTCAATATTTCACTCAATTAAGGCTTGGTTTCCCTCCTCATGCATTGAGGAAATGGTGTAGGTTGTGGGTTTTTTTGAAGAGTTATTTCTTTCACATTGTTGTTAGTTTTTTCAGTTTGATCACATAGTTCATTTGAATTTTCATTAGAGTTTGAATCTTTATATGGTTTTTGAATTATTTTATTTGGTTTCTCAATTGATTTCCCACATCTTAAAATTGTCACAGACTTTAGTTGTTCAAGATTTTTTTGAGTGAAACTTGACTCTCCCTTTAAAGTTGATGATGGTTCCACCTGAGTAGGCTTGGGTTCCTTCTTAGTTTTTATGGTTGGTAGTTCAAGTTTAAGGGATGAGACTTCTGAGTTCATTTGCTCCATTTTTTTACACAACTTTCAAGGATTGGTAGAGGGACAGACTGGGTAGGGGCTTGTGCGGGTTGGTTTATCCCAGGAGGATACATTGGTTATTGTAAGGGTTGTTGGTATTGGACATAAGGATGTTGGTATTGGGCTGGTTGTGGTTGGAACTGGTTATGGTTATGGAAATTTTGTGTAGGGTAGGGGTTTGGTCCTTATGGTTGGCTAGGTTGTTGGTTATCTTTACAATAGAAGCCTAGGTGGTCATTTTACCTTGGGTTGAATGTGTTTTGGTATTAGGCATTTTGAAATTTTAGGTAATTGACTTCAGAAGTTGGTCCTCCAAGAATAACATCCTTAATGGATGGAACAGTTGGTAATTTTTCTGTTTTGTGGTCATGTTTTTCACAAATTGTGCAAAAAGGGTCTATAGTTTAGATTTCATGGATTTTCCTATGGTATATCTCTTCAAACTTCCTAGTGAGTGTTGTGAGTTTCACCCTAAGGATTTCCTCCTCTCTAAGTATGTGAATTCCACCAGGTTTAGGTGGATTTTCATAGTAAATTGATGTTCCCCATGTTTGATTTTATTCAGCAAGTATTTCTAGATACATGTAAGCATCATTTGGGCTTTGTTTTTGAAAGATCCAATACACATCATGACAATGAATAGTTTGTTCCCTAGTCCCATCCCTTCATTGAAAATTTTCACTTGTTCTGGAATAGAAAAACCATGGGGTGGAACCATGTTTAGGGTGTCTTTGAACCTCTCCCATTTTTCTTAGAATGACTCTCCCTCTTTTTCAAAAATGTTTTGGATGCTCTTTTTAAGTTCAATTGTTTTGTGGTGGGGAAAGTATTTTTTTTATAATTATCTTTGTAATTGGTGCCAAGAGTTGATGGATTATGGTCTCAAATTGTTTATCCAATTTTTATCTCTATCCTTTAAAGAAAAATGAAATAGCCTCATCTTACCTGATTGTAGTTGATGTGGGGGACACATGGTTTCTACAATGTTGTTGAACTCTTTAACATGAAGGTAAGGAATCTCGAACTCCATTCCATTGAATGTGGGAAGGTGGTTTAGGACATGGGGTTGAAAGAAGTAGTTGTCATCTACTAGGTAATTGTGTCTAATGCATGAGGGGGCATTGGTCCATGCAGGTTTAAGGTATTCATTCATGGTTTGATCAACCTTATTCCACAATTTTTGGGCTACCTCAATTAGATTTCTATTTTGGTCCCCCCCTGGGTTTATAAGTGGGTTTCTATGAAGACCATCCATTGAAATGGGATCAATTTTTTACTGTAGATTATTTGGAAGATTAGTATCTAATGGAAATAGTTCCCTTGGTGTACTTGACTCCCCAACCATAGGACCATCCACCCTAAATTGACGGCTTGATTGGTCATAAGTTTAGGCAGACATGCACCAAAAGAAAAACAAATAAGTAAGGAAAAAGATAAGGGAATTTGGATGAGAAAAGAAGAAATGGGGGAGAATAGAATGGGTGTTTAGATGACTTACTTGGTTCCCTATCAATAGTTCCAAAATTTGGTCTCTCTCAACTTTACAAATGTTTTTAGGGTTAATCAATCGAATATAGAGTAGCTTGGGTTGTCAATTCCTCAGAGACCTAAGAAGAAACCTATAGACACGTACATTCATTGGACTTACTTTGGCTATTAAGTGGCCAACATTGGGTTTTTTTAAATAGGTTTCAGCAAACACAAGGTGACTAAAGTGAAATCAAATTATGAGAAGGTTTTATCCTAGGTTATTACAAGAGGTGTATTAGATGAAATTATTTTTTAGTGATTTCAATTTCTTATATCTGAGATGGGTTTATTCATGAAGAACAAAAAACTTCACCACTTGCAACTTTTATACCAACACACTCTAATATTATTCACCTATACACTTGTAGGATCAAATTTATGATCACTCCAAGGTAAAGGTTTGTATTATCACATGAATTATGTGGCCTTAAAATTCAATAAGGATGATGAATTTTTAAAATCATCAAATAAAAAACTCAATTAAATGAAGTGATTAGAAATTAATGGGGTGATAAATAAAATCAAATACAGCCCATTTATACTCTCTTAGATCATCCCATAAGTGGGTGATCCCTCCATTTATTCTATGGTTTCAATGGAAGTGGGAAGTAGACTCATGAGGGAGGAATTGAATAAGTAAAAAAAGAATAAAAAGAAAACAATCACTCCACCGTTGTGTAATTAATTTCACAAGGTTTGGAATGAATAAATTCACACGATAAAGCAATGGTATCAATATGATAATAATAATAATAATATATTAATACAAGATGAAGAATTTTTATTGAAAACTAAGGTGATTCGAACAACTTACAAATGAATAAGAACATTACAATGGAAAAGTGGCATCATAACACTACAATGAAAGAAAAAATCCAAGAAAAATAAATACTCTAACACCAATGACTTAAATAGTAATTTTTGGAGCCTTGAGTCGAGCCTCAAATATTGAAATTCATCCCACTTGAGTATGGTAGGCTTAGGGTGGTTGAAAGCTTGTGGAACATAGACTTTTCCACTCTTGACTTAAGGTGGAAGCCAACTTTCATCCACTGAACAGAAGTACATAAATAAACTTCTATATGGCCTAATTATAGTATTTCATTGAAGAATAAAATGAATCTCTAGATATACCCTAACCTACTGTAAGGTTTTATCTTAAAAGAGTTTATATTTTACGAGATATGTGTAAAATAATGGGATATTTCTCTGGGCCACAAAATATGGCTCAGAATTTTATTTTCCAACATCGGATGCTTGTAACTCCAATAAAGCATCTGAATTATCTTTTTACGCTATTTAATTAAATTTTATTCATTATTTTCCCTATCTTCAATTAAATTTGGAGAATCATTGGGATTGGATCCTGGCCGTTACAGTCTCTTTATTGATATGTTGTCCAGTTTACTTTGCCCAAAATGTGTTGGTATGAAACCCCAGTTTGGTGGTCTTGCAATGTGAATCTTCAAGTGATACAAAATCATTAATTATTCTTTATATAATGTTATACCTGAAAAATAAAACTTGAAAATAAAATATAGACCATTTTGTATTTTAGGAGGTGTTCAAAAATGTACCATGGTTCATTTTAAGAGGGAATTGCAATCATAATGTGAATTAATGTTCAAAGTGTAAAATGAACTAAAATGGTGTATATTAATAATAATGAAAATGAATATTATATATATTAACAATTAATATTATCCTCATTATGTGGCTAATCAATAGGATACTACCCATGTACCCTTTTAGTCTTCAGCTACTACCCATGTACCCTTTTAATCTCAAGATATATAAACCTTGCCCAATAAATTGTAGGGTTATAATGATCCAACGAATCACATAATGATAAACCATACATAATTTCTCCATATGGACATTAAAACATTCATAATCCCAATACTTCTTAATTAACCCATGTGAAGTAATTTTTCTTTGGGAAAACATCTATAAGATATTATAATAATCTATCTATATAAAGAAGGTGGATGTTATCATGAGATCATATCTATAGTGAAGCATAATAACATTAAAAATATGTTGACATAGATGAAAATCAATTTTATAAAGGTATTAGAAAATTGATTTGAAAAAAAAGATATAAATTCTTTAATAATGATAAATTTAATTTTAAAATTAAAATAATTTCTAAAATAATGGGAGTAGAAATTACGTTGTAAAACCATGAAATATTGTAAAGGGGGTACATTAATAAAAAAATTATAAAAGTGGGAAAATGAATTCACACAAAAAATGTTAAAACGGAATATTAATATCACACTACTATAAGGAAAAAAATCAATAGAAAATAACTCATAAAAAAATTAAAAAATATTCTTTTAAATCCATTATAAATAAAATAAATGGTAATATAAAATGAACTTAACAAATCATAGAGTTAGAGATATAGATATCCGTAAAATAATATAATGAATATGGATATGGATGAGAAAGATTCCTGGATGAAAAGAAGTGATAATGTCAATCCCATTTACAAGAATTATTTTGGTTGAATTATAAACCTAAGGTAGGTGAAATGGTAAGAATACATTTAAAACCAAATAACAACCATAGTATTATTAAATATATTGATTTTAATATATAATTAATAGAAAAATTTCCCAAATATAAGTTTATATGTATAAAATCTTGATTTAAATGTGAAATTGGAAATGAAACTCTTACTACATTGGTAAATTTTTAATAAAAACCTAAATAAATAGATTACCATATATGTGATAATAAATCCATTTAATTTTAAGAAAATAATTATGAAATATATCTATCAGCCATATATACATCATATTAAAGAAAAAAATAGTGAATATAAGGAGTATACACTAGTGCATCTGGGTGGATTCTTTCTCTTATTAGTGTCTGACTCATTTTCCCTCGTATGCAGATTAAAATTTCTCTATAATCATCCTTTAGAAAAAACCCTTTACTTGCTTCAACACTCATAATTTTACCCCTTCACATTGATTCCCTCTTTTTAGTTTTCCTTTGTTTGTATTTGTCTATTGCTTTTCCTTTATGAATTATTGAGAATTCGTGTGGATGTTCTATGGTTGTAGCATCACTCATCCTATATATATTCTCCTTTTGTCTTATCTATCATGATAAAACTCATCTTGGATTGGAATGACGGTTTTCATAGAGGCATGAGATAGTTATAGTGTAGTGATGTTTTGGTGGCTTGGTTGTGTTAGATTTAGGGGTTTTATTTGGTGTCTTTGTCACAATGGTCATTTCTTATTGGTGAACACATATAATCCTTCATATTATTTTTGTTTTCCTGATCCATCATAATGGACCCCATTTTAATCCACATCAATGGATCTAATTTTAGTTTGGGATAGTGTTAGTGGAACATTATTTCATTCATCATATGATATTGTTTCTCATTGACATTAGTTTCATTTATATATAATTTTATTCTTATTATTCCCTAGACTTTTGGTGTGGTTTTATTATCTTTGGTCCTTTGGTTGTATATTTGGATGTCATTAATTTTTTAGTTATTTAATTATTCTTCTTTTGTTATTATATCGATGTTAACTTTCTAGGTTCTTTGATGGTTTATAAGGCTATCATTTCTATTGAATGAAGATCATCTTGGAATGGTTGAGACTTTATGAGGTGATGATAGTATACTGGGTGGATTAATTGTAAAACTTGGGTTTTTGTTATTATAGTATAAAATTTCGTTTTTTTTATTGGAATTTACCTATAGAGGTAATTTAATTCTTGTTATGTGAAGGCCCTATTCTTTAGGTTGTCTTGTTAAAGATTATATTTCCCTACCGTATCTGTTAGGTTTTAAAGGTGGTTAGTTTTCCCACTCTACATTTAGTGAATTTTTTTCTATTGATGATGGAAAATGGAGTGACATGTTTGAGGGTGATGTGATCAACTTCAACGTGGGTTTTTTGGTAGTTAATATTGTGTAACATCATAACTTGGGAACTAATTAACCCATGCCTCTAGCATGTGGGTTACATGGCCTAAAGATCACCTCTCCATATTCCAGAGGCCACCAACTAGTAGTGAGGGTGTAAAGGTGGTATGATGGGGAGACTATACCGACAAAATCAGAGTGGTATAGTAGATACAAAAGTAAACATACAACACTAGAAGGATATAATAAATAGACATAATAAATAAACAATAGAAGATTAAATAAATATACAACTGAAAAGTAATCAAAATCCACCATGTAGTGTTATATACATGGATTCATGGAATATTGATATATAAAAAAGGGAACATGGGATGGTTATATAAAATCATGCTATACAAAAAGTACAAAAATGAAAGAAAAAACTAGTCTACTACCATCCCGAGCATATTCTTGGTCCTCTGCTCCTATGCTCCATCTATAAGTAATTCATTTTAATGGTCTTAAGAATGGTAATTGACTTTATCCATACCTATAATCATTTAATCTTCTCGGTTACCAAATTTAGCCTTAGTAGGGTATGATATTTAATCCTAGTGGGCCACCACCAGTGGTTTCTATAAGTAATCTAGCTAGTTCTCATAACTAAATAGTATGTAGGTATAAATTATAGAATTGAAAAGTGTTGAAATAAATAACTAGCCTTCTCAGGTTTTTATAGGACACCAAGGGGATCTACTTACTTTGGATCATGGCTGGAAAGAATACCTGATCGGTAATTGTATATATAGTATAGTTATATATTTCATCCACCTACATGAACCATGTACGTGTGGATATAAGTGGTCATATACCTAGAATACTAGTTGTCGGTTAGAACGGGGTGTAACTAAGACATCCATAACCAGTATAAAGATCCTATAATATCAATAAATAGGTTACATACCTTATATCCCCAAAATAATGTCTTGACACTCAGTATGGTGAGTGAGCCATTATTTCAACACTTGAACAAGGGACATGGAATGTCAATCCCACCGCCCAACTAGTTTCAATGGTGTGAGATGTCATGATCAACACCTGATGTAAGGGAGTATGATAACTTCCTTTTCAAATAATCCCTTACCGTCATACCACAACCTATATCAAGTTATATTGATATTTTTAATAAAATACATGAGTCATTTCCTCTCATGTATATCATTAAAAAAGTTTAATTACAATAAGGCATTACAATTCATAATTAACGTTTAATAAGGAATAAACTAATAGAGTGTCCATACCACTATTTACAAGTTTGTTCATTTAATTCATTCAATTCATTTAATGAAAAGAAAACAATCATGAATAATCCATCTCATTAAATCAAATCCATTTAACTCACCAAAACATGGAATTTCAATTTATAATCCTCAAAGGGCACTTAGAAGGTGTCAATGGAAATTAGGAAACTACATACAAAGTAAATTCCAAATATGAGTTGGTAAAAGCACTTAAGAAGTAACTTGGGTTCATGAAACATTTACCTAGTAGAGGTAAATTCCATTTCTAGACCAAGATGACTTCTTGGAAGGCATTCTGAACAATTAAATAGTTAACCATAAAGGTAAATTCATGTTGTCACACCCAAGGTGTGTCCATAAATGAGTTCAAAAACCTCTAAAATATTAATCATTTATAAATAGGTGTATGTTTAGGTGAATATATCAATTTAATATGAAAAAACTATATTAAACTGTGGTGTGTGGAAAAGTTCATTGTGAGACACAATGAAAAAGCTATGAAATACCAAAAAACATGGGTAAAACAAAGAGAACACAAAACATATGACCATTGAAGAATCCCCATCTGATGGAGGCCTCTTATTTTAATAAGATTGGGATAAATATATGAAATGGTCAAAATACCTAAAAATAGGGAAAAACTTTCACCTAAATAGCTCAATGGATCCAAATATAGACTGAAATATTAATGGATATGATTGGATATCTTACCACGATAGATATGATGTTTCTGATTGATTAATATTGGGAGTCCGGGGGAAGAAGTTACCTTAATTCCTAGGTTGATGGAAAAGAAAAGATACAAGAGTAAAGAACTCAAGCCATATACTGGAAGAAATAACGATGAAAGGAAGAGAGGTAAATCAATTAAGTATAAGGGAAAATGTAATTTCACCATCAAAATAGTGGGCTCATGTTTTGTCCTCATGGTTTGGAAATCCATGCACATACCATGATCAAGCCACTATATAAGGATTATCCCTATATTGTTAAGGCACATGATTTCCCAAACCATGCACAAACCATAAGAAATCACACTATCAAATGTATGCAATTTTTCTCATTATTGTTCACCTAGACATTCATGGTTTCATACAAACCAAGAAAATCCCATTGTACCTTTGTTTTTTCATTCACGATTTTTGGAGACCATTCAAGTTGGATAGAATGGTTTCTAATAACCATGTGATCCATTCATTTTTTCAAAATCCCGAGGTTCTGGCCTTCTAGAAATCACTAGACACCCTCGTGACCCATGTGACTCCAATGGATAACATTATAAGTTCCATTTAAAGGAATAAAAACCAAAAACAAATGATTTGTACCTTCATGAAAATATGGGTCATTAAAACCTCCCCTCAATAAATCAACTTTTCCCTAAGTTGTCCTTCTGAGGGTGAATAGGTATCATCCGCAAAGAGTTCTAACCACAATGATCAAATATTAGCTTCTATTTCTTAGGTCTCATCTTGTACTCATTCGTACTTCCATATCACTAGTACTAAAGGAACTGGCCTAATGTGGATTGTATTTATGATTAAATAAATAATATGAATTACATACTCCTAAAAGGAAGATTCCACATCCAATTAACCCTCATCAGGATGATAAAATTGTTATGGGTCTAAATGATACCCGTGAAGATGATATATGTGAATGATATCATGAATAAACTAGTATCTATGAGAATCTGATATCTATTAAGCCACTGGTCTGATCTATTCCATGACCTTGAAGGGTCATAAAAACCTAGGTGATATCTTAACCTACCTCTGAATATTTCTGTGGCCCAACCTGGGTCAGACTCGCAAGAAAAAAGGTCTTGGGCCTTGAATTCATGAGGTCACTGACATTTATAGACATATGACTAAATTCTGGACTGAGTTTTCATCATTCACTTTCTAATAAACTGGACCTACTCGGTAGTATCCTACATGAGATGTGGTCCAATCATAGTTTAATCCCCTTCCCCTAGCTAGCACATAGGCGAACGATAAGTAATTACCATATAAGGCTTTATAATGAACCATCTCGATGGTGGCATGAAAGCTGTTATTATAAACAAACTCAATGAGTGGAATGTGTTTATCCCATAAACCCCCAAAATCATAGACACATTCATGGAGCATGTACTCTAAAAATGGAATTGTATGCCCTGTCTATCCATCGTTATAAGGGTGATATATCTTGCTCAGAAGTGCCTATGTACCCAAGGCATTCTACTACCCCTTCCAGAACCATGATGTAAAGCAAGAATCTCTGTCAATAACAATATAAATAGGTGATCCATGAAGATTTAAAACCTCTATAACATATTTTCTTCTAGATCATTTAATAAGAAGGTCTCTGAACCATGTAAGAAGAGTTTGAACTTAAAAAAATGATATACAACAACCCACACTATATTATTTCCATTAGGTGATCTTGGTATATCAGTCACAAAATCTATATAAACATTTTCCCATTTCCACTCGAGAATAGAAAATGGTTTTAGAAGTCTTGATGGAAGCTGATGTTCCACATTAACCTACTAATAGGAGGAAAACTGAGTCATGAAGCCATAAATATCACGTTTCATACCAGGCCACCACTACTGGCATCATAGATCCCGATAAATTTTGGGGACACCATGATGAATTTCCCATGTTGAGGCATGGAATTACCACATCATCTCCTCTTTGATGTCTCTTGGGACACGTACATTCCCATGGGATACTAATGTATCATCCCCATCCAAGGTATAACCTAAAGAGGTATCATTATCTGAGATGATTTCCATTAGGAAAAGGCCTTCGAGATTAGATAATTGTCTCAATCTCACATGTTCTAAAAGGGTAGATGTCACTATTAAGGTTGTGAGAATAGTATAACCATGATCCTATTGAACATCAAAGTGCATCTCTAAAAATAAGTTCATGAGATTCCACTCATCATTGGCCTCCTGACCTTCTTGTGCCCAAGTCTTCTTGATCATAGAATCAAGAGCTACATTTCCATTAACAGACATGTTGGAACGCTATAAATCAAATGATTGTAGGTACTTCACCAACCTACACTGCCTAAGATTTAGATCCCACTATGTAAATATATACATTAGGATTTTTTGATCAGTGAATACCAAAAAAAATTATCTTCATGTATATAGTGTCTCTAATAGTGTAATTCATGTACAGTAATAGTGAGATCGAGGTCATGTGTCTCGTAATTCCACTCATGATGCCTCAACTGAAGAGACCCATATGGGATGAATCACTCATCCCGTATCAAAATAAATCCAAGATTGATACCAAATGCATCATATTATATAATGTATCTTCTTCCTGTATAAAAAAGAATCAATATTAAAACTGAATTCAAATCGCCATTAAACTCTCAAAAGGTTTCTTCATAAGCTTTTGACCATAAGAATTTCACACCCTTCTTTGTAAATCCTATAAGTGGTGTTTTCAGGAATGAGAAATCCTAGATGAAGCATCTATAATAACTGAAAATCCCTAATAAATTATTAATTTCAAATAATTTTTTAGGATGCTCTGAGGAAATTACATCTCTCACATTCTCTGGGCCTAATGAAACTTATGAATCCAAGATAATGTGAACCAGAAAGTGAACTTTATCAATCCAAAAGTGGCACTTACTGATCTTAGAATAGAGATGATTCTCTCTTAGAGTATTTAGTATGACATAATATGGTTTTAATGGTCATGTCTACATCATGAATACACTAATATATCATGAAAAAAATTCTACCTTGAATAAATCTTGATATAGGTGGAAAACCTGATTCATTAGATCCATGAAAATAGGAGGTGCATATGTGAGTCGAAATAGCCTGACCAGGTAAACATATAGACTATACATTATCCAGAATGACATGAAAGGTATTTTCAATGAATTGACACACAACTGATGATATCCACACCTAAAATATATCTTTGAAAACACTCTCACTCCATGAATCCGATCAAAGAGATCGTCTATTCTAGGAAATAGATACTAATTATTTATCATGAGTTGTTTTAATTGATGGTAATTCATGATAATCCAAAGGGTACCATCTAAATTCTTGGAAAAATATACCATTGAACCCTAATTAAATGTGATAGGTCATATGAAGCCTTTATCCCTTATACCCTCCAATTGATTCTTGAGTTCCATAAGTTCCATAGGTTCCATAATATTAGGAGGAATGGTCACTGGTGTTTCTCCTAGCACTAACTCAATGGTGAAGTATACTTCTATCACTATAGGTAGACTAAAGAAGTCATAAGGAAATAATTCACTGAAATTATCCACTAAAGGAGAATAAACAGAGGGTCATAACCTCTGGTTATCAAGGAAAATACTGTCAATCTAGGTTACCAAACTATCCAGCCTCTGTTGCTTGGGTCCTGATCGTGTAGTATGTACATACCATTCTAACTTATGCATGATCCTAATACAATCTGGTGATGTAAATTCCACCCTCTGATGATATCAGTAAAAATGGGCTCAATAAGAAACTAACTAGTCTGTCATGATGATTACATAAAATCCCATCATATCGAGGATGAAAATATTCCAAACAAAGATATATCCACCTATCTCAGTGGGACAATACTTACAATGATGAACGTCATCTTATTGGATACCTAATGAGATATCTAGCATCCTAATTCTATAAAATTGTTCATTCTCATTGCCCATATTTCCCATAATAGTCTCAAATATAAAAGTTTAAGATGCTCATGTTTCAAATAAAGAGTACACTAATGTTGGGGAACCTAGAATATAATCTTGTACATTATAAGGTCTTGTTCTCTGCTACTCTGGTATAGGTTGGAATTCATGTAACTAGCTCGTACCATGTCCCTGATTCATTTCTTAGCTTCCCTGAGCAATCTTGTTCTAATGGCACTAAGAATCATGAGTCTAACTACCTATGCCTCATCCACCACCTCATCCTGGTCATCTAGTGGTATTCTAGCTACCTCCACAGCATGATCCCACTAGCCCTTCTTCATAAGGTTGGGTAGGAGTAGATTCCCGCTTACTAGGTGATGATGGTAAAGTCATGTAGAAGTGTTGGATATTCCCCATACTACCATATCCTGTACATTCCATTAGATCCCAAAAACACTAAGGATTTTGTGTCCAAGATTCCTGTACTAGTGACATATTAGAAAGTTGTCGGTATAAGGATCATGATTATTGGTACCGTTGTGAGTAGCCTCAAGATATCTCTTTCACCTAAAAGAAGGGTCACTGATAAATCTAGGTTCCAAAAACCCTAACGTGTCCCATCAGTTTCCCTCAAATTTTTCTCTATAATTAGGGCATGATTTATGTTTTTAGAAATATAAGTTACCCTTAATACATTTACCCACAATCAGATGGTGTATACTAGCCCATCCTTGAACCTCCTTGTGGTCATAAGGTCATCACCCAATAGAGTATGAGAGATCCTATGAAACTTAGTGAAATATGCAGAGTACTTCATAACATACATACTCCCCTACTATAGGTTCTGAAATTCTCTAGCTCTATCATCCCTGACGTTTTGGGGAATGAAATAGTCAAAGAGGTTTATCTAAAAATCCACCTAGACCATATCTCTATGATGATATTATTGGATGATAACTTCCCCCCACTACTTGGAATAATTTCATATCATAAACACAACAATTTTAACCCTCCACTTTAGAGGTATCTCTAAATGCTAGAATATGTAAAGAATTTCCTTGAACCACGACTCAGTAGTGTGTAGTCCATCATCACCCAAAAAGATGGGAGGATACTACTGCTGGAATTCTTGAGTTAACTCTTACATAATCAGGGATGGTCTTACAACACCTTGCATATTCTGTATCATAATTATAAATCCCTCTCTTAACATGGTTTTAGTGACCATCTTAGTAATCATAAAGGGTTACAAAGGTCAAAATATAAAAGTAATCATTGGCAGGTCATGGCCTACCACCTCAGGTGCATACTCTTTATAGCCTTCAGGGTGCATGATTGGAGGACTTCATAGAGGCATGATACTATAATTCCAAACAAACACCTCAAAATAAATTTTATTAATTGAAATGATTATAGATATAAAACTATGGCAGGCACATATCATTCCTATAAAAATGATCACACCTCTTTGTCTACTCAAAAGGCTAGGTCTAGGTGGTATAAGAGATCATAAGGCCAAACGAACGCGATAGATACCCCACTACACACCACTAAGTCTAGGTTCAAGCCTAGGTCTGTGTTTCCCATGTATAATATGGTTATCCAATCTATGAAAGTAATATTCATTTTAAATTTATTCTTATTCAAATATTTAAATCTCCTTATATGGTTGAATTAATTGGATCACCACTTCCAATTGATAAGGTCCCATACTCCTTATGAACCAAAATACAGAGTCCACTTAACCCACACTATTACATGTTCCATCCCATGTGACCAATGATCCATGTCCCAATGTTCCATAACTTACTAGTCAAGGTGTCTTCTTTAAACTATTTAAGAAAACACTATCTGGTTAAGGTAGGAAATTTAAGTGTCAATTATGCTTTCTAATTCCTGTAAGGATTTCATCACATTTCATATAATAAACAAGGCACTAACAATATGTAACAAGAAAATACATTCTGAAAATAGATGTGACGTAGAAAATGCATGACATATTAGTTCTATTATGACTAAAATGATTCATGAACTGATGTAACACCCTCATTTCATTGATCCACGGTAAATAAATCTCATTTCAATCATACCAATAATAATAACACCATAATACAAGTGTGTCGCCCAATTTTGAATTTGTATCAACCATTATTGTTATAATAAATAACTTCAATTTCACATCCCAGGTAATTTGAGTTACCCCTGTACATGGATTACCTACGTCCATGCACAGGGTCAATTCCAAATACCATTAACACAAATTCTTCTGAATAATACCCAAATAGTAATAATAAGGAATATAATGACTCTGATACTATTTTGTAGCATCTTGGCCTAGGAACCACTTAACATGTGCCCCGAGTTGGTGCGTCTCATGGCCTTAAGAACACCCCTTTGTAACACCTTTAAACCCTTACTACTAGTCATCAGCATCTGGTGTATGGCGAGGCACTCTTGAGTCCATGTGACCCACTAGATTAGGGTATGGGTTAAGTGGTTCCCAATTCAGGACATTACATATGGATCATATCTTAATGAAGGCAAATTAAGATAAGAAAACCCTTACCTTTACTCAAGAATTCCATAAAGGTGTTTTAATCTCCTATATAATAATAATAACCAATTTAATCACATTAAAAAATCATATTCATATTTATTACCTTTTATACTCCTCAACTATAATCATTAATTACACATAATTAATATTGTTATTTTTTTCATCATCGAATGTTAATAATTTTGATTATTTTGTATAAGTCTCGCAATAGAGATGTTCATTCCACATATTTTTCAAGTAAGTGGAATATAATTATTATAATGATTTATGGTATTTTAATTTCATTTTCTAGGTGATTTGGGTACGGTTCTCCAAGATAAAATCCATAATGCATTTTTTAGTAATTTTAATAAAAAAATATATTATATTTATAATTATTTTAACATTAACATTACCAATAAAAAAATATTTCCTTATTAATATAATATATTATAAATATTAATTTCTTGATACTTATTTATGTTGGTTATGGTGAATATAGTATATCATTGTTCAAGTAGGTGATTCAACTGGCCAAAATAAGAACTTGTTATACTAATGAAAAAGTAAGAGTGTATAGTTATATAATATTAATATTACTTTTTAATGATAATAATGATGTTTACAAAACATAATTGCAGTGGATAATGGTATTTAGAAATATTGTATATGGGAATGTAAGTAAAAAAAATAAGAATAGTGTGTTTCCTACTTTGATGGAATCACTACTTCTCGCGATGAATTCCCATGAAATGATGGGATCCAGACTCCTTCTTGTGACCAAGTATTTAAAAACATAGGAGAGGAATATAGAAGAAAAAAAAAATTTGGATTCAAGAGTGATTTATATGTGAATGGTGGTTTAGAATGGGTAGAGGATAGCTAATTTATAGATTAAATTGAGCTATATTTTCTCAAAAAAACATAATTTTGGTTAAGGGTAAATATGGAATCACATGGGAGTTATGTAGTTTATATGAGGAAATGTTGCGGACTTTTTTTTCAAACATTCCAAAAAAATTACTTCTAAAATTTCATAAATATCATATTAATTAAATGGAATTTGAGTATAATAATTTACCTCATTTTACCCCCTTTTTACCTCATTTTATATTTTTATCATGGTAAATATTTTTTTACTAAAGATAAAATATTTCCCCTATTACCCAATTTTGAAATGATTAATCAAAATTTTGAATAAATATAATTTAATTTCATTGCTACGTATGATAAAATAAACTTTAAATAAAAACAAATGATATATTGAAAAAAATTGTAAAAAATTATTTTTAAATTATTATGTTTTTATATTCTTATTTCACATAAATTGTTAATAAATGTGTACTAGACTATTTTTTATTATGTTGAAAATAAATTAAATTCATAATTTAAAATATACTAGTTTAATTTATTTATATAAAAATGCACCACACTTTAAAAATAATAATTATTTGAAAATAACCACTTTAACATTATCATGGTATGTTACTTTTCCCTCTGTAACTTACTTTTATTCCAAAAAATGAAATTGAAAATATTCTATATTTTTGATATTATAATTAAAAATATGAAATAAATTTCATTTGATTTAGTTTCTAAAAGTGAATAAATTAATTTCCACAAAATTCCATAACTTATAAAAACAATTTTTAAAAAAACGAATGTGACTTATAATTTGATCTAACATAAAACTCCAATATTCTATTATTATTACCAAATCCATGACCAAAATGAGATCCTCGGGTTTATTTCCAGCTTAAGTGTCCCTCAAAAAATTTATTTGTAGCAACCAAATTCTCTCATAGATAATTCCTTTTAGATAATCAGTTTTATTCCGATAAAGAAAAAAGTGATTTTTTATTCAGATTCATTGATAAAACAAAAAATGTTCCTTAAAATTATTTTGAGGTCTGATTCATAGGTACCAATAAATTCATATTCCTTTAACTTCAGCTAAAATAATTATCACTCCATTTTGTGTGATTATTATGAAAAAATATTTAATGAAAAATACCACCATTAAATCCTCCCATTTTATGGAATTGATATCTTCATTTGGAATTATTTTATTTATAAATTTCCATCATTGGTCAAATTCAACATTCAAATGATAAATGAATAAAACAAACTTTTCATTCTTTGAGCACTAAATAATAGAAAATATCATTTCAAGTATATTGATCCATTTTTTAGAAATTAGTGGATTATAAAAACCAATAAAGTATTGTGGGAATTTACACTTGAAAAATTTGATAGCATGTTGCTTCTTCTTAGGTGCATTAGGGTTCACAACATGATTTATGTTATTTTTTATAATATGTGTGAGCATTTATAATCATTTTTTCACTCCATATCCCATTCCATTTGTCTTCCTATTTGTAAATTCACTAAATTTACCATCACACACATTTTTAGCACAATTCCTTGTGATTTAATAATAATCAAATTATGTGGTCGTATTATAATGGAAATTAATCCTATAATTTCTTAAATTATTACACTTATAACATTTTAGGTTAACCATACATCACATTTAGTTTATAATAGTTTTTTTATGTTGGTTTCCCTTATAATCCTTAACCTAATCCCCAAAAAATAATTATTCTCTTCTTTGATACCAATTGAATCACCCTAGACTCACACTACCAGATCTTGGGATAAAATAAAAACATTACACATATTCTATTATTCCAAGTGATATGAGATGAGACAAACACACATATATATTACATCATTTTAATACTTTAAACATTACCTCTCATAAATTCACAAACAATCCCAAAACCCAATGGTTTTGTGTCTTTAAGTATAATCTACATGATCTTATTATTTAAAAATATGTATTCAACATTTGAAATAAAATTCCCTACATATTCTATCATTGTATATATTTAATTCATTTTAATCTTATTCATTTACTATGTAATGTATAAAATAGAGAGGAATTATATTAGAATATCAGAAAAGGTAAACATAAGATACAATAATTTATGATAAAAGTTGAGCATACGATGAACATGTGGGTGTGAGTATATAATCAATATATATAGTCATAACATAAGATAATCATACCTAAAAATACAAACCATAAATCAAGAGTGAAAAAATAAGGTTTTCATCATGAGATATGAGTAAAATAGATGTGGGAACATGAGTAAATAACATATGAAAGTTATATAGGAACAATGCATAATATAAGAATATTGTGTGAATATGAGAAAAGAATATTCCTCAAGATTAACTACTAACACAATCATCGTATAATGTAATAGGCTAACCACCTTCCAATAATATAGTAGGCATGGGATAAAAAGTTGTGTACCCTATTAGTCTTGTTCTAATAATATGTTTACCCTCTTAGTTATGAGGTAGCAACCCATGTACCAGGTTGGGCTTGGGATAATAGCCAATTTACCCACTTTAGATTGGGATAATAACCCTTGTACCCTCTTAGGCTTGGGATAATAATCTATGTACCTTAGGATTGGGATAACAACCTGTGTACACACTTAGTTTTGGGATACTACCCATTTACCTTTTTTGGATTTTCTTACTACAAGTATATCCTTTTGGTATTTGGATACTACTCATATACTCTTTTAGGATTAAGGTGAGACCATTATACCTTTTTGAGATTATGATACTACCCATGTACCCTTTAGATATCAAGATTTATAAAGCTATAACCAATAAATTAGAGGGATATAATGGACCCACCCATCACATAATTATAAACCACACATATGTTTTCCACATGAACTTGAAAACATTCATAATCCCATCATAAATTAGTTAACCTGTGGAAAGGAAATTGGTTTCATGAAAACTTCCATAAAATATTATAATAATACATCCAAATAAATACGGTGGATAGAATCATTAGAGAATATCCCCAATAAATCATAAGATCATTAAATTATGTTGACATAGATGAAAATTAATTTTATAAGAGTATTATAAAAGTTATTATAAAAATAAGAAATTGAATCATTTACTTTCAATAACTTTAATTTCAAAAGAAAACAATTTATAAAATAATAGTAGGAAGAATTACTATAGAAAACCCTGAAATATTGAAAATAATGATTTATTAATGAAAATAGTTATAAAAGTGAAATAATTTCATTATGTGTAAAATAGTATAAAAGAATATTTTTTACACTTTTGTATAAAAATTTAAATTAATAAAAAATGATTAATATAGAAAAATATGAAAATATTATTTTCAATACCATATAAAGAAATTAAATGATAATGTAAAAGGAAAAAATCAAATAATTATTTATATGTACATCTATAAAAAAATATAATGAATATGTATATGGATGATAATGATTACTTGTCAAAAGGATGAGATCAAGTCTTTCCCATTTACAAAAGAAATTGGTTTAATTGTGAAAAAAAGGTCAGTTAAATGATAAAAATAAATTTAGATCTCAATAATAACCAAAGTATAAGAAAATATATAGATTTTAAGATAGAATGAAAAATCATTTTCTTAAATATGAGTTTTGGTATATAAAATCTTGATTTGAAAGTGAGATTAGAAAACAAACCCTTACTAATTTGCTAAAAATTCAATAAAAAATCCAAGAAATAGAGAAACTTATATATAATTTAAAATCCATTTAATTTCATAAAAATAATAATTAAGAACATGCATGGGATATATATAAACCATAAAAAATAAAATAAAAAGTAAATATGAATCATATCTTAATTAAGGGAAATTGATTTTGGAAAACCCTTAACTTTACTCCCAACATTCATTAAATAAATTTAATAGTCTATATAATAAACATAAAAACATAATAAAATATTTCATAACCTTAATCATATCTATTACTTAATTTAATATTCACTTGTAACCATTCATTTCACATATATTAGTTAGTTATTGTTTATTTTTATCTTTGAATGTTAATAATTTTGATTGTTTTATATAAGTCTCATAATTGTGATGTCAATCATCATTATTTGATAAAAAAATCATTATTAGAAAATTATTAATGATACTTTAATATAATTTCAATAATGTGTTATTAAGTTCAAAGTTTAATCCATGGGTTTTTTATGTACGGTTCTCCAAGATAAAATATATAATGTGATTGACTTAGAAATTTTGACAAACAAAAGTTATAATATTTTTAATGATTTAAGTATTAATGTCACCAAGACAAAATAAAAAAACAAAAAATTATTTAATTATTAATATAAAATATTACCAATATTGATATCATTATACTCATTTATATCATATGTGGTGAAGATAGAATAACATCTTTCAAGCAGTTGGTTGAACTGGTCCAAAAAAGAACATATTATAGTTATGAACAAGTAAGAGTATATAGTTATACAATATAAATATTAATTTTTAAGAATAATAATAAAGTTAATATAAAATAATAATAGTAGATAATTGTATTTAGGAAAATTGGATATGAGAGAGAAAATAAATAATAAATAATAAGAACATGTTACCTACATTAATTAAATAGATGATTCTCATGATTAAATCCATCAAAATTAATGGACTAGGCTACCTTCTTATGACTAGGGGATCCAAAAAAATGGGAGAGTATTATAAGAGAGGAAAAATTGTAAGTTATTAAAAATGTATTCATATGAGAAGAGTGGTTGGTAAGGTGTAGAAGAGTTATCCTTTTATAGGTGAAATTGGGGGAAATTTCCTTGGAAACTTACATTGGGTGAAGGGTCAAGATGAAATCACATGGTAATTAGGTGAGTTAGGTGAGTAACTTTTAGTGATACATTTAGTTGTGGCTCTCAAACCATACAATATAATTATAGAATACATAAATATCATATTTATTAGAAAATTAAGTCATGGTAATTTATTTACTAATATTATATGATAACCCCTGTTACCCAATTTTAATGTGATTAATTCAAATTTTTTACATAATTAAATCTAATTAAATTTTTAAATAATATGAAATTAACTTCTAAACTAAAACATAAGATATATACTAAAAAATTTATAGAAAATGACTTTTTAAACAACAAGTGTTCTTATTCTTATTTCTTATCAATTAATAATTAATCATGTGTCTAAATATTTGTTATATATATTAAAATTACATTAGAACCATCATTTAAAAGATAATGTTTAAACTTATTTATATAAAAATAAACAAAAAATTAAAAAATTAATTCTTTGAAAATAATATTTCTACCATTTTCATGGTAAATAATTTTTACCTTGACTAATTATTTTTACACCCATGAATAAAATTAGATATATTAAATAATTTTAAATGTATAATTAAAAATATAAAATCCATTTAATTTTATTCAATTTCAAAAAGAGATAAAACGTTTCATTTTATTAAAACCACATAACACACAAAAAATATTCAGAAAAAATTAAATTTTAAATAATAAAAATAATTCATTCTTATTCTTTCCCAAATAAAAATATGTACATATTATATTATTATAATATAAATATATTTTATTTATATTATTATTCAATGATTATATATTTTTTATGATAAAAATAAACAATACTTAAAAAATTATTAAAAAAATCTCTTTTTGTTAAATAACTTTAACCACATACTATTAAAATTAATTATTAATCTTATGACCATTTAATTTTATCAATACAATGGTATTAACAACATTCATTTAATTTTATGAATGCATAAAATAATTATTGAATAATAATAATAATATGTAATGAATTAAAATATATAAAATGTTTCAATTAAATATTAACTTTTTGTTTCATTTTAGAATTATATTATTTTTAATTTATTAATAAAAATTACATAAATTAGTTATACATACTATATACATGAATACTAAACAACCATATATAAAAAAAACCTATTTTCAATGACCGTATTCCTAATGACCGTATTTATAATGACTAGGTTTCATTCTTATATATAATATTACATAAATTTTTTGAATTATTCATCGGATTTTTTAACATCTAAGTTGACATGTCTATAATATATTCAATTTTTTACCTAATTTCCATAGTTGTAATCAAGGTGATGGTCTTCTTAAAAAATCATGAGGATAATGATTTTATTTTTGTGTTAATTTTATTAACTTTAGGATTTATTCCACTTTTAATTTTTTAATGTAGTTTCCTATTGAATTCTCAAGGTTTCTTTATATTTTATTGTAATATTTTTATGTCAATAAAAAATATCTTATTTTTTTAATTCTAAGTTGAATGAAAAATAATAAATAGTGTTTATTTAAAGGGAAATTAATACTAAAATATCGGGATGTTACACATGCCCTAAGATTTCACTACTCAATATCTCATACTATTACTCACACCATGTGTGTGTGATCTAAAAATATTAATACTGTTTACACCCAAAAAATTAAGCTATAAAATGGGGATACTTTTTCTGATACATGTATAATTAGGTTTTTAATTTTAGTGGAGTTCACTTTTAATAGTAGTATTTTTTATATTGTGTGCAATATTTTTTAATTTTTATCACCATAATTATGATTATTGTACATTTTTTTACTTTTATTGATATTGGGTTTAAACAAACATTTTTCAACAATTATAATTACTATTATTATTATTATTACCACTATTAAAATTATTTCTATCATTACTACTACCACTAATGCCCCACCACCAACATTAATACTATTATTACCATATAAATGGTCCGTAGCTTAGCTGGATATCACTACTTTTCATCTTACTAATTCGGTGTTCAAATCATTGATTATCTCATTTAATAGGATTTTATACATGATTTTACATTCCTAGTAAGTAGAGTTGGGTGACAGTTCCCAAGGAATTAACAATATGTTATCAAATAAAATGGGGTATAATGGGTAGAGTGGGATTCTATGACATAAGTTGTTGATCAATTTTGAGGGTGAAGTGTGATGGGAGGGCAGATGTCACAATGAGGGCAGGTGGCACAGGTAGCAAATCAACAATGAGTGGGGTAGTATTATGGGATTTTTCATGGTTTTTAGGGATACTATGATAAAAGTATAAAATTTTAGGAGAATTTATCACCTCATGGATCCACATATTATATCTTTCCTAGATGAATTGCATGTATAAAAAAAATTTGGTAAAATTAAAAAATCTTTTTTTTTTGTTTTAGAAAAATCAAGGGTCTATTGTTCAAAAATTAGGGGGATGTGGTTTAAAAACACCTTTACAAAGTAGGATGGTTATCCCTTCACTCAGGTTCTCCTTGAAAAGGTTTCTATATATAAGTATCCTATGTTTATTCCATATTGGAAATTATCTTCTAGAAATAAATTAACATCCCTCAAGGGTAAATTCTAGGCATATGTGTCAGATGTGGAAACTGAGTCCCCTAAGTAGGATAACCATGATGGGATTAGGTAATCACATCTTACTGAGAAATTTGATATGCTTATGGATAATTCCAATATATAAATTAAATGAAATAAATAGAAGGGAAACAAGAAATCCTCACTGGTGGATTAGAAGAATGTTCCCCATACAAGGGGTTTATTATCTTCAAATTTAATGTCTATTTCTACAATTTACAATGGATAAATAAGTTTGACACATATTTAGCCTTTAGGAAATTAATTTCACAATAAAAATCATCTATAGTTAGTATTGAATAACCTAATCTCCAGATAGGAAAAAATTAGATATTTGATTGTGGTGAGATTGGATTTGTTTGGATGGCTCACAATAACTATACAGCACAAGTGAAAACCTTATTGGTTCTTGGGAAGTAAGATTTAAAGGTCCCTCTTATTCAAATTGGGAAGTCAAAAGTTATAGTTAATATAAACATTGGTAACTCCTTTTAATTTGTCTCTGTCATTTATACCTTCTACTTCTATATAGATAAAATAGGTCTATGGGGAGATCTCTCTTCTATATCTAACTAATTTAGTGATAATTGGATTCTATTTAGAGACTCAAATTATTTTTTAAATGTGGATGAAAAGATAAGTACTAATTTAAAGATGGTGGCCTCTATAAAATTCCAAAGATTCATTTATCTTTGTCTTCTATTTGAGATATGACTAATTGGGGATGACTAAACCCTTTCAAGAAACACTATTAATTTAAGTAAACCAATAAAATTGATAGAAATTTCATTTATATAATATCCTATCCCAAACCACCAAGTCTAAACCAGAGTGCTACATGACCTCATTTGTGCCTCCCCATACATAAGAGACTAATGACTAAAAGTGAGGGTGTTAGTAAATCAGTGGAGATACTATACCCTCAGTATCATGTCATAGTATTAAAAAAGTAATAAACAATTTAATAAATAATAAGAGTTCATGTGGAATTGAAAGGATAGAATACATGTCACATTAGTATTAAAACTACTCCCAAAGTGGTAGGAAAACAGGAGTTAAAAAATCTAGATAAATAAATAAATAAATAGTAAGATCCTCTGGAGTCTGTCCTGACCTACTAAAACCTCCATAATTCTCCACTCAACCATCTACATAAGGCACATTCTCTTTTCTTGATATCTTTTCATGAAATATAAAAGCGCACATAAATTCCCAAGTAGGGTGTGAGTACAAGACTTTGTAGGTCACCACCAATGCATCCTTAACCTAGTGTGCTAAAGTATACAAGTGTATAAAACAATAATAATAAATGCGTAAAAATTATAACAACATAAAATGTAATTCCCTGGCCCCAGAATCCTGGAGTCGGTGCATTATTTTAATACATTGTCATGATTACAATAAATCAAGTCTTGAAGAACCGAACAGTTTAGTAGTCTTGGAAAATATGTTACATACATGAATATCACATTACACTTTCTAACATAAAACATAGAATAAATTTTATATTGATAACACCATTATTCCCCTATCCTAACCCTACATATCAATCATAATACACTTGTTGGCATCCTAGGAAAATAAATCATAAAAAGGGGTGATCTCAGATGCTCTGTAATGGTAAATAATTCAACGGAAGCTATAATGTTTTAAGGCAAGATGTATAATAAAAACAGAAGCCTTCTAAACAAAAAAATGAACATAATATGGAAAAAATAAATCAAAAATTACCATATAACCATGCATATGGATATTCTACTAGTCGAATAATCACATGTAATAACTAATTTTATAATGAGTTAATGCATTATGTCGAAAATCATAACTACTACACCAAGGCCTTGTGCCAAGACCATTTACAAATATTCGATCAAGGCCTTGTTCCTAGACACTAGTTTGTTTCATGATACCTACCAATGCATTGAGAGGATATAGCAGGCCCTGCCTGTCACTTACTAAGTCCAATGCATTCTTCATATGAAAAGGGTGAAACATAAAATAAATATTCGCATTAAAACTGGAATTAAAAATTCCAATACTTTAAGCATAAACCATGAACGGTATAAAAATAGCACATCCATAGTCAAACATATCATAATTCATTCAATACAATACGGAAGATTTTATTATAATAAATCAACCTCAATCAAGAATAATATCAAATAAAGTATGTCGTCATAGATGAAAATAATCAGAAAAAATCATTGATAGAAATATCCATTTTTCATAAAATAATTTAAAAGTCACAAAATTTATAAAAAAATTCATTTAAAATATATTTTTTAATCAAATTATCACATACCACTTTGAATATTTGGAAAGTAATTGACATTTTAAAACAATCATGTCTATATAAATAAACCCTTAAAATCATTTTGAAAAGAGGACAATAACTAAAAAGATTTAGAAAAATAAACATTTAAAAAATTTAAAATGACGATCTAATTAAGGGTAACCTTATATAAAACCTTAAAATATTACTTTTGAAAAAAAATTTATGAAACATGGTCAAGGATAATAAATATTTCCCAATAAATACTTACACGTAAACAATCTCGAATAATAATGAGATTGAGGAATTAGCCCTTACTTTAGATTTGATACTCTCCGTACGTGTCCAAAACTCCTGTATAATATTTTTAAACATATTTTTAACTTAAATAAAAATCATAATAATATTTATGATATCATTTATGATTCTTTTATGACTTTATATTACCCGTTTTTTAGCAATTCAAAGTGAATGAAACATTTCAGGTAATAATTTCTTTGTTTATCGTACGTGTTTTGAGTTATTATTCTTGATCATATTACATAGATCATGATTTAATTTCCTATATACTATATAATATTATTTATATATTATATATATTTATAATATAAATATATATAATTGATAGATATATAAAATAGAATACATTGTTCATGGAGATGGTATGTCGTTAGTATGGTTGAACGTTGATTCCACTTTCTTGTCATATTGAATGGAAGTAAGTTAAAGACGTATATGTACATATATATATATATATATAATTATAGTAGACTTATTATGTCATATATTTATAATTATTAATAATATTTTTTTCATAATCATTCTTGGATGGTTAAAGTGGAGACTGAATCTCATCACGTCGTGGAGACGGTAGGCCGTATATACGCATGAGAGAAAATATCATGCCTTTAATGATTAAATGATATGTAAATGGATGATATATTAATTATAAAGAATAATAATAATTTCATATTTATTATTTATGTATATTATACTCATCATTATACCCATATAAATAATGTAATTTGGAATAACAAATTACATCACGGCGTGAAGACGGTAAGTCGTATGTACGCACACATGGTGATATTATTATTCATAGGATGGATAAAATGATGAATATAGTTGTCCCATTATTATATTTATATATAATTATATGTATGATACTTGATTGATTACTTTGGTATGAGAACAATTTTGAAAGAAGAAGTTGAAGATGAAAAGACCTTTGAGAGAAGGGATAAATGATTACCTCTTCTTCGGGTGTTTCCTTTTGATTTGAACAAAAGGGCTCATTAGGATGCCTCTATGACAAAATTTATGCCTCTAGGATGAATTTAGAGTGGTTTTTAGGATAAAGTTTTAGGTTTTTACCGATCCTAAAGGCTTTTGAGGTGTGAGTTAAAGAGAAAGGGAGGTTCTCTTTTATAAGAGAGGCGAGGGGTACTTTAGGAAAAATAATGAAATATTAATTTATTATAAAAATATATTCGGTTTATAATACCTAATAATTGGTTTAGTTATATTATAAGATGATTATGGGCCTAAATCCTCTCAAAAAATAGGTTTTAGATATGTTTAGATCATAAAATTAACCTTATCATTTTTATTGAACCCTTTGTAGAATAAGTGAACTCATTCCATGTCCTTTTGTATTTTTATACTTCATGGTTAATATATTTACAATAAAAATACAAGATAACATAAAGTTTATAATTTATGAAATTTATATTAACATAAAAGATATTTTTTATAACTTTAGATTTTTTGGATTTTTATATCATTTAATAAAATAGTATCTATTTTAAAATCTCATTTATGTCAATTTTGACACTATTCAATAATTGATTTTTTTAAAGTCATAACAACTTAATTACTTCAAAAAAGGGATTATATCATCCTTAATATGTCAATTTCATCCATAAAATTCATGTATGGAATAAAAAAGTTTAAATTATATTTATTTTAATATTTATAAATTCATTTATTTGAATATTTAGTTAATGAGGTAATCACTACATCATAATTGTGTCATAAATAAATGTATTTATCTAATGTCTAAAAATTATATATAAAATACCGTGATGTATTAAATAATTTTTAATATCTAATTAATATTTATAAACATATATATGAGTTATATAAACCAATATTAAAATTGATTTAGTAAAAGATATATGTTTATGTTATAATTATCTTTACTTTAAATTAATTCTTATAATATGTTATTATCACACCCAAGTCGTCCCATGGGGTCCTAAAATCATCCTAAGTATGCCCATGGTCGTACATATCTCATAAAATATTATTATTACATGTGTTAGGGTTGTTTAATATTATTATAATATTATTTTTTACCCTTATTTACCTGACTTACCCTTTAACCATGGTAAATAAAAATAATTACTGAAGTTACTATTCATAGTGTCGAAAAATAAAAGGTACTTATTTACACAATTTGGAAATTATAATTACAAATATGGAATCTATTTTCCCTAATTCAATACATAGAGTTGGAAGAAATCATTTTAATATTAATTCTTGTTGTTAAAACTAGAAAGCATGTTTTTAAGAAGTAGAAACTATCAAAATATTGACATGTGTTTAAGTTCAATTTAAATGTGAAATTACTTAAAATGACCTAAATTATATTACATTGAAAAAATATAATATAATTATACTTTAAAACCACTCAAATATATAATTTAACACTATAAATTATTTCATTTAAAAAAGTTGTTTGAAATTAAAAATTAATTTTTTTTACCATTTATAAAAATATGAAAGTTATCAGAAAAGTACTAGAAATTTATACATAATAATTTATTTGTCCTATTTTTTATGAATAATTTAATTGAATCAATTTTGATATATATAAGTTTCAAATATTTTATTTAAAAATGGTTCTCCATTAAAAGGCGGAACACAGTATTTTTTGAAAAATATTTCTTTTATCTGAAAAATTGAATTTGTCCTTATATTATGTCTAAGAAACAAAAAATATGAATGTTAAAATTATATGGGATATATAAAATATAAAATTAGGTTAGTAATATTCATAACCACTTTTTAAATGGCTAGTTTGATAGGTCGTGGTGCGCTTGAACTCGGTGTTGCATAAATCGCATGCTATTGGATTATTTAAAAAGGAAGGGTACCATAGAAGCTTGGGGTATTACATTATTCCCTCCTTCAATAAATTATGTCCTCTCAATTTAAACTCTGAATTGAAAACTATGGGTTTGACATTTCAAAATATCTATGTTGAAATCCCATGTCAAAAAATGGATTAATAAGGCCTCTATTTTAAAATAAAGAACGGTATGTATGAAGGTTACTAGAAATAACACATACTAGGGTTCCATGTAAGAAAACATGGATATTGAAGAGAAAAATAACCCTCATGTTCTGATATAGAGTGATATAGAATATTTTTAGGAGAAATTTGACAATCTAAAAGCCATAAATCTATGATGATCCAAGGGACCATTTGATTCACTGCAAAAAAACTACTTGGGAAACATTTATAATATTTTCACTAGAGTTTAATAATTACTTAATAAAGTGAGAAAAAAAAAGGAAGAATAATTCATTTACATGTAATGTTTCATCTGTTAACTAATTCCTACCACAAACTCATCTTTCTCTTCAAAATATAATTAAACTCACAAAAATATCTTATTTATCTTAATCATATAAGTTTCCAAATATAAAATTCTACAATTTAAATAAAGAAAACTGTGTTATACTAACTATCGACTTTTTGTAGACTAATGGTAGGTGATAAAGCCTAATCACACTTCAGTTGTGGGTTCTATTCTCATAGCCTTGTCCGATGCGACAGGTTATCTCCTAAATTGCAGGTTTTTCTTTTCCTAAAAATATAGTATCATAACATTCAAAAATAATCTTAAGAAATATTTTAACCTTAAACAATACTATAAATATTTTATCTTAATCCATTCCAACTTTTAGTTTTATCCAAAATACTTCTGTCTAAACTCTCTCTAAATGGTCTCTAAATTTCCAAAATCAATTGTTACATGTGATTCCCCAAACAATGTAATGTGTCTCTTATTGTCACATAATGAATATATTATTACCTTTATCATATTAAAACCTTAATGAAAACATAATGTACTGTAGTAAAATACTTATACATATCACATTCTTCTTATAACCAGAATGTAATTCTTGAATCCAGAAATACATTAATTATTCCACTTCGAATTCAGTAACAACATAATCTTGAACTTGATCCATTTTCTTCTTTTGATCTATATTTTCATGACTCTTTGGATAATCATTTTCATAATGTCCCATATAATTACAATTATAACATTTCACAACTTGTTTCTTTCCCTTACCATCATGATCCTAGTGACCGTTTTTTCTACATTTGTAACAAACTCCCATTCCTTTTAGGCAATTACCTGAGTGTTTCTTCCCACAATTATCACATAAGGGAAAATAATTATTTCCCTTTTCCCTTTATTTTTCTCTTGATCCACCATTCTCTTCTTCTCCTACATTACTTTAAGGTTAGATATCACACGATACTATATCTTCGTACAATGAGAAAGATTTTAAGACCAATGCTCATTGAAGGAAATATTTTAACCCATCAAATAATCAATCAATCATAATTATTTTGTTATTTAAGTAGTCTTTAGTATGTCTTTTTCACCTTGTGAAGTTAGCCTCATACTTTGCAACATTATCATCCTCCTTTTTCCTCAGGCTCATAGATCTCTTTTCCATATTAGCTTATTGTTCATGATAAAAGTATTTCTATAGGAAAAGATCTTTAATGTACCTCCATTACATATTTCCTAATTATTTATCATCATCCATGATTAGAATTAATGACCACTATTGATTCACATCTTCTGAGAGATGATAAACGTCCATGGAAAACTTTTCCCTTTCATTACATCCCAAAGTAAGAAATATTTTCTCTATGGAACTTATCCATTTCTCCTCCATAAATGGATTTTAAGTCCCATTGAATGTTGGAGGTTTTTGTATCATGAAGTTGTCTAACATTTTCCCCCATATTGTGGATAAGGCTGCTTCATATAGCTAAGGTTATTATTCATAACCTAGGTTAGTTGTCCCAGTATAGTTATAAGTTGTTCAGGGACAGTTGTATCACCAGCTCCACTATCATTATCTCATATAGGAGGGAAATATATACATGGATTTTTGTGTTGATACAATTTCCATTTCTTCCAATAGGTTCCATTTATATACAATTCTATACACTATATTATATTATGAATCATACTGTATATTTAAAAACTAAAAAAATACTTAACATAAATTGAAACATGTATCCATATATAATCCATAATCATAAACATGGATTCTTTGAGGAAATAGTTAATCATAAATCCTATATAATGTTTTGTAAAGAAAATATGATTTATCCTAAGCATATCCCCTAGGAGTGTCAAACTAGTTGTGAAGTAAGGCCCGTTTTCATGTACCAGGTTACCCTGAGTCAAGCCCAAAACACCTTGTCGAAGTTTTCACCCCAATGTACATATTTTCCAAAACCACACCCACATGTAGTCTCCCGACCGGGATATACTATATGGAATATCTACATAATCCCTACTTTACCAAAATTATTGGGGATTATTTAATATATATCTTAGTGTTATAATCCCAAATCTATGTTTTCTAAATATATGTACAAGGTTGTTTCTAAACATACTTTTATACCAAATCTAACACCCTGACCCAAAAATCCTAGAGCTGGTGAATTATTTTAATACATTGGCATGATTACAAGGAATCAATTCCTAAAGGACTGATCAGTTTAGAAGTCTTGGAAAACTGATTACGTACATGAATGTTACATTACACTTTCTAACATAAAACACAACATAAATTATCCTTTGATAATGTTATTATTCCCATAGATTAACCATTCATATCAATCATAATACACTTCTTGGAATCCTAGGTAAATAAAATATAAAAAGGGGTGATATCAGCTACTCAGTAAAGGTAAATAATTCAGTGGAAGCTATAAAATTTTAAGTATAGATTTATAATAAAAAAACATACTTTTAAATATAAACTTGAACATAATATGGAAAAAATAAATCAAATATTACCATATAAACATGCTCAATGATATTTTACTAGTAGAATAATCACATGTAATAACTAATTTCATAATGAGGGAATGTATAACGATGGACATCATAACTACTAAGTCAATGTTGTATGCCTAGAACATTCACAAATATTCTGTCAAGGCCTTGGGCCAAGACACAAGCTTGTCTCATGAGACATACCGATGAATCTGGGGGCTATGGTGGGCCCCGCCCGTCACTTACTAAGTTCAATTCATTCCTCATATAAAAAGGGTGAAACATAACATAAACATTCATATTAAAACTAGCATACGAAATTCCAATACTCTAACAATAAACCATGAATGGTATAAACATATCACATCCATAGTAAAACATATCATAACTCATTCAATACAATATGAAATATAGTATTATAATAAATCAACCTCAATCAAGATTAATATCCAATAAATTATGTTGACCTAGACGAAAATATTCAGTAAAACTCTTAAAGAGAAATATCCATTTTTCATGAAATTATTTAAAAGTTGAAAAATTTAAAAAGGAATTCATTTTAAATGGGTTTTCTAAATCAAATTATCTCATACCACTTTGAAACTTTTTAAAGGAATAAAAATTTTATAACAATCATGTCCATATAAATAAATCCTGAAAATCATTTTGAAAACATTGACATTAATTATGAATATTTAGACAAATAAATAATTACAACATTTAAAATGAAGATATAGTTAATTATAACATTATATAAAACCTTAAAAGATTTATTTTGAAAAAAAAAATATGAAACATGTACATGGATGATAAATATGTCACAAAAAACACTTACATGTAAACAATCTCAGATAATAATGAGATTCAGGAGTTAACCATTACCTTAGATATAATACTATCTGTACTTATACGAAACTAAATTATAATATTTTTAAACATATTATTAAATTATATAATAATCATAATAATATTTATGATATCATATATGATTATTTTATGACATTATATTACCCATTTATTAACAATTCCATGTTAATGCAACATTTCTGGTAATAATCACTTTCTTTATCGTACGTGTTTTGACTTGTTATTCTTAATCATATTACATAGATCCTGATTTTATTACTTACATAATGTATAATATGATTTATATATCATATATATTCATAATATAAATATATATAACTTATATATATATAAAATTTAATGTACCATTCTTGGAGATGGTAGGTCGTACGTATGCATGAACGTTATTTCTGTTTTCTTATCGTATTGAATAGAAGTAAGTGAATGATGTATACATACATAAATAAATACATATATATATATATATATATCATTCCATTAGACTTATTATGTCATATATTTCATAATTATGGATAATATATATTTTTTATAATCATTTTTGGATGGTTAACGTGGAGAATGAATATTATCGCGTTGTAGAGACAGTAGGTCGTACGTACGCACGACCAAAGATATAATTCTTTTAATGATTAAATGGTATATAACAGGATGGTATATTAATTATAAAGATGAATAATAATGTCATATTTATTATTTATTTCTATTATACTCATCATTATACCCATCCAAATAATATAATGTCGAATAACAAATTACACCACGACGTGGAGACGATAAGCCGTACGTGCACACACATGGTGATATTATTATTCATAGGATGGATAAAATGATGAATATATGATACCCATGATTATATTAACATCTAATTATATGTATTATATTTTATTTATTACTTTTTTATCAGAACAATATCAAAATAAGAAGTATAAGAAGAAAATAACTTTGAAAGAAGGGATAAAACGATTACCTCTTCTTCTGGTGTTTCCTTTTGATTTGAACAAAATGGCTCCATAGAATGGCTATCTTCCCAAATTTAGGCCTATATAATGAATTTAGTGAAGTTTGGGAGGATAAATTATCTAGGTTTGTCCAAACCTAAATGCTTTAGAGGTTTGAGTTAAAGAAAAAGGGAGGTTTCCTTTTATAAGAGATGTGAGAGACACTTTAAGAAAAATAATTAAATATTAATTTATTATAAAAATATTTTCCATTTATAATAGCTAAAAATTAATTTATTTTGATTATAAGATTATTATGGGTCTAAATCATCTCAAAAAAAAGTTTTTAAACATGTTTGGGTCATAAAATTAATCTTATCTTTTAGATTTAATCCTTTGTAAAATAAGTTATCTCAAACCATGTCCACTTGTTTTTTATACTACATGGTTAATATATTTACAATAAAATGAAAATATAACCTAAAGTGGATCTTTTATGAATTTTGTATCACTATCCATGTTATTTGGCCTAACTTTATATTTTTAGTAATTTTATATCATTTAATAAAATAGTATTTATTTTAAAATCTCATTTATGTCAATTTTGACACTATTTAGTAATTGATTTTTTTGAAGTCATAAAAATATTATTCCTTTGAAAAAAATGAATTATATAATCCCTCATATATAAATTTCATCCAAAAAACTCGTTTATGGCATCAAAATGTTCAAATTAAATTTATCTTAATATTTATAAATTCAGTTATTTGAATCTTTCATTAATGAGGTAATCACTGCATCATATTTGTGTCATAAATAAATTTATTTATATAATTTATAAAAATTATAAATAAAATAATATGATGTAGGAAATAATTTTATATTTCTAAAGAATATTTATATACATATATATCAGTTATATAACCCTATATTAAAATTGATTTAGAAAAAGTTATATGTTTTTGTTATAGTTATCTTTACATTAAATTAATTCTTATAGCAAGTCATTATCACACCCAATTTGTCTCATGGAGTCCTAAAATCATCCTAAGTATTCCCATGGTCATAAAAATATCATCCAATATTATTAAGACATGTTTTCGTGTAGTTTTAAATTATTATAATATTATTGTTTACCCTTATTTACCTGATTTACCCTTCAACCATGGTAAATAAATATACTTACTGAAGTTACTATTAATAATAACAAAAAATAAAAGTTACCTATTTTAACAATTTGTACCTATTGAATCAATTTTTTTCATATTCAAAACATAGAGTTGTCATAAATTAATTTAAAATTAATTCTCATTTTCAAAACTAGAAAGCGGGTTTCTAAGAAATTAAAACTATCAAAACATTAACATGTATTTATGTTTAATTTAAATTTGAAATTACTTATAAGGACCTAAATTATATTAAATTATAAAAATATAATCTAATTATTCTTTAAAACCACTCATATTTATAATTTAACTCTCTAAATTATTTTGATTAAAAAAGTTGTTTTCAATTAAAATTTAGTATTTTTCACTAATCATCAAAATATGAAAGTTATCAGAAAAGTACCAAAAAATTATCAAAACTAAATTTTTATGTCCCTCCTATAAATAATAATTTAATTTCATAAAATTTTATATATAAAAGTGTCAAATATTGTATTCAAAAAGGGATCTTCATTAAAAGGAAGAAAAACTGTATTTTTTTTAATATTTATTTTATCTAAAAAATTGAATTCATATTTATATTATGTCTAAGAAACACAAAATATGATTTTTAAAATTATATGGGATTTATAAAATTTAAAATTTGGTTAATACTATTCATAACAAATTTTTAAATGGCTATTTTGATAGGACATGGTGTGATTGAACTCGGTGTTTCATAAATCACAAGCTATTGAATAATTTAAAAAGGAAGCATATCATGGAATCTTTGGGTGTCACCTAAAATCCAAAACATAGTGCTCGTGAACTAAAAAATACACCAAAAAATCTCAGGCGTACCTACTTCATTTCCAAGATTGAAAAATAATCAAGGTTCCATAAGTAATCAGGCTAAATGACCATGATTCTCATCATCGTGTGATTGTACAACATAGCATACACTAGTCATCAAGTTTGTAATATTCTTGTAAAACACTAGGAATTAATAGTATATCTTCATTTACTATTTATATAGTATAATACTCCTTGGAATCTTTTAGGCATCAATTATATCACAAAACATTCATGAGGCATCCTCGTATCCCTACCCTGTGCTTAGGTCTATCATCGCAAGTCGTGTGCAATCCCCCTATAAGGGATAAATATGTCACGATAGTCCACCTTCCATGGGATCTAATAATAATAATATAAAGTTGTAAATAACAAGGTATGATACAAAAGAAATCATAACACATCATCATAATTGAAGTACCACATAAAATACATGTGATCAACATCGAACATGAATAAAAAGCTATATAAGTAATAATGGAAACAAGTGTCACATAAAAGTTATAAGGGGTTACACACACATTGAAATGGAATCATAATCAATAAATTCATTAAATTATTCATACATAGATATTATACTAAGGAAACATGCATAACAAAAGCCCTACGAGTTAAGGAAATTCCTACCTAGAAATCAACAATGTCAATGATAAGGATAAACCACCCTTTGTGGTTCAAAACCTATCGTGGAAATTCCAAAAGTCAAGAACATGCTCTATTGGGCCTTATTAAGATAATATTCAACACGTTAATTGTCTAGGTTCATCAAGGGTTCCTAGAACCAAAACTAACTATTTTATTTCAAAAATTAATAAAAAAACACATGTTATTTTACTTTATCTCTTATTTATAATTTAAAAATTATAGATTTAGGCCAACTAATGCGATAGAAATATTCCACTCAAGAATAATTATAAAAGCATGTTATATAATATGTATATATCTCTATAATAACATGAAATCATATATTGTAGTCCTTTAATAATTATTATTTTATAAAACAAAATAATTATCCTTCGATAATTTTCTTAATTATCCTTTGAAAATTTTCATAAATTTTACTTTTTAAAACAATATTATTATCCTTTTATACTTATCTTATAATTATTTATTATCAACTATCATTTTATAATTCAATGAAAAATATCATCAGATAATTCTCTATAATTATCATTTGATAATCCCATATATTTATTCATATAAATTTTTCATAAATATCTTTCGATAGTTCTTTTATAAATTTTATATAGATAATATGATTTAATTATCTCTTGATAGTTCTTCCAAGTTATCTTTTAATATTTTGATAAAATTATCAGTTGATAATCTTCATAATTAACTTTTCATAAATTTACATAATTATCCTTTGGTGATTTTATAAATTATCCTTTGAAAATTTCAAGGAATTATCCCTACATAAACCTATGTTTTATCATTTTAATTTTAAATAATCGATTTATTTTTTTCTAGATTGATAAGAAGAAATAAATTGAAGCAAATAAATAAAATTGAAAAAATAGAAGCTTATTTACTCCACAGGTTTCATGCATACAAAAAACCAAGAATAAGGAGGCTCATCACACCTACAACCAGAATAGGATACCAAATTGGATTGTTTGAGTTTCTACAATCATGTGAAAAGAAGTCTTGGGGTTTCATGGACTCAATGGGATCAACTAAAATTGAAATAATAATGGTTTGACTATATGGAATCCTAAAATCTTATCATTTCAAAAACCAAATTAAAACACAAAATTTAATCCTAGATTTAGCTGATAATTAATGAATAAGTCCTTAATTTTACACCATTAAGGTATTACTAATTTCAAATGGGACAAAACTATTGAGTTTCCAAGATTTTGGATTGATTCCGTATAAAAAATGGAGGTTCATCTAGCATGTGTAGAAGATAAAGAAGAAAGTGAAATATAAAAAATCCATAAATAAAACAAAAAATGTATGAAAAATTACCATTCCACATAGGTGTGTGATTTAAAAAAACACCCAATGTGCATAAATATTATACCACACCTAGGTTAAAACCCACATTCTAAACATAATATCGGTTTTAGGTTTTTAATCAAAAACACCATTCAGTAGAAATTCTATAATTTCAAAAGAAATCATGCACATGTACTAGAATATATTTACCCTCACATGCGATCTAAACAAATAATCAAGGTGAACAATGGTTATATCATAACTAGGGTAAAGTTGAAATTTTATATTTAATGGAAGTCTCATGTTTTCCATCCAAGACAATATTCTGTAGATATTCTGTTTTTCTATAAAACACTGAATGTGTGTGATATAATATATTTAATATTTTTATTATATTAATATTGAGCCTCAAAAGGCATCATAATCTTAACCCAACTAATCACCTAACTCTGAAAATATTCTATAGAATATTCCAAAGTGTTAACTAGGATTCTACCATTACATGAAGCCTCTAAATCATTTATTAAGTGTTTTTATTGAGAAATTACATTTTCACATAACTATATTCATAAATTATTATTGAAGGGGGTTATATTATCATTAAAAATTTAGGATATTTCAATTCTCCTCATCGATTAACTTGTCATTCTTGAGAATTAA
This sequence comes from Viscum album, assembly GCA_963277665.1. Lineage (NCBI taxonomy): Eukaryota > Viridiplantae > Streptophyta > Magnoliopsida > Santalales > Viscaceae > Viscum > Viscum album. The sequence continues at coordinate 194,041,781 of OY728165.1, read as the reverse complement.
ATCTAGTAATATTTCTCAAAAAAATCAGACCACTAAACTCAAACATCAGACTTGCACTCCCACATCTCTTCCTCAATCCATCCATGTTAAAACTGGATTTAGACAAGTGGTACCATATTCCCTTATAAGACATTTTTACTCTGATCTATAGTATGAATCATGTTCTCCCCATAATATGTTTCAATCCCCATATCAACATCCTCACAGTCGATGACATGCACTGGATTGGGTATGTACCTTTGAATCTGAGACACATGAAACACATCATGAATAAACTGATAATGTGGAGGAAGTTCTTAATCATATTCCACTATCCCAATATGTTTAGTGATCATGAAAGGTTTGACAAACTATGATGGTAGATTTCCTTGCTTCCTCAGATGTCGTTGGCCTAACTAAGGAGTCACTCTCAAGAAACCATGATCTCTCATAGTGAACTCCAATGGTATCCTTCTATGGCTGTTAAATGATCTATTTTTTACTCTTAATGGTTATTGAACTCTTCTAAATCAGTTGTACTCACTCAAAGCACTTCTAAACCAAACTGCGCCCCACAACCAATACCTAACCTACCTTATTCCAATAGAGTGGGGAATGAAATGGACTCCAAAAAATACCCATGTAATCTTCCATCAAAATTAAATCCAGATATCTATTGTTATATGAAAACTCAAAGAATAAAATATAATCATCTCATGACCCACAAATATATTGATACATGGCCTTTATCCTATGGAAGGTAGGGCATCAGGGCATAAACCCTATGATTACCCTCTTCATTCTCATCCACCATAACTATCACATGAAGTCATGATACATATTTATCACACTAGTATGTACCACCCATCTCAAGGTATAGAAATATCTCATTAAATCCTCTCTGATGGAAGTAGGGACTACTACTCTCCAATGTATCATGATCACGTCGTCTTCTCCTAAAGTCCACCTTGGTATCGAGTCACCTCTTGGTAGTTGTTCCTGCATCACGTCACTCACTGGGTATGAATCCTATTAATACTTCACCTAGATTACATATAAGTATTTGATCAATTAATGGGAAAAATTCATCAATCCCTAATCCTCAGAAACATTCATCCTCCAGACAACCAACAAGATTATCAAGAGCCATTGCTCCTATGAAGTCCACTCAATCAACTCTTTCTCCCCTAAATATTATGGTTAAGATCATCCAAAATGAAATTACATTTACATGTATCATAATCCATATTTAATTCATACATATATAGATACTCAACCATGAGCCTCTGTCTTATATTTGGGTCCCACTGCATGAAGATATATCGAAGGTGGTTATGGTCCGTGTAAATGAAAAATATCTCACTAAAGAGATAGTGTCACCAACAATTTAGAATGTGGACTATGGATTCTAGTTATAATTCATGAGTAGGGAATGTAATATCATTGGGTAATAAATGACATGATTCATAAGATACTACCTACTTCTAATGCATCAGTACTACTCCCAAACCAATACTTGATACATCATAGTATATGAAACATCTGATTCCTAGGTCAACTAGTAGTAGAACCAGATCTGTATTCAACCTCCTATTTAGATTAAGAATTTCCTCTTCACATAGGTCCTTCCACTAGAAATTTACCCCTTTATTTTCTAGTTTAGTCATGGGTGATGATAATCGGGAGAATTCTTGTATACACCACCAATAATATCCTACTAGACTAAGAATCACCTTATCTTGAATAAGTTCATGGAATGTTTCTTGAACATGAATTCCACTAATTTATCTAGGTCTATGGTTATACCCATATTATAAACAATATTTCATAGAAACATCACCTCCTATATCCATAAATCACACTTTTAAATCTTGGTGTAAAGTTGATGTTCTTGAAACTTGCTCAAGATTATCTCGAGGTACCTATCATGCTAGTCTAGTGTCACTGATTAAATAAGGATTTCATTGAATAACACCATGATGAATGAGTCTAGGTGTGGGTGGAATATATTTTTTATGATATCACTAAACATTATTAATGAATTTTTTCATATTGAATGGCATCACCAAGTACTCATACATCTCATACCTACTCAAAAACATCATCTTCAAAATTTACCCTCTCTAACTTGCATATAGTGATAGATCAATCAATGATAAATATTAATGAACTAATAGGATACCTATAACTAATATAAAGATAATAAATCCTAGGAAAGATATATCTTTTATCATCTTCACCAAGTTCAGATTTTGGTAATTGCCCCATAGTCGAAGACTACCATCCACCTTATTAGAAAACAACACAGGTGCATCCCATGGTAAAGTAACTAGTCTGATAAATAAAATTTGCTACAATTCATCAAGATGAACCTTGATCTCCTTCATCTTTGATGGTGACATAAAATATAGAGGTATAAGAATGGGTTGTTCACCTTTTATGTGATCAATCTGATCTTATATTACTGATCCTTCATAGTCTATACTAATTTGAAGACTCCCACAAATATTTCAACTCATTCTCAAATATAAATTGGGACTCTGGTACCCTATAAGGATTAAGAATATTAGAGTTGAATTAAATGTATATTTTACCATTGTTCTAAACTCTTATTCCTTGGATGGGAACTAAGTGAAAGACCTTTGATTGAATTGACCCTACTATTGAAACTAGAAATTAGGTGTGAGAGAATGCTGAACTGCATTAACCTACACGTCATGTGGTAAAGCAGAAACATCCTCCCTTATAGGAGTATTCTGATCTACTTCCCATGTAGTCCCATAAGACTACGTCAATGAAAAATTATCTATAATTCAAATGAAATAATTAGAAAAATAAATAAATAGAGTCATTAGGATAAACCCTAACCAGTTTATGGGATCCCACCAAGTTTTATGTATCTACCCTTATCCCAAGGTATACCCCTCCTCGCACTAGACTTAGTGTTAATCCATACATGTTATTCATAGTAATCATATATACACTAAGACAACATCATGCTCAAGTCAGCTAATTAATTAAAATAAAGATATAAAAAAACAGCATGTCAACATAGACATATCACACAAGGAGAGACTATCCCAAATAGGTAACACAAATCAAGGAATTTAATTAAAGAAATACTATATTGTACAAAAATATGTATATATAAAGTATGTGAACCTACATGCCTAGTAATGATTCATGAACTAAAACAAAATCTCATAAATCACATATCAACATCATGTTAATCACCCAAAGTGGATTTTATCAATAGTAATAGTAAAATATAATTTCCTACACTTTATGGAAACTCAGAGGACCATTATACAGTGTTGGTCAGGCAAAATCACAGTTCCCTTACCTAAGTCCCAACAATACTATAATCTATCTACCCTATCCTAAATCAATATAGGATAAGTACATGTTATTAAATCCAAGTGCTATGATACCATTTTTTAACATCCTATCCCAAACCATTGGGTTCGAAACAGAGTGCCACGTGGCCTCATGCACACATCCCCATACACATAAGGCTACCAATTAAGATTGAAGCTCTAATTCGATCAGTGGGGATACTATAACCTTAGAATCATGTAATATAATGAAATAAAATAATAAACAATATAATAAATACTTATAGTATAAGGGAAACTGAAAGGATGGAATAAATGTCACACAATTACTAAAATATCTCCTCAAGTGGAAAGACCAAAAAAGTAAAAAAAATGGAAATAAATAAACATCAAGGTCTTATAGTGTCCATCTCAAACTACTAGAAACTAAATACTTTTACACTCAACTATCCACCATAGTTCCTTTTCCCTTTACTGGATCTCTAGTAATGAAATCTAAAAGTTCATAGAAATGCTTGAGTAGAGTGTGAGTAAATGGATTGGTAGGACCCCGCCAATGAATCCTTAAACTATTTTTCTTAAGTACACTATTGTATTCCATAATAATAATAAGTTTTTAATAATAATAAGGACATAAAATTCAAGTCGAGTGGTTGTTCACTAAAAAAGATACCATAAACCCCCAGTCGTATACACTTTAGCTCCATATTGGAAGGATGATCAAGGTGTCATGAGAAATCAAACCACAATTCTAAATAATCATACTTATTAGAATAATGTGATCATGCAATTTGACATACACTATGTATCAATAAATTAATGTTATCGACATTTGTTAGTAATCGAGAGATACTTGAAATTCACTAGGCATTTAGTACCAATATCTTTTTAATCCTATAGGTATCAATTATGTCAACCAACATCCATAGATCATCTTTGTATCCCAAAATTGTGATTAGGTTCAACATAATCATCTGTATAAGTTGTGCACACTACCCCTCTGAGGGATAAACATGTCATGAAATTAAACCTGCCTTGGGATCCAAGAACAATACCATAAAGTTACACATAAAAATGTATGACACAAAAGTAAACATAGTATATCATCATAAGTAAATTATCACATACAATATATATGATAAACATTGAGAAAGTATAAAAATCTAGGGAATTAATCATGGAAACGAGTTTCACATAAAGTTCTTAGGGGCCACACACACACCCACGTGCGATAATAATAATTCACATTGTTAAATTATGACTAAAATAGATTATACTAAGAAAAAAAGTCCAAACAATTCCCAATGGATAAAGAAATTCCTACCTAAAAGTCATCAATGTCAGTGATAAGGATACACCACTCTGTTTAGTTTGAAAGTTATAGTGGAAATATAAACAATGTTGATCATGTGCTCCTAGTCCTTTTTATCATAGTCATGAACACATCAATTCTTGAGGCTATTCAAGGGATCCTAGAACCAAAAATATAAATTTAATTTAAAATAGAAATAATATATCACATGTGGTGGTGCTCTATCTCTCCTAGATAATTTCTGAATTTTATTTTTGGGCCAATTCATTCTCTGGAAATATTCTCCTCAATAATAACTATAAAACCATGATTCATAATATTTGTATCTGTCTAGATTAATTTGAGATCATACAAGGTTGTCTTTTAATATTTATTCTTTTATAAAACCAAATAATTATCCTTTCATAATTTTACTTATTATCCTTCCATAAATTTCTTAATTTTCCCTTGATAATTTTCCAAAATTATACTTTTATAATATTTAAAAATTATAGTTTTTTCAACAATATTATTATCCTTTTATAATTATTTCACGATAATTTATTATAAATTATAATTTGGTAATTATATTAATAATATCATATTATAATTATCTATAAAAATCTTTTGATAATCCCATATATTTATCCTTAAATAATTTCACATAAATATATTTGGATAATTATTTTATAAATTATCTATAGATAATCTGATGTAGTTATCTCTTGATAGGTATTCCTAATTAACATTTGATATTTTGATGAAATTATAATTTGATAATTCTAAATAATTAACTTTCAATAATTTCACATAATTACCCTTTGATAACTTTATAAATTACCCTTTAATAATTTTATAAATTTTACATCGATAATTTGATGGAATCATCCCTTGAAAATTCCATGTTTTATCATTAGAATTTAAAAACAACCATTTCTTTTTTCAGATTGATAAGAAGAAATAAATGGAAAAAAATCAATAAAATGAAAAAAAACAAACCTAATTACTTCATATTTCCATGCAAATGGAAAACCAAGAACATGAGGGGTTTTTCAAATCTAGGACCATAATAGGATACTGAATCAGATCATCGAAGGTTCTCCAATCATTTAAGATACATGAAGCAATGTTTATAAGATAATACAAGTAGAATGATGTGTATTAAGATTGTTTTGAAGTTATAGAAATCAATGAAAGAAAAAAATGGCTGATATATATAATGTTACAAATAATATAAATAAATTTTAATCTATTGGAAAACATAGATTTCAAATATGGTTTTGGTAACTTTATTATGTGGGATTACAACATGAGGGAGGAGTTGATGTTTATTCATTTCTTCTCTTGGTACAAAGTGGTTCAAGTGGTGTTTCAGGGATAGGATTCTTATGAGATGAGGTTTATCTTTTTTTAGGTGATGAAAATGTTGAGAAGGTCTAATCCCATGTTCTTAAAAACCCAATTTTTGAAGAAACATTTGAATTTAAATCCAATAATCGAGAAGTCTCGGGCTGGGATTCTAAATCTTCTAGAAAAACTGATGAAAAATCTAATTGGGGTTTTACTAATGCTTCAAGTTTAAATAATTCACATTCTAGGGATGAAGCCTCAAAGAAAAAAAATATAGAATCTTGTTAGGATAAAAAGGAAAAATAAATTTCAACACAAGTTGAACAAGTGTCCTTATGGGATTAGAAAAAAGACTCATATCACACTTATGATAAGAGTATATGACCACCTACATGGGATAACCAAAGAAAACTCATCCTTGGTTGAACCAAAATAGATAATCAACTCTGGAAAATTTCCAGAGTGGAAACTGGGTAAAAGAGAAAGAACGCATTGAAAAGAAAGACCCACTTTCTAATTGAAACAGAGGTTGAAATGAAAGTGTAAGGAATCCTAAATGGAATCGATAGAGGGAAGAAACTATTATGATTAAAAATTTATTGAACTAGGGAAAAATAATTTTAATTAACTTAATTAATAATGATATGAAACTTTATATTGTGTATGCTAACTTTTTTATTATTCTTACAAGAAGGAATGTTTAATAGAACAAGAGTTTTGCTATTTTTGTTGTAAAATTACTATCATAGATGTTCATGATAATGAAAATATAAAAAGGATTCTGGTTATTCTACCTAATAGTGGATGAAAATGGGAATAATAGTTTCATTTTAATCCATGGGTCATTTCATCCACATCCTCCTTAATTTGGGATATCCATGCAATAAAAGTGATAAATTTTTAAAATAATATCTCACGTAAGATTAATTTGATGATATCTCATATGATTAAATAGACCGACAAGATCTAGAAAAATTAGTGAGCAATTTAAATCAATAAGTTAGAGGAGTGGATGTTTATTCATTTCTTCACTTGGTAAATGGTTGGCTAGGTGGTGTTTTAGTGGAAGGAAGCTTAGGATCTCAAGTTGATCTTTTATCAAATGATTAAAAAATTGATAGGGCCCAATAACATGGTCTTGATAAACCAACATTTGAAGAAACTCTTAAATTTAAATCAAACAAACCAGAAGTCTCAGGCTGGTGTTCCCATGTAATGTTCTTATTTCAGATAGTTCACATTTTATAAAAAGTTCCCTTCAACAACCCATGACAAGAAATTAAATTCTTTAAACATCGAATTCCTCATTAAACAATTACACTTCTTAAATAAAATTTAAAATTTTTGAACAAACCAAGAGGCATAAAAAGCAATCAATATCTTCATAAAAATGATTTAAACAATTATATCACCTTTTATTAAACATGGAATGAAATTAAAACATGATAACTATGGCATTGTAATTTGAATGGAGTACCAAATTTGAAAATACCATTTGGAGAATACCATTTTTAAGGACAACATTTAAAAAACAAGTTTGAGATATAGAATTTGAGTTCTTGAAGAATCATATGTCCTTACACATGTATGAATTTATAAATATAGACAACAATCATATTGTTTTACATTTTCACACATCACTATGTGAAGATATAAAATAATGTATCTATATTTATATCTATGTTTATGTTTATATGTATCAAAAGTATCAAGAAATAATTTTTTATTAATAACTGTAAATATATAAAAAATAAAATAGATCATACAAACTAAATTTAACCCATTTCATAATTTCTGTAAAACTTATAAAAAAAATCAGTAGATATTAAAATGATTTAGGTTCATCTTCCTAGTAATAGAATAAAATGGGAAGAATTGTGTAGTTTTAATCCATGGGAGTAGGAAGGATACTTGGAACATAGAGTGGATTATCATATGTGTTAAAAAAACTCTTCCTACGTATCATTTGGAGTCACCACGTTTCATGATAAGTGGGAAGAGTTTTTGCAGTGCATAGCTAAGAACTCCAGGAAATTGGAGTGAGAAATTATGATGAATGATTGAAATGAACATGATAGAGTGGGAGAGGGTAAAGCAACAATTGATCGAGGTGAAGGAGATTAGGTGGAGAAGCAGCAAGGTATATCAAAGGAAAATAAGATCATTTACAAGCGACGTTCAAGTCTTTGGGAAAATTAAAAGCACACAAAGATGTTCAAGGGAGAGTGACGGATCATAAGTCACATAACATTGGTTTTGAAAGTGTTGATTCGTCTGAGATGTTCGAGGGAAGGTGATGGAAAATCTTCAGTTCCATAGGAGCTTGAATGACATTAGGATTGAGAAATTTGTTAAGATTATATCCAAAAGATTGTGAAGGGTTTTATCAGTGCTTTTAAAAAATATGATGATAAAGAGTGGTTTTATCAGCGCTAAAATAATAAGCACTGATGAAACCTCTCTTTATCAGTGCTGTTAAAGACCTATATAATAAATTTTTAATAATATAAATAATATAATTAAAAAATTTAAATGTTTGTAATTATAAATACATGTAAATGAATATAATTATAAATAAATATTTATATAATTATAAATAAATTTAAATAATTGTAAATATGTTTTTATAAATATAATTATAAATATATATAATTATAAAAAAATAATTATTTATATAATTAAAAATATATCAAAAGAATTTTAAATTTGTATTTATAAATATAATTATAGATATATATTTATAATTATAACTATAAATAAATATTGTTATAAATATATTTATATAATTATAAATATATTTATATAATAATATATTTTTATATTTTTTAATATATAAATATATATAATTATAAATATAATAAATATTTATTATTTAAATATATATATATATAATTAAATAAATTTTTTTTTAAAAAATTATATATTTTTATTTATAATTATACATATATTTCTACGATTATATATATTTATATAAATATATATATATATATATATATATATAATTATAAATACAATAAATAAATTTATTATTTAAATATAATTATTATAAATTCAAATTATTTAAATATATAATTATTTATTTATAATTATATGAACAATTTTAAATATATATATATATATATATATATAATTATAAATATAGTAAATATAAATTTATAAATATATTTATTTATAAATATATATTAACTAATATTTTATTATAAATAAAATTTTAACATTATTAATGAATATATAAAATTAAATGCATGAATGTTAAAATTGAGTGAAATTGAATTATTAAAAATGAAGAGACTTCAAAAATATTTAAAAAAATGGATAATTTTTTTAATTATAAAAATATTAAAAAATTGAATATATTTTAAAATTAAAATGTATACATATTGAAAATATTAAAACCTATTAAAAAATACGTATAAATTTTAAAAATGGAATAAATTCAAAAAATATAAAAAATTAGTAAATATAAACAATGAATCAAAAATATTAACTAAAATAATATTAAAAATCATTAATTAAAATCAAATAAATTATAAAAATACTGATTATTTTAATTAAAAAAATTATTTAAAAAATCTTTTGAATTGATTAATTATATAAATTCTAACCTTATTTTAAATGATAAAACATAATAAAAAAGGAATAAATATTATTCTAATAAATTATAAACATATTAAAATTTTTACATTATAGTAAATTAATATATGTATAAATAAATTTTATAAACTTATTAAATTCCAAGAAATATAAAAATCAATAAATGTTAAAAATGAATAAAAAATATTAATTGAAATTATATTAACAAATTAATAAATAGAATTTAATATAAAAACTATTATAAAAAATGAATTCATATAAGATTGATTACATGGATTGTAAACACATATAGAAATGGATAAAATATTAAAAAAATGCATTTAAATAAATTAATCATATAAATTTCAAACATATTAAAAGTATTCAAACTTATTCAATAAATGTGAAGAAATAATAATCATATATATTGAAAAATATTAAAAAACATTTTAAAATATAAATAAATTCAAAAAAAAATTATATCAAAATTGAAAAAATAAATATACCTCAAATGTGAAATAATGTCATGATATACATACACATGTACACGTATTCTATACACATATATGTACATACCATGTACATGGGAACATGTATGTACACATACATACATTTTTTTGAAGAAGGCGGTGTCTCAGTCAATGACCAAAGAAAAAATTATTATTCAAAGAAAATGGGGTTACATTAGTCTGAACGATAGAATATTTATACAATACTTGTCATAAAGAGGAAGTAAATCAATAGGAAGGTCAACCAGCCATGATTTTCCATGGTTAACTTCCTTATTAGTAGGACCGCCCATAACCATGTTCAATTCACGAAAGGTATGAGTGACAATGTAGCTAATCTCCATAAGCGAAAGGAGGTAGTTCATCCAACGAGGTTAAAGAATCCAAGCAAGATGAACCACACCATTCCAAATAGCCTGAACAATAGTGGGATAATCACTTTAAATCCAAATATTTTTCTATCCCTACTGCTTAAAAAAAGAAATGGTGTGTATCACACTCATCATTACAGCTTCCAAAGATGTAGTGATTCTGCTGATGCCAAAGTAGCATATGATACACTACCCAAGGTGGGTTTTGAAAATTGAACCACAACCCGAGGGTCCATAATTCCCTTTAGAAGCACCATACACATCCACTTTAATCCAACCTGATAGTGGGGATTTCTAGAACACTTCAAAAGTGAATCTAGTTTGATGATATATTCCATCAATCTAAAGTCATTGGAGGATACCAAATTCTTTAACAGTGTTGTCACAATTAGCCTTTTGAATCAAGGAATCATATTTAATGGAAATGAGAACCTGCGTCCAACTTGTATTTAGACCGGATAGGAAATTATTATGAAGAAGAGCACCTATATCATACCACATCACATGGAAAATCTCAACAACATCAGTTAAGAAAATATTCTTTATTTTCTGAGATGTTTCTATATCCACACAACTCTTTAGTTGAGAGATGATTAAATCAAAAAGTATCCATCTGTAATCAAAAATGTCAAAAATATAGTTCCAAAGAGCTGAAGTCATATCACAAGATAGAAAAATATGGTAAGTATCTTCTCTATGTTGGTTACAAAGATAACACATATAGAAAAGTTTAACTCCCAAATATTGAAAAAAAAATTCATGAGGACTCTATTGTGAGTAATATGCCAAAAAAGAGAAAACCTCAAGGATTAATCAATGGTTTGTCAAAAAAAATTAACCAACAAAAATTACTATCAGAATTTTGAAACTTTTGGTTGTAAAACATTTTGGAGTCTAAGATGCCATTTTGTGTAGGTTCAAAAATTAAGAAATCTTCAGAATTAGAATATAGATAATTTTCAATGACATGAATAATGTTATATGAAGACTAAAGTTATAATAATTTAAAACATAAATGATAGTGTAGTTGGTGTGCTCTGGTAAATTATTGGGAGGAAACATGGAGATTCAAGGAACACTAGTCCAGTTTTCCAACCAAAATTTTATCGAAGAGTTGGTACTAACCATCCATCTAGAGTTAATCATGATGTTGTTAAAGGCTTACCTAATGGACGACCAAATAGAAGAGGTAATATAATTCATATTTATATTCTTTAACTTTTCAAGGAATCATTTTTTGAGAAAAACTATTGAATTAGAGTTATTGTGAAACTGGTTCCAAGTGAGTCTAGCTTGTAAAGAATAATTAAAGAGTTTAATTTTTTTAATTCCAAGACCACCCAGATATAAAGGTTTACAAAAAATATTCCACTGAATGGTCATAAGTTTCCATTCAAGAGTACTTATGGTCCAAACAATGTTTTTCATGTAAAAAATTATTTTCTTAAGGAGACTAGCAGGCCATTTGTAAACCATCAATGAGTAGACCATTTTAGAGAAAATTTTATATTTAACAAGACATTGTTTTCAGCCATAAAGAGGGATTTTACCTTCCAAGGGGAAATTTGATTGAGGATTTGTTCAATAGTGTTAGAAAAGTAAGTAGATTTAGGTCTTCCCCAAAAAATGGGTACACCAAGATAAGTAAAATGGAAGAAATATTCTTTGATACCTAAATCATTTATAATATTACATTTTCTATTAGAATAAAAAAAATCCCAAAGAAGACAGAATTTATGTTCCAACTAGTGTTTAGACCAGATATTTCTTCATAATGTGAGAGGTAACTTTTGATACTTTGAATATTTCTTTTATCTCCTTGTAAGAAAATGATGATATGATTAGAATATAAAATATGTTTCAGAACATTTAAGTTCCTAGAATCCTAAATAGGTTTAATCATGTTCTGGTCAATAAGGTGAGTGAAAAATCTACTTAAATAATCTTCCACAATTGAAAAAATAATGACAGAGATATGATCAACTTGTATAACTCCCTTGGTGAATTTAAAGTAACCCTAAGGGGAATGATTGACAAGGATGGAGATGGTAACCGATTTGAATAAAGAATTTATTATACTGATGAAGTAATCCTTAAAACCAAAACTCTGAAGAACTTTGCAAATAAAAATCCAATAAATTGTATCAAAGGATTACCTGGTATCAAGTTTAATAGAAATATTTCCTCCCCTGGAGGATTTGTTTAAAGTATTATTTCTTTCAGAGTCAATATAAATGCAATCCTATATAGACCTACCCTTGATAAAGCCAAATTGATTCCATGAGAAAATTTTATTTCTTATAGTAGTAAGTCTATTAGCAATAAGTTTCATGATGATTTTGTAAATAGTATTAATAAGAACAATAGTTCTAAAGATATGAATCTCAGAAGCATTGAATACTTTAGGAATTACAGAAAGAAATTGTGCATTCAACCCATGAGTAATCACACTATTGGAAAAAAATATTTGACAAGTTTGAAACCATCTGTTTGAATAACATCCCAGAAGTTCTAATAGAAAACTATTATTGAAACCATCAGGGCCCAAATCACTATCAATATTAAGGATAAAAATAGTATCTTTGATTTCATGATCAAGAAGGATGCTTAAAATATAAGCATTATCTTCCTCACTTACCATAGTTTGAACCAAATTAGGAAGAATTTATTTGTAGATGTCATATCTGTTAAAAATATTTTAATAATAAGAGACAACATGGTTAACAATTCCATCTATATTATAAATGAGGTTGTCCCCATCTCTAAAAAAAGTGAGAGGTCTACAAACTTTTCTAATTCTTTTAAGATAGTTGTATAACTTAGTGTTTTTGACCATCTGAGAGCCATTTGGTTTTGAAGATTTTCTTACTCATGTTTTCTTTAAGGATGAGAAATGCATTCAGTTTCATAGAAGTGTTGGTTTCATGTTGATTATTTATAGTGAAATTAGATCTAGTAATGGTGTTTTGAAGTTGGATAAGTTCATTCTTAAAAAAAGAGATGTAATTGTCAATTTTTTTATATTTGGAACTACACCAACCTTTAAGACTTTCCTTAAGATGTTTTAGCTTGATGGTACAAGAAAAATCATCATTGTAAGGATTCATAGGTACCTAAAAAAAATTGATGATGTTAGAACACTTGGGTTCATAGGACTGAGGGTTATTAAATATAAAAAGAATAATGGGTTTCTAGATTTTGATATAAAGACTAAAAAGGATGGGATGATGATCAAAGTTAAGATTAGGAAGGGTAATTCTAGATATGGTTCCATATTTATCTAGAGTAGACTCATTCCTGATAGATCTATCCAATTTTCTAGAAAATACCTTATTGTAGTGACTTCTATACCAAGTGAACTTGGCACCGGTAAGGTTTATTTTCACAATATTATTATCCTTAATAGAGGATTTAAATTCTCTTGAGGAGATATAAGAGAGGGATGGGCCAATTTTCTCACTGGAGGATAGAATTGCATTGAAATCAACAATCAGAAACCAAGGATCATGAATGTTGTTAGCTAAATAAGAAAGGTCATTCCAAAGCAGTCTTCTATCATGGTATATATTTTTATCATAAACCAAATAAAAAAACGTGTTAAAAATAAAAATAAAATTCATAAGTAAATATCTTTTCAAAAACAATGAAAACATTCACATTCTATAGAGAGGAATGATAAAAAAATCTAGAGAGTTTCTACAGAAATACCATCTTTTCACACACCTAAAAATTTTATAACCATACGAGAAAAGGTGTATAAATTTTGATGAAAAGTTTATTTTAGGTTCATCAATAGAAAATATTTTAGGTCTATGAGTATTAATAAATAATTAAAGGACAATAAAAAGTGTCAGGGCTGTAAATACCCTGACAATTCCAAAAAAGAAAATTCTTCGGAACCTGAGTTTTGGGTTGGAACCCTCTTTTTTTACTTCTAGTGCCCTTCCCCTAGTGGATCTTCTAACGTTTTTTGATGAGTTAAAACTAGGTTTATTTACCTTTTTACTCATAGAATAAAAAAAAGATATGTTATATGTACCTGAATTAGTATCACCCTGAGTTGTTTCAAGTGTTTTAGCCTTCAATGGGGTAACCATTAGGCTAACACTTAAAGCAGTTGTATGATTTTTAATTTTACCATTGGGAAAATTAGAAGAATATAAATTAGAAATAGTGTGGTGTGTTCCTACTATCTCATAGGAATATTTTAGTAATGAAATAGTAGAGTTTAATATAGTACCTATAATAGTGTCTGGTAAAACCATACCTATCAAATCTGCTATAGGATCCTTTTCTGAGTTATCAACATTGATGTCATTCTAAGTGTGCATCACAATCCCCCAATGGCCCGAAGGCTTCCATTTTTATTGATTTTTGATAATCAATCTTTTAAGGGGTGAGGTGGGACCCTTATAAGGCCTGTAGGTGTAAGTATTACATGGCCTGTAGGACTTAGAGTAATTCATTGCCCATAGGCTTCAAACATTACATACAACCCAGACTAACTACTTGGAACTGCTCCTCCCCAGCATCTTCATCGCGAAATCAGCTCTCCACCTTTGCCTGACTATTCGTCTAGGCTTTCTCGTGCATGCACAGGCTTGTCCCGGTGACAGGTGTCATACCCTCTCATTCCTGCAATCTGTTTAGCTTCTTCTATGTTGAAAGCTCCTTGCTCCTCATCCTTCTGAAGTTTGTTCCTTATAGGTTGTCTGGGTTGCATCAGCACTCCATGAGGCTACACTCCCATAGAAACTATGTAGCATTAATAGGAGCATTACAACCCATTTGAACAGAGGCATTCCCAGGATCCTTGGAGGTTTCGGGATGCTCAGCCTGTTGTGTACCTTATTCCTTTACTTCTAGCAAAATATCCTTGAAATGTTGTTCTTCTATAGAATTCCCATCCATAACCATTGTAATATCATTATTTCATAGGATTTTATGAATATGTACCACTTTAGTGTCAATATCAACCGTAACATGCTATCAATTTTCTTTAGAAGTGTCCTTATAGGATTCTTCTATTACATGTTCATCTTGGGACTGTTCTATGTCATCCAGTACTAGTTTTTATATTTATTCTAAAATTCCATATTCTATAGTAGCATTCTCTTCTTCATCAACTAGAATATCCTTGGTTTTATCCAAATTTTCTCATAAAGGGTTGGAAAATTTTGATTTCTTCACCCATATTTCATTTTTCTTCTTGGAAGGCATAGGTTTATCTATAACAGTTCCCTTACCTTCCTTATTCCTTCTAACTTTTATCCATTCATTATCCTTTGGTTGAGAAACATGACTCTTCATTGCCCTAAAATTTAAATAAACATTAATTTTTGAATATAAAAATGATAATTATATATATATTAATATTTTTCTTATTAAATGTTTTTATCAGTTTTAAGAAAATCACAAATAAAGATTCACTTTTATTAGCACTATGAAATGCGGGGATAAAGGGTACACTTTTATTAGTGCTTTATTTAGTATTGATAAAAGTTGAATTTGTCTATACTTTTATCTAGTGCTGATGAATGTTGTCCTTTTATCCACCCTTTATATTTACTGTTGACAAAATCAAAAACTGGATTAAGTGTGGTCTGTGTTAGTGTAAAAATCCAAAGGGCCTCCAGATCCCTATAAGGATGAAAAATTATGGATTTGAAGTCATAGAATATTTTACCATTTTTATGAACTCCAATTCCTAGGAAGGAAACACTTTGAAAGAAGAATCTTATTCCCTTTCAAGAGTATTCTAACCTACATCTCATGTAGTCCCGTATGATATATCAAGATGAAATCTTCTGTAATGTGAAGGAAACACATTGAAAATGGAAATTGAGATGTTAGGATAATCCCTAATCAGTCTATGGGGTCATATAAGGTTATCCTAGGAGTCTACCCTTAACCTAAGGTATACCCCTCCTAGCACCAACCCTAGTCTCAATCCCTACATGTTACTCACAATCATAATATATATACTAAAACAAAATAATTCTTATTTCAACTATTTAATGAAAATAACGATATATCACAATTGAATTTCCACACATATATAACACTCAAGGAGAAACTATCCCAAAAATATAGCTCAAATCAATACATTTATTTAAAGAACTACTATGCATCCCAACAATAAGTATATATATGACATGTAAACCCACATGTCTAGTCATGGTGCAATATTGCACCCAAAATATCATAAATCACATATAAACATCATGTGCATCACCCAAGGTAAATTTACTCAAAGATAATAGAAAAACATAATTTCTCCCACTTAATTGAATCTAAGAGGTCCATAATATAGTGTTGAATAGGTATTGTCATAGTTCCTATTCCCGAGTACCAACTGTCCCATCTATTATCTACCCTGTCCCAAATTAATACAAGATAAGAATGGTTTAGTTAATCCTAGTGATCTAATAAAATTTTGTAACATCTCATTCTAAACCGTTGGGTCCCAATTTGAGTGCAACATGACCTCATGTGAACCTCCCCGCACACAAGAGGATACCAACTAGTAGTGAGGTTCTATGTTCATCAGTGCAGAACTATACCCTCAGTATTATGTCAAATAATATGATAATAATAATAATAATAATAATAATAATAATAAACAATATAAAAAATCATCAGATTATAAGAAGAACTAAAATGATGGAATACATGTCACATAAGTATTAAAATGGCTCCCAAATAGGAATTCCAATTAGAGTAAATAAATGTAGATAAAAAATAAATTGAAGGGTCCTCTAAATTTCTTCCTAGTCCTCTACTAGCACCAAATTTCTCCTCTCATCTATCCTCTACAAGGCACTTTCCCTTCACCTAATCAATTGTCATTAAATCTACAAGTGCCCCAAAATAACTAAGTAGGTTTTTAATAAATTAGTTAGTGGGAAACCACCAATGCATCCTTAAATTGGTTTACTCAATTATACAAGTGTATTTCATAATAATAATAAACATAATAACAAAATGAAATCCAAAACTAGTCATTTGTGAGCTAACCAAGCTACCGTAATCCCCCAACCATACCTACTTTGTCTCCATGATAGAAGGATAATCAAGGTGTACAAAGTAATCAATGACTACCCATGAGGATAAATGGTCATGATTATTAGTATCCTGAGATCATGTAAATCATATTAGACTAGGAATCAAGAGTGTCAGGTTCTCGAAATCTTCTAGGCATGAAGAGCTACTCGGAATTCACTAGGCATCAAGTAACAAGAACATTATCATCCACTAGGCATCAAATTTATCACATGGAATCCATGATAAATCATAATATCCCTACCTAGTGCTTAGTTTCATTGTTACCATCATCGCAAGTTTTGTGAACTCCCCCTCTAAGGGATAAACAAGTCGTGATGGTCCACTTGGATTAGGACCCAAGAACAATACCACAAAGGCACACATAACAAGGTAGGATACACAAGTAAGCATAGAATATCATCATAAGTAAATTATAACATACCGTACAAGTGATCAAAATTGAACATCAATAATAATATATGGAATTAATCATGGAAGTAACTATCACATAGGGTAATTAAGGGATATATACACACACACACAAGATATTATAATCAATCATGTTTGTCAATTATTCCTACACAAAGATTATACTAAGGATAAATTTGTAACAAAATCCCCAAGATACAATGAACTTCCAACCTAAAAATTCTTCGATGTCAGTGACAAGGATAAACCACCCTATGTGGTACGAATGTTGTAGTATAAACTTAAATAGTAATGTGCATGCACACCCAATACTTATTATTATTTCCATAAACAAGTTAATGATCAATTTTTTTCAAAGGATACTACTACCAACCCCAACTATTTTTTCAAAAATAAATAAAATATCACATGTGATGACACGTTCTCTCTCCTAGATAATTTCTAAATTATCTTTTTAGGACAGTGCATGCATAATAAAAATTCTATTCAATAATGATTATAAAATGATGTTTTATAATATGTATGTCTCTATAGATTAATTAGAGATCATATTTGTTAGTCCTTAAATAATTATTCTTTGATAAAACCAAATAATTATCCTTCAATAATTTTCCGAATTTTACTTTGATAATTTTCTTAAATTATCCATTGTTTATACAATATTGTTATCATTTTATAACTATATTCTGATAATTTTTTATAAATTATCATTTTATAATTCCATGAAAAATATCATTTGATAATTCTCTATAATTATATTTTGATAACTTCTTATATTTATCCTCATATAATTTTTTATATTTATTATATAATAATTTCTCAAAAGGAGCCATTTGTGTAGTATCTTGGAATATGTTATTATAGGAAAATATATTAAAAGTTAAATTTTTTTCTTAAGAACCTCAAAAATCTTGGAAACACAATCTGATCATGTCCTCTAACACTTTTATAGTATTCTTAGACTAACCTTCAGTCTTAGGTTGGTTGACTACACTCAGAAGTACTTTTGACCCTAAAGACATCTTTAACCCCTACCCGAAGGATGATGTAAAATGATCATTCCTAACTTTTATGATGGTATATGAAACTACATGAAGGTGTATTACCTCTTTTATGTATATAATTTCAAGATCATTCACTAAAAAGGACTCCCAAATAGGTTATAAATGGGATAACTTTTTCAACGTATCTAAGATAACCCATACTATGACACTACCTTTAGGGGATTTCAGTAAGATCATCATGAAATCTATAGTGACATCATCAAATTTCCACCAAATAATGGGTAATGACTATAAAATCCATGTTGGTCACTAGTGTTCTACCTTTACTGGCTAATAGGTGGAACACTGAGTAATGAAATCAGTTGTCTCTCTTTTCATCCTCAACCACCAATAATGGTTATGTAAGTTATTGTAAATCTTGGTAATGCCGAGATGTACTACCCAAAAAAATACTTAGAATCTCACATCAAATCCTCTCATATGTGTACAGAAACCCAAACATGTAAATGAATGTGAAATATCTCATCCCCATCAACTACCCAACCAGGTAGTGGGTCTACACCTTAAACACTCTCCCTTAGGACTAATCCCTCGGGATACAAAATCTTGCTCATCTTCACTCTATCCAGAAGTTAATATGTCACTTGTAATGATGTGAGTACCAGCTACCCAATATTTTCATGATCTGCTAAATTCATCTTAGAAAACAAGTCCATTAACTTTCATTAACCACTATCCTCTTGAATCACTTGTGTCTGAGTCTTCCTTCTTAGTGTGTCAGTAACTACGTTTCTATTCCCAAACATATAATAAAGATCAAAATTGAATGACTCTTGGTAGTAAACCTATATCCTCTATTTGATATTGAAATCACACTGATTGAATATATATTTAAGGATTTTTTATCTTTATATAATATAAACAACTCTACCAATAGATAATTCCTCTTATATTGGAAGGCATAGACCATAACTGCTAACTTAATATCATTTCTCAGGTAATTGTTCTCATGAGTCCTCAACTGATGAGACTCATTCACAATTACTCTCTCTCCCTACATTAGAACTTATCCAAGATCAAAACCAAATAAATCATAATAAAGCAAATAGATTCTTCCCAAATTACGTAGAATCAAGATCATTGTGGACATAAACCTTCATTTCAACTTCTAAAATCCTTCCTCATATACTTCAGACCATAAATATTTTACACCCTTATGTTCCATCCCTTGATAGGTGCTTCAAGGATTAATAAACCATAAATAAAATTCCTATAATATCATATTTTCCATAATAAAATCAAAATATCAACTAAATTTTTGGTTCTATCTCAATAAACCATGGATTCCACCTTCTCTTGGTCAACAGATACTCCTTTCTCTAAGATGATATGACCTAGGAAGTGAACTTTATCGTTCCAAAAATAAAAATTTGTGATATTATCAATCTCTCTCTTAGTGTATTCAATAAAATTTCAATTTTTTTATCATGATTATTTTGAGTTTTTGAATACACCAAGATATCATCTATAAAAACTACCAAAAAATAATTTTGATATGGGTGGAAAACCCGATTCATCATTTCCATAAAAACTATCATCATGTTCATGATACCAAACAATATTACTAAATACACATAAAATCCATATATACTATAGAACGTTTTACATGTTATATATGAGGTTCAAACCTTGGTGATAGCCTAACCTCAAATCAATATTTGATGAAACCTAAGCTCATTGGAGATTATCACATAGGACATGTATATGAAGTAAAGGATACTGATTATTTATCGTAATCTTATTCAATTTCTTTTAATACACACAAATTTTGAGTGTACCGTCTACCTTCTTCAAGAAAAACAAGGGTGAACCCCAGGGTGAAGTATTGGGTAATGTAAACCCTTGGTATTCGAGGTCCTTTAACTATCTCTTAAGTTCCTAGACCTTAATTAGATCCATACTAGTAGTAGTAATAGATACTAGTGCATCCCCTAAAATAAGATATATAGTAAAATCAAACACTCTCTCAAGAGGTAGTTTAGAAAATTCATCATGTAATATGTCCCTAAAATGATTCACTACATGAGGGAAATTTTTATGTTTCATTCCTTATTCATCTATAAAGAAGCATGAAATGTGGGTTTTCACTCTACCCAACCTGAGATTCTTATGTCAATATTGACTCTCATAGACATCCTATTATCCATTTTTCATATACATATTACCCTCTGGTGATGTGAATGACACCCTCTTGTGATATATTTCAACATGATTTTGGTGAGGAACCAACCATTCCATCCCTAGAATTATATCAAAACTTTTCATCTTAATAATGAAGAGGTTCCATACAAAACAATAGCATTCTATCTCAATAGGGAACTCCATAAATCGGTGTACACATTATGTTCAGATCCATAGTGGGGTTTCAAGCATCATTGCACCATATAAATACTAAATTTCAAGACTAATACATTCCACAATTTCCATATATATCAAATAATGTTAAGCCCTTATATCAAATAAATAATACACTAAAGTAGAGGATACTAAAATAATACCTTGAACTATAGATGGACTAGAACCTTGCTCCTTGAGTTATGGTTTCACTACATATATCTTACCTAATATGTGGCACTAGACTATAGCATGACAACCTAGAGTAGGTTCACCCTTTTGGCATTGCATATCTAAATTTTGGCTTCCATGGACCCGAAAACCTCATAAGCTTGTAGATCTTGTGGTACTCCAGCTCCATTCTTAACATGGAGCTACTAAGTTTTCTCCAAGATCTGGTGTTAGTGTAGATTACCCCTCACTATCCACTGTAGTAAAGGTTCTATGAATTTAATGAAGATGGCCTATATTGTCAAAATAATGACACTACACTAGGTCCTTGATACAATAGGTATTCATGTGTCTTATTCTACCACACAAATGTCATACCACATGGATACATGGGAGCACACTCTAACTAATACTACCTCTATGGGAAGGCTCAAATTTTTTTTTCTTACTACTAGATGAACTACTTCCCTGATGGGGTACTAAACCACCATGCCTCACACGTTCATATTATTTATGGTTGTTCTCAGTGATGAGAGTGTAGTTTACTATATTAGTGATAGTAGTCAAATGAGACACATTCACTTTATATCATATAGTATACAAGATCCCATAAACAAATAACATATCCTTGAAAATCTAGTCACCAAGGAGATAAGAAAAAATGTGTAAGCTCCGTGAAATGAGAAGACTAGTCCATAAAATATAATGTTCCCTGATCATGGTGCATAAACTCTCTCACTCAATCAAATATCTTTGGATCAGGGAAGAAATAATCATATAAGGTAGTTTGGAACTCTGTTTAAACCAGAACCGAATGTAGATCATCTTGGGTCAAAACATCCTGCCATCTCTTGGAAGACCCTCTAAGCATGTATGTTTCTAGCATAGCCCTCCTTTCGAGAGGCATCCCTAGATGGTTGAATATAGATAATATGGAATATATCCATGACATGAAATCCTAGGTAATATCTTACCTTGAAAAAGTATGAGGGTGTTGTTTCTAGAGCTCCCTAGTAAAATTTTCCATAAACTAGGCAAGTCATGGATCTCCTTTTATGGACTATACAAATCGTAATAATCTCTCTCAAAAATGTTCATCGGTGCCCAGTTCTAGAATAGTAAGAGGTTTTTAGGTGGTACTATAGGAGGTAATACTTCTATCTTAGGGCCCATAACCTTTTGAGTATGGTCATCTCTACCTTCATGGTGTATAAGTCCAGTCCTTCATGGTGGAATATTTCTTAATTATAAACACACACCTCAATACTATATTTAATAGTATAAAATATCACAGATTAAAAATAGTACAAGTACAAATAATTACTATATAAGATTCAACACCCATTTTCATGCTTCTAAATCTAGGTCTATGTAGTTTTAAATATCATAAAGTAACACAAGAGACCCACCCCAAACCTACTACTAAGGTCAATTCTAGTTCAATTCCTCATATCCTATAGTATCAGTTATGATATATAGAGTTTCAATATGAAGTTAAGTAGAAAAATATTGTGATTAGAATCCCAATGTAATGAAAATAATTTCCTTTAAGTTTAAAAAATCAAAAAGTTTTTATTGATATTTATATATAGTGGTTCAGTTAGATGAGTTATCATTCCCATGTTATAAATTCCTACACTTTATAAATTATAATTGGAACATCATGTAACTATAACTAGACTTGTTACATCCAGTCTCAATATGTAAAGAATCCATATATAATTATTTAATTATATGGATCAAAATTCCTAATTTATATAAGTACTTTCATTATAAATTACAATTGGCACCCATTTAATCACAATAAACTAACATTTTAGCTCATGTAACCATGGTTACATAGCTAAAAAATGAGATAATTGGTTAGTTAAGGTTCCACCATCACGATATATGGGAAATTATTTTTTTGTTGATTCAAACACTTTAGGTAACCAATTATTTATCCCTTTCTATAAGAAACATTAGTAAAATTTTTAATATAACTATCCAGTAACCATAACATGCATCAGGAAATGCACAGAATAATGTAAACATGGAATATAATATGCCACACATATAAATCCAAAAGTTACTATAATGATTCATGAGATTATACCTTCTTTACATATGAGGACAAATGTAAAAGAAAAATCTATAGCAGTAGTAATAAATTCTATGAATCAAGTGAGTCACCAAACTATGAAAATACTACAACAGTAATAAGAGGAATCCAGAACAAAAATTCCCATCCTAGGTAATTGGGAATTTTACCTGTATGTGGGTTATCAACTCCTAGGAATAGGCTAATTAAAAAATTAAGACATGTCATAATATCCTTTCTTCCATACCAAAATAATAATGTAAATAAAAGAGGCTCTGATACTAGTTTGTGACATCCTGAACCCTGTACACTCCTAACTAACCTATCCTAGTTGGCCACATGGTCTTAAGATCACCTCCTTGTATGCTAGAGGATTCTGACTAGTACTGAGGGTTTGTTATGGTGTGGTGGGTATACTATATACTCATTATTAGAGTGGAGCAGATAGGTGAAATATAAAAATAAACCAATAGAATCTATAATAATGGAAATAGAATAAGTAAATCAGCCATATGAATATAAAAAATCAATATCTACTAACATATAAAAAATAAATATTTCATGATCTTGTAAAAAATGGGGGATACAAGGGGGTACAGGGTTGAAGGAATACAAAAAACATGCTATATAAAATAAAAGAACCCCAAATACATTCCCCTTATCATCACAAGATAAAGCTTGATCCTCTTCTATTATACCCTATCCTAGCAGAGATTACCAAACATCCATAACTGGGTGCTTCTCTTTTTCCCTGCCAACTTCCATGAAGTATGTATGAGTAATGATTGGTGGCCTGAATAGGGTGTGATTAAAACTCAGTATGCCATCACAAATGGTGTATAACACTATCTAGTATGTGAATATACAATGATAAGTGTTCATGTAATAATAAATGTAAAATAGTAAATAAATAACCTTAATCATTCAATGTTCCTTATGGGACACCCGTTTGACACTACCTTCTCTAGAATAATATGGAATGACTCTTATCACTTCATATTTAAGGTTTATGTTTATAAGGCTAGGAACCAATTTGTACAACCAAGGAATCTATATAAAATACAGGAATGTTACGTTCCATAATTTCAATGGTATTTAGCTTTATAATCAAGGAAAATTCCATAAGGGTGTACTCTAGGTTGTTCACTCTAAGGGGAAAGGTATTAATTGATCCCTTGGTATATTTCTTAGGTATACTTGATTCTAGACATGAAATGAGACCATGGTCATAGCCTTGGAACTCTATAATATCAATTCAAATCCAAGGAGAATCATACGAGGCATTAAATTTATTTAATTTCCATAAATATAGGTGGACCCTCAGTGCTAAGTCAGGGTTTCCATATCTAAGACAAAGATAAAATACAAGTGTGGTCTAAAACATGGAAGAAGAATCAATTAATTGGTGGCATCCCATGAACCCATCCATGGAAAATCACAATGGGAGTCTAAGTATCATTCATTTCATAACTCGACTTTAATATAATTCAAGGTTTGTGGCCATAATCAATCATGATGTAATAATTATTTAAGAGTCCAAAATGATAGTAATATCCATTATCATGGTTCATAATTACACAAGTGCAGGGTGACATGGTCTAAAAATTCACCATTTATTTTAAACAAATAGCTACTTAATTTATATATATTCTAGAGAAAGTTAACCCACCTTAGAGGGTGGTTCAATTCAATATCAGAGGATTTGAGGCCCTCGAAAATTATATCTCAATTCATTTAATTCAATTCATCCATTTCATTTACAAGGTATAATTTTGCATGCCTCAAATGTGGTTTAACTTCATTACAAGTCATAGGTTTTATGGACTTTAAAGTGACACACACCAGGGCTGTCTCATGTCAAGGTACAAAACCTATTAAGATGCTAGTTAGGGTTTAAGAACAATCCATTCAATGTGTTAACCATTTATTTAATCAATTTCAAATTTCAAATAGAGTTTCATAGAATTCCTGGTGCACAACATGATGTCATATAATATAAAAATCAATATTTTAAGGTAAAAAATGTCTAAAACTCCTACCTCATACAGGTAGATGAATCCTAATATATTGTTATCCTCTAATACAGTATCGAACATAATAAATCATATGAATAGAAAAATACCCTAAAACTAAATCATATTATATTTTATATATTTATCATTAAATATGGCGAAGGAATCTAAGAAAGGAGGTAATATGATTGAAGAACTTATCAATATGGATCCAATGCAATGAATTATGGTCAAAAAGAATTCTAAATGGATGAGATATCCTAAAACCTAGATTAAGGAGAAGGGATAAACTTGTGTTGCATTAATACTGAAAACGAAGGAGGAAATACGGTTAAAGGTTTGATGGTATTGAGGAAAAAATGTAACATCTCCCTTTAAAAAGAGGGTGCATGATTTGGCCACATAGTTAAACTTATCACCCAATAATCATATGATAGTAAAATTCAAGAGGAGATATACCTCACACAACCTAGGGAATGGATAGACTAACTATGCATGGCATGTGCACACTCTCTGTCCAAAATCCACCCAGCTTCACACAGCTAGGAACGCGGTTATAAAAACCATGGGCCAACCATTTGTTTCACCTATACAATAGTTATGTATATTTTAATAATTTTATGTGGCCTCCCTCGTAAGTATTTTTATAACCATTTTTCTCTATATATGGGTCACATAATTGACCCCAATAGTTATCACTAACCATGAACCAACTGTGTGCCTCATGATGTTTCTCTAAAAACTAGATCTCTAGGATCTGAACAATCCCCAGTGACCCAGAATCCTTCCTTTAAATATTAGGTACTTTCATATAGATAAATTAAATGTTTAAACTAAAATTGAAAAAGGAATTACGTCATGGGAAAATCTAGAATCGTATAAGTATCAGTACTAGAGTTCTAGTCATCCTTTTAGCCAACTCAAGAAATTCCTTTTGACACCAGCCCATCCACTGGAACTTTACCCCTCTCTTCACCATCATCGTCATTAATGCTGATAGTCAAGGGAAGTCCTGGAAAACCACCAATAATATCCTAATAAACACAGAATTCTCTTTATCTCAAACAAATTCAAGGTACTTTTATAGAATACGACTATATCTAATTTATTTGGGTCCATGTATATACCCATATTAGACAATACATGTCCTTTTAAGCTCACCTCCCATATCCAGAAATCAAACCTAGACAGCCTGGTGTAAAGATGATGTTCTCTATGTGTACTTGGGACTATATTAAGGTTCCTAACATGTTTCTCTTATGTCTAATAGTAGATAAGGATTTCATCAATGAACACCATGATGAATGAGTCTAGGTATGGGTGGAAGATGTTGTTCATGAGATCCATTAACACTACTGGCATGGTCATCAGTTTGAATGAAATTAACAAGTACTCATGCAACCAATACATTATCTAAGACACCATCTTCATAATTTCCCCTCTCTAACTTTCATGTGGTGATATCCCAATAGAATATCAATCTTATAAAGCCTCCAGGCCCCCCATAACTAATTGAAATATCATAAATCCTAGAAAAGGGATATCATCTCTTAACTTTCACCAGGTTCATCTTCTGGTTATTGTTCCATTGTCAAATAATACCATCCAATTTCTTGGAAAAAATCATAGATGAATCCCATGGAAAATTAATCAGTCTGATAAAGACCTTCTGCTTCAATACATCAAGTTGTAACTTGGTCTCCTTTAGCTCAGTTATCTCCATGTGATATAGAGGTATCAGACTAGGTTTCACACCTAGAATGAGGACAATATCATCTTAAATTGATGATCCTTCAGAGTCTCTACTAGGTTGAAGACTCCAAAAAACATTTCAACCTTTTATCCAATATCATGATAGCCTCTAGTTTTCTAGAAGGATGAATAATGTTGGAGTTGATGTTATGGAATATTTGACCATAGTTTTGAGATCCTATTCCTAGAATAGGCACTACGTGAAAAACTTTTGGTTAAAGAGGGCCTCCTGACTAAACCACAGAGTAGGTGCAGTAGCATGCTCAAATCCATTATCATAAAAATTTGGTTCTAAATTAGAAACATCCTCCCTTTCAAATGTATTCTAACCTACTTCCCAACTAGTCTAATAAGACTATGTTGAGTTGAAATCTTATATAATGTGAGGGAAATCCTTCAAAAAATTAAATAATTCATTATTGAAAACCCTAATTAGTCTATGGGATCACACAAGGTTCTCCTAAGAGTCTTACCTTAGCCCAAGGTATACCCCTCCTAGCACTAATACTAGACTCTATCCCTGCACATTAGTCATATTCATCATACATATACTAACAAAACAAAATTATTATTTTAACTCATTAATGATAGTAAAAATATATATCACAATAGAATGTCAACATAGATATAACACACAAGTACAAAATATGCCAAATAGATAGCACAAATTAAGGCATTTAATTAAAGAACTGTTATGCATCACAAAAAAATAATATATATGGAATTTGAACCAACATGTCTAGTCATGATTCATAAACACAACTGAAATATTATAAATTACATATCAACATTGTGTGTATCACACAAGATGATTTTAATCAATAGTAATAAAAACATAATTTCCCCCACTTTATGGAAACTCGGAGGTCCACTTTACAGTGTTGGTCAGGCACTACCATAGTTATCATGCATGAGTCCTAACTATCCTATATCCTTTCCATCATATCCTAAATAAATATAAGAATAGAACAAGTTAGTGAATCTTAGTTCTCTGGATCCATTTTGTAACATCACATCCTAAACCACTAAGTCTGAACTGGAGTTCCACCTGACCTCATGTGAGCCTCCCCATGTGTAAGAGGTTTCTGACTAGTAGTAAGGGTATAAGTTAATCACTAAGAATATTATATCCTTAGTATCAAGCTATAGGATGAAAAACAATAATAAATAATTAGAGGACAATAAGAATTGAAAGGATGGAATACATGACACACAAGTACTAAAATAGATCCCAAGGTGGAATGCCAACCATAGTAAATAAATTCATATATTTTAATAACTAAATATCAGGGTCCTCTAAGGTCTAAACCAGTCCTCTATCACCAACATACTTCTCCACTAAACTATCAAACACATGGCACTTTCAAATCACCAGATCTCTAGTCACGAAATCTGAAAGTGTACCGAAATACCTATGTAGGGTGAGAGTAAAAGACTCGGTACAAAACCTACAATGCATCATTAACATGTTGTGTTCATGTATCAATGTGTTTTTATAATAATAATAAATTATTAATAAGTATAAAAACTTAAAATTAAAAACCAAGCGGTTATGCACTAACCAAGCTTCCACAAACCCCCAACCATACCTATTTTTGCTCTACATCAAAAGGATATTCAAGGTGATAAGAGTAATCATGGACTTAGCATCATGTTAAATGATCATGATTATCAATATCATGTGATTGTATCACTTGGCATAAAAAAGGAATAAATAGATTCATGGTATCTCCTTCTGCTAGGAATTGAGTGCTACTTAGAATTCAATAAGCATTGAATAACATGCTCCTTAGAATCCACTAGGCATAGAGTGTATCACATGTCATTTTTATGTCATCTTCGTATCCTTACCATGTTCTTAGGTCCATCATCACTATCGTCACAAGTCATGTTTACTACCCATCTAAGGAATAAGATTGTTATGGAAGTCCACCTACCTTAGGCTCTAAGAACAATACCAAAAGGGCACAAATAACAAGGTAGGATACACAAGAAACATATCATATAATCATAAGTATATTAGAATATAGAATAAATTTTATCAATATCAATTGTGAGTAATTAGATACAAAATTACTTAGGGGAACAAGTGTCACATAAGGTTCTTTGGGGACACACACACACCCACATGTGATAATAATCACAATGGGTTATCAATTATATTGACACATAAATTATATTATGGAAACATGTGTAAAAAAATTCATACGAGGTAATGAACTTCCTAACTCTAGTTCTTTATTGTCAGTTCAAAGGATAAACCACCCGGTGTCATTTGAAAGCTAGAGGGGAACCTCAACAGTCAGGAACATGTGTTCCTTGGACTTATTATTGTAGTGGTCAACATTTCAATGCTCAAGGTTCATCAAAGGCACCTAAAACAAAATCCAATGATTTTATTTTAGAAATAAATAAAATATCACATGTGATGATACTTTATCTCTCCAAGATAATTTCTCAATTATCTTTTTTGGTCAACACATTCACTTGAAATATTATCTTCAAGAATAATTATAAAATAATATTTTATACTATTTATATCACTATAGATTATTATGATATCATATGTGGTAGTCCTTTAATAATTATTCTTTGAAAAAACCAACTAATTATCATTCTAAGATTTTCCTAATTATACTTTGATATTTTTCAAAAATTGTCTTTTATTAAAAAAAAATTACCATCCTTTTATAATTACTTTATGATAATTTCTTATAAATTATCCACTAACAATTCTATGAAAATTATCATTTTTGAGTTCAATATAATTATCTTTAGATAATACCAACTATTTATTCTTAGATAACTTCTCATAACTATCTTTTTATAATTATTTTATAAATTATATATAGATAATTTGGTGTAATTATCTATTAATAGTTCATATTAATTACATTTTTATATTTTAAATAAATTATTTTTTGATAATTCTAAATAATTATATTTTGATAATTTCACATAACTATCCCTTGATAATTTTATAAATTATCATCCTTGGATAATTTGATTGGAATATCCCATTATAATTTCCAGTTTTATCAATTTAATTTAAAAACAACAATTTATTTTTTTTCCAAATTGAGAAGAAGAATTAAATAGAAAAAAATAAATAAAATGTAATAAACAATCCTATTTAATCCATAGGCACCATTCATAGGGAAAACCAAGAACTGGGAGGTTCTCTATGCGTAGAACCAGAATAGAAGACCAAATCAAATCATAACAGGTTTTATAATTGCATTCAAAGGAGTCTTGAGGTCATTTTGCCTCAACAGAATCAATAAAAATAAAAATATGAATGGTTCATCTATATAAAAACCCATAATTTTATAATTTAAAACCCCAATTTAAAACACAGGAATTAATACATGATTCTAATGAAAATTGGTGGAAAAGTCCTTAATTTTACCCCCATTAAGGAATTTCTAATTTTTAAAGGGTCAAAACCACTGATTTTCCATGATTTCAGATTGACGCCACATCAAAAATAGAGGTCCATGTAGCATTTTTGAAGAGAGGTAAGAAATGGAAAATGAAAAAAAGAAATAAAACAGAAATGGTATAAAAAATACCCTTCTGCACTAATGTGTGATTTAACCAAACACCCGACACACACAAAGGTTATATAACTCCTAAAATTCCAATATCATTCTGGACCTAATGTTGATCTCTTATTTTCAATTTGAAACACCTTTTGGGAGATATTTTATAATTTCATAAGAAAACATGCATGCGTAAAATAATATAATTACCCTCACGTGTGATCTAAACAAACACCAGATGCGCACAATTGTTATATAAGCCCTATGATAAAACCTGTATTCTAGATTTAATGGTCATCTCAAATCTCCCATCTAAGACAACATTAGGGATATTTTCTATTTTTCTATAAAAAATAAATTCTTATGATATAATATATTTAATATTTTTATTATATTAACATTGAGGCTCTACGGGCCTCGGAATATTGCACCGACAACTCCAAAAATATTTCATAGAATATTCCAAAGTGTTAATAGGGACTCTACCCATTCATAAATACATTAAATATTTTATTAATTTTTTATTGAAAAATTAAATTTTCACATAAAAATCATAAATTTTTAACAAAGGGGGTTTTTTCATTAAAAATTGAGGATATTATAATTCTCCCCCTCTATTGACTTCTCATTCCCAATAAGCAACTCTAGTGATGTTTCTCGAAAAACTCAGGACAATGAGATCAAACATCATACTCATGCTCCCATGTCTCCTACTAGATCTATTCATGCTCCATAAAATTTGGAAAAGTTGTATTAGCTTCCCTCATATGACATTATCACTCCAATCAATAATCTAAACCAAACACCCCTCATAAGATACATCAGGCCCTAGAACAATATCCTTACTATCGAAGACATGTGTAGGATCAGGTACATACCTATGAAGATGAGATATATGAAACACGTCAAACATAACTTGATAATATGGAGAAACGTTCAAAAAGTATTAAACGTTCCCAATCCATTTGATGATCATGATAGGTCTGATAAACTATGGTGCCACCTTGACTTACTTCCTCAGATATTGGTGACCTATATGAGGGGTCACTCTCTAGAAAACCTAATCTCTCACAGAAAACTCCAAAGGTATCCTACTATAGTTGTTATATTATCTCTGCATACTTATAGTGGTGATTAACCTCCTATGAATTATGTACATTCTCTCAGAGGTTTCCTAAACCAAATTGTTCCCCATAACTATTACCTCACCTACCTCATGCTAACAAAGTGGTGAATGACATGGCCTCACATAAAGATCCTCATAAGTTTACATATGAATTAAAGTCTAGTAACTATTTTTTTTATGAAAAATAAACCAATTAAATATGATCATATCAAACTCTATTGAAGTCTTGAATGAAAGCTATAATAATATCCTCTAATATGTGTATCATCTGGTCGTACTTTCTATATGTTTGAGTATGGGACATTGTGTTTAAAAATATTTCAGTCCCTTGGGAAATCTATAATCTCTTTATAAATTATAATGTAAAACATACTTCTCTATAAAAAAAAATCTCAAGTTAAATCCATGTAAATGTATAATCTCATGGATATAGAGCTCTCTCAGCTCGTCCACTAAGTGATTTTCTAGAATCAGCAATAGGTGGGAAACTTTGGTCAGTCGATCGAAAATTAGCTTGATATTTTCATGAATTCTTGAGGCCCTAGGTAACCCCATAAAAAATTTCATCTTGATGTCCTCCCAGTTCCACATGGGAACTCGAAGTGGCTGGATCAAATCATCATGATTATGGTTCTTGTCCTTCACCCTCTAGTTCATAAGGAATCGGGACACAAAACCTATTATTCTCCTCTTCATTCTTGAGCACTAGAACTGTCTCCTGAATTCATGGTACATATTCATCATAAAAATATGTATCAATCATCTTGAGGTATGGATATCTATAATCATATCCTCTCTGATGGATGTAGGGTCTACTACTCTCACTTGTACCGTGATCATATCTTTTCCACCTAAAGTCCACCCAAGTATCGAGTCACCTATAGATAGATATTTCAATATCACATCACTCTATGGGTATGACTCTTATGTATCCTTCACCTAGTCTATAAGTGAGTATGTGATCAATAAATGGGAATAATTTATCGATCCATGATCTTTATAATCATCCATCTTCCAATTAGCCAATAATATCATCAGGGGTTGATAATCCTCTGAAGGCCTCTCACTAAGATCATCCTCTACCTACATATTATATCTAATAGAATCCATAACAACATTAAATTTACCTAGTGAATAAACTATATAGATGTTAAACTTTTGTAGATACTCAACATTATGACTAGTTCTTAGATTTGGGTCTTTCTAAGTAAATATATATTGAAGGTTCTTGTGGTCCATATAAACAACAATACTCTCACCAAAGAGATAGTGTCACTAACAACAAAGATCATGTAATATGGTTTCCATTTCTAATTCATGAGTAGGGTATTTCCACTCATAGGGTTATATATGACATGACCAATAAGCTACTACCTACTCCTGTTACATCAATACTACTCTCAAATCAATTCCTGATAAATCGAAGTATATTGAGTATCCAATCCTTGGATTTGGTGGTGTTATCACTGAATAAGTAGTAAAAACCCTTTTCAGATAATGAATTTATTCTTCACACTAGTCTATCTACTATAACTCTACCCCTTTCTTCATCAGCTTGGTCATGGGTGCTGATAATTAAGAGAGGCCCTAGATAATATGACGGTAATATCCTATTAAACCGAGAAACATTTTTTTCTTGAACACATTCAGGGGATGTATCTAGGACATAAATGCCTATGATTTATCTGAGTATACCAATATACCTTTCCTAGAAACCACATTTCCAAGTGAATTCACCTCCCATGTCTAGAAATCACACTTTGATGTCTTGGTATAAATTTGGTGTCCTCAAAGTATCCTCAAGAATTTATCAAGGTGCCAAGAATGATACTCTAGTGTAAGTGAGTAGATGAGGATGCATTGATGAATGCCTTAATGAAAACGTTTAGGTATGGGTGGAATATATTTATCATGAGAGTTTTGAATATTATAGGTGATTTTGTTAGTTTAAAATGGTATCACTAAGTAATCATACATCCTATACATGCTCTAAAACACCATCTTCAGAATTCTCCCTCTCTAACTCACAACTCGTGATACCCTAATTGAATATCAACATTAGAGAACCACCAAGATCCTCATGACTAATCAAAAGATCATTGACCCTAGAATGGGATATCTACTCTTCACCAATACTTGTTTTAGCTTCTAGTAATTTATGTATATTTAATGACTATAATCTACCTTCTTGAAAAAAAATACTAGTGCATACCATGGTGAATTACTTATTCTGATAAATCCCTTCTATTATAAGTCATCTAGATGCAACTTGATATCATTTAAATCAATTGTATCCAAATGATATGGAAGTATTGTAATCATCTACAAACCTATAATGATCACAATATCATCTTAACTTGATGATCCTTTGGAGTCTCTACTAGGTTGATGACTATTACAAATATTTCAACCCATTCTTCAACATCCTGAGTGCCTTCGGGCCCTAGAATGATAAATAATTTTAGTGTTGAAGTTGGGGAATATTTTAACATAGTTCTAAACTTCTATGCTCGGGATATGAACTAATATAAAGACATTTATTGGAAGTATTCCTTTATCCTAAACCAAATAGGTGGAGTTGGAGCATGCTCAACTGCATTCTCCAACACATCTAGTTGTAAAGCAGAAGCATCGTCCCTTATGAGAGTATTTTTACCTACTTCCCAAGTAGTCATATAAGATTATGTTGAGTTAATATATTATTTAACATTAATTAAACACTTAAGAAATAGAAACAAATCCATTATGGTAAACCCTAATCAGTCTATTGGATCACACAAGGTTCTCCTAGGAGTCAACACTTAACCCAAGGTATACCCCTCCTAGAACTAACCCTGATATCTATCCCTTCACATTTTTATATTCATAATACATATACTAAAACAAAATCATTATATGTTCAACTAATTAATGACAATAAAAATATATCAAAAAATCATGTCAACAAAGATATATCACACAAGGAGAAACTATCTCGAACAGATAGCACAAATCAAGGAATTTAATTAAAGAAATACTATGTAGCATAAAAATAAGTATATATTTGGAATGTAAACCAACATACCTAGTCCTGATGCGTGAATTCACCCAAAAATATAATAAATCAGATATAAATATCATTTTAATTTCCCAAGGTGAATTTATTCAATATTAAAGGAAAAACATAATTTTCCCTACTATATGGAAAGTCGTAGGTCCATTACACAATATTGGACAAGCACTATCATAGTTCCCCTACTCAAATCCCAGCCATCCTATATCCTGTATAACTTGTCACAAATCAATACAAGAGAAGAAAAAATAAGTGATTTTTAGTTTGTTGATACCATTTTGTAACATCCCAGCCTGAACCACTGGGTTTGAACCAAAGTACCATATGAGCTCATGCATGCATCCCCTTATGAAAGACACTATCGACTAGTAGTGGAGTATAATTCTATCAGTGGGAGACTATTCCATTAGTATCATATCATAGTATGAATAATAAAAATAATAATATATAATATAATAAATAATCATAATACATGAAGAATTGAAAGGATGACATACATATCACACATGTACTAAAATGGGTCCCAAAGTGGAAAGCTATCTAGAGTAAATAAATGAAGATAAATAAATAAATATACATCAGAGTCCTTTATAGTCCATCCCAGTTTACTAGTAGCTCCATACTTCTCTTCTCAACCATCCATCAAAGGGCTCTTTCCCTTCACTTAATCTCCATATATAAAAACTACAAACACACCAAAATACATAGGTAGGGTGTGAGTACAATACTCAATAATAGATAACCAATGCATCATTAACCATTTTTTGGAAATGTATAAATGTTTATTCCATGATAATAATAAATTCATAATAATAATAATGATATAAAATCTAGAACTAAGTTTTCATGAACTAACCAAGAAACCACAAACCCTTAGTTGTACCTATTTCGACTCCATACTAGAAGGATAATAAAGGTGATAAAAGTAATAAAGGACTACCCATGTGGCTAAAGGATCATGCTTCTCACCATATTTTGATCATACTAATTAGCACACACTAGGCATCATGACATTCATGTTCTTGGAGTCTTCAAGGAATCAAGAGCTACTCATCAATCACTAGGAATCAAGTAACATGCTCATTAGCATCTAATAATAATCAATTCTATCACACAGTATCCATGAGGATTCATTATATCCCTACATTTTGATTAGGCCATCATTACAATCATCAAAAATTGTGTTCACTCCCACTCTAATGGATAAACATATCATGATGGTTCAGCTTCCTTGGGCTCCAAGAACTATACCAAAAGGGCACACATAACAATATAAGATATACAAGAAAGAATATATTATCATCTTAAGTAAATTAACAAATATAATAAATGTGATAAACACTGAACATGAATAATAAACTATAGAATTAATCATAGAAATAAGGGTTAAAAAAGGGTTTGAAGGGCTACACACACCCACGTGCGACTATAATCAAGCATTGTTGTTAATAATTCCTAGAAAAAGATTATATTGACGTATCATGAGTCACAAATTCCCAAATAGGTATGTAAATTCTTACCTATAATTCATCGATGTTAATGGTATGGATAAAACACCCTGTGTGGATCAAAATATAGAGTGGAAACCTCTTCATTCAAGAATATAGACTCATATTCCATATTATTGAAGTCCTCGACATGTTAATGATCCTAGTTCATTAAAGGCTCCTAGAACCAAGACCATATATTTTATTTCAAAAAAAATAAAATATCACATTATATGATATTTTTTCTTTCCTATATAATTTCTAAATTATCTTTTTATGATAATTAATGAACTAGAAATATTATCCTCAAGAATAATTATAAAACTATGTTTTATTATATATATACCTCTCTAGAATAATTGAATATCATATGAGGTAGTCCTCTAATAATTATTCTTTGATAAAAATAAATGATTATCATTTGATAAATTTTCTAATTACCATTTGATAATTTTCATAAATTATGCTTTGTGTAAACAATATTATTATCCTTTTATAATTATCTTATGAAAATTTCTTATAAATTATCATTTTATATTTATCTATAATTATATTTTCATAATCCCATTGATTTATATTTAGATAATCTCTCATAACTATATTCTGAATATTATTTTACAAATTATCAATAGATAATCTGATGTTTTTATCACTTGATTATTATTCCCAATTATCTTTTTACATTTTGATGAAATTATCATTTGTTGATTATTCATAATTATATTTTGATAATTTTATATAATTATCCTTTTCCTATTTTTCAAATTATCCTTTGATAATTAGATGGAATCATCCCTTGAAAATTTGACTTTTTATCATTTTTTTAAATTCAACCATTTATTTTTTTAGAATGATAAGAATAAATAAATAGAATAAAATAAAGAAATAAAAAACATGTTTTCTCTATATGATCCATGCATTGGGAAAACTAGGAATAAGAAGGTTCATCATGCCTAGAACTGGAATATGGGACTCAATCGGATCAGCAGTGGTTTTCTAATCATGTGCAAAGGAGTCCCAGGGCTGATTGTACACAATGGGATCTACCAAAATCAAAATATGAATGGTTTGGGTACATGGAACCCCATAATATTATATTTCAATCCACAAATTAAAACACTGAATTTAATCTTCTATTCAACCAAAAAATGATGGTTGATTTCTCAATTTTACCTCATTAAGTCTTTTCTAATTTTAAATGTGTCAACATTTTTGAGTTGCCATGATTTTGGGTTTATGTCGCATAGAAAATAGAGGTTCCTCTAGCATGTGTAGAATTGAAGGATGAAAGTGAAGAAGAATATATATATATATATATATATAAGAAAAGGGGTATTAAAAAATTACTCATCCACTCTGACATGTGATTTAACAAAACATCAAATGCACACAAATGTTATGTCATACTTATGGTAAAATCTACATTATGAGCCTAATAGTGTTATCAAATTTCCTTTCTAAAACATTGTCTGGGAGATATTCTATTATTTCATAAAAATCACATGTGTGTTGTATATTATATTTACCCTCATGTGTGATCTAACCAAACACCTGATGCACACAATGGTTATATTGTACCTAGGGTGAAACCCACATTTCAAATTTAATGGAGGTATTGAATTTTCCATTTGAGATAGAACTCGTGAGATATTCCATTTGGGGGGGGAATATGAGTGTATGAAATAATATATTTAATATTTTTATTATATCAATATTAAGACTCTAAGAGAATCATAATATCACACTAAAAAAGTTCCTAAATCTAAAAATATTCTATAGAGTATTCCAAAATGTTAACATGGATTCTACACTTATGTAGTTCCTTTAAATCACTTATCAACTTTTTTTATTAAAAAATTACATATTTTCATAAAAAACTAACAAATTATTAACAAAGGGGGTTTGGTTATCATTCATATTTTAAGATATTACAATTTCTCTCATGATTGGTGATTCTATGCCCCATCTCTCTTTTATAGATCTTTATAGAATTCACTATAATCATTCCGTGATTATTCTCTTAGTGATTGGTAATGGTATGAAATACCGCTCTACTTTTAGATTTAACAATGCATAGATTTACATTAAAGGTATTAGGGAGTTTATTTATTATAAATGTTCTCAAAATTAGACAAGGGTTTCATTCCAATGGTTTTACAAAGAAATAAAGAAGAATAAATTATCCCTATGAATTGGGATAAACATAAGGTTCTCTAATTTGGATTTAAATATTATGATGGTTGAGAGTGGTATTATTGAAATTTATGCTATAAAACCTTGGAGGTGTATTCTATTTGATGATAATATCAAGACTTCATGCCTCTTGAACACCTCTATAAAGATTAGATATTTTATATTGAAAGAACAACTTAGTTTTCAATGGATTAAAGAAGGGGATAGACATTCCAAGTTCTTTTATCTCATCCACGGAGATAAGAATGTAAATAATACAATATATTCCATCAATATCAATGGTAATACTCTAAATTTTTTTGATGATATTAGGGATAGATTGGTTTCTTATTTCAAGAATATTTTTAATGATGATATTAGTAGTTCCCCTGACCCTCCCATATATGATATTTGTGGTTTCTCTATGTGTAATATACAAAATTATTTTCTTATACAATTCCTCCTTGTTGATGATATCAAATATGAATTGTTCAAAATTGATTTGGATATCACTTCAAGAATTAATGGCTTTACCAGTAATTTTTTATGTAGTATTGGGAAATATTTCAACTTGGAGTTGCTCGGGTTGTTAAAGATATTTTCAAAATATGATATCTTCCACTTAATCTTAATTAAAAATTTGTTATCCTTATACCAAAATCTTTGCATGAAGTGGAGGTGGAGGACTATTAACCTATTTTACTTGGGAACACTCTCCCTAGGATTGTAGTGAAAATTCTTTCTACTTGACTTGGGAATATTGATAATGGTATTATCTCACTCAATCAGTTTGGTTTCATTCCCAAAAAAAATTATGGATCATCTATATACAGCTTTAGATAGTATCAATATCTTTCAAAGGAATTCAAAACATGGGAACATTGTTCTCAATATAGATATTTTCAAAGCCTATGACACTTTTAAATGGATTTTTATATTGAAATTATTACATAACTTTGGCTTCTATCGTAAATTCAGTAGCTTTACTTACTCATTGATACACAAATTTGGGTTTTTTTTAATGGATAACCTAATGGATACTTTAGTTTTTATATATGTGTTATATATTGTGAACACTTATCATCCCTCCTATTTGGTTTTGTTGAAGATTTACATATAAAATATATTCTGATAGTTATTGAAAGAAAGGAACTCAATCCCATTAAGGATTAAAATAATCTTAGAGTTCCTTCACATCTACTTTATACCAATGAAATTATCCTCTTCATTGTGACTGATAATGTTTTATTTAATACCATTAAGGGTATTTTCTCCCATTATGAAAAGATATCTATATAGGTTATCTCATGGAATAAATCTATGGTTATATTTGGGAAAGATTTCTCTGAAGCTTAGAAAAGGTTTACCATAAACTGCTTACATGTTAGGCAAGGGGGTATCCTTTCACTTAACTAGTAATTCCTTTATTCTCGTTAATATTTAGACTAATATATTTATAAGTTGTTTATAATAGTATCACCTCACAACATTATAGTTATAATGTAAGGACACTATCCCAAGTGGGTAGAATATGACTTGTGAGTACGATCATCAATTATATGTTTTTCTAATCATTTAATATTTATAAATGGAAAAGGGATTTGATCAAATAGTTATTAATCCAAACTAAAAAAACATTTTGTGGTCTAGTTTCATCCATGAAGTAAATTTTTTATTGTTTCTTGGAATAAATTTTTTATTCTCATTTATATGGGAGGATTTGGTATTAAAAATATGAAAATTTTCAATCATTATTTAGTAGAAAGATACACCTATAATTTTCTTAACACTATGTAAGAGTCATCTAAATTCATCATGACTAGGATTGTTAAAAGTTTTCTTAAATAGTTTTTACTAGGATATTTCATTTAGCCTTTCATTAGAGACTAGCATGAGGATATCAAGATCAACACCCAGTGGATCCCGTATAAATCTTCAAATCTGAATTTTTATACTACATCATGGATTAGTACTCCAATTGTTGAATCTTACAAGACACCTCATTTTTATAATCTATCTATTTTTTAGGATCTCAGTCACTTTGATTATGTTGAACCTATCTTGACCTCTTATATCAAGAAATATATTTATTCCATTATGTTATGGGATCAAGACACTGCCTTTTGGTGCCTATCCAGACATGGTATCCTCAACTAGAAGTTGTATTATCGACACTCATTTGGTTTTGATGAAGATATACCATGATAGATGAGGATATTTAAGCATCTTATAATTCTCCCATCATGGGAGATCATTATCTAGAAGCTTTAACCATATAAGATATCTATATATTAAAGGATATAAATTATTAGATGGTGGGCTCTAATCACTCTGTATGAATAATAGTGAAACCATCTACCACCTATTATTATAATGCTCATTTTCTATGAAGATTTGGAATCATGGTGATAACATCTACATTTGTGACTTAAAATAGATGGCGATCTAGGAGGCTATATTGGTTTCATGAAATGCATTGATTTAATCACTCGGTTGAAAAATATGATCTTCTCTTATGTGGTTGCTAATTTCCATCACATATGGTTGGAAATAAATGGACTTGGGTTTGAGTGAACAAAACCTCAAATAAAATTAATATTTTTATGGATTATGAAATACATCCAAATGGATTAAATTTCAATTTGTATATATGAATAATAGAATGAAACAATTTTTCACTACCAATTTTATTTGTTTCAATGGTGTTCACCAAAATCCTACTAATCTAAAACTAGTACGGTTGACTCTGCCACTACCTTCATGGATCAAAGTCAACGTGTATGGGGTATCTCGTGGTGTGCCTAAACTTGTAGTATGCAGTGATATCTTTAAAAAAAATAGGGGGTTTATAAAGGGATATTTTAAAAAATTACATGTTATCTTCATTACCTTTGAATATGAGATTTGGGTGGTCATTCATATAGTTTATTATGAAAAAAATGGAATAATATATAGATTGAGAGAGACTTTTTATTGGTGTTCAATATTCTTAGGAATCGATCATCTTCAGTTCTATAGAAATTATTCAATGAATTTATGTCTTGTTTGCACTTCATTTAGATGATTCATTTTGTTACCACTTTCATTTATTAGGAGAAAAACATAGTCGTTGATGCCTTGTCCAAGCATACAGTTGAGGTTAAGAACTATTTCTGGTATTTTTCTATTGATGATTATTTTCTTCATACCCATCTCTCTAATGTTTGGGGTGATGTGTACACCCACCTTTAATCATTCCTTGTTCAAAATATATTTTTTTATTTAATAATTTTTGTGGTAATTGGACTTGGACCCCTGAGACATAGATCTGTCTCTTCTGGTACCTTTGGGCGACCAAAATATTGGTCATTCATTACATTTAATATTTAATGATGTTTATCATGGGTTATTTTCAATCTAAGAAATTAATTATGATCATTTACCATTGTGTGTACCCCTGAGGATGTTTTTCTTCTCATGACTACATGTCTTCATGAATTGTTTGTATAACGGCAATAAGACTTTTGGGGATACTTGAATGGTGGTCATTTGGAAGTAGTATTTGTCTCATTTGTTTTTCATAAAATCATTTATGGACATAACAATCATGGTTGGGTTATCTTATGAAACTCATATTCAATAGAGTCAAAAAAATATGGGTGTGAGGTTTGCGTTACAAGTGGTGGGCATATGACTAATGTGGTTAGTGATCCAATTATTGGAAATGGTGGAATAAAATTGGTTGACTTCAGTAGGGTCATTATTTAGTATATTTGGATTCATTGGTGGTATGTATAGATATTTTAAAAATTTATTCATTGTGGTGTTCTCGCAACCCATTAAGGTGGGCATGACATATTTTTAAGGCTAAAGAATGTGTGGCTAATGACTATATTACATGTGACAATGGTAAAATGTTTCTGGATGATTATAGGTGGAAGAGAAAATGTGTCATGAAAAGGGTATTTCTTGTTTATTCCTTGAAATTTTAGTATTCAATGATGACATGGTAGTAAATTATCATGATATGGGGATGCATAGTCAGATCTTGAGTTGTTATGCTATCATGAGTTGTAGGATGTGTATTCATAATGAATACCCATGAAAAAAACCTATCTTATAGGGGTGGTCCTGATGCTTTTAGGTTTTTCATATGCAATAAATACTAACAAATTTTAGGTTGTATACAGTAATAGTGAGATAGGGGAAATGAGCTTCATAATATGCGCACATAGTCTTGAGTTATAGAGTGCACATACATAGCCAAAGACTTATAAAAAACTGTGGGTTTCATGGGTTTTCATGATGGTTGAAGCATTCACATGTGTAAAAAACCCTACAAAATGTGGCATATATACATATATATATATATTAATTTTGTGAAGGAAAATGAATAGTGACATAATGGACTTCTGTGAAAACAACTATAAAATGATAAAAAATCATTCTTGATGAGAATAATGTGAAAGGAACATGAAATACCACACATTTAGAAATAAATAAATGAACATGAGGGCCTTTGGTCCGTTATTTCAATGGCCTTAAAGCTATAAAATTGGAGTCTTTTATATTTAATGATGGTGGATTTAGAAAAATATACTAAAAATTAGATCATTGGGACATAAAATGTACTATAATAGTTAGGTCTGATCAATACCAATGGGGGTATGGGATCTGACCCAGCCAATCCTTGGGTGGGTGGGTGGGTGGGTCTATGTCTCTTTATACACCCTCATAATAATATAAATTTCTACTACTACTTCTACAATTACTACAACTACTACTATTATTACTAAGCTTATGGGGTGATTCTTGATTGGTTCAACCACTTAGTCTGTATCCATGAGGTTGTGGGTTCAAACCCTGGTGACCCCCAATTTTTTAGGCTTCTCTATAAAATATTGCAACACTATAGTAGGGGGACTATAGTAAAATGGGTTATTTATTATGTACTGTAGAAAACACAAGTACTGCACATTTACTATAATAGATGTAGTACTGTAGTAAAATAGTATTATAGAAGTACTATTAATTGAAGAGTCCTTTGGGATAAAAATTAGTTTTTGAGCTTAGAAATATAATTTTATTCCACAGAGACTTTTTTCCACCAAAAATTAAATGTATTAATGGGTGTTTTATAATCCTTGTGGACCCACCAGGGTGCCTGGGTGCATGTGTGTTTGTAGTTTCTAATAACCTAAACCTAAATAATTATTATTAGTACTATATTAATGCATAATTATTATTACTAATCCTATTATTATTATTATTAGTAGTTGTTGTTGTATTGTTACTATTACTATTAGTAGTTTGGGGCTTAAATGAGTGTTAAAGTTTCACTATAGTCATGTACCAAACCCATGTTCAAATATGGGAATGGATGAATTTCCATGGTATTTTAGCAGTACTATATAAATATATAAGTACGGGTGCTATAGAAAATACTATATTTGGGTACTATATTACTGGTAGTATTAATCATAAATGGGATTTTGAGATATGTAATTAGAGCCCCATCTCACAAGGCCTTTAGGACCAAAATTTCAAAATAGTATGGCTATGAAAGAGATAGAATAAGGTCATGGTGTAATGAAAGAAAACATAGTATGGTTATAGGTAGGCATTCATTGGGTGATAGAATGGTGTG
This sequence comes from Viscum album, assembly GCA_963277665.1. Classification (NCBI taxonomy): domain Eukaryota; kingdom Viridiplantae; phylum Streptophyta; class Magnoliopsida; order Santalales; family Viscaceae; genus Viscum; species Viscum album. The sequence goes on along the minus strand of OY728165.1, from coordinate 193,997,482 downwards.
TAGTGGTTTTAAATAATGGAATTTATGGGATAATGTCTTGGGAGTTGGAGGGATCTCCTGGGTGATTCAATACACCCCAATCCACCTGGATTTTTTGGTGTGGGATTATGATTGTTATGGTTTGATACAACACCAAATAGATGTCTTGATCATTGTGGGTAGATCCATGAGGAACTCATTGTCATAGTTTCACCATAGAGAACTCTATAAGGAGACTATATTATGGGAGTGTGGATTGGTTCATCACCAGGGGATCCATGAACATCCCTATGGGAATTATAAGGTTGGAATACTGAGAACTATTATGTTATCATGGGTGTGGTGGATCCCCTTTGGGGGTTACATAGGGATCTCCTATATTCAATCCACACATACTAACAACGTTTAATGAAATGATGTTGATAATGAATATGTTGATATTTATAGTAACCCAATTATTTTAAACATATTATTACATTATTTTTAAACATAAATATCCCAAAACTATAATCCCAATTATTGTGAGGCCTAATGTCTTTGGAAGACTAGGTTCATAATACATCAAAATGAAACTTAAAACATGAAATCCTTATTTTATTCTCAATAATAAGCTTCTAAATCCATTTTAACTATTAAAACTATATAATATATATCAATTAAATACATAAAATAAAGGTTTGCGTTAAAAATACCAGTAAGTGAATAAATATTATAAGGAAGAATCACTTGCGAGGTAAAAGTATAACATGATATCATAAAATAGAAGGCCCAATAGTAATCACATGGGAGAATAATATAAATAACATGGTATCCCAAGATCATGTAATCAAAGGAAATGGGGAAGAAACATAAAACATTACATAAACATAAGTCATGTCTAACTACCAGGACAATATAACCTGGTTAATAGAGTCTTATAATGGATTAGATTCACTCCCCAATCCCATATATGATGTCTCATGTGAGTAAAACATTACTCAATACATTAGAGAGATATATAATTTCAGGTCCACCAATTATATTCATATCATGTACATCCATATGCATGACACATAATGAAATAAATAATAAGGCATAAATTTAAGAATTACTCTTGGAAAGAAGATGGGTTCCATAATTTTTCCTCATATCATAATCAAAAGTGATTTCTTAATAAATTCATTTGAGAGATGAACGTAAGGAATGTATTACCCCATAAAATTAATGGATAATAATCAAGGTATATTTGTGAGATATATATTTACTTAATTTGGAAGCCTTCTATAACATGAAACATTTTCTTCATTGATGAAGATGACATTAAAAGATTGAAATAAATATTTCTTGAAGAAAATACCCTTTTAACTTTGAAAACACTTCTTCAAAATATAAAATTTTCCAAAAATAATATAGATTTTATAAAAAGTAACCGTGGAAAATTATAATGTAATATTCAAATAATTGAGTGTTCTTTATGGAATTTAATTCCATACATTTCATTTAAGGTAAAAAAATATTATTTTTACACTATTATAAAGAAGGTTAAAAAGTAACTCATTTGAAAATGGAAAGAATATTCCTTTCAAAAAAAATTAAAAAGCAAAAAATGGGTACAATTTTATTTAATAAATCTTTTTTATAACGTTAAAAATGTTCTTGAAAAAAATATTATAAAACATCTATGTTAAAGAAAAAGGATTTTCGACCGAAGAGATAAATAAATCTAGTTTTCTTATAAACATTTTTCAATCATTTTGAGTACCAAAAATTGGAAAATGGAAATATTACAAGAAATTTTTCTAAATAAATAGAGTCGAATAAAATGAAATGGTTTTATTTTATAATTATTAAATAATTTCATTTAATTTAAATTCAATAATAAATAATCTCGATTAAAATGATATTGAAGGAAAAAATATTACCGCTTTAGTAAATTTTGAATCAAAAAACCCATGAAAGAAGTAAATTAAAATGAAAATTTAGATACCATGAATATAAATAGATTCATTATATGACATTAAAAAGTTAATCATATACACCACAAAAAAAATTAAGTTGTGAATATGGAATATGTATCACAGAAGTAAAAGTGTGATGATAAATCCTTTACCTCGAGTCTAGACTTGTCATATATTCCCTTTATCTCCTATATAATAAACTTATATAAATTATTTTTCTTATTAATAACATTTTATAGTTTTAATACCTTATAATTAAACTAAATAATTAATTTATTTTAATTAAATATTTAATTACTTAATCAGTTATGTCCACATCAAGTGTTTTGAGGACATTCAGTTCATAAATTCAGTATGGAATCAGTGTGTTAGCCATGGTCAAAGGCATCATTAATCCATAATTTTAAGATTATTAATAATTAAATAATTATATTTTTTACAAAAAATATTCTTTTAAAATCATCCATGAAATATAGTTATGAAAAATTAACTATGATATAATCATGGAGATGGTAGGTCGTACTTACGCATGAGTAACATTTTCATTTTTCAAAGACCATGATGGAAAGAAGGTAAGTATTATTTTATCCTTAATTAATAATAATTACATAGTAAACTTAATATTATTTACTAAAATATACTTACATATATCATCTATGTGATGTTCTAATAACAAATGAATCACATCACTTCCTGAGGTGGTAGTCCGCTGTACACACGAACAGTGTTATAATTTTTTAATGAATGGTGCAGAAAGAAGGTATATGATATGTTACTTTAAATTAATTATTAATATGTAATAAATATCATATATAAACATTAAATCCATCATTATTAATATTTATGATAGAATATGGTGGAAAATGAATTACAACGGTTTGTGAACAGGTAGTATACCATACACAGGAATCATGGTTTTGTTTCCCATTTGATGTAAGAGGAGATGGATACATATTATACCATCAAAATAATAATATTTTATTATATAGGATATACTTTTTTATTATATTTTAATTTTAAATATATAATTTACTTTGAAAAAATAAGTCATAAAAAAATAATGAGTTGGTGAAGACGATTACCTTTGCTTTGAAGAACTTTTTGTAGATCTCTTATTAAAGACCCTAAGGTTGGTCTTTTGGAAAGAATAGAAGATATATTATGTGTTTAATGATTTTAAAGAGATATTTTTTCAGTTTTTGGTTGGTTAAAATTGATATTGAATTGTGGAGAGGAGAGGATAGAGGGAGACCTTTTATAAGTGGGGGAGAGGACACATAATAAATATTTTAAAAGAATAAAATATACCCAAAATTTTACACATGTTAAATGGATCCAAAATGAGATGTTATAAAACTTTAGATTATATAATGGCTAAATATGGATATAAAATATATATTTTACATTTTTTAGCTCATTTGAACCCATTTCTTTTCAGTTAACCATCCAGTAAATTCATTTTAACTTTAACCATGGTAATTAATTTTTACTATTTTTTCTATTCATTAAAAAGAAAAATCAATTTTACCTTATTAACTAATATTAATTAACATGGAATAATTTTTTTTCAAATTCAATTCACATATTTTATATAATTTAATTTAATATTAAACCCAAAAATGTAATGAAAAAATGGTTTTCCAAAGAAAAACAAATCTTTGGTGTAAAAAGTTTTTATATAAAAAATCAACATAAAATTGATTCTAATGACCTAAATTGGATTATTTATAATAAAATTGAACTAATTTTATGTTTAAAATAATTTTAAAACAAAGGTAACTTTGTAATTCTTTTAAATGAAAATGATGTTTTAAAAAAATCAATATTTTTAATAATTCCTCGAAAATATAATGTTTTCAGATCATTCGCAAAAAATCCCCCTAATATAATATTTAAAATTTTATTTTAAAATTTTATTTATTTTTTCAAATATATTTATTTAAATTATTAGAAATTAATTTTTAAATAATTGTGAAAAACACTTGGGAACCACTTTTTACTAAAATACAATTTTTAGGCACAAAAATGGATCTATTCTTATCCTAGGATTAGAAAAAAAAATATTAGGTGAATGATAATAAATTTCATTGAATATATATAATGTATAAATATCTTTAAAATCATTCACCAATAGTGATTAATTTAATTTATTAAGATAAAAACATATTTCATATAGAAAAATAATTATTTAGAAAAAAACATTTCTTTTTTTTAATGATTTTTATCATAGTTTCTAATTAATTGATAATAAATGAATATATTTTATAACATTGTAAACCATAAAAATTTAATAATTTAGTTATCCCTATTCATGCCCTCTAATTTAAATTCTAGGTGATAACTATTACATTAAATAATAATATTTTGATAATATATCATGGTTCGTTTAAACTCAGTTGTGTATAAAATGAAATTTATTGAAGAAATCAAATTTATTTAAATTGTAATATATTATAAAATCTCAGGGTGTTACACTCTAACCCCTTAAATAAATTTCACCCACATAATTCTATTTTTTCATCAAATATCTAACCTATTTTGAAAACCCACATCATAAAAAGGGTTAATAAAACTTCCTCTTGATAGGAGAGAAAGGGAAGTATGAAGGTCATCTAGAATAACACAAAACTAGGATACTAAGTAGGAAAAAATTAGTGGGAAGGAAAAAATGGATCATGGAAGAAAATTATAAAAAAAATTACGGAGAGTAGTAAAGATCATTCATCATAATAAAGTGAATTATTAAGAGAAAATTAATGACCACAAAGAAATAAATCTTTGATGGGTTAAAAGACCATTGTTTCATCCAACATGAAGTTAAATGGGTAATGTTTCCTTTTCAATATCATTTTTCTTAAATTTGAGGGATTATTTTACTATCAAGGTAGAGAACACCAAAAAAATACTTACTTGATAAATTTTATTTTATAAGAACAATTTCATCTTTTGGTTATGATTCGACCAATATATACTTCATTTTGTACTCTAATAAATGAATATCCAGGATGAATTTATTATGTATAAACTAATAAGATTAACTTTTAACAGGTCATATAATCCACACAAAAATAACCATCAATATATCAAATATTTAATAAAACCAAAATGTTTAGAAAAATGTTATACAATACCCAAAATTAATAAACCTTCATATGAAAAAATAATAAATTTTACTTAAAAATTTATACCAAAGGTTTAAGTTATATTATTCCAAAAATAAATAATCTTAAATCCCAATTCACCTCAAAAAAAATCAAAATTAATGAATGTTATAATCTCAAAGTTTATCTCATACTATTCAAATTAAACCTCCAAATATATAAGGAAATTATTCCCAAATAATAACTACTAGAGTATTGCTATTTACCCATGGTTTGGAACTATGGGTATAGCCTAGAAAACCATGGGTATAGACTATACCCATGGTTTTATGAATCATGGGTGCTCAAGCCATCGGTATAAAGATATACCCATGGTTTCTATAGAAACTGGGGGTATTGTCAATGGGTATTTCTTAATACCAACAGTTCACTTAAAACTATGGGTATATGTCTATACCCATTCTTCCTAAAACCTTGGGTATATAGGGGTGTCATAATTTCATGTATACCCACAGTTTTGTGAATGGTGAGTACAGAGACCTAGCCCCATTGTATGTAGCAACACCTCTCATTGAACCTACAAATAAATTACAAACCACGGTATACATTTAATGTGGTACAATTGTTATATATTTATCATTCACCATAAAGTTGTAAATATTTTTCACACCATTTAAAATATTGTAACATACATATACAATCCACATTTTCAATTAGTTTTAATCATCCACACATGTATCTTTAACTAACTCTAAAGGGAGGGGTTCAATATCTCCCTCATCACAACCAGTTCCATCATAATAATCATTAGTATTAGCACCTGGAGCACCAAAATCATCATTATAATCATCATTATTATCATCATCATCATCACTAACATCACTACCACCACCACCACCACTAGTACCATCACCTCCAACACCACTAGGAACCTCATTGATATCACTTGGGGAATCATATAAATATCACATTTATGTCATACAGTAATAAAAAAATTAGTAACCATTGATGGAAGTGATGGACATATAACTATCAGGGCTTTCTAGAAGTGTTTGATGACTAGTTTACCTCTTTTACACTTCTGTATAGCTATTTTTCGGCATCATTTTATTCTTCAGGAGTGTTTTCAATCTTGTTGTTGTGAGATGTTTGAGAGGTTCTCGATAATTTCCCATACCTAGTGAGAAATTTTTTTATCATGTTGACATCAAACACTCCCTTGGTGATCTTCCCCTAATACCTATCAAAAATGATCATTTGGCCCTTGTTTTTCATATTCTTTCTCATTGAGGGACTCTGAGGCACACTGTTGGAAATATGAAAAATATATTTAATTATTAATTACATATCAACATTTGAAATATCAATAAAAGGACTTACAATATTTTCTTATGCTTGTGAATTTACATCACCTCCATCCTTTTTCTTCCTACTTGAGCAAAATAATTTTTCTCAAGCCACAAAATAATTGATTCACAATGATGCTTACTTTAAATTACCCTGACTACTATAATATTAATTTATTGAATGATATAAAATTAATAAACCATAAATGAATTAAAATTTTAGTTATTTATGAAATTCATAAAATGAATAAGCATCAAAATATACATTTAATTAGAAATTTGATACTAGCATCATAAACTATTTAATATATACTAATTGTCATTTCAATCATGGGTATGATATGTATTATTTCAATATATTCATTTCAATCCAATTCTATTAGTGGTACATTATTTAGTTATTCAGACACTTTTTAGTTTTGATCATTTAGTCATTAGGTTCATTTTTTGGTTAGGTTGTTTGGTAATTTAGTCATTTGTCCATTTTTTCATTTTTCTATTTGGCCATTTTTCCATTTGGGAATTCAGAAAATTTGATTTGGTCATTTTTCTAGTTTCACAATTCTATTTTTCTATGTAATTTGGTTTTTCGGTCACTCAGTAATTTTGATCATTATGTCATTTGGTATATTTTTTGTTTGGGTTTTTCAATAATTTTTTCGTTTTTTCATTTCTCTATTTGACCATTTGGAAATTTGGCTATTTGGGAATTTTGGAATTTGGGAATTTCGTCAATTGGATGCTTTTCCATTTGTCTATTGCAAAATTTTGGCCATTTGGTTAATTGGGTATTTGAACATTTGGTCATTTGGTCATTTGGTCATTTGGATATTTGGCCAATTGGGATTTTACAAAATTGACCATTTTTCCATTTGGGAATTTGGTCATTTGGGTATTTGGTCATCTTGTAATTTGGAATATTAGCCATTTGGGTATTTTGGAATTTGGGAATTTTTCTTTATTTATATTTTTCCATTTTGACATTTTTCTAAATTCCCAATTGGTCATTTGGCCATTTTTTCATTTCTCTAAATACCCAAATGGTCAATTATCCAAATGCCCAAATTCCCAAATTTTGAAATATCCAAGTATACAAATTCTGAACTTTTTAAATGTTCAAATTCCCAAACGGATAAATTTCCAAATTTCCAAATTATATATTGGGAAATTGTCCATTTGTTCATTTGGTCATTTTTTTTATTTGGTCCTTTGAAGCCTATATAATAGAGAAATCCCCCCAAATTTCAAATTCATAAAATTGATAAATTATACATAAGTAAAAATATAAATATAGATATTATTTTGATTCAAATTGAATTACATTGGACCTCTCATGCTGAGGCATTTTAGTGCTCCCCAAATTGTGAAAATACATGATAACATCGTTGTTCTTTTTTGTTTTTTTGATGCTTCCTAAAAAAGTCAATAAAATTAATAAGAATTAAATTTTAAATGAAAAACATTAAAGATTAGGAATACCTTAAACTAATTACTATAGAAATATGCAATCATTTCTTGATATTATGTTTTTAGATATTGAGTGAATATTGGTACACCCTATAAATAAGAACTGACTCTAATCTTCCAACCGACAAATAACTTGGGCTTATATGATCACCAAAACTCCACAAGATCCATCAAATGTGAAACCTTACCAGCTTTGTCGTTAGGGAAGTTAATTAGACACTATAATAAACATGTTAATTCATATAAATACAAAAATAATATAGATGTTAATATAAAAAATTTCCTTACCCATATCTTTTCCCATGCTTCCTTGATTTCATTATCGATATGCCTCCATGAGACTAGTTCAACTGGAATGATATCATTATACTTGCCTAAAATTCCCATTAAACTTCTACATTTCCTAAAATTTTTATCTATCATCTTATTGACTTAATTATAATCCACCATTATTTTTTTTGGAGAATACAGGCTTCATGCATATGCATATACCCACATCGCCAATTACAAGATCCCACTGAATAAGATAAATGTGTAAAAAAGGGAATAATTCATATTACAATAGGAAAAAAATGATGTGATATAATTTCAAACACTTATGATATAAAATACTAATGTTGGATACTCATTATGATCTGATAGATCCACTGGTTGTCTTTAATCTGTAGCCTCTAAAGGACGTTCATGTTACAATGCATGCATTGGGTGATCTACATGCACTAGAGTGGAATCTGAAGGAATAAAATCATCAGATACTGGATGGATAGTAGTAAATAGAGGTGGTGTAGACATAGAAGGATAATGATAGAAGGGATTGGGATACATCATAGGATATAGTTATTTTAAATGTGGTAACATCCTTAGAGGAGTTATAGACATGGTAAGGTAATAAGAGGATAAATGACATGATGATGGAGGAATGGGTGGGAACATACCTAGAGGCTCCAGTGGGTGATGGAAAGGTTTGGTAGATGGGGTGTCTATTAGTGGGTTAGGGTGTCAATAGGTATGAAAGGTGCTTCATGTAGCTCTAGGATTAACCCCGCTCGGACCCATACAATTAGGCTAATAAGAATTCAACTCTGGTTGAGGTTAATATCCCTAAAATTTTGACAAAGAATAATAATATAAAATTTATTGTAGGACAAATGAAAAATATTTCAATTATTATACTCACTAAAGAAGCTAAAGGAGGAACCATGAGCTCAGGCATCCACTGATCATTATTAAATAATTACTTCATTTGAATATCTTTAATATCTTTCATAATCTTCATAAGAATGAAATATACATTTTTTAGAAACATTTTTAAAAAATTCAGTATACAAATTAGAATTTAAAAGAATTCATAAACAATGTCAGAGCATGTTTTATCATCTATAATTTCAAACCAAGTTACACATTTTTTTAAAACTCATTTTAAACCTGGTTTTTTTAATTGAAGTAAATATAATTAAATTCAATTAAAACAAACTATAATAAAACAAATAGGTCATTCCAAACTAAAACTAAATTAAATTAATTACAATAGTACCAATTTGAGAAACTCATGGCATGGTAAACTGAATGAACTTTGAACATATATGGTTTCTTCTATATATTACCCACCACTAATTTAGGTTCAACATCAATTATAATAATGGGACAATTTGAGTCATCAAATACAATATTTGTGTCAACACCAATGGATGTTTCAATGGTGTCAATTCCATCCCCACTATCATGAAAAATATATCTTGGGATTACTTCATTAATGACATAATAATCACGTCACATATGATCTTTCACATAAAACTCTTTTTCTTCCATTGATATCAAAATATGTGATTTATTAGTATCCTGGAATAGAGTCTTGTTAATAAATTTGAATCCACTATCATCACTAAATGTATCATGTCACATCATTGAATCAAACCATTTCTATTTCATCATAGTTACTTGACTATGAGAGTAATAATCCAATAAAAAGATTATCTCAACAAGTCCATAATAAGATACATTTTCATATCGAGGAAAACTATTTGATGCACTAGAATAATAGTCCATTATTTTAATTAACATAACACTATCATGTTGTGTTCTCATTTTCACTACTCGATTAGTTATAACAAATTTATAACCATTTATTATTAATGATTTTCATTCACAAACCAAATAGTTTAGATTAAAATCCATCGATCTTAATTCCTATAAGACCAATTCAACTGGTAAACTCGATTCCTGAATTATATATATGAATAACACAATTAAATGAATATCTATATTTTATGTTAATTAAAGTAATGGTCATAACTTTGACTTCAACCAAGCAGGAAACTCTTTATTGTGAAAACCCTCTCCCCTTCTCAAAATAAACCATCGATGAAATCTAGTTATAATTTATTTATGTTTCCTACATAAAATTAAAATAAAATATTAATGTATATGTGAAATTAAATAGTATTATATAACATATAAATATTCAAATCACTTACTTGATATATTCATAGAATAAAGTAATGTTAAAGAAGATTGTGTGATTTATCGTATCAATCTCTCCAATGGTCAATGTATCTAATGTATATGACCTAGAAAGTCCTTATATTTGAGGAAGAAATGGAAATGAGGCCTCAATTTCCCTATACTAATCATATTCATTTATCATAAACCAATTAAGTCTTGTTCTCACATCAGAAAAATTCATTGAACAAAAATCCATACATTCTTGCTGCATTTTTATCAAGAAAGACTTGGAAAACCTTTTAGAAAAATGGTCTCTAAAAAATGGAACAATCAAATCACTATCACCCCTATATTATTGGATAGTAAATTGTAGATTAATATTGTAATAAATTCATGAATAAGGATTTCACAATAATTTGTTTTTAGGGATTTTAGTTTTAAATCCCCTTTTTTAACTCATTTAGATATGTTACTAGAATATCCATCACGAACCTTGATATTCTCTGATACTTATAGAAATTTATTTTTCTCTAAAGGTTTAATTACATTAAAATCACAAGGAACTTTCTATATTTTTTCATCAATACACACCGGATGTAGTTCCGGTCTAATAGCATAATATAACAAGTCTCGTTGAGATCACAATTCATAATCATTCTTCCCCTTGATATTTAGAATAATTAAAAGAAAATTTTCATATATTGTTTCTCATTTTTAATTATATGTAAGATATGGAATATAAAATTGGTAGGCCAATATCACAACTCAAAAAATATAATTTTCTTTTTATAATTGTATGTTGAATCAGTGACAACATTATTCCTCTTTTTAGATTTTATATGAACATTCTTTAATAAAAAAACTGAAATATTTAAACTCATTAAGAATGTCAGTTCCTGACATATGTTGAGGTGGTTTTTTAGTGCCAACAGTATTATTAAACCTCTAGTGATTCTTATGGTTGTGATGATCCATTGGTAATAATTTTTGATGCCCCATGAAACTGATGCTATGATAATATTTAAATATTCTTGATTGTGTATTCTTCATACAAATAAAACACGATAATTTTCCCTCTATTCCCCAACCAGACATCTTTTAAGTAAGGAAATCATTTATAGACCATAGAAGGGTAGTCCGCATATGAAATATATTTTTTCAAGAAGCATTGAATGTGTTCACACCCATATCCTGAAGATGATTAAACTCTCTTATAAAAGTTTTCAAGTATATTTCTATGTCATTGCCATATGATGGGAGCTCAACACTGACTATTTCATCCTCGTCTCGATGTCAGTGTGTCTCTATGATGGATCTCACATTGATTTAGGCTTCAGGATCTCGGATCGGTGATAGCTTCGGTGTGGCTTACAGCTTCGGGATCTCAGGTCGGTATCGACGCAGCCCGGTGACAACTCTGGCGGTCTTCGTTATCCCGTGTGGCTTGGAATTGTCTCTATATCAGATCATAGGAGGAGGATCTAGTTTTTCTTTAGGTGGTGGTTTTACAGATCAAGGGTTTTGCGGTTTATTTTACTGGAATTGATTTTTGTGATCAGTTTATGTCTTATCAGAGTGAATAGAACTAGTTTATCCTTGTCTCTCTTACTCGTTCTCTCCCTCACTTCTCATGGTTTTCCTTCATCAGACTCCGGTGTGGGTGCGTCCACAATTCATATTTGAGAAAATCCATTCCCAAAGAGGCATTTCTAGTTCATAGAAGCTTGGTCCCCCTCATTGGCAATGTTTCCTCAGTGTGGTGTTGGGTTATTCAGTCCTTGGTGATAATGGCTCAGCTTCTCTTTCCTTAGTTCATCTTTCTGTTGATTTTATGAATTCAGTGGTGGTGGGAGTCTCATGGAGCGTGGAAAGGTTCATCCGGGATGTTGTCCTTGGTGGAAGTGCAACTGACTTCTAAAGGCTTCATAGATATGGTTATTTTGTAGTTTTTTAAGGTTTTATGAAGGATTTTGATAATATTCATGACTTGGTGGAATTAATTTTGTAGTGGTGATTGCATCATGGACCTACAGTTCGTGTTTAAGGTGCTATGAAACCAGTTCACCTATAATAAGCTTCTCCAGATGAGTTTTATACCATTTAATTTTCAAATGGCCATTGTTATTTGGATTCGGATGTTTAAGAGGGTATGGAATTTCCATTGGTACCAGGCTCATGCCTTCATGCATGGGACAGCTTTCCGAGCAGCATTGAGAAGGTGGAGGTTGGATTCATGTTTTTATGTTGGGTAGGGTATTTCATTTATAGTATTGAATGAGTTGATTTTGGCCCTGAACTCTTGGACTATGGAGGCTTGGTAGTTTTTTTCTGTTGATGTCATATTGGGTTCCCCATCATCCCTTAAAAGTGGTTTCATGATAATAATAAAAAATTAATTTTTAGTCTATGTAATTTCTAGGATTAGAAGGTCTAAATATTAGTGTACTCAAGAAATTGAAAGGTTTTTTTATACACATCCATATATAAAGATTATAAACGTGAATAAAAACTAGCATGATATTGTGAGTAGTAATCATATAACCAAATGGATTAAAACCATCACAGGATAAACCCAACATGACATTACACACTATATCTACAAAATAAGTATGTTGTAAATGAAAGTAATTCCACTATAATACATTTACAGGATGAACCAACTCATTATTATCTTCAATTCTATCAACATCATTCAATCACATATTGGTTGAGATTTCTACTGATATGAACAGATTTTTAAGATTGAGAATCAATGGAAAATTCCCCATGACATTATGTGGTACATGTGACGGTGTTCCATATACATTTTCCTTCCATATGGATGTACCACATTCTTTATATCCATTAAGGTCTAATGTTTCCTCCCAAAATAAATAACAATATTTCAAACAATCATGAATTTTATTAGTATAAAATCAGAGATGCTTAATTAACTTCCAAGAATTATAATGATTTAAGGGAATATCTACACCACCTGGAAGAAAGTCCTTCAAAAAGTTAATAATATATTTAATGGCTGTATTTTAAATTCTATACATGGTTTTTCCATGATATAACAACATTAAAAATTACAAATTTTTCATTTTAGTACATTCATGATATATAGGATTTCTCACGTCATCCATTAATCTTTTTACTCTATATCATTTTTTTCTTACACTAGAATATTATCTCTCTCATAATGATTCACAAATTGAAACTGATCAAATATCAAATTCTTCATACCACTTTTTATTTTCATTCATGAACAATATAAGATTGTTCTGCCTCTCCATTGTGATACCAAACATAATAGTTTGTTAGAAATCCAACTTTTGTTATATGGTAGCTAACTTATTACTAACTTGATTGTGGTCTTCCAACACAATTATAATATATACATTGTATATGAACTCTATTTTAAACATTGTTAAATGATAAATCTAAATAAATATCCAAAAAAAATTGAAACTCAGTTGAAATATGATTGATATGATACATCCATCTTCTATCCATTTTATTAAAAATGAAAAGTTATATTGAAATCAATAATGTAAAACATAATTACAAAATTCATTATGGCCAATTTTAATATAATAGTTATCAAATCATTCTAGTATCTAACAAAACAATGAATAAGAGAAAACAAATATGTTATAAGTGATGCCTAGAAATAATTAACCAGATAATGTATAAGACATGGAATGAGTAACAACTTTTACAAAATCCAATTAAATACATATATCTTTATGAAATAGTTGTTTTTAAAATATTCATGTTTTAAATATGACATTAATCCAATTAAAAAATTCTATATGATGGAAAAAATTTACTCAATAACAACAACAATCTTCCACCCAACATCTAAACCAAAAAAACATGGTATAATAATATCAAAGAAATTCTATCATAATTGATATAAATATAAATAAACATCCAATACTAATATCATAGAAACTATGATTTTTAAAATAACAAAAATATATCCATAATCTCATAAAGGATATAAAATCCTAAATATTTATGATATATGAAATGGAAATGTATATATTAGATTTAAGACACCTTTAAGACCATCATATTGGGAAAGGGGAATTGGGAAAAGTTCGAGAACCATGGTCCTATCTCATATAGAGTCCGAGTATCCAAATACCAATACCTTATTTCAAAACCTATTCATAACTATCTATGATACCATATTAGAAGATATATAATAGAAATATATCCCCTTTATATTCTTAATAATATGGTAAAAAAATGAAAATGTCTATTACACTGACTATAATGCTAGAATGATATCCTAATTCAAAGACAAATTAAAAGTATAGTGTATACAAAATTAAAGAACACTAATAGGAAACTAAATTGAATACAATTAATGATGTCAGTAATCATTTTATAATACTACTTTCTATCTAAATAAAGAACAATTTTATATCATAAAAAACTAAGGCATACTCATAGAAATCAAAACAAGGTAAATGTATTAGAATAAATAACAACTAAGGAATTATAATAAAAAAATGTGTATTTATGATACAAAGAGGTCTTCTCATTTTAAAACATAATTAAGGATAGAATTTAGTCATGAAATGATTTTATTTAAGTTTAACATTACTTATATTATTCAAATATAAGGAAAATAGATTTTATATAATATTCTATTCTAATTTAATAATTATTTAATTTTGAGAAGATAAATCAAGGATAAATAATTAATACACTCCATCCAACTTTATAAAACCCCTTGAAAAGTTATTAGGTTTTCATGGCCCTCAAAATATTATTTATAAACCAACACTAGTGTAGTTGTGAAGGTTCAAGCCTAACGAATGTCTAAACAGGTGTTTGAGTGACCAAGTTTTTCAAAAACAACCTACTATTGTAACAGTGGGTAAAGTATATTTTTTTCTTCTAAATTGATTAAAAAATGAGACAGTAATTTTTTTAAAACTAATTAATAAAGTGGAAAAGATGAAAATCAGAGATGAGCAGTTCAAGATGAATTCTAAGAGAAATTACCACTACTGTATTAAATATGAAATCTTCTTCACAAAATTATAATTTCATATGAACCCTTGAAACAAGATAGGATCACTACCTCTTTCCAAAATTGTAATCACATAGAAAAATGAATCTTTGAGTTCTTCACTATAAGAAACAACAAACTGTTATTGAAATTTTGAAGTAAATGAAACTAGAAGCAGTCTCTCCAATTTTTTTCGATGTTTTTGAAAATAATATTTGAATAATTTCATCTATAATCAATCTTGCTAAAAGATAATGGGGTTTTTAAATATATTTTAAGAGGTGAAAAAACAATTTAAGTATTAAGAAACATAATCAACTTCACCAGTTGGTTCTGATTCTTTGATGAAAGAATTAAGTGAAGAGGATAAATAAAATAAATAGTAGAATTAAAATTCCCCAATCTAAATTTTTTTTCCAAGAATCATTACAAAATCATGATTTGAAAAATTCAATTACATAATGACAAAAAATAATAACATAGGAAGAAATAATTTCCCTCAAGAATGGTGATCACCATTGTGAGTGATGCATTGCTCTTCCTAGTGTGTCTACTCTTGTTGCTTCAGATCTCTCCATCTTTTCAGATGCCCAATAAAGTCTCTAAAATTAGCCATGAATGAATCATGTGAATGAATGATATCCTGTCCAAAATTATGTTTGCCTCAATTTTAATGTCCTCTATTATTAGGTCATTTTGACCAATTACTTTCACCAAATCTGGTTGGTTCTCTTATTTTTCACTATTCACATACTGATCCCTCATGAAAACTCCATGACTAAAGCATCTCCTTTATAATAAAAAGGATAGATCCACAAGTGGTCTGTTTGAGAAGAACCTAGAAATTATTTTGGGGAGGGTTCTGCATAGAAAAAAACAATAAACTAATTAAATTCAATTAAAATATTTAACTATTATACATAACGATTCATTTAATTAATTAACTAATATTTTAATAAATAATTTATTAAATTTTCAATTAATATTTATTTATAATTATTTTTTATTATTACTAATTTATTTTTTATTATTTTAATTATAAATTAATTATTTTTTACATTATTATTATTTTTGTTTTTTATTTAGTTGGTTATATTAATTTAGTTATATTTATTTTATTTTATTTTGTTATTATTTTTTAATTTTTCTTCTCCCCCTTCTTATCCACATGTAGGGAAGCGGGAATTTGGCTTCCTCAGCAAGGCTCATCTTTGGTCGTGGCTCTCCTCTTCAGCGGCACTGGCTAGTAATCCTCCATAGATCCTCGGTGGATATAGATTCAGGGATGGTACTCTTACTCACACAATAGAAGCTACTATAGGTGAAGGCAGTATAACCTCAGAGTTGGTAAAACCTAGATTGTGCTTTTGATTTGGATAGATCAAGAGATAGTGGTGTGGCTTGACCTTGATTTATTTGGTGGAATCTTCTTAAAGTGATGGCGGAGATCCATCCTGGTTCGGGTGGTTCTTTAGTTGTTCACAGTCGACCTCAATTGGAGGATGCCGGAGACATGTCAGTTCAGTGAAAGAGGGGGTTTCACAGTGTGTTATTGATGATGGGGATGTGTTGTTGTAGGTTCATCCATGGCATTGTCTCAATACATACAGTAGGGATGGTGGTGTTAGAGGATCTGACTATGGCTATGTGATAAATGATGGTGTTTTGTTGTGGTGGTGTGAAGTGGAATGGTTCCTGACATAAGATAGGAGTGTGGAAGTGTCACAAAGGTGCTATTGGTGGTTCTTGGTTTCTAGCAGTGCATAGATAGAAGGAGAAGGATAGAATAAGATTAATAATGAGAAGAACTGCCAACAGTGATGGTGTGATAAATTTTGTTGATGGTGTTGGCTCTTGGTGGTGTATTGGTGTGGAGAGGATAGTTCACTGTGTGGTGGTGTGTCATGTTTTTTTACAAAGGAAAAATAGGTTGGTGGTGGATCCTTAGCTGATGGGGGGAAAATGCAATGGTTTTTTGAGACACGGTTGTGTTAGTAGTGTCACACCATAATGGAAACCCCTCTAAAAAATATTCAATTGACAAATAAAATTAAAAAATTAAAGTAGAAGTGAAAATAAAATTTTAAAAGTAAATTAATTTATTTAAATAAAATAAAAAATTAAAAGATTGATTTAATAAAAATTAAAAACATTTTAATAAATAAATTCAAACTACAAAAAACTAAAATTAAATTAACTACTGACTTAAACTATTAAGCAGTGAAAAATAAAAATTTGATAAAATAATTGTAAATAGATTTAAAACATTAAATTTTATATAATATAAATTAATTATTTAAAAACTCAATAAACATTAATTAATTATAAAAGTTAAGTTGTATTAATAATGAAAAATTAAAAGATTAACAATTAAATTAAGGATTCAATTAATTAATTGAATTTTTTTTAATTCTTAAAAACATTCATGCGCATAAAATTAATTAAGAAAATATTAATAATTTTAAAGGCTAAAAATACATGCTTTATTATAAAAATTGATTAATTAATGTATTAAACTATGAAATCAAAAAAATTCAAATATAAATCCAAAACACCAAAAATAATTATTTAATTGTTTAAAATCATTAATAAATTATATGTAAATCATTTAGTTTTAAAGTCACATCACTCATCCATTACTTCACCACTGTTGAAACCTCTTAATTGAGGTAAAGTGTGCTTATATGGTTTTTTCATTTAATATGTAGTGTAAATAAATAGATAACTACTCAATACATGATAAATGAACAAATGAGGAATTATTAATGAAGAATTAATTTATACTCAATAGTTAATCAAAATAAATGAAATTGAGGTTTATACCAGTAGATTTTTCTTAAAGAACTAAATTATTATGTAAAAATGTATGAATGGAAACCATGTTTAATAAAATTAATATGATCAAGAAATATTTCCATTATAACTTATATAATTATTTCATGACATTTACCAAATGCTTCTTTAAATATTTTTACATAATAAAGGTTTTAAAATTCTTTAAAATTTGAAATCTAAATATTTATTTATTTGAAAGAATATTTTATCATTCATTCAGGTATAAATCATAATAATTAATTCTAAGAAACATGATTGAAAATTTCAATAAATACAATAGTGAATTCCTGAAGAACTAAACTTCATAGATAAAGAAACATTCTAGATTTAATTAGAATATTATAATCATATACATCATCGTATAATTATTTATTTTTGGGTTAAAACAATCCAATAATTAGTTTAACCATGGTTCATAATATAATTAATTAAGTTTCACTAATTAAATTCTATAACTCAAGGATAATAAAAAAACAACATTAACCCCTTTAGTTAACTTCAATATGATTACCAATGTGAAAAAAAATATAAATCCCTAAAATATTCCACCAAAAGAATCTCAAATTTATGTTAAATTCAAAATAATCCCTTAGATAGTTTTCAAAATGAAGAAATTATAATTAAAATAGTACTTATAGAAATTTAAAATTATATATTTGATCTCTATTATACTACATTTAAAAACATGGTGATAGAATTGATGCCAATATGCTTCATTAGAATCACATGCATAGATAAAAATGTAAATAACATCCAATAGAATAGAAGAAGGATTCATAACTCACTAATATAATGTTTAAAAATAAATGAATCAAAAATCCTTGAATTAGAGGATAATTTTGTAGAAGACAACCATTTTTTAATTAGGTTTGGGGAGAAGAAAAAATATGAGGGAATGAAATATTACCTCTCAAATATCAAAACAAAAAAAATGGTAGAAAAAGAGGAAGAAGATATTTCTGGTGGGGGAAGAATCACCTGAGGAGGGTTGGGGGGGCAGGTCTCATAAAAGGGGATGGAAAATTGGGTATTTTAATGAGGAGGGGAGGGGGAGCCTGATATATTAAGGATTTATACCATCGGTTTTTGAAAAATTGTTATTAAATGTCAACCTATACCCATGGTTTTTAAAAATAGTGGGTGTATATTTTTCTAAAGAACATTATACCCATGGTTTCTCTAATCCATGGTAATATATGCATGGGGATAGCCTCCTATTCTAGTAGAGTATCTTTTATGTTAAACAGATAAAACCTCTCCTGAAATATTATTAATCAACTAAAAAGCCTATTAATTTAAAAATATTTGACCTTATAATAAGTTTCCCAAAATAAACATAATATGTATCCATCAAAGTTTTTGAGTAAAATGATTATATTAAACAGTACACCATATAGGCCAATGGTAGGCGTTGCACCCTTATCACCCTTTAGTTGTGGGTTCAAGCCCCATGGCATTTCTGGATGCAGTGGGTTGTCACCCGGAATGTGGTTTTCCCTTTTTCTAAAAAATTATTAATATAGCTCCTATCATGTTCCAAAAATATTGTGAACATACTACAAAAAACATTAATCAACAAATCACTTTTGGACATTATTTTTTTCCATACAGTATATATTTTCCATGAAATCAAATAATCTTAACTAAATATTATCACCTTAACATCAATGATCACATTAACCCTAAAGTTTATAAATACATTTAATCTTATTAAGAGATAATTCTTCCTCAAATAATGCATCATTTTGAACCTACGGATTGCATATAGCTAAACCCAATAAAAAATCACAAAATTTCATTAATCCTAGGAAAATACAATCTTTAAAAAACACAATAGGGGTGACTAAGGCATTGAACATAGGATCAACCTTAAATGACTAAAACCATGATGGTATCCATAACTACTAGGTTAATTCTAGATAAATAAATATATGCTTCCAAAAATTAACACAATCCTTAGATGATTCGTGATTCCTATAACCAAAATAACTTTGATAAAAATAAATCTACAACATTGCTCTTGAATCCAAAAACATAAATAATTCAACCCTTTTAATTTAGTTATATCAACCATTGTTTCAAGTACGTAAACCTTTAATTGTTATTTTTAATTATATAATGTATATGGGTGATGTTTGGGAGAGTTTGGAGAACTTTTGGAGTGTTTGGGGGATTTTCTATAGGTCCATGGTTAGTGCACAATTTGGGAAAACCAAGAAACACCTACAAGAAACCGTGTATATTGAGGCAGGGGAAAAGGGAAGGTTCACGGTTGGTGCATGGTATTTCCAAACCACACAGCTTCATATTAGAAACTATGCACTTTTAAATATGAATTTGGTCTTTTTGATGTAGTGGATTCAGTATAGTTGGAACATGGTTTGATGATCGGTTGAGGAAAACAAGGGAGGTTCATCCTTAATATAGTGGATATCACATGGTTGGTGCATAGTTTTTCTAACTGTGTGACTAAATCATGTGTGTTTAAAATACTAAATACTAAAAAAGTGGATCTAGGTCAGCCTTGTTTTTTAATGCCTCGTTTTTTGCCCCAAAACGGCCCTAACCCATGATTTTTCTCTCTCAAAAGTCAAGGAAGGTTCTCCTATCAATCCAAAGGTGATCTGAAGGCTTCCATTAGTGATTAGAATCCAATTCATCATGGTATGTAATCATTTTTGATTGTTCTTAATATTCCTCTTAGATCTACTTCTCCATTTCTCTCATTTTATTAGATCTATGCTCACTGTGTGTAGATATAAGGTTTTGGATTCAAAATATGATATTTTGTCCTTTTTTATGATAGGGGAAGAGATATAATATTTTTTCATGGATATTTAACCTGGTTTTGTCATGTTTTTCATTCCATTAATCATTTTTTCCAAAATTCTCAAGGTATTTATCTTCACTCTTGACTCCTCTTGATAGAATTGATTTGATTAATTTAAAATTTGGTTAATTTTTTGATTTTTATGGTTAAATTTTGGTGCAAGTCATGATGTAAATCCTCTTTAGTGAAGATTTATGGTTTTTAGGGAAATTATGGAATTGTGGTAATTTATTGTGAAAAGTAATTTGGTTTCTTCATTTTAGAATAGTTATTTTGAAATATGGATTTGATGGATTTTTGAAATGCATTGTTAGAAAAAGGGTTTCAATAAAAATGTTGTTTTATTGATATGGTTTTGGCATGATTTTATTGGCTTGGTTTTTGGGCATACTTGGTGAGTGTTCATATTGCATTTATGAGGCTTGGTTGAAATATGAACCTATACTCAGTTCCAAAGTTGTAATGGAACATGAGATTTAATTACATTGTGATGACGTGGTAGATCGACAAAAAACCTCTCATGAGTATGGAACTATCATAGTGAATCATTCATGATTAGATATGTAGAATGGAATGGTTATGCCAAATCGAAAATTTGAAATGGTTTTAAAGTATTGTTTGGTTGCATTATTTGAAAAATGGATTTTTTTTAGAAAGATAGTTGAAATGATACTTGTTTTTATTTAGTTATATATTATTTTAAAAATTGTTTTATATAAATTGGTTTATATAAATAGTGATAACTATTCTATCCTAGTGGTGTGAGTAAGGAAATAATTGTGAAAAACCAATAGAGTTTAAGTGCTCACCTCTAATTTGGAACTTTGGTGCTTTTACATATGTCATCTACCGAGACATGGGAAAAGGTAAAGTATCACATGTATTTAGCACAACCTCATGATACTTGGGAATTTTTGTGAAGTTTTAGCGTAGATATTGTAGATATTTGGAGTTTTATGTTTTTCTTTTTGTTTTAATAGTTTTTCATGTTCTTTTTACTTTGATATGGTAGTCTTCCACTATGGTACTTGAATTTAGTATGATTTTGATAAATGAAATATTTGGTTGAATTTCATTATTATCATGCATCATATAGTGGTTTTTTATGGATTTTTTGGTGAGTTATTTTATTATTAAATGTTTATTCATCACCCATGTGTACTGAAGCCCTCATGCATTTATTACAATACTTTGGTGTCTTAGGGATGTCACTTAACACACAATATAATATCCCCACCCTCTAAATCCAATGAGATGGGGTGAGATGTTAAAATTTTTATTAGTTTAGTTTAGTCAAAAATTTTGTTTTAGACAAATGGTATTAGATTTTTTTGGTCCAAAATTCTATTTAAGATAAGTGGAATATGCTTGGTCCTTTCTTTTTGGAACAAGTTGTCTAAGTATTGGTTGTTTTTTTACTTAGAATTGGTTTTCAGTTTTGGATTTTAATTCGATCTGGCATATTCTTTGAGTTGGGATCATATAGAGGAGTAGGATGGTCAGGACTTTATATTTATATCATAAAAAGATGTAGCTAACCTTTTTATGTTGAACTTTATGTTACTAGGGAGTTGGGTACATAAGTGTTTTGGAGACACTTATAGGACTTGGAATGTTAAGCCTTCAATTTCTAGAGACTGGTATTTATAGATTTTTTGTTTGTTTAGTAAAAGAAACCTAGTGAGCATCATAGGAACCAACCGGAAGACCCTGCAGAGGATGTGGTTCTACCTGAGCCACAGGTGAACCAGGAACTAGTTTACAGTATTTTCCAAGAATTTTAGGCTATGGACATAGGGAACTAGAGGAAATATCCAAGAAAATTGGATCATTTAGTCTAGTTCTTGAAGTAGCATCCAACCATCCTCTAGTGTGATTTTGAACCAAAAAAGGCATAGATGTGGCTGAAAAGGATGAATCATATCTTTGACTTCATCAGTGCACCAGTAGAGTTGAAAGTAAATATGGTGACATATATACTCAAGTATATTTAACTCTAGTGGTGGGATCTAGTGGTATAGGATAAAGTGGATCAAGGCCTTGTTTGAGAAGATTTTGATGATTTGTTCAACAAACAATTCTATCCTCACACATTCAATATCTATAGAATGGTGGACTTTTTAGCTTGAAGCTGGAAAATATTTTTTTCACAGAGTATGCTTCTAAATTCCTAAATTTATCTCTGTTTGTACCAGAAGTTTTTGTGGGTGTATCCTTGAAGGAACGCATCTTTAAATTAGGGATAAGGTGGGATTATTCACTTGAATATTGTCCTGATCTTTATTACTGACTATATAGAGATGGTCAATAGATCAAAAATGGATGAAAGGGATATATTATGAGATATGGGAGGAGTAAGTTTTTTGATACCCATGCGAACTGGTGGGAACTCTAATATTGGGGGAAAGAAGAAAAGGGACACCTACTTCCAAGGTGGGAGTGTGAATAATAAACAACTGGATCAGTGAATCTTCCTCCGAGACCCATGAAAAAAATGGGATGTTTTTAATGTGGTTCCCTAGAACACGTGAATTGAGAGCATATAGCACCACCAAGAGAATGAAATAATTTAAATAAAATGGGAAATATTTGGGGCTATTATCACAGTGCTCTAAGTTCAGGTGCTCAAGACACTTCTTAGGTATCGCATGCATCATATGCTTTGACATGAAGAGGGAAGTAGAATCAATCTCATCAGCAGAATTGAGCTATCCATGGTGATTCTAGGAATACCATGACTCCTTAGAAGAAGAAATCTTAGAAGTAAAATAAAGAACAAAGTGCAGTGATGAAGAAATTATATGGATCTGATCAGGTGATTGTGGATGACTATGATGGACCATCTATGGTGAGAGGTACAATTTTTTTTAATTCTACCCTCATGCAAGTGTTGTTTGATACTAATCTATCAAATTCCTTTATTTATTCTCGTATTTTTTATTTTATAAGTTTAAAACTTTAGATGATGCCCTCTATGATAAAACATCAAACTCCTTTTGGTCAAAGAGAATTTTAAGCCTTTTATGTAGAGAATGTTCTATAACTATTGTTGTAACTCAGCAGAAATGGGATTTCTCGATGCTGGAGATGGACGTCTATGATTTCATCCTGTGTATAGATTCATTTAAAATGTTCACATCTCAAATCGGCTATTATAGAAGAAAATATAGTTTCATGAATAAGGATGGAATCCAACATATCTTTAGAGGAGAATGGAGTGTAAAGATAGGTGCAACAGGTTTGTTGTCACTAGAAGTGGGAAAAATATCTTACCAATTGGTGGTGTTGAATTTGGTATTGATGGAGGAGATCAAGAATGTATTTTTTCCAGTATTTGTGCACCATTTTTCTGATGTTTTTCCTAAAAATATACCTTTGCTGCTACAAGTAAGGGAAGTGGAATTTATGATTGATCTCCTTTTGGGGACCAGTCCTATCTCACAACCATATTATCGAATGGAACTAACAGAATTAAGGGAGTTTAAGGTGTAGTTGGAAGAGCTAAAAAGTAAGTGTTTCATTTGGCCTAACATGTCTATATGGGCAGAACCAGTCTTATTTTTAATAAATAAGACAGAACACTAAGGATTTGTATGGATAATCATAAGATTAATCAAGTTACAATAAAGAATTGGTATCCACTTCCATGAATTGATGATCTATTAGATCAATTGAGGGGAGATCAGTGGTTCTCCAAAATTGACTTATGACCAGGATATCACCAATTGTGATTTCAAAAGGATGATATACCAAATACATCTTTTAAAATTAGATATGGCCATTATTAATAGGCATTAATTCCTTTCAGTCTTACAAATGCACTAGTGGTCTTTATGACATTGATGAATTAAATATTTCAGAGATATATGGATTCTTTTTTTTGTTGTGTTTTTGGATAACATATTGTTGTAATCAAGGAAAAGGGTGGGGTATGATCAAAATTTGGTGACAGTGTTGGAAATATTAAGAGACCATCATTTGTTTGACAAATTATCAAAGTGCACTTGTAATAGCCCAAGATTTTACAAATAGATTTAATATAGAATGAATGAAACATTGAGTCTCCACAAAACACAACTTTGTTATAACCTATCTAGTAAACATAATTTTTCACCTATTTGATTTGAATTTTGAAAAACTGATGTACATGGTTTCATTCAGTAAGATATTTTGAGTCTGATAAGACAAACTTAATTTTTAGTGAATAGTAATATACCCTTATGAATAGTAATATGAATATTAATATGACCCTTATGAAAATTAAATCATATTATTATTTCATTTTCTTAATGTTATAAGATAATGAGATCCTAATAAATTTTTCATAGTGATATAAAATGAATTATAGTGTCAAAACTGTTATTTTTTTAATAAATTAAGATTTTATTTGAAAATTAAATTATTTATATTTAAAAAATTATTTTCAAAAAATGGAGTTCATTTTTGAATTTTACACATCAAAAAATGTTTAGGGTTAGTTAATGGTGTTTTTTTGAAATACTCAAAATTTTTATGAATAGTAAAATACGACAATTTACCGTATATATACATTATTTGTTAAATTAACTATTCCTAGAATAGTGAATGATGTAAGAATACTAGGTTCAAACTCACATGAACTTATTAATATTATGGGTCACATTAATCAATACTATTGGTTGTCTTGGGGGAAATTATAAAATAATGAATAAGATATTCCCAAATTACCCCTCTCCTCCATTATAACCCCCCCTCACTACCTCTTCTCATAACCCCTCTCAAGCCTTATGCCTTTTCTAAATTCTACTTAAATGTACTCACAATATCCTCACCCATGTCCATAATTCCTTGGTCTTAAAAAAATACCAAAACCTCTCCCCTAAATAGGATCCCAATGAAGATTACTTCAAGAGGTAAATTCCTTTTCTCATTCCATTTATTTCAACTTCCTTTCTTCTTCTTTTTCTTTCCTCACCTCCTTTCATCCAAAATTTTATGATGAATATAGTAAATTGAATTTAATGTAGATTTATTATGATTAATTAATAATTATTCATCATTTCTCCTTTCCTCTTCTATTATACTAGAAATGAAAACACCATCTGAGATGTTTTAATTTATCACATTCAAGGACGACGGGTTTTCAATTTCTATTTCCATATTCAAATATATTAATGAAACAATTTTTATAGTTTAAACAGACTATAATATATGTATTATAACTTATATAATGTTCTGTAATCCCTTTTTATACATGATATTAGTTTATAAATCAAAATGAGTTCATTGTGATCAAGAACCGCCAATTAACCCAAATAACTGTCATTAAAGTTTTATATAATGATTCATCTTCACTCCCAATAACCAAATGTATTTTATAAACATGTAATATTATGTATTTTCACTAATAACTTACAACTTCTATTCTAGACAACCATTCTCATTCTATATGTTTATTCATACATGAATATAAGTAAACCGATCATGAAAACCAAGGAAGAAAACACACTGAAACAATGAAATTGTATCTCTTAACCCATCAAAACGCCATGAATGAACCTAATAAGGCTATAATAAATAAATTAAATTAATAATAGGTTCAGGATATATTAATTAATGAATTTATTTTTTTATATAGGACACATAGATCAAGTGAATAACACCCTCGGACTTAAGGTAAGGGTTTCTCCATCTCACTTCCATTTTTGTGAGATATTCTGTATTCACTACTATTACTTGTGTATGGTGTATGTATAATGACCATATATGTTCCATATCATGGATCTATTTATATTCATGGTATTTATTGTATCATTTGATGATTTTTAATTTGGTTACATACGATTCAATTGATTACAAAGATCTAAGTATTTTCTGCCTGAACCTCAACTTTCATTCGAGTTGCTATTATTCTCTACTCACCTCAATGAAGTTATTATTTATTTTTATGTACTCCCAATTAATTACGTGTAAATATTCTATATATTTTTAACAATCATAGTAGTTTTTTATTTTATATAGAGTCACATGTTTTAAAATAATATTTCAAAAAATCTTCTTAAATGCAAGATCGATTCAAGGAACTTCTCGAATTTTTACCTATTTTGAAGTTCACTATATAATCTATTTTAATCCATATTTATCTTTCTAAAATCTTACATTTTTACATGAAAATATATATTTTGGTACATTTATGGTTTTATGAAATACAACATGCCATTACACATTAAAATATCTTTAATGAATTCCTTAAACTACACTAAAATGTTTTAATTCTAAAGCTTCTTTAAAAACACTTTTTACATGATTTCGCTTCTGTGGGACATCATTGATGCTTCAAATGTAATATCAATTTCCTTACCTCTTATTTTCTGGGATATACATTTTTAAAACCATATTTATGAAAAATACAAATGACTTTCAAAAAGAACTCCTCTTTCCAAAGTAAAATAGATTTTTCTCACGTCACTTTAACTTTCCTGAGATATATGCCTTGTTCACCACTTATTACTTGAATGTGGTGTATGTAATGACCCTTTTTATATCATTTCAAAAGACTCCTTATTCTCATTATATTCTAAGGTATTATGATTTGAATGTTTCAAGGTGGTATGGGACACTATAATGTTTAAGGATTATTTCCTCAAGAATTTATCAATGGTCTCATATAAAAGTATCTTTATTTATGTAAAAATCCTCTGATGAATATTTTATTTCATAAAATTTTATATCTTATGATATCATCTAAAATATTTTTTTTAATGGGTTTTTTATTATTTTGACCATGGATGTGCTATCTTGATACCATTCACCACATAACTCTGAATGGTTGGTGTTTATGGTTAATGATTGGGGGAAGTATTTACATTTCAAATTTTAGTTTCAAAATGAATGTATATGTTGATTATGTTCACCTCATTCATATTAGAAATAAATTAGACTTATTAAGTGATAGGTGTGTCCCACAATATCCCCTCCATGCAATGATAGGTCTCATGAGACAAACTACGGTCTTGGAACGAGGCCTTGACAAAATGGTTATTTATGGTCTAGGCACAAGACCTTGAAGGTACTATTTTATGTCCCACATTATGAATTCCCTCATTAAAAAACTAGTAATTGAAAGTCCATGTGGTTATTAGATTAGTAGAATACCCATAATTATAATTTATTATGGAATTATTTATTCATCTCTTATTCTTTCCATAATGTGATCAAGTATAATTTTAAAGGCGTGTGTTTTTAGATATTCAACATGCGTAATGTTTATGTTTATGATATCTTATGTTGTATTACATACCCTTACTGAGCATTTGAGCTCACCCCCTTCTTATGCTTATTTCCATAGGTTATGAAGAAGAAAATATTCATTTTATATTGTATCTTGTTATATTTTCTTTTCCCAATGTATTAGGGGTATATTTAATGTAATCTAGTATTTGAATACTACTAAACTGATCGGTCAGTTGGGATTTGATTCCTATTAATCATTCCAATGTAATAGAATAATGCACCGGCTCTAGGATTCTGGGGTCGGGGACTTATTGTTGGTAACAAATGATGTTTAGCAGCAACCCTGGAAACTAGATTTATAAAATGTAGATTAGGGATCAATGACCTAAGATAGACTTGAGGATACATATACAAGAACATCCTAGAATTTTGGTAAGGATTATATTATTTTGATATTCCTAGAAATTAAATCTATGTCCGGATACTACAATTGGGCATGGTTCTAGAATAGATATACCTTGGAGAAACAACTCTGACAAGGTCTTTCAGGCCTGACATGGGGTAACCTAGTACATGAAAACATACCTTACTGCGCACCTAGATTGACACTCTTGGGGGATATTCTTACAGTGATTCCAATTTTATTTACCCACCATTATGAAGTATTTATTCCCCCAAAGTAACCAAAGTATATGGTTCTAGGATTTACAATGAATAAATTTATGCTATTTTTTGTACCATTTTTAGAGTCATAGAGAGTTCATAATTTTATGAGCTAATATATAATATGGAATTGATTAGAAATGGAACCTATAAGAAGGAATTAGAACTTCACCAATTCATATGATGTGAAGAGTAAGAAGGATCATATTTCTAATGGCCTTAAGATATCATTTTAAAGGAATATAGTCTACCATGTGTGCTCATCATATGAGGAAATAGTATCATGTGTTAACAAGGTATGTACAGAATTCTCTGAGTCCTATGGCTTTCAAAAGAAGAAAAATAAGAAGAGGATGGTAGAGAAAAATATAGATAAATGGAATAAGAGAAATAAGGGTTTTCCCATATGTGATAACTATGGAAATAATCACCCAGGTAAATGCTTGAAGGGATTGGGTGTTTGATATAAGTATGGATTAAAAGGACACCAAGTTCAGGATTATAAGGTAAAAAAAGGTTTCCAATGTACAATTCTTCAAGTCCAAGGAGATGGAACATTATGCAAATCAATTTCCCAAGCGTCAAAGGAATGTACCCCAAATGATGATATTGGATAATGATCAAGTTATGATGTTTCTGTAGATTAAGTAGAATGAGTAGTATTCCTAGTAAAGAATCATGTCATTTGAATATGTTTTCAATAATGTACTAGTTATAATAATTATGGAATATATAAGGATTTTACTACAATAATTTTCATTAAGTATTTGAAACCATAAGATGAATGGGTACTGAGAAAAGATATTCAGTGGAAAGTTAAAATTTTTAGAAAATGTATGATTGAGGAAAGGATGACCCTTAATATATTTCAAATTATGGAGATAATTATAAAGAAATGATATATTTGGATAAGTACTAACTACCTCAAAATTGAATTTTGACATGTCTACAAGTGGTATATTCTATCATTGATGGAGTTTAAAACATTTTTGGATATAAGAAATATATCCAATAGCATGTGTAAGGATGAATTCATGTTTCCAATAAGGTTTTATGGTAATTTTAGTTATTTATATATTTCAAGAGGACGCATAATGAAGATATTCACATGTTTGGAATTTGAAATTTTAGGGACACATTATGCTGATTAAAGGAAAATAAGGTATAAAATGTATTGAGTAGGATATATCGTAGAGTTCTAATCAAAATGAGGATTTCTAAGGACCCTGTGTAGATGGATCTACAAAGGATGAATATTGGAATGATTCTAAGTATTGGATTATGTTATTTTGGAAAGTTAAACCATTTTTAAAAATGTTTATGTTGATCATTGTATGATGTTTTGGAGTTTAATTTCACTACATGATGCAACATGTTCTAAGAGATGAAGTATAGATAGTTCAAGGCACAAACAAAGGATAAGATTGTGTTTATAAAATAGAAACATATATTTATACTCTTATAGAGTGGAATAATTCATCAACTCTTGGAGAAGAGTTCTAAATAAAAAAAATCCTATTATAATATTTTTTCTATTATATCAATAAAATTTTTCATAACTGTAGTTTATGGTTAAGTTTTAATGATCTTTTAGCTGATAATGTTCCCCATCAATTTCCATCAGAACATGATGGTTTGATTATTCTTCCATGAACATGTTTTCCAATTAGAATGTGTAGTTTTGTAGTAACTGATGAATTTCCATTTCACAATTATTAAGAGAATATTTTAACTATATTCCTGATGTGGGTTCCCATATTGGAATTTTCAAGTGTCAACCATTAACATTTGAAATTAAATTTCAAATTTCATAGAAGGAATTTTTGTATGGAGGGGAGAATGTAACACCCCAAGAATTTAAAAATAGATTTAATATAGAATGAATAAAACACTGAGTCTCCACAAAACACCACTTTGTTATAAGATATCAAGTAAACATAATTTTCCCACCTTTGTGATTTGAATTTTGAAAAACTGACGTACACAGTTGCATTCAGTAAAATATTTAGATTCTGATAAGAAAATTTTAATTTTTAGTGAATAGTAACATAACCTTATGAATAGTAATAGGAATAGTAATATGAACCTTATGAATTATAAATAATATTATTATTTTATTATTTTAAGGTTATAAGATAATGAGATCTTGATTAATTTTTCAAAGTAGTAAAAAAGGATTTACTGTTTTAAAATTGTTATTTTTTGAAAAAATTATGATTTTATTTAAAAATTAAACTAATAATATTTAAAAAATTATTTTCAAAAAATGGAATTCATTTTTTAATTTTACGCATCAAAAAATGGTTAGGGTTAATTTTTGATATTTTTCTGAAATACTCAAATTTTTGATAAATAGTAATATACGGTAATTTATTGTATATATACATTATTAGTTAAATTCACTATTACTAGAATCATGGATGTTGTAATCACACTTGGTTCGAACTCACATGAACTTATTAATATTATGTTTCAATATGAATCAACACTATTGATTTTCTTGTGCGAAATAATAAAATAATGAATAAGATATTCACAAATCACTCCTCTCCTCCACTATAAACCCTCCCTCCACAGTCCCTCTTCTATTCACTCCTCTCATGACTTGTGTATTTTATAAATTCTACTCAAATATCCTCTCAGTATCCTCCCCCATGTCCATCATCCCTTGGTCTCTTAAAAACACCAAAACCTCTCCCCTAAAGAGCCTTCCAAGGAAGATTACTTCAAAAGGTAAATTATTCTCTTCATTTCTTTTATTTCATGTTCCTTTCTTTTCTTTTTCATTCCCCACATCCTTTCAGACAAATGTTGTGATGACATCAGTACCTTACATGTACTGTAATTTTTTTATGATAAAATAATAATTATTCGTCATCTCTCCTTTATCCTTCTTTTATACTAGAAATGAAAACACCATCCGAGATGTGTTAATTTATCACATTCAAGGATGATGGGTTTTCAATTTCTATTATCATCTTCAATTATGGTTATGAAACCATTTTGATTGTTGAAACTGATTATAATATACTTATTATCACTTATTTAAGGTCCAATAATCCCTTTTTACACATTATATTAGTTTAAAAATCCAAATGAGTTCGTTGTGACCAAGAACCGCCAATTAACCCAAACAATTGTCATTGAAGTTTTATATAACAATTCATATTAACTATCAATAACCAAAATAATTTTATGACCATGTAATATTTTGGTTGTTCACTAATAACATAAAACTTCTATTCTGGACAACCATTCTCATTCTAAAAGTTTATCCTTACATGAATATAAGTAAACTGATCATGAAAACCAAGGATGAAAAACCTCCCAAATAATAAAATTTAATCTCTTAACCCATCAAAAGCCCATGAATAAACCTAATAAGTGTTGAAATTGTGGGTTCCCTAGACCCAACTATTTGGTGCTTTTGATTACTCGTATCATGTATACAGTTAGCTATACATGATTTCATCTTACCATTATAGTGTAGACTTTTCTGTATCTACTATTGAAATCATAATGTCCAAAGATTAATTGTTGTATTGAAAGGTTATAGCAGATCCCAGGCTATAATGAGAATCTCTAGATACTGTGACCTTTATATTAAAAATATGTTCTATGGTCTAAATGAATCTTACTGATCGGACACATTGTATGTTTAATTATCAGGTGTTGGGGGCTCATAATCATTGAGACTTCATCTCATGAATTTCACACTTGGGGATCTCTAGTAGTGTGATCATGAGGATAAACCTGCCAATAGGAACACCACATGTTTTGAGTGTCATTGGATTTTACTATCTACAATCATGTGTAATGGTCTCCTGACATGATATCGTTACCAATGTATGTCATTTTATCATGTTCTTTTATGAAAGACAAAATCCATGATGTTGAAATTGTGGTGCGGTAGTTTGTGTTGGGAGCGTTATTGATGGAATGACATCGGTTGAATGGACAAGAAATGATATGTAGATTTTGGGTTATGGAAGTAATATATCTTAGTCCATGTTGATCAGGATGTTAGTACCTTCATAAGACCATGGCCATGGTAGTCAAGGGTAAATCTATCCAGTTGGATCGACTACTAATAAAGCAAAAAAATGGAGATGACACATGTGTGCGTCCTGCTTTGTGAGAAATTACAAACAAATATATTATATTACATAGTATGTCTTCATAGGTTGGTTGTCCCTACTATGAAAATCCTTATCTCTTCAGGGGCCATGATGAGTTGTTAGATCATGCTCTTGGGGTGTGAGTACTATTTACTCCTATCGAGATAAGGACCTAGAGGGTCAGACACAATAGTGTATTCAAGAATCTTCCATATTCAATTGAATAGGATATTTAGAAATGGTGGTCCCCACCATAGGGGTTTGGAATTTTTCCAAGAAAAAATGATCACCAATGTAATAGATAAATTCATTTTATTCAAGTTTTGAATAATGAGAATTTAATTTATTTATTAAATGTATTTAGAGTTTTAAGTAAATAGATGAAAAATATTAATTAATGAAAATTAAAAATAATCACGGTTTATTTAATATTTATGGGAACAATTATTCATTTTTTGGACTCAATTATTATCATGTAATATATTTAATGTATTACTAGAAAATGATAATAATATTTATGACTTAGTTTAGTAGTCATAATATATCATTAATAATGAGTTTATTATTTGGGGGCTGGGTTGGAATTTCTAAATAAAAATATAACACACTATAAATAAAGGAGGAGGGGCTTTCACAAAGAAGGATTAATGGGAATTAACTATCCTCTCCTATCTCCCTTGTTCTAGAGAGAGATTTTATGGAACCAAGGAGCATAGATAGATCTACCTCTTAAGAATCTAGAGAAGTGTGATGTGATGATTATTGGAGCATAGAAGGCATCATTAGAATTCTCCACTAGCACCCAGACATCAATGAACGGCATACCCACAGTATCTTGAATCATGTGTGGACGTTCTAGAGGAGTTCGATGTCAGATTCTTTGATCAGTGATTGCCAACGATGAGCAGACATTGTGCGCATCGTCAGATTTAAACCAGGTATTTTATGATTTATGTTTGTGCTTAAAACCCTTCACGTGAGATCCTCTACTTAAACCATGCAGCTATTCACCAACATTATCAAGATTATTTCAATCATTGGTGAAATTTGTTAAAATACCACCTGTTTGGGGCTTCCGTTGCACACCTAGTTCCCTCAAGTGGAATCAGAGGGACGCATGATGTTTTTAAGTGAATTGAAAAATTAAAATTTCATTAAGCTATGAAGAGGGAATCGATACGGTCCCAACACCATAGAACTCACCTTAATCTGAAATCCTATGATCATTCTACGTTCATCCGAAGTTTTAAGTTCGGATTAAAAATTGGTAGTTTAATGAGGTTCTAAATTATTGAACCATTATTTTATTATCTAAATCCTATTACACCATAATAGTATTTTCTGGTGAGGATTATTAATTATTATTTTTTTAATAATTTTGTTATAATAAAAATAGTTCTTTGAAAAATTAAATTTTCATTAAGCTATGAAGATGGCATCGATACGGTCCCAACACCGCAAAACTCACCTTAATCCGATATCGGATGACCATTCTGCGGTCATCCAAAGGTTTAAGTTCGGATTTAAAACTGGTAGTTTAATGAGGTTTGAAATTATTGAACCATTATTTTATTATCTAAATCCTTTTACACAGGAATAGTATTTTTGGGTGAGGATTATTAATTATTATTTTTAGAATAATTTTGTTATAATAATAATAGTTCTATTATAATAATAATTTAATTATTATAATATTTTTATTATATTAATATTTTTAATATTATTATTTTATTATTATTTTTGTAAACCTATATAGGTTTTAGGAAAAAATTTAAAAAGGGGATATGACTCAATTTTTTGGGTAAAGTTGATTTAAAAAAATAAAAAAAAGGAGATGACCCACTTTTGTGGGTCAAGTTAATAAAGACTTTAGGGTTTGGGGGGGCGACCGGCCCCCCGATTGTCTTCCTCCCAAGGCAAGAGGAATCCCCTTCAGTCACCTCCCTGCACCAGGCTGGCAACGTGGCGCTGGTCGGCCGCATCCTCCCAACAACCCAAGTCAGCCGCCCCTCTTGGGCATGCAACAGGGTGCAGCGGGCAGACTTCTGAATGGCGCACCACGCTGCCAGCCGGCCTCTTGCCTTTCGGCACACCACCATCGTATGCCCCCTTTACCATCCCACACTAGGCTATCCTCCATTTTCCATCTCCTCTCCTCATCCGTACGACTACCCTCCATCTAATCTCCTCCATGTTGGTCGGCCCTCTCCCAGGCATGCTGCACCGGCGCCCCACGGTGCCTCAAAGGACTGTCTCTGGTTGGCACCCTTCCATGATCTTCTCCTAGCCATGAATAGACTCATCATGGAACCTCCCTCCACTGGCACAACTATTCCAAGCCACCAGTCCGGTCTCCTTCGGCCAAGCATGCCACATAGGCACCCTCTGGGGCCTTCCTGCTTGAACTCTCATGCACGTGCTGACAGTCGCATTGGGTTCTCACTATCGTTGCCACCCCATCCAATATCTGCTAGAACAGTTCACGATTGACCCACCACATTTTGGCCATCACCCAATCCTCCAAGCGAGAAGGTAACCTTCACTATCCCAAAATAGGTCTGGGCGGGTCTGTCCAGCCCGGAACAAGCTTGGGTGGACCGACCCGGCCCAGAACACCCCTACACAGGGTTGGTACCACCCGAATTAGGCATATGCAGGTTTTCCCTGACCCTCAAAATCCCTTCCCAAAAGGTTTATGGGCCCATGTGATTTAATCTAATCAAAAACTTAATTAAAATAATTAATTTAATTTCAGTTGAGAATTAAATTAATTAAATATTAATTTTTGTTTATTAAAATTTAATGTTGTGTATTTAATTTAATTTGGGGTGTAATTAAATTAATTATTTTATTTTATTTTATTTTTAAAATTAATTTAATTTAATTAGGACTGAACGACTTTAAAATATTGAATTAAAAATTATAGTGAAATTTTAAATTCAATTAAATTATCTTGAATTTATTTAATGCAAGTATAATTTTTATTCTACATTTATTTAATATATGTGAGTTTAATGTGTATATATATGATCATGAGCCTTAGACCGACTGATGTATGTCTGGTGCTTATTTATTTAATTACTTATTTAATTATTTCTTGTAGTTTTGTAAGAATTGTTTTAATTAAAAAAAGGTGATCTTCATATAATTTTAGAGTCGTTATATATATAAGTCCATGTGCACCCATTATGAGTTGTACATTTTACTCCATGAGATCCCCTCCCCTGCATGTAATTAATGTTATATAATGACAAGAAAACTAGTGACGCAGTTCATGCCGAGTCATGAAGGTGCACCATCCAAGAGATCTGATACATTGGAGGGGGAAACCCTACAATACAAGTTGCAAGCTATGTGACTCAAGGTATCACCCCTAGGGTTTAGGTTGGTCCATTATTTACTCAACAGATCAACCATTAGTGTCAGCTCATGATCATGTTGTCGTTTTATTTTTCATGGTTTATTATTTTGTGAATGTGTAGTTAGAGCGCGATCACATAGAATAATAATAAACAAGCATGCAAGATAAATTGATCATGTGATGCGATGAAGTTTTCTATTTCATGCATGTTCATTTGTGAGTATGATCACATAGTGCATGATTATAAAAATAGAAAATTATTTGTTTCATCACATCAAAATTAATAAAACCCTCAAAGATATATTAAGTCATAACAGCCATCTATCATTCAAAATTGGACAAAACAGAGTGTTTGGGGTACTGGTAAAGCCATAATTGAGGGTGTCTCTTACTACAGGGTAGTCCTTATAAGAGTTATGGGTCAACAAAACTAAAGTTCTAGTAAGTATTATCCATAGATAACTTTCTATCATTTTAGAGGAACGTGTTGAGTAAATCAAGTTCTGATTTTAGAAGTCAAGAATTCACTCAATAGATCAAGGAACTGCAAGTTAAAGTAGTCATCCAGCCAAAATCCCACCTTGAACCCTCTAAGTAGTGGCATAGAAATAGCTTGTAGACTATTAGGGGTTGTTATGAGATCCTTTCCACTAGAATACTCATGAAATGGAGTATTCTGATTCTAACATAGAGGGTTCTTAGAATCCGATAAAATATTGGGAGACATTTAATTAATTATTTAATCAAAATTTATAAACTGATAATCCACATAAAAGGAACTAATATGCTAAAGTTTACTTTTTTAGAAAAATGGAAAGTTAAACCACATGTTCAAAAACTGAGATATTATATTGGTAAAATTAAATGTCCAAACTGGCATGAGTATCCAAAAATAATATGAGTTCTTGCGCATAGTATTATGATATAAGAAACTCAAGGTACCAGTGTCCCCAAAACTGTTAAACTACCTCAATAAGTGAGGGTGAAATTGCTTATAGGAGACTAATGTTAAAAGTATATGATAGTTATATCATTATGCTTTCATCAACGTCCAGTGTTAGTTTTGATCACTACACCAAGATATAGATGATAAAACATGAAGTCTCATCACTAATATTTTTTATAAAGGAGAAAGCGAAACAATCATATAGATAATTAAATGCTACACCAGCATGTGTAAATTGAAAGACTGGTCATGATCTTTAAATGGATCCCTTTCTCATATCATTTTCACCACATTACACAAGTCTCGTTTTATGTTTCAAAGTGAACAAGTATTGAGTAAACACTTCATTACCAATTTAGTTATGGTTCTCCAAGATAATAAGAATATCAAAGATAATTTCATCTTTAATTATTATGGAAAATAAATGGATAGAAAATGAGAAATGGAAACGAGTAAAGTAATGCCAATGGCACATTTGCGATGTCCTTTAATGAGTGAGGTATTAACAAAGGTTATTTTAATTTCATATTATAAAATAATAATATGGAAGATTAAATGAAATTAACTAAATTAAAGAAGCAAGTTACCTACTTCTTCTTTAGGAATATTCATCACTGTAATGTTTCCATTTTACTACTTGGGTATTAAATATAATATGATAGTGACATATGCATTCTAATATGGTAACCAAGTAAATATAGAAACTATATTGGAAGTCAGATGTATTCTCCAAGTGGCTGAGAAAGGGTCATACCTAGGCCTGTGGTGAGAAATGCACAACTTCATTAATTTCCAAGTGAAAGATTCATGTTGAAATATTATTGAGTATAACCACAAACATTAGTCTCATGTGTCCTTGTACGCAAGGAGACATTTTTTCATGTTCTGAAATTAATTTTGTTTTTGGTATTTAATACTCAGTCACTAGTTCAATAATAAATGAATCATATGCAATGAGTGATGAATATAAATGTAAAAATATACCCAGTTGTGGAAAGATAATTCATTATCAATAAAAACTAAAAGTAGATGTAAAGAAAAATACATAGTATAGTATTTAGGCTCAGTGAAGCTAAATAGTTATAGTATTATCGAACTATTTAGTTTGGACAAAGAAACCTTTGGAAATAAAGGTATGTCACAAAGATTTTGGAAATAGTTCAAAAAGTTAACTTGAACTATTCCAAGGGTAAAACAGAGGTATGAATATAATTCATAAGATTCCTTTAAGTAATTAAGGAATAATAAATTTTAGTATATGCATGGTCATAAGATATGAGCTACTTCGAGCCAGCAAGCGGAAGAATATCTTGACTATATAATCATCGATCATAATAATGTAGTGTGGAGTAATTCCTAAATGAAAATTGCCTTATCCACATTGGGGCATTGATGTTAATGAGGAGAATCAATAATTAAGTCTTAAATGTTAACATTGATCAACAAAATTTAGCATGGAGTAATTCCTAAATCCACATTTTATACATCAAAGTCATGATGTTTGGAGTATCGATGTTATAACCTACAACAACTTCCAATATTTCATGAGATTATTTTCAAATAACGGGGAAATCTCATAACCATATTCCAACTATAAATGAAAAATGAATATCATACGAGTCATCATTTGATGGAAATTAATTATGTCATACAGACATGTGTTTATATGCAAAGAGTTTTTTAGGACATAAACAAGCATGCATCAGGTACAAACACAATGTTCATCTATTGTAATTATCCTAATGGTTTCTTAGGATATTACATAAATTCCTTATATAGAAAAGTAGGTAGTCAAGTAATAGACTACACTTCTATATAAGGGTGAACATCTCTATTAGAGATAGTGGGATCTATATTGAATTTTGTATATTCAATGCTCAAGATGCAAAAATTATTGGCATGGGAACTAGTTCCACAAGTGCATGTGGAACAAATTATGTTCCAGAGACACATACAGCGTAGGAAGGATAAAATGGTGGTGATGATTTTTATATTCACCGCGGTCAGTGATCTATTGTTCAATGTAACTAATATTGATTACAATTAAGCATTGTATGGAAATTAACTAAAATTGATAAGACCAACTAAAATACAATTAATGGATTCCATGTATCAAAGTGAAAAGGGTTTTATTATTTTGAATACTTCGGTGGGTATTTAAGTGAGCTAATACATGGATTGTACAAGCGTGGTACCAATAAGTCTCAATTGGTTAGACCAAGTCTTTATGCCTAAATCCGTTAGAATTTTAATTATCACAGCTAATTTTATGATCATATTATTGAGAATTTGATGTCATGACTACCAATTAAGGATGGTGTCTAAATGACGCAACTAGAAAGGGACAACCATATTAGAGAATGCTAATAATGGTTGAAAGTTACTAGAATCCGATTTAGGATTAAAGTAAGAAAAAATATCATTGAATATAAATTTTCAAAAAAAATCCATTTCTCTACGAGAGGTTAGTTAGAGTGACAATATTTTTCGAGAAAAATATGTTCGGCAACATATGGAAAATTGATGGTCTTCAAGTTAGTTAAGACCAAGATGAAATTTATTCTCTAGTGATTGACTTAAAGTAGCAACCTATGTTATAGGGAACATGATATATTGAGTTATATATATAGGTCTATTGGTTATATTCAATCATACATATAATGAAATTGTATTGAAAAATAAAATTTGGAATAATTAAAGAGTTGAATTGTTTCCAAAGACACAGGGAATAATCTCTTTAGGTTTACATGCCTGAGACATGGAAAGAGATAAACGTGGTGAGTTTAAGTCCATACGCTTATGTGATGGATTAATCATGTATGACATGATATGTACAATAATTTATATTTCCAAGATATACTTTATAATAGGAAAATATCATTTATATCCAAGAGTACTACAAGGGATGTAGTCAGAACTATCGGATTGTACTTCTGAAACTACAAAAGTTATGTACCTGGTAATTGGAGAAGAAAGGATACTAGTTTTGAGGGATAAAAACTAGTCTTACATAGACCAATGTAATCTACTACTATATTTATGGTAAATACTATGAGCGAGTAAATCTCATTTAAGTCAATGGTAGTTATACCTACAAATACTGAGTACATTGCAGCTTCTGAGGCATATAAGAAGTAGTTATTAAATGCAATGTTTTACTTCAGTTCTTGGAATTTCACTTGGTAAGAAAAGTATTATCATAATTTAAATTATTATATTCTTAATAGCCAATATGTCAAGTTATGATAGTTAACAATAGGGATATGCTCTGGATACCATCTCTTGAGAAGTTTTACTCAAAAATACAAGGTTGTAATAGTAGAATAGCCATGCAGTGGAACTATAGTGAACCTAGTAGCTAAATTTGTTACTCTGTAGAAACATGATGTTCATCATGTGAATAGATAAAAAGTTTGTTTAGTAAGTTGGCTTTAGTGCAAGTGGGAGTGTTGAAATAGTGGGTTCCCTAGACCCAACTATTTAGTTCTTTTTATTACCATATTGTGTATACAGTTTTCTATACATGATGTCATCTTACCATTGTAGCGTAGAGTTTTCTGTATCCACTATTAAAATCTTAATGTCCAAAGATTAATTGTTGTATTGAAAGGTTAGAGAAGATCCTAGCCTATAATGAGAATCTATAGATACTATGACATTAATCATAAATATATGTTATATGGTCTAGATACATCTTACTGATCGAACACAGTAGATGTTTGACTATCAGGTGTTGGAGGGTCATAAGCATTGAGACTTATTCTCATAAAGTTTGCACATTGTGATATCTAATAGTGAGATCATGATGAAAAACCCACCAATAGGAACACCACATGTTTCGGGTGTCATAGGATGTTCCTATCTAGGATCATGTGTAATGGTCTCCTACCTTGAGATCATTACCAATGTATGTCAATTGATCATGTACATTGATTCAAGAAAAAAATTGTGATGTTGAAATCGTTGGGAGGTAGTTTGTGTTGGGTGCGTTGGTTGAATGGTAAAGAAAGGATTTGTCACTTCTAGGTTATGGAAGTAATATATCTGAGTCCATGTTGGTCAAGATGGTAGTACCTTCATAAGACCATGTTCATGGCAGCCCAAGGTAAATCTATCTAGTTAGATCAACTTATAATAAAGAATGGAAAAGGGTGATGACACATGTGTGCATCCTTATTTAGGAGATATTACATACAAATAGATTATATTACACAATACATGTTCATAGGTTGGTTGTCACTACTCTGACAATCCTTATCTCTTCAAGGGTTGTGATTGTTGCTAGATCTCACTCTTGGTCTATGAATACTATTCACTACTGTCGACATATAGAACTAGAGGGTCGTACACAATAGCGTATTAGAGAATCTTCCATATCCAATTTAATAGGATATTTGGACATGGTGGTCCCCACCAAAGCGGTTCGCGATTTTTTCAAGGAAAAATGATCACCAATGCAATAAATAAATTCATATTATTCAAGTTTTGAATAATGAGCATTGAATTTATTTATTAAATGTATTTATGATTTTTAATTAAATACATGAAAAATGTTAACTAACGAATATTAAAAATATTCAAGGTTTGATTAATATTTATGGGAACAACGAGTCAAGTTTTGTACTTAATTATTATCATATAATATATTTAATATATTATAATAAAATGAAAATAGTATTTAAGAATCATTTTAGTAGTCATAATATTTCATTAATAGAGCATTGACTATTTAGGGGTCGGGTTGGCATTTCCAAGTAAACACATAACACACTATAAATAGAGGAGAATGGGATTTCACAAAGAATGATTCATGGTAATTATCTCCCCTCTCCTCTCTATCATGTTATGGAGAGAGATTATCTAGATCTAAGGAGTTCCGGTCAATATCCCTCTCAGGAATCACAAGAAGAGTGATGCGATGATCATTAGAGCATTGAATTAATCATTTTAATTCCGCACTATAACCCGGACTTCGATGAATGTTATTCCCGCAATTTCTTGAAGCATGTGTGGATGATCTAGAGGAGTTCGATGTTAGATTTTTCGAGAAGTGATCACTAATGATGAGAAGATGTTGTGCAAGGATTTGGATTTAAAACAGGTATTTTACAATTTATTTTTGTTCTTAAAACCCTTCGCATAAGATCCTCAACTTAAATAGGGGAGTTGTTTGCCGACATCGACAAGATTACGTCGATCGTTGGTGAAATTTTTAAAATCCCACCTGTTTTGGGATTTCAATGCATACTTGGTTCCTTCAATAAGGATATACTAAATCAATTAAATAAATAATATGTTTTGGATATATTAATTAATGAATTTAATTTGGTTATAAAATACACTAAGATCTAGTTAATAACACCATCGTACTTAAGGTAAGGGTTTCTCTAACTCACTTCCAATTTTGTGATATATTATGTATTTAATACTATTAATTATGTATGGTGTATGTATACTACCCATTGATGTTTCATATCATGAATCTCTTTATCTTAATGATATTAAATTTATCATTTTATAATTACAAATTTTTTTCATATGATTCAATTGATTACAAAGTTGGAAGTATTTTCTACCTGAACCTCCATTTTCATTATGGTTACTCTTATTCTCTACTCACCTTAATGAAATTATTATTTATTCTTATTTACTCCTCATAAATTATTTTTTATTGTTCTATATATTTTTACCAATCATAATCCTTATTTATTTTATGGTGAGTTACATGTTTTAAAATAATATTTCAAAAATTCTTCTGAAATGCATGCCTGATTCAAGGAACTTATCAAATTATTACCCATTTTGAAGTTTACTCTATAATATATTTTAAGACAAATTTATCTTTCTAAAATAACACAATTTAACAAGAAAAATATAATTTGGTTCATTTCTATTTTTATGAAATCAATCATTCATTTTCGCTTTAAAATAACTTTAATGAATTTCTTAAACCGCACCAAAATGTTTTAATTCTAAAGCTTCTTTAAAAACACTTTTTACATGATTTCACTTTAGTGGGACATTATTTATGCCTCAAATGTAATATCAATGTCCTTACCTTTTATTTTCTAGGATATAAAAGTTTAAAACCATATTTATGAAAAATACATTTGATTTTCTAAAAGAACTCTTCTTTCCAAAGTAAAATATATTTTTCTCACCGCACTTTAACATTCATGAGATATATTCCTTGTTACCCAATTATTACTTGAATTTGGTGTATGTACTTCCCATTGGTATATCATATCAAGAGTCTCCTTATTCTCATGATATTATAAGGGAGTGTAATTTAAATGTTTCAAGGTGGTATGAGACACTTTGAAATGTTTAAGGATTATTTCCTCAAGAATTTCGCAATGGTCTCATTTAAAAGTACCTTTATTTATGTCAACATCCTTTGATGAATATTTTATTTCATATAGGTTTATATCATATGTTATAATCTAAAATATATTTTAATGGGTTTATAATTAATTTGACTATGGATATGCTATCTTGATACCATTCACCACATTACTCTGAATGGTTAGTGTTTATGTTTAAGGATTGGGGAAGTATTTAAATTTCATATATTAGATTAAATATGAATGTATATATTTATTATGTTCACCCCATTCATATAAGGAATGCATTGGACTTAGTAAGTGATGTGTAGAGCTCGCGATATCCCCTCGATGCATTGGTAGGTATCATGATAAAAACTATGGTCTTGGCATGAGGCCTTGACAAAATGGTTATTTATGGTCTTAGCATGAGGCTTGATGGTATGGTTATGATGTCCAACATTATGAATTCCCTCATTATGAAACTAGTAATTTAAAGTCCATGTGGTTATTCAACTACTATAATACCCATGATTATGCTTTATTATGGAATTATTATTTAGCTCTTATTCTTTCTATAATGTGTTCAGGTTTAATTTTAATGGGATGTTTTTTTAGTTATTTGTCATTCCTAATTTTTATGTTTATGTTTATGATATATTCTACTATATTACTTACCATTACTAAGAATTTGAGTTCACCCATTTCTTATGATTCTTTCCCCAGGTTATGAAGAATAAAATTTTGAATAATCATTCAAGGATGAGGTTTATTTCATTTTATATTGTATCCTGGTATATTTTATTTTTCAAATTTATTATGGGTATCTTGAATGTAATCTAGTCTTCCAAGACTGCTAAATTGATCAGTCCTTCGGGATTTTATTCCTTGTAATCATGATAATGTAACATAACAATGCACCAGCTCAGAGCTTCTGAGGTCAGGGTTTTACATAAATTTTTAGATACAATAGGTATGATTTCTTGGCCATGTAATTTTTGAAAGGGGTGTTTCAGTGGATCTTGAGAAGATAAAAGTAGTTATCTCTTTGAAACAGCCAAATAATTTGGCTGAGATGTGAAGTTTTCTTGTTCTAGCTGGTTATTATTGATTCTTTGATTGTGACTTCTCATAATAGCTTATCCTATGACATATTTGATAAAGAAAAATGTTCCTTTACATTGGATTGAGGAATTCCAGAAAAATTTTCAAGGGATAAATGTTCACCTTACATCAACACCAATATTGATTCC
Source organism: Viscum album (assembly GCA_963277665.1). Lineage (NCBI taxonomy): Eukaryota > Viridiplantae > Streptophyta > Magnoliopsida > Santalales > Viscaceae > Viscum > Viscum album. Next base: position 193,952,661 of record OY728165.1, on the reverse strand, counting down.
AAAATTAGGAAAAGGATACATGGTGTATTTTGATGCTTCAGGATCAAGGTTGGTATGTGTTCTCATGAAAGGGTATTGTTTTTTTGCTTATGGATCAAGTAATTTACAAGTGCATGAGAAGAAATATCCAATACATGATTGGAGTTAGCTATTATAGTCAATGATTTGAAGACTTGGCATTATTATCTCTTGGGTGATAATTTTATTATGTTCATGGATCATAAGATCTTGAAACATATTTTATCACAACGATATTTGAATTTGATGCAAAGAAGATGGATGTAGTATCTCCCAATGTTCTACTTTGAATTGATGTATACACTGGGTAAAGGAAATTAGATGGATGATGCATTATGCATAATTTCATATGCTCAGTTTGAAAAAAGAGGCTTCAGATGAGTGGCAGTTAATGTCATTCTTAGCCAACATGCATGTGGAATTTGAAGACTGAGGAGATGTTTATATTTTTTTAGTTTTGGTGGTTCCTGATTTTTTAAATATGTTTAAAGGGGTATATAATTCCAATTCATAATGTCTTGCAATGAGTTCAAAACTCAATGGTGGGGAGACCATTGAGGGATGGAAGATGGATGAGATTTTAGTGTCGTGGTTCAGGAATCAGATGGTTGTACCTATATATTTTTAAGAAAAACGTCTTCATGCTTACCACTATTCAATATGGGTTCTTAATATGAGAATATAGAAGATGTATAAGGCATTGAAAGTTCATTTTTGGGGTTTTGGGATAAAAAGTAATGTGGTTGAGTTTGTTTTGAGATACTTAAATTTTCATCAAATTAAAGAAAAACATTAGAGATTAGTAGGTATGTTGAAGTCTTTACCAATTCCAATTTTGAAATGGGAGTAGATAGCTATGAATTTTTTAGTAGGCCTCCCAGGAAGAGTTTAGAAATATGATGCCATATGGGTGATAGTGGATCGTATTACTTAGTCAAAACATTTTATCTCTATTCATTAAACTCATACGGTGGAGTTTTTATCCAAAATCTATATCCGAGAAGTGGTAAAGATACATGGCATACCATTTTAGATCGTATCAGATAGAGATCCAAGGTTTACATCTCATTTATGGAAATCCTTACATAAATTCTATTGATACTCGATTGAATATGAGTATGGAATATCATCCTTATATGGATGTCCAATATGAACAGATGATACAAATGTTGGAAGAATTTTTTTGGGCTTCTGTAATGGATTTTGGAAGCTCACAAGAAGATCATGTTCCATTAGTGTAGTTATTATATAACAATAGCTACTAGGCCTCAATACATATAGATCCTTTAGAAGCATTTTATGGTCATATTTGTATTTCTACACTCTATTGGGTGGAAATAGGTGATACTTCACTAGTTGGACTGACCCTTGTCCAAAAAACAACTAAGAAGCTACATTTCATCAAAAATAGGAAGAAGACGGACTAGAGTCATTAAAAATCATATGCAGATAATTGTCGATGGCCATTATCAATCATGGTGAGTGATCATGTGTTCTTGGAGATCTCTACAAGGCATGGAAATAATCATTTTTTAAATTAGTGCAGGTTATATCCTTGATATATAGGCCCTTTTGAGATACTAGAATGGGTTGGTGAGGTGTCATATCATTTTTCATTGCCACCATGGTTCAGTGTGGTAAATATTGTGTTTCATGTATCTCAGTTGAAAAAGTATCAGCCTTATCCTGACCATGTGATCAGATGGGATCATGTTGACCTATATCTAGATGCTTCATTAATACATATCACAATGCGAATTGTGGATAGTCAATATAAAGTCTTCCTTAGAAAAACCATCAGTCTAGCACGAGTTTTGTGGAAACATGGTCAGACTCAGGAAGAGACTTGGGAATGTGAGAAAGAAATAATAGAGAAATTGACAGAACTATTTTAAGGAAATTATGGTTTTATACTTTTCGGATATGGAAAGACCGAGGGTGGGGAGAATATACCACCCCCCCAGTTTTAGGTAAGTAACCCTTTAATTGTAATTTTTATGTATATAAATTATCTGGGTAAAGTTTTGGAGAGTTTGAAGAAATTTTGAATTGTTTTTGTGGATTTTCTGTAGGTTCGTGGTTAATGAAAATTTTTGGAAAACAATGAAACACCTGTAGGAAAACATACATAGTGAGATAGGGGAAAAGGGAAGGAAAATGGTCGGTGTATGGTTTGTCCAAACCATATGGATGCCTGGTAGAATTCTTGTGATTTGAAATATGGCTTTAGTTTTCTTCAGGTAATTGCTTCAGCATAGTTGGGGAATGGTTTGGATACCATGAAAGGAAACCATGTGAGTTTCATCCTTAAGTTAGTGTTTTTCATGTGGTTAGTACACAATTTTCCAAACTATGCGGAAAAGTTGTGTGCAGTTAAAAAAACTATATCTAAAAAAAGTGGATCTAGGTCAACCTTGTGTTTTAATGCCTTTTCATGCCCCAAAATAAACCTAACATAGGATTTGTTTTCTCAAAAAGTTCAATTAAGGTTCTCCCATCAATATAGAGGTGATACAAATGCTTCCCTTGGTAATTAGAAGCTGGATTCTCATGGTAAGTGATCATTCATGATTGTTCTTAACAGTTTGCTTATATCTACTTCTCCCTTTCTCTAATTTTATTAGATTTATGCCCGTTTTGGTTATATCTAAGGTTTTAGATTCCAAATATGATTATATTTAGCCTTTTTTATGATACGTTAGGATATCATAGATGGGTTCATAGAGATTTAACATGGTTTAGTGATTTTTTCATGGATTTTATCATTTTAACCAAAACTCTCGAGGTAGGTGGCTTCACTCTCAACACCTCTTTCTAGAAATGATTGGATTAGTTTCAAATTAATTTAATTTCTTGACTTTTATTGTGAAATTTTGGTGCAAATCATGATATAAATCCTCTTTAGTGATGATTTATGGTTTTTGGTGAAATTGTGGAATTGTGGTAATTTTATTGTGCAACGTTCTTTGGTTTCTTGATTTTAAAATGTTTTTTTTAATATGGATTTGCTCAATTTTTTAAATGGATTGTTGGAAAAAGGTTTCCAATAAAAATATTATTTTATTGAAATGGTTTTTGGCATGGTTTTTGGGAATAATTGGTGTGTGTGTGTGTGTTCATATTTCATTTACAAGGTTTGGCTGAAATATGACCTTGTACTTGGTGCCAAAGGTGTAATGGAACACACGATTTAATTATTTTTGATGAATTTATAGATCGACGAGAAACCACTCATGAGTATGGAACTTTCATAATAAATCATGCATGTTTAGATATGTTGAATGGAATGGTTATGAAAAATGGAACTGGTGAAATGGTTTTAAAGCATTGTTTGGTTTCTTTCATTTAAAAATGGATTTTGTTGGAAACCTTGTTCATATGAATCTTGTTTATATTTAGTTATAATTTTTTTTTTATTTTTTTTATATGAATTTGTTTATATAAATGTTTCTAACTTTTTTATCCTAGTGGCATTAACAGGGAAGAAAATGGGGAAAACCTACTGAGTTTTTGTACTCACCCCTACTTTTTCACATTGGTGATTTTGTATATGTCATCTACTGAAACATGGGAAAGGTAAAGTATCACACATATTTAGCACAATATTGTGATACATGGGATATTTGGTGAAGTTATATCATGGAAATTATGGAGCTTTGGAGTCATGTGTTTGTCTTGGGGTTTTAATAGTTTTTCTTTTGATGTTTACTTTGATATTGTAGTCTTTCATTGTGGTACATTTATTTAGTATTATTTTTATAAATTAAATTTTTATTTTTCTTTCATTATTATCTTGGATCATATAATGGTCTATTTGGTTATGTATTATTTTTATTAGTTAGTTTATTATTAAAGGGAAACTTGTCCCCCACATGTATTGAATCCCTTTTTCATTTATTGGCATCCTTTGGAATCTAGAGGATGTGGCTTAAGGCCTAGTAAGATCTCCCCTCCCTCTCAATCCAATGAGATAGGGAAGAATTTTACAAATGGTATCATTTTTTTTGGTCTAAAAGTCTGTTTAAGACAAATGGTATCATATTTTTTTGGTCCAAAAGTCTATTTGAGACAAGTAGTATCATATGTTCCTTACTTTATAGAACAAGTGGTCTATGTATTGGTTGGTTTTTTATTTGGTATTGGTTGTCATTCTTGGATTTGAATTCAATCTGGTCAATACTTTGAGTTTGGATCATAGAGAGGAGTAGTATTTTCGGGACATGAAATGTATGGTATAAAAAGACGCAGCTAACCATTATATGTTGAACATTAAGTTACCATGGATTTTGGTACATAAATGTTTTAGAGACACTTATAAGACATCGAATCTCATTATCATGGGTTTAGCCAATGAGATGAGCATGACATGAATTAGAGGAATGAATTACCACTAGTAGTTCATACATAATTTTGATTAATGATTTATGATTTCATGCAAAAGTGTAGATTTTTAAAAAAATTGAATGTGTTTTCAAATAAAATATTTTGAAAAATAACAAGGTTGTGCTATTTTGAAAATAGTTTGATTTTCAAAAGCTAGTTGAAATTTTCCAAAAATGGTTGAACATGGAAAAGGTTGATTTCTGGAAAGAAAGTTTTTGATAGTTAATGGGATAAAATTTGAAATGTTAAGACTTAATTTTCTATAGATTTAGACTTATAGCATTGTTGTTTGTTTAGAAAATGGTACCTGTTAGGCCTCATAGAAACCAACTGGAAGAAGCTGCGGAGAATGTGGTTTCACCTGAGCCATAGGTGAACTAAATTTTTTTTCAAATTATTATCCATGAATTTCAGGTTGTGGACATAGGGAATCAGAGGGATGATCCAAGACAAGTGGATCATTCAATCTACTTCTAGAAGCAGAAACCACTCATCTTACAGGGTGATTCTTAACCTAAAAAGGTAGAGGTGTGGCTGAATAGGATGAATCATATCCTAAACTTCATGAGCACACCATAAGAGTTGAAATTCAAGATTGTGATGTATATTCTCAAGGATCATTCATTCCAATGGTGGGATATAGAGGTGTAGGATAAAGTTGATAAAGGAATTGTTTGGTATAATTTTGAGGAATTGTTCATCAAACAATTCTATCCTCACTTGTTCAAGATCTAGATAACGATGGAATATTTCATCTTGAAGTAGGAAAATGTTTCTGTCACAGAGTATGTGGGTCAATTCATAAATTTAGTTCACATTGAACCTGAAGATGTTTTGAGTACATCCTTGAAGGAACACATCTTTGAATTAGGGATAAGGTAGAACATTCTCTTAAATATTTCCATTCATTGTATTACTAAATATATAGAGATGGTCAATAAAGAGATAGTGGTTGAAAGGGACATCTCAGGAGTAATTCTAAGAGAATGTTTGTTAATACCCATGGGATACAGTGGGAAATATAATGTTGGGGGAAATAAAAAGAGGGACACTTAATTCCACGGTTGGAGTGTGAATCAGAATCAAATGGTAGGATCAGTGAATCTTCCATCGAGATCCATAAAAAACGGGATGTTTCCAATGTGGTTCCCTTAACCACATGAAGTGAGAGTGTACAGAACCACCAATATCATTCCCTAATTTCAATAATACGGGACATCTTCAGTAGTATTTTTTCAGTGTTATGAGGTGAGGTGCTCAAGACACTTCTCAAGTAACATAGGTGTCATATGTTTCGACGGGGAGAGGGAAGAAGAATAAATCTCATTAGTAAAATAAATCTATCCATGGTGATTATAGGAATACCATTAATCCTCAGTAAGGGAAATCATAGAAGGTAAATAAAGAACAAAGTGTAATGCACCGTCCCTAGTTACCTAGAGTTGGTGCATTATTACATAACATTGGAATGATCACAAGAGATCAAGTCTCGAAATACTGATTAGTTTAGTATCCTTGGAAGTACTAGATACATACATAAGTTTTACATTACATTATGAAATTTAAAAACAATAACATTGTTTCCCCTTTGAACACACTCATAACACTTAGAATATTCCATCAGGTCAATCATAATATACTTCTTCACATCCTGGAAAAAATAAAACATAAGAAAGGGGTGAGATCAGATGCTCAGTAAGGATAACAATATAGCGGAAACTTTCATAAATAAGAATAAACATTTAAGGTAATGTATAAGACTAAAACACAATCATTTTAAAGTTAAAAATAATCATAATATAAAAAATATAAATCAAATAATTCCATTTACTTATTTACATGGATATTCTACTAGTCAAATAATCACATGAAATATCAATAGCTAATTTCATAATGATGGAATGCATAATATCGGACATCATAACCACATAGTCAAGGCCTCGTGACAAGACTAAAAATAAGACTTTGTCATGTACTTGTTCCATGAAACAAGTTTGTCTCATTAGACCTACCGATTCATCGAGGAGCTATAGCGGGCTCCACCCATCACTTACTAAGTCCAATGCATTCATCATATGAAAAGGTGGAAACATAACATAAAAATTTGTATTAAAACTAGCATATGAAATGTTAATACTTTAACCATAAACCATGAATGGTATAAAAATAACACATCCATATTCAAACATATAACAAAACCTTCAATACAATATAGAATATTGCATCATAATAAATCAACTTCAAATAAGTGTAAAATTCATCAAAGGATGTTGACAAAGATGAAATCAAAAATATTTGAGGGAAATATCAATTTATATTTTTACATAATTTAAAAGTCATGTAATTATAAAAGAAAAAATTTATTTTTAAAATATTCTAATAATATTGTAAGGGAAGCATAGAAGGTATTATAACGTCGAAAAATAGCTGCACCTGTTGTATAAGTTAAAAACATTCTTACCTTAATTGTCAAAAAAATCATAAAGTACCTTATTTGGAAAACAAAGGAAATATTCCTTTCAAAACATGTTATAAAAAATAAAAAAAAGTTATAAATGACTTTACCCCATATTCTAGGAAATAGTAAAAATGTTTTGAAATATATTTTTAAGAAACACAGATGTGGATGATAAAGAAGTCCTAGTAGATACTTACGTATAAACAACCTCAGATAAATAAAGAGATTCTAAAATTAACTCTTACCTTTTATTGTTCCTTAGTATAGGATACATTAACCTATTGTATAATGGTAAAATCATTGTTATTAAAATATAAAAGAACCACATACATAAATATGATATCATATATTATCTTCTAATATTGCTTTGTAAATAATATTTCAGTAGAATCATTGTTTTGGGTGTTAACAGATTCATTCTCCATTATATGTTTTGTTATGTAAGTCATGTTTGTTATGGATAGGATGTATTTAATTCATATCCATAATGATATTAAGTTCTTAAACATTATTTTTAATCATACAATTAAAACTATTCTTGAATGGTTACGATGGGGAATGAATCTCATCGCATTCATGGACACCGTAATCCGTACATATGCACGAGCGGAAATATCATTCTATTGGTGGTGAAATTCTATGTAATTGGATGTTATATCACATATAAATAATCTTTATCATGTTATATTTATTATTTACATCAATTATACACATTATTATACCCATCCAAATAATGAAGAGTTTAATAACAAACTACACCACGACGTGGAGATGGTAAGTCGTACATACACATGTATGGTGACTTTGTCATTCATAGGAAGGATAGAATAATGAATATAGTTGTACCATATTTATATTAACATCATAGTATGTAAAAGGTACTGGAGTTATTATTTTGTTATGAAGAAAAACAAAGAAATAGGTAGTGGAAGAAGAAAATAACTTTGGAAGATGTGATGAAATTATTGGCTCTTCTTCGGGTGCTTCCTTTTGATTTGATCAAAAGGGATCCTTAGGATGGTTTTCTGATAAAAGTAAGTCCTCTGGTTTTAATTGAGTGTGGTTGGGAGGTTATTTGAGTAGGGTTTGTCCGATTAAAAAGGATTTGGATGTATGAATTTTAGATAAGAGGAAGTACCCTTTTATAAGAGAGGTGAGGGGAACTTTAGGAAAATCTTGAAATATTAATTTATTATACAATAATATTAAGTTTATAATGGCTCCAAAAGGATTTATTTTTAGGATAAGGTGGTTCTGGGTCGAATACCTCTCAGCCAATATGTTTTAGACAATTTATGTCACCATATTAACCTTATCGTTTAGATTTAACCTGTTGTTAAATAGTTTAACTTTTACCATGTCATCTTGTATTATTATAATAAATGGTTAATAAACTTACTATAAAAATCCATAACAACACAAAGTTTTTCATTATTGTAATATCTAACCTTATCTATGTCCTTTGTCTGAACATTAATTTTTAGGAATATTATATCATTTTAAAAAATATTATTTGTTGTAAAAACTCATTTATGTCAATTTTGACACTATTTAGTATTTGGTTTTTTTCAAAATTGTAACAACATTATCACTTAGAAAAAAAATTATTTAATCAAACCTAAAAAGTCATATTAACCTATACAATTATTGTAATGCATCAAAAGTCTCAATTTACATTATTTTTTATATTTATAATATCAATTATTTTAATCATTCATTAATAAGGTAATTTCGGCATCATCATTATGTCATAAATAAATTAAATTATTTAGTTTATAAAAATTATAAATAAAATTCCATGAGATAGGTAATATTTTTATCTTTCTAATTAATATTTATAGTCAATTTTATTTTTTTTATAACCCTATATTAAAAATGGTTTAGTTATTAAACTTTGAATTTTACACTTTTAACACTTATTTAAATAAAATATCAATAAATGACCTAATCTAATCCAAGTGGATCAAAAAGGACCATATTTTATTCCTAAGGTTGATTTTGGTCGAAAAAACTTATGCAATATAATTAGGACATTTTTTAGGATAATTATAATATCATTTTTACCTTTAATTATCCTTTTTACTTTTAACTGTGGTAAATAAAATTCAAAAGTTGTTATTAACAAAAAATTATTTTCATCCTATTGAACCAATATTTACTTACTGAATTCAACCATGTCTCGAGAATTTTTGAAATTTAAATCATAGAGGCGGTAAAATTACATTTTACGCAAGTTTTCAAATGTGACTAGAATGTGGTTAAAAGACGTTAAAAATTTCAATAAAATTTTATACATATATTTTTATTATAAAATTAATCCAATGAATTAAATTGAACTTATATAGGTATTATGTGTCTATTTTTTAAAAAAAATTAAATAAGATGCCTATTTATTTAAATAAAAAAGTCAGTTTAAACAATAACGCTGTATTTTTAACTATTCATCAAAAATTGAATGTTTTCATAATATTAAAAAAAATTCACCCTAAGAAAATTTTGATATTCCAAATCCAAAAATGATGACCTTTTTGAAAAATAAAATTTAAAAATTTTCAAAAATTGGGTATTACGATTCATACCTACTTTTTAAATGACTAGATTGATTGGTCGTGGTGTGCTGGAACTGGAAGTTGTGTACAGCGCAAGCTATTGTATTATTCAAAGAGAAGCCTACCATGGAAGCTTGGGGTGTTACATTCTTCCCTACATTAAATAATTTCATCCTCAAAATTTCTAAAATATTAATACATAAAAATATTTGGGTGGTTTTTCATCATAAGTTCCTCGGGTTCCCACATTGCCTCTTCCATTTTATGGTTTCTCCAAAGAACTTTTACCAGACGAGTCATCTAGTTTCTCAACACTTGTTCTCTAGTATCAAGAATCCTGATAGGCTCTTCATAATAAGACATATCGGGGTCTAGTTTTATGTCTTTATAAGTGAGTACATGTGTTGGGTCAAGCATGTATTTTCTCAACAGTGATACATTGAGCACATCATGAACATTAGAGAGGCTTGGAGGAATTTCTAAATGGTAAGCTACAACTCCAATTAGTTTTAGAATTTTGAAAGTTCTAATGTACCTAGGACTTAATTTACCCTTCTTATTGAATCATATAACACCCTTCCATGGAGATACCTTCAAGAAAACATGATCTCCTACTTGAAATTCCAAATCTTTCCTTCAGTTATTGGCATAGATCTTTTGCCTAATTTTAGATGCTTTGATGTGTTTTTGGATAATCTTCACATTTTCCATTGTTTCTTCAACAAGTTTTGGGCCAACAAGTTTTCTTTCACCCACATCATCCCAAAAAATTGGTGTGTGACATCTCTTTCCATATAACGCTTCATATGGTGCCATTTGAATACATGAATGGAAGTTATTATTATAAGAAAATTCAACCAGAGGTAAATATTGATACCACATACCTTGAAAGTCAAGTGATCAAGACCTCAACATGTCTTCTAAAGTTTGAATAGTCAGTTCTAATTGCCCATTAGTTTGAGGGTGGTAGGCAGTGCTCAAATGTAGTTCAGTATCTAGGTGTTTCTGAAGACTTTTCCAGAATCTTGATGTGAAACATGGATCATGATAAAAAATAATTGATAGGGGTACTCCATGAAGTATTAAAAATTCATTAATATATAGTCTTTCAAAATGTTCAAGTGGTAAATCTTCTCTTATAGAAAGAAAATGTGCTGACTTGGTAATACGATCAATAATGACCCATATTGTATCATTCCTTCTAGGATTATTTGTATCCCTATAAAAAAGTCCATTGTAATATCATCCCATTTCCACTCAACTATGGGAAGAGGTTTCATGAATCCTCTAGGATGTTTTCTTCTTGAATTCACCTATTGAAAAACTATACATCATGACATATAATCAGTAATCTCCCTCTTCATGTTGTCCCACCAAAAATGTTCCTTCAAACATTTATATGACTTAGTGCTATGAGGGTGTATAGGGAAATTGGAGCTATAATCATCATCAAACAATCCCCTTTTAGATCAGGTATGTTAGGAACACAAATTCTCTTCCCAAATTTAAAAATTCCATCTTTATATATGAATTTGATCAATCTCCCATAATTTATAGCTTTAATTTTCTTTTGAAACTCCTCATCATCAGTCTAGGAACTTTTTATCCTTTCTAGTAAATATGGTTTGTCAACCATTTGAAAAAGTATTGATGGCTCACCTTCCATGACTATTCAAATATCCATCTTTATTAGATCCATGAATATAGGATCCCTTTCAACTCTCATCTTGTTCAGAACTCCATGATCCTTTCTACTCAAAGTATTAGCCACCTTATTTTCCTTCCACAGGTGGTAGTTTATAGTGAAATCATAATCCTTGAGTAGTTCAATCCATCGCCTTTTCCCCATGTTGAGTTCTTTCTATGAGAAAATATACTTAAAACTCTTGTGATCAGTATATATCTCACATTTTAAACCATAGAGATAGTGTCTCCATATCTTCAGAGAAAATATTATAGCTTCTAACTTAAGATCATGAGTATGGTAGTTTTGTTCATGAATTTATAGTTGTCGTGTTGCATGGGAAATAACTCTATCATTCTAAATAAGGACACAACCAAGTCTTTTCTTTGATGAATCAGTATAAATAACAAACCCATCAATTAATTGATCCATATTACTCCTTGGGTTACGTATATAATCTGCATCTTGCCTTACTAACCTTGTAAAGTTAGCCTCATACATTGCGACATTCTCATCCTCCTTTTCCCTCAGACTCGGAAATTATCTTTCCATATCCAATCGATGTTCATGAGGAAAGTATTTTTCAAAGAAAATATCTTTAAAATCCCTCCATTCCATATTTGATAATTCTTCATCCTCCTTTTTATTTTGAATTAATGGCCACCATTTATCTGCATCTCTTGTGAGGCGATAAACTACCCGGACAACTTTTTCCCATTCGCTACTCCCCAAAGCATGAAATATTTTCTCTAAGGAACTTATCCATTTTTCAGCTACAAATGGATTTTTATTCCCATTTAATGTTGGTTGTTGTTGCCTCATGAAGCAGTCTAACATTGATCTTTTGTGTTGTGGATCAGGGTGCTACATAAGGGCGTGTTCATTATTCATAACCTGAGTGAGTTGTCCCAAAATGGTTATAAGTTGTTTAGAACGAGTTGCATCACCAGCTTCACTTTAATTATCTTGAGTAGGAGGTCAATCCCTACATGGATTATGTGCATTGATACGGTATCCATTCCTTCCACTACGCATTATTTCTAAACAATGGCATACACTAGATTTGTTTATGAATTGCAATACATAATTCCAAAATAATAAAATACCTAATATAAATTGAACATTTTATGCATATAATCCATAATCATAAAAAAATTCTTTGAGAGAGTATTTACTCATAAATCCTTCATAATGGTTTGTAAATAAAGTGTGAATTATCCTAAGCATATCCTCTATGATTGTCGTAACCAAGAGTGCAGCAAGGCTCTTTGTTGTGCACCAGTTCTCGTTCGAGTCTAGCTCAAAGAAGTGTTTTCGGGTTTTACCCCTAGATACATTTGTGCTAGAGCTTCCTCTACCCGCTCGTATCCAGAAGGTGATGTATTTCTTGGAAAATTCACAAAATCTCTACATTACCAAAATTCTAGGAAGTTCTTCTTTACTAATCCTCAAAGTATATCTTAGGGTAATGTTCTCTAATTAGAGTTTTTCTAAATCTAGTTTCCAAGGTTTGTACTAAACTTCCTCTAATACCAACTATAACGCCCCTAACCTAGTTACCCAGAGTCGGTGCCTTATTACATAACATTGGCATGATCACAAGAGATCAAGTCTCGAAATACTAATTAGTTTATTAGCCTTGGAAGTACTAGATATAGACATAAGTTTTATGTTACATTATGAAATGGAAAAACAATAACATTGTGTTCCCTTTGAACTCACTCATATCCCTTAACCTTTTTCTACAGGTCAATCATAATATACTTCTTCACATACAGGGAAAAATAAAACATTAAAAATGGGTGAGCTTAGATTTCAGTAAGGATAATAATATAGCAGAAACTTTCATAAATAAGCATAAACATTTAAGGAAATGTATAAGAATAAACACAAGAATTTTAAACTTAAACTTTAGTATAATATGGAAAAGATAAATCAAATAATTCCATTTACTTATTCACATGTATATTCTACTAGTCGAATAATCACATGTAATATCAATAGTTAATTTCATAATGATGGAATGCATAATGTCGGACATCATAACCACATAGTCAAGGCCTCATTCCAAGACTAAAAATAACATTTTATCAAGGCCATGTTCCAAGACACTAGTTTCTCTCATGAAACTTATCGATGCATCGAGGAACTATAGTGATCTTCACCTGTCAGTTACTAAGTCCACTGCATTCCTCATATAAAAAGGTTGAAACATAACATAAATATTCATATTAAATCTAGCATATGAAATGTTAATACTTTAACCATAAAACATGAATGGTATAAAAATAACACATCCATAGTTAAACATATCACAAAACCTTCAGTACAATATGAAAGATCGTATCATAATAAATCAACTTTAAACAAGTGTAAAATCCATCAAAGGATGTTGACATATATGAAATCAAAACTATTTGAGAGAAATATCTCTTTCTATTTTGAAATAATATAAAAGTCACATAATTATAAAAGAAAACATTTATTTTTAAAAATATTCTTATAATATTTTAATGGGAATCTTTGAAGGTGTTATAATGGCGTAAAATAGCCACCCTTGCTATATAAGTTAAAAAACATTCTTACCTTAATTTGTCAAAAATGTCATAAAGTACCTTGTTTGGAAAAGGGCGGAAAGATTCCTTTCAGAAAAATTATAAAAATTATAAAAAGGGTATAAATGACTTTAACACATATTCAAGGAAATAGTAAAAATGTTTTGAAATATATTTATAAGAAACAAGGATGTGGATAATAAATAATTCCCAGTAGATACTTACATATAAACAATCTCGGATAAATAAAGAGATTGTAAAATTAACTCATAACATGTACATTTCCTTAGTCGAGGGTATGTTAACCTCCTGTATAATGGTGAAATAATTGTTATTAAATTATAAAATAACCACATACATAAATATGATATCATATATTATCTTCTAATATTGCTTTATTAATAATATTTCAGTAATATCATTATTTCGGGTATTAACTGATTCGTTTTCCTTTATATGTTTTGTTACATAAGTCATGTTTGTTATGGATAGGATGTATTTTATTCATATAAAAAATGATATTAAGTTCTTAAACATTATTTTTAATCATAAAATGAAAATTATTCTTGAATGGTTACGATGGGGAATGAATCTCATCGTGTTCGTGGAGACGGTAATCCGTACATACGCACAAGTGACAATATCATTATATTTATGGTAAAATAATATGTAATTGGATGGTATATCATATATAAATAATAATCAACATGTTATATTTATTATTTTCATCAATTATACTTATTATAATACCCATCCAAATAATAAAGTGTTGAATAACAAACTACACCACGACGCAGAGACGGTAAGTTGTACGTATGCACGTATGGTGGCTTTGTTATTCATAGGATGGATAGAATAATGAATATGGTTGTACAATATTCATAATAACATCACAGTATTTAAAAGGTACTGGATTTATTATTTTGGTATGGAAACAAAAAATAAAGAGGAATTGGAAGAAGAAAAGAACTTTGAAAGAGGTGATGAAATTATTACCTCTTCTCCGGGTGCTTCCTTTTGATTTGATCTAAAGGGATTCTTAGGTTGGATTTCTGATCAATGTAAGGCCTCTAGGTTTAAGTGAGGGTAGTTTTGAGGATATTTGATTATGGTTTGGACTATCTAAAAGGCTTTTTATGTGTCAATTTGAGAGAAGAGGAAGTACCCTTTTATAAGAGAGGTGAGGGGCACTTTAGGAAAAGCTTGAAATATTAATTTATTATACAATCTTATTCGGTTTATAATGGATAAAAAATGATTTATTTCAAGTATAAGGTGGGTATGGGTTGAAAAATCTCAACCAATAGGTTTTATACTAGTTTAGGATACCATATTAACCTTATCTTTTAGATTTAACTCTTAGTTAAATAGTTTAACTTTTACCATGTCTTCTTGTATTATTATAATAAATGGTTAATAAACATACAATAAAAATCCAGGAAGACCCCAAGTGGTTCATTATTGACATATGTTACCTTATCTAAGTCCTTTGGGCAGTCCTTAATTTTTAGGAATATTATATCATTTAATAAAATAGTTTTTGTATTAAAAACTCATTTATGTCAATTTTGACAGTATTTAGTATTTGGTTTTTTAGAAAGTCATAAAAATTTATCAATTTGAAAAAAAAAATATTTAATCAACCCTAACATGTAATATTAACCTATAAAGTTATTGGAATTCATTAAAAGTCTCTATTTACATTTATTTTGATATATATAATATCAATTATTTTAATCTTTCATTAATAAGGTAATTTGTGCATCATCATTGTGTCATAAATAAATTTATTTATCTAATTTATAAAAATTATAAATAAAATACCATGATGTAAGAAATTTTTTTAGATTTATAATGAATATTTATATTCAAATTTATCTTATGTATAACCCTGTATTAAAAATATTTTTGTTATTAAATTTTGAATTTTACACTTTTAACTCTTCTTTAAATAAAATAATAATAAATGTTCTAATCTAATCCAAGTGGATAAAAAATGATCATATTTTATTCCTAAGTTATATTTTGGTCGATAAAATTTTATCCAATAGCATTAGTACATGTGTTAGGGTAATTATAATATCATTTTTACCTTTAATTACCCTATTTACTTTTAACCGTGGTAAATAAAATTCCAAAGTTACTATTCACCCAAAAAATTATTTTCATCCTATTGAACCAAACTTTACTTACTGAGGTCAACTGTGTCTATCATATTTTTTAAATTAAAATCACAGAAATGGTAAAATTACATTTTATGCAAATTTGTGATTGTGCCTAGAAGGAGGGTAAAAGACTTTAAAAAGTTCAACAAAAATTTATACATCTAATTTTATTATAAAATGACTCCAATTAATTACATTGAACTTATATAGGTATTATATATATATTTTTACTTAAAATAAATTTTAATAAAATAAATTAATATTTAAATAATAAGTCGGTTTTAAATAATAACGCGGTGTTTTCACTATTCATCAAAAATTGAATGCTTTCAGAAAAATACCAACAATTCACCCAAAGATAATTTTGATATTTCGAATCCAAAAATGAAGTCCCTTTTGAAAAATAAAATATATAAAATTTCAACAAGTTGGTATTACTATTCATAACTACTTTTTAAACGGCTAGTTTGATTGGTCCTGGTGCGCTGGAACTCGAAGTTGCATACAACACAAGCTATTTTATTATTCAAAGAGAAGTGTACCATGGAAGATTGGGGTGTTACACAAAGTGTAGAGATGAAGCAATTATATGAAGTTGAGAAGGTGATTGTGGATGATTAGGATACACCATCTACGGTGAGAGGTATTATTCTTTTGAATTCTACCCTCTTGCAAGTGTTGTTTGATACTGGTATATCTCATTCCTTTATTTCTTCTAATGATATTAATTTTCTAATTTTAAAACTTGAGCTTATTCCCTCTATGATAAACTTAAAACTCCTCTTGGTCAAATAGAATTTTAAGCATATTCTATAATTGTTCATGGAGTTGAGCTGAAATGGGATTTCTTGGTGCTATAGATGGATGCCTATGATGTAATCCTGGGTATGAATTGGTTTACAATGTTCAAGGCTCATGTCGACTATTATATAAGAAAAATTAACTTTTCAACTGAGGATGGAATCCAACATTTCTTTAGAGGATAAAGGAGTGTAAAGACTGGCGTAGTGGGTTTGTTGGCACCGTAAGTGGGAACAATATCTTGCCAGTTTGCAGTGTTGAATTTGGTATCGATGGAAGAGATCAAGAATGGAATTTTTTCCAACAGTTGTGGACCATTTTCCTAATGTATTTCCTAAAAAAATCTATAGGTTACCACCAGTAAGGGAAGTGGGGTTTATGATTGATATCCTCTTAGGTACCAGTCCTATCTCACTTATATGTTATCAAATAGTACCAACAGAATTACGGGAGTTAAAAGTGCAGTTGGAAGAGTTGGAAATCAAGGGTTTCATTTAATCTGGCATGTATTTGTGGGTATCACTGGTCCTGTTTGTGAAGAAAACATTTGAAACTCTAGGGCTGTGTGTGGATTATCATATTTTTAATCAAGTTACAATAAAGAATCAGTATCCACTTCCCTACATTTATGATATGTTTGATCAATGGAGGGGATATCATTGTTCTCTAAAATTGACTTGTGATCAGGATATCACTAATTGTGAGTTTGGAAGGAGGATATTCCAAGGACAACATTTAGAAGAATATATGGCCATTATGAATATGTGGTATTGCCTTTTTGTCTTATGAATTCACCGATGGTCTTTATAGAATTGATGAATCATATATTTTAGTGATATTTGGATTATTTTATTATGGTGTTTATGGAAAACATATTGGCATATTCAATTACAAGGGTGGAGGATGATAAACACATGGATATAGTGTTGGAAATCTTGAGAGAACATTATTTGTATTCCAAATTACAAAAGTGTGATTTTTTATGCAATAGTTACACTTTCTTGTCCATGTAATTTCTGAAAGGGGTGTTTCAGTAGATCCATAGAAGATAGAAGTTCTTATCTCTTGGAAACCACTAAACAATAACTTTTAGATATGAAGTTTTCTTGGTTTAACTTGTTATTACTGACACTTTGTTCATGAATTATCATGACTAGATTCTCCTAAGACAACTTTTATAAATAATAATGTTTAGGAATTCCAAAAATAATTTCAAGAGTTGAAAGTCCGCCTTATATCAACTCCAATATTGATTTTTATAGAATCATGACTAGGTTATGTGGTGTATTTTTATGATTTAGTATCAGGTTTGGTATGTATTCTCATACAAGGATATCATGTTGTTTCTTATGGAACAAGTCATCTATAAGTGCATGAGAAAACTATCCAACACATGATTTGGAGTTAGTAGTCGTAGTCCATGCTTTGAAGACTTGGTGTCATTATATATTTGGTGAGAAATTTATTATGTACATGGATCATAAGATCTTAAAACATATTTTCTCACAATGGTATTTTAATCTGAGGAAAATAATACGTATTGAGTATCTCTAAATTTGTGAATTTTACTTGATGTATACAATGGGTAAATTAAGTTCGTTGGCTAATGAGTTAAGCAGAAAGTCATATGCTCTGTTGGAAAAAAGATTCTTCAAATGAGTGGTAGTTAATGTTGGTATTATCCAACATGCATGTGGAATGTGAAAAATAATGTGATGTTGTTTTTTTTCAGTTTTGGTGGTTCCCAATTTGGTAAAAATGGTTAAATAGGAACAATCATCTAATTTAGAATGTTTTTTAATGAGTTCAACACCCAGTGGTGGGGAGACCATTGAGGGAAGGAAGTTGGATAAGAGTTCGGTGTTGTGATTCAGTTATCGGATGGTTTTACCTATTGATTATTATGAACAAATTCTTCATGATAACCACCATTCAACATGGGATGTTCATTCGGGGATAAAAAAATATGTACAAGGCGTTGAAATAATAGTTTTGGTGGGTCGGCATGAAAAGGAAGGTGGCTGAGTTTGTTTCAATATGATTAATTTATCATAAAGTTAAGGCTGAACATCAATGGACAGTAGGTATGTTATTGTATTTACCTATTCGAGTTTGGAAATTGGAGGAAATTTCTATGGATTTTGTTACAGGCCTACCATGAATAGTTTGGAAGAATGATTCCAAATTGGTGATAGTGTATCATCTTACCAAGTTGGACCATTTCATACCTATTCATGAAACTCATACGGTGAGGGATCTGTCCAAAATCTGTATCCAAGAAGTGGTAAAAAGATAAGGAATACAAGTTTCTATCATATCAGACAGACATTCAAGGTTTACATATCTTTTTTTGTAAGTCCTTACATAAATCCCATGGGAATCAGTTGAATATGAGTACGGTGTATCATCCATAGATGGAGGACCAATCTAAACAGATGATACAAATGTTGTAAGATATTTTGCGAGCTTGTGTAATTTATTTTGGTGGATCATGGGAAGATCATGTGCCACTAGTGGAGTTCTTGTATAACAATAGTTACCAGGACTCGATACATATGGCTCCTTTCAAAGCATTGTATGGGAATCCTTATCACTCTCCACTCTATTGGGTGGAAATAGGTGATACATCACTATTTGGGATGAGTCTTTTCCAAGAAACAAAATTGAATATTTAGTTTATTATAAAGATGATGGATATGGCTCAGAGTCATCATAAATAGAATATGGATCATCATCGACGACCATTGTCATTCACATTGAGTGATCATGTGTTCTTGAGGATCTCTCCAAGGCTTGGAAATCATAATTTTGGGAAGTATGTAAAGTTATCTCCTTGATATATATTTCCCTTTAAGATACTATAATGGGTTGGTGAGGTGGAATATCGTTTGGTATTTCCACCATAGTTCATTTTAGTGCATAATGTGTTTCACATATTGCAATTCAAAAAGTATTAGCCTAATCCTAATCATGTGATCATATGGGATCACATTGACTTAGAGACAAATTATTTATTGGTACATATCCTATTGTGGATAGTGTATAGGAAAGATAAAGTATTTAATAGAAAAATCATTGGTCTGGAATTGGTTTTGTGCCAACATAGTTAGACTCAGGAAGATACTTGGGGGCATGAGTTGGAAATTAAAGAGGAATTTCTTGAACTCTTTCAGGGAAATGATGGTTTTTTACTTTCTATGGATGGAAATACCAATGGTGGGGAGAATGTAGCACCCCCAGTTTCAAGTAAGTAACCCTTTAATTATAATTTTTAAGTATATAAAGTATATGGGTGAATTTTGGGAGAGTTTAGATAACTTTTAGAGTGTTTTGGGGGATTTTATACATGTGCAGGGTTAGTGCATGGTTTTGGAAAACCATGAAACACCTATAGTAAATCGTGCATGGTGAGATAGGGGAAAAGAATCCATGAGGTCAGTGCATGGTTTTTCCAAACCATGCACCTAGTAGAAATTGTGTGCTTTCAAATATGGATTTTGTCTTTTTGAGGTAGTGTCTTTGTCACATTTAGTGCATGGTTTGGAGATCATGTGATAAAAATGTGTGAGTTTCATCCTTAAGGATGTGGTTAGTGCACAGTTAGCACACAGTTTTCTTAAATGTGTGACTAAATCTTTTGTTGTTCAAAAACTAGATCCTAAAAAAGTGGATCTAGGTTGGCCTTGTGTTTTAATACCTCGCTTTTCCCCAAAGTGTCACTAACATGGGATTATTCTCTCTCCAAGGTCAAGGAAAGTTTTCTTATCAATCTATAGGTAATCTGAAGGCTTCCCTTGGTGATTCAAAGCTGATTCCTCATGGTAAGGGATCATTCTTGATTATTCTTGATGGTTTTCTTAGATCTACTTCTCCCTTTCTCTCATTTTCTTAGATCGATTCCCTTTGTGGGTAGATATATAGTTTTGGATGAAAAGTATGATTAGTTTTGGACTTTTTGATGATAGGAGAGGAGGTCTAATATGGGTTCATGGATATTTAACCTGGTTTTGTGATTTTTTTCATGTCATTCACCATTTTCACCAAAACTCTCAATGTAGGTAGTTTCACTCTCGACTCATCTTGCTAGAAATGATTGGATTATGTTTAAATTAGTTCAATTTCTTGATTTTTATTGTCAAATTGTGGTTATAAGTATGATATAAATCCTATTTGGTGAAAATTTATGGTTTTTAGTGAAACTTTGGAATTATGGTAATTTGTTGCACATAGTGATTTGGCTTCTTGATTTTAAAATGGTTTTTTTTTAATAAGGATTTTCTAGAGTTTTGAAATGGATTTTTGGAAAAAGGGTTTCAATAAAAAGGTTATTTTATTGAAATGGTTTTGGAATGAATATATTGGCATGGTTTTTTGACATAGATAGCGTGTGTGTTCATATTTAATTTACTTGGCTTGGTTGAAATATGACCTTGTGCTCAGGGCCAAAGTTGTAATGGAACATGGGATTTAATTACCATATGATGACTTGGTAGATCGATGAGAAACCACTCATTAATATGGAACTATCATAATGATGCATTCATGGTTGGATATGGGGAATGGAATGGTTATGGAAAATGGAACTTGTGAAATGGGTTTAAAGAATATTTGGGTTTCTTTCATTGAAAAATGGATTTTTTTGGAAAACTGGTGGATATGATGCTTGTTTATATTTAGTTATAAACTATTTTTGAAATTGTTTATATAAATTGGTTTATATAAATTTTATCTAACTATTCTATCCTAGTGGTGTGAGTAGGGAATTCATTGGGGAAAACCTACTGAGTTTTAATACTCTCCCCTGCTTTATCACTTTGGTGCTTTTGAATATGTCATCTACTGGGGCATGAGAAAAGGTAAATTATTAGAAATATTTAGCACTACCTCATAATACATGGGTTGTTTGGTGAATTTTGAGCATTGTTATTTTTGAGCTTTGGAGTCTTTTTTTTCTTGGAGTATCAATATTTTTTCTTCCACTGTTTACTTTGATATTGTAGTTTTTCACTGTGGTAATTGAATTTAGTATGATTTTGATAAATGAAATGTTGAGTTGTCTTTAATTTTCATCATTCATCATATATTTGTTTGTTTGGTTATGGATTGTTTTGTTAGTTTTTTTATTATTAAAGATAAAAATTTCCCACATATTTATTGAAGCCCTTTGGAATTTATTACCATCATTTGGTGTCTTGGGTATGTCACTTAAGGCCTATTAACATCTCACCTCCCTATAAATACAATGAGATAGGGTGGTATTTTACATTATCATTGGTCCTTCACTATACTAGGAGTTAACCATTAAAATAGGTCATTGAATCAATTATTTATTTGGTTCCCCACATCTATAAAATGAAATATTAGTGGTTCCTTAGGTTGAAATTTATTTCCCTAATTCTTGTTAACCAGACTCGTAATATTTATTTTAAAATTAGCTACTTTATGTACTCATTTTCTAGACATGAAACATCTTCTTGTTCCTTAAGTCATTTTCCATGGTGCCTATTCCCACTTTTTTGACATGTAAGAAATTAAATCTTCTTTTCTTTATCATATTTAACACTCAAACTTCCATGAGATACCATCCTTCTTTTCTTTGATGAGATTGTAAATTCAATTATGATCTCATTGTTAATTTTAATTTGAGATAGATAATTTGGAATTATCAGTATACATCTATATTTTGATCCAATTAGGTTTGGAATATCATTAGCGAAATCATTATATTTCACAAAAAATTGGTTGTTAGCGTGATTTCTTCTATTTCCCACCATTAACTAAAAATAATATAATAAATAATATGAGAATTCATAAACATACAAAGGATAAACTTATAAAACATGATGGAATAAATTATAAATTATAAGTATATCTTGAATTATGAGTTTATAGCTTTCAATCTAGATTATCCATGGTAACATTTCCAATTATTTTTCTAACCTAACAATTCATTCATATCCTTAATAATGGTTTATAATGAGTTTTTTAATTTCCAAAACATATCCCCTAAGAATTTCATACCAACTGTGAAGAAAGGACCATTTTCATGCACCAGGTGACGATCGAGTCCACCTCAATAAACCATTATTGGGGTTATTACCCCTAGGTACAACTATTATAGAGACACATCCACTTATAATATCCAGACAGGGATATAATTTCTTATAACCCACTTGTTTTATACATCATCAAAATTATAAGATATTTTTCTATACTAAGTCTAATCATTATACTTATCCACAGGGTTCCCACTAAATTATTATAGTCCTAATCCCCAAAAATAGTTATACCTCACTCTGATACCAGCTTTATCAATAACTAAAATATATTTCATGCATATTTTTAAAAAAAAATCAATGATTTTTAGTGTATTTTTAAGCCAAATTCCCATGCTTTTCAAATTTTTAATAAATTAATAATATATTATAAAAATAGAATGAAAGTGTTTTGAAGTGAGTTTAAATGTTTGATGTTTGAAACATAGAATTTTATTATGTTTTATGTTGAAATTTTTACTATCTTTTTTAATCTTCGTATTAATTTTTAGGTACTAAAAAATATATCCAACTAAGATAGCCTTCAACCAAGGTCCCACATGCCACATAGGTGGCCCACAATAGACCACCTAGCCATAGAGTCCCAAATAAGACCCAACTTGAGCTGGTAGGGTTGCATGGGGACATCAAACACATGAATAGGTGGAATGTGGGTGGTCAATACTATGGGGTGGATATATTTCATAAGATCATGTAGAGGCGTATGGTGGTCAAGCCCATACAACTATGGGTGGACTAACTCATTGGGGTAGGGCTTTCTGTGCCAGTGATGGGCATACTCCAACACCTAATCAAATTCATTATAGATGGGATAATAAGATTTGGTTTATAAGAACTCAAAAATATGCCTCCCATTTCACTATGGAATGGTATTTTTGTGGGTTACTATAAAAATTTAATAAAAATGGAACCACTTCACTACAGTTCGTTACTCTCTCCCCTAGACACCCATCACCATCATCCTCCACCACCTGCCACCTTCAACGCTCACCAGACTAATGTCTGGGAAGCTTAAAATCAAACATGGATGACCAAAGTGGAACTTAGCTTTAACTCATCCCCCACTATCATTCCACCTTGCTGCTACACTAATCAAACACCCATCTCTGTCACTACTGATCATTGGAATACACCATGATAGCTTCCACCCAAATCTCAAACTCAAGACATCCACCATTGATGAGGCCCTCGATCACTATGAATAACCTCTTTCACCTAATCCTACCATAATAATCCCATTATGAGAATTTATCAAGCCATGTAAAGTCCAAATGGAATTGAGGAGCTCGCCACCAAGAAGAAGAATCTATGCTTCTTTCCACATGAGTCATCACCGAATTCCATGCATGGAATGATAAATGCATCAAAAATTCATTGCCCAGTTAGATCATTACATGACGAGACTCGGTCCACTACCAAAACATAAACACCAGAGATCCTTGGGTTTTTAAAATTTGAAGAACCCTCAGATCTCAAGGATGGCCAAATTATTAAATCTCCTAGGTCTCGGGGGAGCTTTGATGGAGGAGGAGGTTGAGCCACCCCATCTTCTATCTATAAAAAGAGGATATCACCCACTACCAAAAGGGGAGTCGACACACTCATGAGGATAATTCCTCAAGGAGGTTGAATCATGCTTCTTTTATACTTTATTTTTATTTATTTTTATTTATTTATTTTATTTTTATTTTAATAGTAATTTTAATTTTCTTTTCTATTAAATAAATCAACTCATTTTTTTTAATTTATTCTTCTATAAAAGTGTCACCCCCAATTTATTCTTCATATTATTCTTCATTTATTCTTCTTCTTTAAATTTTAACATTATTCTTTTTATTTTATTTTATTATTTGTTTTATTTATTTCATTTTATTTTATTTTTATCTCTCTATTATTTCATCCTTATTATTTTTATTTTATTCTCTTCTTTTTATTATTTTTATTTTCTTATCTTTACATACCTATTTCCACCAAGTGATCACTTACTATTGATAATGGGAGGCTAACCTGAAGCTTGGCCAAGGGGAGGTCAAGGTGTTCTTGAATTTTTAATTAATGTTTATTTGACATGTGTGGTAGATATGAGTGACATTCATGAGTGTGAGAATGTTTCCTATGTCATTAAACTCAATATATCTATATGAATTTTTTTAATCTCTTTTCCCTATCTCCATTGGTTATATCTTCACATGATGTAGTTGATATAATCAATGGATGAAATGGAATTGACAGAGCTAGGTCTGGGAATATGGAACACCCAAGACCAAGGCATGTCATAAACCTCAGGAGGACGTGTAGTTTAGATTACTCTAGGAATTCTAGTTTTCAAAATTTATAAATAAGAAAATATTAATTCATCTTGAGATTTCATGTTTGGATTATCAGTCTAAAATTAAACAAATAAATGATAATAATTATGGAACCTAAAAACCAAACATAAGACCAAGTTATTTCTTCTTAATTTCATTCTGTTTAGCCTTGCATGCTAGATTTAATTTCAGTATTGTATGTCATTTAAATATCATTGAAAATAAAAAAACAAATTTATCATTTTTTTCATAAAAATAACAAAAAAAATTATTTTAGGTTAATTATAATAAGTGAGTGAACAAATTGAGATGATCCTAATGTTAGACGACCTCGATCATCCATTGTGTTGTATTATGAAAATAAATTTTTATTTTTCATTACATATGATAGTCATGCGTCAAAATCAATGTTTTTTCTTAGGAGATAATCAGAAGTTTATTTATTTTTTAGATTTTAACATTTAGTTTTCATTTCCTTAAAACCCCCTAATATTTTCATTTTCTAGGATGTTCTCAAATGACCACTTTTAAATTCATAAAATAATTACTCTTAACTGCAAGAACCATTATTTAAAAATGTTGTAGAGGTGGATCTCCTACAAAATCTTGATGAACACACTAACCTGTCCAATATTATTATAAATGGGAATAATACTATAATTTAATTTCATGAA
Source organism: Viscum album (assembly GCA_963277665.1). NCBI lineage: Eukaryota > Viridiplantae > Streptophyta > Magnoliopsida > Santalales > Viscaceae > Viscum > Viscum album. The sequence continues at coordinate 193,927,009 of OY728165.1, read as the reverse complement.
CTCGAATATATGCTTGATGAAGTAAAAGATGATTATCAAACACTAAAGACCAAGAATTAAGTGTTACTGGGACTGCCCAATTTTACTAAATACATTAAAGAGTATGAGGACCATCTTAAGGAGTATCCATATACCAACCATATAAAGATCAAAATCCTTAAATACCATGATGTTTTAGAGTGGATTCATGATGAGTAAAACTTTCCTATTGAGCTAACCATTGGAGATCAAGAAGATCTGGATAAATTTTAGAATAAATAGGAGATACAAATTGATCGCCCTGATCCCTATAAAATAGAATATTTAGTACCACTGCATTTCACTCTATCCATAAAAGAGGAGGAAGCCACAATAGTGATTTAATTTGAAGAAATATGGAGGATCTTGACTACCTACCGACATATATTAAGATCCAACTTTAAGAGGCACTCACTACTGAGGCATAGATTGAACCATAAACAACTCATAGAGATTTTCATATTTTAAATTATATTTTTGATCTTTTTCAATATAATTTTAGTAAAACTTATTATTGTTTTCAATTTTCATATTTGGTCCATTATTTCAGTTCCTTAGAGGATGATGGATAAAAAACACATGCACCTATTGAGGAACATATGGAGCTCCCTGGTTTTGATGAACATGCATTTGAGGAGGCCCATGAAGAGTCCAAGCTGTTGTGCCTGAGGAAATCAAGAAATATGATGCTCATATTGAAAGGGATAAATTACTTACTAAAAATTATAATTTATATTTTGTTCAAATAAAAATACCTAATTACTTTACCTTTAAATATTCAATTCATGAATCTCTTATTGAGACAACATTAGAATAGAAAGAGAAGGTTTCATGAGTATAAACCAAGGAAGAGGATGATTCATACTTCATCCTACCACCTCCATAAAAGTTATACCTAATTGTAATGGGGCATCTGGTAAACTATATCAATGAGTCACTCCTCACTAAGAAGGAAGAAATATAAGCTAGGAAAATCCACTTGTTTTAGTTGAAATAAAAGAAGCTTCATCCACCATTGGATTATGGATAAAAGTTGGTACTTCCCTCTGTAGGAAATAAAAATTTAAATCTTTCTTGGGGGATCATACCAAGACTTATCTTTACTTTATTTATAGTATTTTAAAATAAATTTTTAGTATTAGTTTAGTATGAACCCCACTCCCTCTTATCTTTTTGAGATAAAATGACACGATCCTTGTGATTAATTGAGTAATTTTATTTTATAGTGTTTTCATGGTAGAATGAACCCTCAAATAGTGGATTAAAAGGATAGATATTCATGGTAAATGGATTTAACTTTTATTATTATCTATTATACTCCCAACATTTTGGTCTTAAAAACCTTTTTTGAGCTTAAACTGTAATTTCATGCTCATTCTTGAATTTTTATTTACATGAATTATCTATCAGACATGAGTTTCTTAGAAATACTATGAAGTAATGTTTTAGATTTTAATGTAAATTAAATTGAATGAGAAAAATGGATAATTAGATTATTAAAGTGAAACATGGATATTAAAATGGGTACTCGTGATTTTAGGGAATTAATTGATACCTAAAAATGAAATTTCCGAATCATTTTTCATGCTTTGAATTTATGAAAATTATGTTAATTAGTTTGTTATTATTAATCATTCCTTGAGTGTTTTTAAAATATTATATTTATATTCCCAATATGATTTCAAAATAAATTACTTTCTATTTATTCTTCAGAATGTTTCTTGAGTGATCTTGGGATATGTCACCTACCAGAACATTAATTTGAACTTTTCAAATCAATGATTGTGAATAAAACACAATTAGAATGATTGAGGTATCTTTTTAAAATCTCTTATCTTTTTCCCACCTCTACAACAATATTTTTTTATCTTATAGAACCCATAGATGACCTTGTTAGTAATAAGCCACATTTAAATCTATTTTTATCCATTCCTACCCTCCTCTTAGTATTTTTAGGATATTTTAATGTTTAAGTATGGGGGTAAAGGGAGTCATGGTGGAAGGGATGAAATTCATTATAACGGAAAAGTGTGGGGGTTATATTTGTGGGTGATAATAATGGATTTTTTAATTTATTCATTACACACTTTATTGTTTTTCCTATATTGACTAAAAAAAGAAAAAATTAAAAAAATTAAAAAATTAAAAAATTAAAAAATGGGTTGTGATTTGGGAAAACCAAAATTCACTATTACTAGACCTATGATTTTTATCATATGTGTTGAGGTGTTGGATTTGAGGTTTATTCTAAGAATAAATTTTGAAAAATAAATGAAATTTTTTCTTTGAAAAAGGAAAAAAAGTAGAAAAGTAGAAAAAAAATATTCAAGAGAGTACACTAATCATTCATTATGATGTCCATTGATCCTGAACTTTCTTTGAGTTTGGGGAAGTTAGGATTTTTAACAATTTATGGGGATAATTTAATTACACTTTCACTTTTTATATCATGTTTTATACATTAAGTGATAAACCTCCTCTTTGAGATTTAATTTTAAAACATCGATTCTAACCAACCTTATTCCTTAGAGTCATTTAAACCTTAATTTAAAGTCCCCTTGATTTTGTTTACCTTTTTTGTTTAAGAAGTGTATAAATTAGTTGCTTTACAAGATTAATGATAAGAACCATTTTCTCAAGATATGATCATAACTTCATTTTAATTGTATCATGAGTAATGAGAGAAAAGATTAAAAGGAGATGTAAATCATGATTTGTAATGTTTGATAATAATAAATTGGGGAACTTGAATGAATGAAAAGATAATTTACACAATTTTCAAAAGGGTGAATGTAAAATACTTGATTTAATTATTTCTTTAAAAAATTAAGAAATTGAAATGATATTTTATGTGTATTTTTTAAATTTTTAATTAACATTGGAAATTGTTTGATTTTATTTCTTAGAGATTGGAATATTGGTAAAAACAATTCCCTCTAAATTTAAAATTGGTATTTTATTCTTGAGTAAAATCATGGTTTAAGTATGGGGGTATTTTATATACCTAAATTTGGTGTATATTTTTAAACAATTTTTAATGATTTTTAGTGAATTTTTAAGCCAAATAGCCATGTTTTTTTAAAGTTTTATTAAATTAATAGGAAATTATAAAAATAAAATGAATTTAGTTTGAAATAAGTGGAAATGTTTGATATTTTAAACTTGGAATTTAATTATGTTTTATGTTGAATTTTTACTTTGTGTTTTGAATATTTATATTCATTTTTTGGTGTTAAAAAATATATCCAACTAGGTCATTCCCCAACTAAGGGACCACATGCCACAAAGGTGGCCTACATGGGGCCACCTGGCCATGGAAGGCCATGGGAGATCCAGACTGAGCATGAAAGAGTGAATAGGGGAATCAATCCAATGCACAGGTGGCCCATGGGTGGAAAATCTTGTGGGGTTCATAGATTTCACAAGATCTTGCACAGGATCATGGTGGTGAATCCCACATGACTATGGGAGGAAGGCCTCACTGGATAGGGCTATCTTTAGTAGTGATGGAAATTATCCCACACCCAATTGACTTCATTGTCGATGGGAATCCATTCTTTGGTTTATAAGCACTCACGCATCAGCCTCTTGTATCTATGTGGGGTATAATTTTCACGGGTTAATGTATACATTTTACAAAAATGGTGCCACTTTTCTCTAGTTTGCACACATTTCCACCAGAAACCCATCATCATCGTCCTCTGCCACCTTCCACCTTCAACACTCACTATAAAACTATTTGTGATGCTTAAAATCTACCATGAATAACCACAATGGATCTTAGCTCAAGAATATCCCTCATTGTTGTTATACCTTATCGATGCACTACTCGAACACCCAACTCTTGCACATGCCATCGTTCTCCACTACTCATCTTCATTCTTAGCCAATTACCAACACTATGAATCACTAGGAAATTCTAAGATAGCCACTTCTCACAAATAAAATCCAATCCATCAACAATTTCCATAGAGCCAGATCACCATGAACCACCTCGTGCACCTTTATCGACCATCACAATCCCATTTTAAGTATTCATCCAACCATGTGAAGGACAGATGGAACTAATAAGATCATCGCTAAGAAAACGAATATATGTGACTTTTTGAGTGATCTGACATCAAATTCCATATATGGAATGATCCATTCATAATGAAGGTACTACCTCAATGGATCCTTCCACACCAACACTCGTTCCACTGCCAAAACATAAACAGCAGAGATCCTCAGGTGTTTTAAATTTGAAGACCCCACAGATCTCAAAGATCATCACCGTATTCCCTATCTTAGGTCTTGAGGGATATGTGAAGGAGGATGGGTCCAAGGAACCCCATCTGCTATCTATAAGAAAAGGATATCACCCACTTCCAAAAGGGAGTCAACACACCTGCGAGGAGAATTCCTCAAGGAGGCTGAAGGATACTGCCATTTTTATTTAGTTTCATTTTAATTTTTTTAGTTTTCTTTTAATTGTAATTTTAATTTAGTTTTATATTAAATAAATAAACTCATTAATTTTAGTTTCTTATTCTATAAAATTTTTATCCACCCATTTCTTCTTCTTTTTCTTCTTTTCTTCTATTTATTTTAATTTTAACATTCTTATTTTTATTTTTTTCTTATTTCGTTTATTTCCTTCATTTTATTTTTTTCTCCACTGTCTTCTCTCATGTTTATTATTTTTATTTTATTCTATTATTTATTTTTATTTTTATTTTATTTACTTGTCTTCCCTATTTTAACCAAGTGATCTCTTATTCCAGATAATAGGAGGCTAACCTGAGGCTTTGGTCGGGGGAGGTAAAGTTGTTCTTGAATTTTTACTTAAAGTTAATTTGATGTTTGGGGTAGATCTGAGTGACATGAAAGGGTGTAAAAATGTTTATCATTTCATGAAACTCAATAAATTTATATTTTTTTAATATATTTTAAATATCAATATTGGTTATCTCTTAACATGGTGTAGATGAGATAATCAATGGATAAAATTACATCGATAGAGACAGGTCATGGAAGATGGAACACTCGATATTAAAGTGTGTCATCGACCTTGATTACAGGAGGAGGTGTAATTGAGATTTCGTTATGCACTTGATATTTCACAATTTATAACTAAAAATAATATCAATTAATCATGATATTTCATGTTTGGATTATCAAACTAAAATTAAACAAATGAAATAAGAATAATAATGAAACCCAAAAACTGAACCTAAGACCAAGTTATTTCTTCCTATTTTCATTCTATTTTTCCATGTATGCTACTTTAGATTTTAATATTTCATTTCATTTAAATATATTTGAAAATAAAAAAACAAAAATTCATCATTTTTTTCATAAAAATAATAAAAACAATAAAAATAATTAGTTTAGGTGAATTTGAATAATTGGGTGAATAAACTGAAGAGCTACTTAAGTGAAAGAATGCTGGTCAACCACTATATTGTATTAGAAAAATAAATTTTATTTTTCTTTGACCTATTATAGATGTATTTTCAGAAACCCAATCCTTTTACACATATTATTTTTTTATTTTTAAACAAAAATATCCAACAAATACAACCCTAAATATTGTGAGGCCTAGTGCCTTTAAAAGATTGGGTTTATAATACATCAAAAGGAAGATTAAAACATGGTCGTATTTTATTCTATATAATGAACTTTGAAAACTCCATAGGATAACATAAGTAAATACATAAAATAAAGGGGTGATCTAAATATATCGTTAAGGGAATAAACATGATAAGGAAGTATAACCTATGAGTCAAAATTATAACACGGTATCATAAAATAGAAGGATCAAGAGTAATCACATGGGATCTTAACAAAAAGGACATGGTATCATAAGATCATCAAAATCATAAGAAATAAGGTAGGAATATAAAATAGGACATAAACATAATTCAATTATAATTATAGAGACAACATCACATAGTGGATAGAGCCCCATAATGGATTAGGTTCACTCCAAAATCCCATACATGATGTCTCATGATACTAAAACATACCCAATGCAATAGAGGGATATATAATTTAAGTCACTCCCATCACATTCACATCATGTTCATGCATTTTCATGCCACATAATGAAATCAATAATGAGGCGTAAACACGAGAATAAATCATGTAAATAAAATGGGTCATATAATCATGCCACATATCATAATCAGAAGAGATTTCTTAATGAAGGCACTTGAGAGATGAACATAAGGCATGTATTACCCCGTAAAAGTAAATTAAAATAATATATGTATATATGTAAGTGACATATATACATTATTTATAAGAAATCCATAATATCAAATGTTTTCATCATAGTGGAAAATGTCTTTCAAATATTATATAAAATATTTCTTGAGGAAAATAACCTTTTCACTTTTAAAAAACTTATTAAAAAAATAAAAATTTCGAAAAATATTATAGAAAAAAAATTCTATAAAATTAATTATGGAAAATTATAAATTATGTTCCAATGAATTGAGTGGTCATGATAGTGGGTAAGTACATGTCGTATAAGTTAAAAAAATTCTTTCACACTATTGTAAAAAAGGTTAAAAATTACCTCATTTGGAAAATGAAAAGAATATTCATTTGAAAAAAAATTCAAAATTAAAACAAGGGTAAAATATTTCATTAATAAATAATTTTTATAATGTTAAAAATATTATTCAAAATATTTTTAGAAAACATGGATATAGAAGGAAATGTTTTTTCAACTGAAGAAATAAATAAATTTGGTTTTATTAAAAACTTTTTCTCAATCATCTTAAGTTACAAATATATAAAATCGATATTATTAATTAAAAAGTTCATAAATAAATATATGATAATAAAATAAAATTGTTTTTATTATAAAATTATCAAATAATTTTCATAAATTTAAATTCAATCATAAAAAAATTATGACTAAAATAAGACTGAAGAAAAAACCCTCATTTCCTTGAAAACTTTTGAAACATAACCCTCATAAAAGAAGTATCTTAAAATGAAACATTAAATACCATGAAGAAAATTAAATTCATGATATAACATTAAAATGTACATTATATACACCACACAAAATAAATACGTGGTGAATATGTCATATGTCTCATAAAGGTAAAAGTGAGATGAGATATCTCTTACCTCGAGTTCATACATGTCGTGTATGTACTGTATCTCTTATATAATAAAAATATATCAATTATTTTTTTATTGAAAAACTTTTAAAGGTTTAATACCTTATACATAAACCATTTACTTAATTTATTTTATGTACATATTAAATTACTTAATCATTTATTTATATATCGAGTGTTTTGAGGGTGTTTAGTTTATAAATTCAAAATGGAATCAATGTGATGATTGTGGCCAAAGGGTTCATTGTTTCATCATATACAGAATAATAATCATGAAATAATTATCATTTATATATATAATATAATTTTAAAACCAACCATGATATATGGTTATGAAAAATGAACTAAGTTTCAATCATGGAGATGGTAGTTCGAATGTACACAAGAGAAACGTTTCCATTTTTCAACGACCATGATAGAAAAAAGGTAAGTGTTATTTTTATCATTACATAATTATAATTATACCATAAATATAATATTATTTTTTAAATATACTTATATATATAATCCATGTGATGTGAAAATACCAAAATAATCACAGTGCTTAATAAGGTGGTAGTCTTCCGTACACACGAACGACATTATCATTTTTCAATGGATGGTAATCTAAGAAGGTATATGATATTTTAATGTTATATAATTATTAATAGTTCATGAATATAATATATGAAAATTAAATCCATCATCATTAGTTGTTTTATAGGTGATGATGGAAAACGAATTACATTGGTTTGTCAGGCGGTAGTCTGCCGTATACATGAATGATGGTTTCGTTTCCCATTTGATGGAAGAGGAGATGGATAAATTTTTTGAAATAAACATAATAAAATATAATTATATAGGTGATAATATATTTATTATAATGTAATTTTTATTACATAATTTAATTTCGAAAAAGAATAAGTAAAATGATGGTGCTTGGTGAAGATGATTACCTTCTCTTATAAGTACCTCCTTTGGATCTCATATAGAGGACCCTATAGTTGGTATTTGGGGAATTCCAAAATATATAGAATGTTTTTAAGAATATTTTTGGATATATTTTTGTATTTTTTTTGGAGAAAAATTCTATTTAATTATGTATAGAAAAATATAGGGGTGACATTTTATAAGTGGGGGAGAGAACACACTTGGAATTTTTAAACAAAAAATAAAATATACTCATATTTTACAAATGGAAAATTTATAAAAATGGATAATTATCAATAAATAGATTTTATTATGTCTAAATATGGTTTTAAAATATAAATTAGACAAGTTTTTAAGTCATTTTTACCCTTATCATTTTAGTTGAACCTCCAATAAACCTGTTTTAACCATAACCACAGTAATTCATTTTTTCTGTTTTTACCATTAATTATGATTGAAAATTAAGTTAAAATTATAAAATAATATTAATTATTCTGATTCAAAATATGAAATATATTCTGAAAAAAATCAATTCACATAATTTTCTAAATTTAATTTAAATTTAAACCCACAAACATGTTGAAAAAATGTTTTTCCAAAGGAATGTTTTTCTTAAGTAAAAAAAATTATATCAAAACTCAACAAAAAATTTATTAAAATAAAATAAATTTGATTAATTATAATATAATTGCACTAATTTCAATTTTAAAATAATTTTATATAATATATAACTTTGTATGTTCTTTAAATGATAGGGAAATTTTCAATAAAAATCAGTTTTTTTCAAAGTTCATTGAAAAAATAATATTTTTAGAAAATTGTAAAAAAATAAATCAAATAAAAATTTAAAATATTTATTAAAAATTAATTAATTTTCACAAATAAAATTCTGAAAATTGGTAAAAAATAATTTTAAAATAATTGTGCAATATGCGACAGATCTGCTTTTTATTAAAATATAGTTTTTAATCATAAAACTAGATTTATTGTTATCTCAAGATTATAAAAAATATTAAATGAATGATCAGAAAATTGATTTAATATATATATGTATAAATTTATTTAAAATAATTCATTAATAGTGATTAATTTAATTTATTAAGATAAATGAACATTGTGTTCATAAAAGATGTTTTTTTAGAAAAAAAATTTCCTTTACTTTCAGATGATTTTTATTTTTATTTATAATATATTGATAATTGAAGAATTTATTTTATACACATGTAAACCATATACATTTCATAATTTAGTTAGTAATATTCATTCCCTCCAATTTAACAGCTATGTGATAACTTTCACATTAAATAATAATATTTTGATAGTATATCATGATTCTCTTTAACTCGATGATGCGTGAAACACAAGCTATCAATTAAATAAAATATATTTAGTAATATGTTCTAAAATATTGGGGTGTTACATTAGTGACACAGTATAGTGGATCATGTGTTCAAGGTAATAGACCATGGATTAACTATGTTATCCATGGAATATGTTATCAAGATAATAGTAAGGCGCTTCAACACATCATACCATATGGCCTTCAGTTCTTCAACTTTTTGGGCCTACCATGACCATTAATATGTAATGAAGTTAGTCCATTTGGTGTATTTCCGTCTTTAAAGGAGGGATAATATTTGACTCACTGAGGTTTCTAGCTATGTTCATATTTGTTTGTTATAATCCCCTCTATCTAATATATATATATATATATATACTATTACTATTAAGATTATTATTACTATGGGTATTAGTATTACTATTACTTTTACTATTATTATTACCATTACTATTACTATTACTATTACTATTACTATTACTATTACTATTACTATTACTATTACTATTACTATTACTATTACTATTCTTATAAGGATTATTACTATTAAAATTACTATTAGTATTAATATTATAATTACTATTATTATTATTATTATCATCATCATTATCATCATCATCGTCGTCATCGCCATCATCATCATCATCATCATTAGTATTATTATGTGTCTTGAGCTATAGTTGATTGGTACTCAGTCAGAGAAACTATATCTCAGAAACTTGAGTTTTAATCTTGACCATGGAAAATTTACTGAGTTTATGTGTAGGAACTATATCTAAGATTATATTTGGTTATTATATCAGTATTGTATTAGCATACAGTAGCAAGTATATTATCGCTTCAACTTTAGTGAGGCACTGTAATAGAATTTTAGAGGCTCATTATAGCATCACTATAGCGGGGTACTATAGTAGTGCATTATGTAATATTGTAACAATGATTTGGTGGGGAGGTTATATGGGATTTTTATGAACTTGTAGATTCTATGGTCTACCTCTAGTAAATGGATGTAGGTCCATCCTTGGAGGATGTTTTCCTAGTTCACCTAGTCCTAATGGGTGTGTGTGTGTGTGTCCATGTGTTTCTTCTATAAATTATACCCCCAAAGATAATTTATAATAATAATACTTAATATTATTTTTGGTTATGATATTGATAATATCTCTCATCCATGGTGATCTTGAGGTGATTTTTCTCCTTTAGTGAATCAAGGGCTCATTCTTGCTAGATCGTTATTATAATCTAAATTATTTTTTCTCTGGGTTACATGAATCGGTTGAATATGGTTCCAAGGGAAGGGATGAGTATAAATATTCAACTTAAGGAATTATGAATGGAGATATGAAAGGGAATTATTTTTTACAGGCTTTGTGTGAGGTATAAATGTCAAATCCATTGGTTTTAATATCATAAATGAGTTGATGGTTTTGAGATTTGAGGATAGAAAATACTCAGTGGTTGTTAGTCCAGAAGCCCTATAGTATAGAGTGGATCTAACTAAGTTATATTTAATCTTGTGCATCATATATGATATAGGGTAAAAACCATGGATTGGATCTCAATTAAAAATTAAACTAACACAATCATAGAACTTAAAGAATTATAGAATGATAACCATTTTAAAGGGATTCATTTACATAATCTTTTATTTAGGGGAGGAAGTCAAAAGGGATTTGGAATCTATTAATATGAATCTTAATCTTGGTATTTTCAAGCATATATAATGGGATGACAATTTTAATCTGTACACATAGAAACTTACTATTGTAAAAATATAGTTATTGTTTCATGGTTGGAATTGGGTTTATTAGAATCCTCATATTTTAAATATCATTTCCTTTTGTGTGGGAGTTCCTCTAAAGATATACCAGAATATAGTGGAAGGGGGATGGGATATTATGCCTCAATCCTTTTTAATTCTAATATTTACTCTAAATTATCAAAATTTATTTCTCTTATTTCCATTGGATCTAATGTGTAAGTGAATGTTGAGTATGTGTATATTCCTTCATTTTGATATGTCTACAAATTTTTGGGGAATATTATTTATAACTATCATATAATGAAAAAATACGAAAAAATAGTTGATGATGATAAGTGGTAATCTTGTAAAGAGGTTGGGAGCCAAAATAGGAAAGGTCCTTAGATTGGGAAAGAAGATAGAACTACCCATATAAATATTATGAAGTAATCTGGGGTCAATAAAGGACATGATGGGGGAAGTCCATGATGAATGGATCTAATGATCCTTTGAATGGTGTAAAAGTCATTTATAAAATGATATTTATCCAAATAGTAGGAGAAAAAGATTATATGGTTCTAGAATTTTCTGGGTAAAAGAGAGACAAAATTGAAATATGGTACCAATTGTAGTAGTATAATATATTAAAGAAGAGGTTGAGGTTCTTGGTCCTAGAAAGAAAAAAAAGGAAGGTGGTTATAAATACTAAGGAATCTAGAAATTATATTTCACTTATAAAACAAGATAAATCTATAACTATGAAAGTTGTTAAGGACCCCAAGAAGGTTATATCACCTATATTCTAACATATAGATATATAAACTAATGATGATATAATGGATGAAAAAACAGAATATTTTGAGGAGATTGAATATTTTAAAGAGTGGGATATTTGAGTGGTTGAAAGGTATAAATTAATGCCAAAGAAATTATTAAGGACACTTCTACATAAGAGTAGGTTAAGGGTATCATAGTTAATTAATTTAATTTTTATAGAGATATCTTAGAGTGAGAATGGGAAAGTACATCCATCACCAGGAAGAACAAGTCCAATAAAAAATCAAGAAACCCAAATTCCACATCTAGGAAGAAGAAGGATTGAATATTGAAGAAAAAAAGAAAATATAAAGATAAATGATTGTGATATTCTAGAATTTTCAAGATCTAGGTAATAAATACATCGCTAGTACCCTAATATAGTATATCTTGAGTCAAAAACTTTTGATATTTTGGAATTTTTTATCCTATTTCTAACTTTAATAATGGACGTAGAGGGTTTTTTTAAATATAGGATATATCTTAATGGGTTTTAATCTTACTAATTTTTTGGTTAATAATTTTTGGGTTATTATTCCAAAATCTATTTAAGGGGAAATGACATTTCATTTGAGTGAAAAAAATGTTTTCCATCTCTTTTTAATGAAAGAGAAGAAATATATTCTTCTCTATTGTTTATGGGGTGAGTATAAACCTAGAGAGGTGGAATATATAAAGGTATATGTGGTAACTGAAATATAATATGGATGGACCATGGATCTTGGTTGGTGATTTTAGTGTTATTATTAATTTTAATGAGAATGTTGGATTTTTTTACATAACATATTCTTAAAGAGAATACGATGAATTTTTTGATATCAATGATATTCTAGAAGTTGATCTTTTTGGGGAGAAATATACATGGTGAAGAGTGAATGGGATTAAAATGATTGCTAGAACGTCATATAGGGAATTTTTTTAATTCCCATACATTGTATTTTTTGTGAGTTTATGGTAGAATTATTCTCCCACAATATAAATCAAACCATTATCATATCATTGTTTTTAATGGAAGATATGGATAATTATCCAAGACCTTCTAGGTTCAATAATTATCAGTTTAATAAATATTAATTTTTGTAAATTTTTTACGAAACCCGGTGGCATGTTCAATATAGAAGTGCCATGTTTTAATGTGATATGAAGATCAAGTCTCTCAAAAGAATATTTAAGGACTGAATAAAATAAAGAGTCAGGAATTTTGATGGTGATATTAAGGAATGTAAGGAAATCCTTTCCAAATACAAGGATGATATAACAAGTAAGGGATTTGGGGAAATAGATCTCTAGAAAAAATCTGACATCAAAAGTAAGATTAATTCTTTCTTGAATACCAAAAAAATTATATTCAAAAGGAAATCTTTAAAACCATATAGTGTAACGCCCCGACCCCAGCTACCCAGAGTCGGTGCATTACTTCGTAACATTGGCATTATCACAAAAGATCAAGTCTCGAAAGACCGATTAGTTTAGTAGCCTTGGAAACACTAGATACATTTGTAAACGTTACATTACATCATAAAGTAAACCAAAACAACAACAACATATTGTCTTCATATCCCCTCACACTATCCCTGCAGGTCATTCATAATATACTTCTTCAAATCCTGGAAAACATTAAAACATTGAAAGGGGTGAGCTTAGATGCTCAGTAAGGATAACAATATTGCGGAAGCTTTCATAAATAAACATTAACATTTAAGGCAATGTATAACTAAAACAAAAGCCTTTTAAACTTGAACTTCAACATAATATGGCAAAAGTAAAATGAGATAATGCCATTCACTTCTTCACATGGATATTCTACTGGCCGAATAATCACATGCAATATCAATAACCACTTTCATAATGAGGGAATGTATAATGCCGGACATTCTGAAACATTTTGTCAAGGCCTCGGCCAAGACGTCTAAAATGATTAAGGCCTCGGCCAAAACCATAAATCAAATTGGGAAAGGGCCTCGGCCAATTCCACGTCTAGTTGTCTCATGAGACCTACCGATGCATCGAGGAGCTATAGCGGGCTCCACCCGTCACTTATTATGTCCAATACATTCCTCATATGAATAGGTTTAAACATATCATAAACCATAACATAATCGTATCACATAAAACATGAATAAAGGAAACATAAAATTTCCACATTTCAATCACAATATATCAATACAATACATTTATATAATAATAACGCTTTCAAAACCATTTTCAATACCAAAATAAAAGAAAGTTAAAACTTTGTATTTATTTTTCATTAAAAAAAATGATGGCTTGTAGAGGAAGCCGAAACTCAAATAACGGTCATGGCGGCAGAGAAGTCGTTGTCGCCGCCTAAATACGGAAAGAAAAACATTCCCTTTTGTCATTTAGCAAAACGCTTCGTATAAAAAAGATTCCTTTTGAATAAACGTAAAAGTCAAAGGGGTTTATACACCGTATAAAAGAAAGTTGTGTATAAAACCAAATATGCCTCAATGAAAGGTGATTGAGACGAAGACCCTTACAAAGATCATTTTTTTAAAATAAAGTAGATATATTATGTGTATTCACTATAAGTACACATAAATAAAGTACACATACAATATAGGACATAATAATATCATGACATAATTTGAAAGTAGGAGATTAACCCAAAGAATGGAAATTGGGTTAAGAAGTTCCCTTACCTTGTGTCCGACTTGACTCAACCGTTCTTTAACCTCCTGAATAATAAACTAGAGTTAATATATACCTTATTAAGAACCATTTTCAACTTCATTATCCTTATTATATCACTTATTACAATGATATGAACATTATGTAATTATTTAAGTTAATAACGGTCGTTTTGTCGATCTTTGGTACTTGAGTCAACAATAAGCTTCTTATAATTACAAGTTGTTTATGTGGTGAAATATCCATTATATCCAGAATTATATTCATGATTTAGATGTCATATATATCTTATATATCCAGTATATACATTCATTTATAATATTACGTAACATTTAGAGGTAAGAAATGAAATGCACCGTTCATGGAGACGGTAAGCCGAACGTACGCATGAACGCTACTTTCATTTCAATTTCATATTTAATGGAACTAAATCATAATGATATAAATGTATAATATAATTCCAGTATAATATAGTGTATAATACCATTTACTCCATCCTTTATACATCCCACATATGGCATTAACGATTCAAATCACTTTGAGGGGGCGGTAGTCCGCACTTCCTAAAATGAAATTATCGCGTTTTACCCATAATGGAAATCATAAAGTATGCCATAAATGAGAAATACAGAAGCATAAGTAAAACATAAACATATTATATATCATATATAAAAATAGTGACATCTTAATGGCCACCTTTGGAGGTGTTATATGAGTGTTGAACAATCATCGTTTCGTGAGGCAGAAATTCGCCATCCACAGAAACCGTATGTTCTTTAACCATTAGATGTAGGTGTGTGTAAGTGTAGCTCGAATCCTTATTATAACAACATCATAGTATATTGAGGATACTGGTTTTGTTACAAAAGAAATAAATAAAAAGAGTTTAGGGGGTTGGAGAAGAAAAATAAAACAAAACAACATTAGAAAAGACATTACCTCAAAATCGGGTAACGCTTTTTGATTTGAGCCAAAGGCTTCCTTGGGAAGAGTTCTGCCCAAAGTGAGGATTCTAGGAGTAAGAGAGGGATTTTGGGAGAGTATTTGGGCAGAGGTTGGCCGAGCCAAATGTCTTGAAGGTGTGAATAAGGTGGGAGAGGTGGGGGCCTTTTATAAGTGGAGAGGAGGGGCTCTTTTGGAAAGATTGAAATGTTACATTATTTACACAATGCTTTTCGGATTCTAAAGGTCCCACACTTATATAATTCGAGGCTAAGGTGATAAGGGTTCGAAATATCCTCATCCAATTGGCTTTGGACAAGTTTAAGCCTTGGATTTTTCATTATCTTCTCATTTTATTTAAATCGTTAAATAATGAGGTCATCACTGCATCATCATGATGTCATAAATAATTTAATTTATTTAATGTCTAAAAATTATAAAAAAAATACTATGATGTAGGAAATCTTTTTAGAGTTCTAATGAATATTTATAATCAAAATTTGGACTTGTGTAACCCCACTTAAAAATTGTTTTAGTAAAATAACTCATGTTTGTGTCATTTTTTTACTTTAACATTAAATAAAAGGTGTTTATGTCATTTTCTAACTAAAGTGGCTCCATGGGGTCCCCAAGTTGACCCATGGGTTGTCTTGGTCGGCCATTACTCATCCAATAGGAGTAGGACAAGTGTCATTCTCATCTCATATTATAAAAATATTGTTTTTACCTTAAACTACACTAATTAACTCTAATCGCGATTAAGAACTTAAAAGTTACTATTCACCAAAAAATTATTTTAATCTCATTGAACCACATTTTACTTCTTAATGACAACCATGTATGTCGGATTTTTGAAAATCAAATCACAGAAGTGGTAATATTTCATTTAAACAAAAAAATCAGTTATTTAACTACCACTTAGTGGTTTCACTATTCATCAAAAATTGAAGTTTTTCAGAACAAGGCCAAAATTTCACCCTAAGCTATAATTGATATTACGAATTCAAAAATGATGTCTATTTTACAAAATTCCAAACATATTAGTTGCATTAATTAATTTTATAATTAATTCCCGCTGTCACAACAAATAGCGTGTTTTTAAGAAACAATTTATATCAAAAGATTGGCAATTGTTTATGTCCAATTTCAATGTTAAATTAATTCTAATGACCACCATTGGATAAAATGGTAAAAATATATTCTAATTATACTCTAAAACCACTCAATAGTATAATTTATCACTATGAATTATTTTGATTAAAAAAGTTGTTTTAAGTATTTTTCACTATTCATAAAAATTTTGAAGTTCTCAGAAAATTACAAAAAATTCAACATAGGCTAATTTCAATATTAGGAATACAAAAATGAAGTCCATTTTGAAATATAAAATTTCTATAATTTTAAAAAGTGGTTATTACTATTCATAACGGCTACTTTGATTTGTCGCGATGTTTTAGAACTCGAAGTTGCGTACAATGCAAGTTATTGCATTATTGAAAGAGAGGCGTATCGTGGAAGCTCGGGGTGTTACATTCTCCCCTCCTTCAATAAATTGCGTCCTCGCAATTTGAAATTTTTCTTTGATAATAAAAGGTTGAAAAGAGAAAATACCTTTGTGGAAAACCCACATCGGAAATAAGGTTAATAAAATTTAGCCTTAATAAGAGGGAAATGGAAATAAGAAAGTCACCACCAAATTATGATCTCGATAAGGAGAACATTGGTGGCAATTAAAGACATATAATTGGAGGAAAAACGTAAATATTTGTAGGGAGTGATTGAGGTCATCAATCACAATCAACTGTCAAATTGAGGGCCTCAAAGCCTTCAATCTATGTTGATTTAAAATATCATCAGTTCAACAAGACATAAGGTATTAGGATAACACATTTTTTGTTTTAATATCCCTTTACTAAAGTTTAAGAATTAATTTATTCATTGAATAAGAGATAGGTATATATATATTTATGCTTGACAATTAGTGTTTCAACCTTCAACTCATCTTTCACTCAAAAAGATAATAGAACTCAAAAATATTATTATTATCCTAATTGTATAAGGTTCCAAATGTTAACACATACCATTTAGATTAGTAAAATTATATTGTAATAACCAGGGAATTCCTGTAGGCTAGTGGTAGGAAATAAAGGCTTGTCGCACTATGGTAGTGGGTTCGATTCCTGCAGCTTTGTCCGATGAGACGGGTTATGCCCCACCCTGCAGGTTTTCCTTTTCCTAAAACTATAGTATTATAATATCCAAAAATAATCTTCATAAATTTTTAACCTTAAACAATACTATCCAAAGATCAACTTAATCCACTCCAACCTTTATAGTTATCCAATATACCTTTGTCCAGACTTTCTCTAAAAGGTCTCTTAATTCCAAAATCAATTTATCAGATTCCCAAAACAAAGTAATGTTTCTCATATTGTCACATACTAAAAATATGATTACCTTAATCATATTAAAACCTTAATGAAATCAACAAGTACTGCAGTACAATCCATATATATATATATCACATTATTATTATAACCAGAATATAATCCTTGAGTCCAAAAGCACCAATACATTAATTATTCCGCTTCAACTGTAGTCACAGCATAAGATTGGCCTTGATCCCTTGGCCTTTTCTGAGGTAAGTTTCCTTGACGCTTAGGACATTCATTTGCATAATGCCCTGTTTCCCTACAATTGTAGCATTCAACTTTGACAGCCTCTTTCTTTCCCTTGCAATCACGAGCCTGGTGACCCTTTTCTCCACATTTATAACAAACGCCCATTCCTTTTAGGCAAGTACCAGGGTGATTCTTCCCACAATTATCACATAATGGAAAATCCTTCTTTCCCTTTTTCCCTTTATCTGTCTCTTGTTCCACCGTTCTCTTCTTCTCTTGCTTTAATTTGTTGTCATAAGACTTAGAGAATTCCTTTTCTGTCTTGATAGCACACGAGACAATATCTTCGTATGATGAAAAGGATTGTGATACCAAAGCTCGACAGAGAAATGGTTTTAACCCATCAAAGAAACGATCAATCTTACTCCTTGGGTTACGTATATAATCGGCAGCATGCCTCGCTAACCTTGTAAAGTTAGCCTCATACTTTGCGACATTCTCATCCTCCTTCTGCCTCAAACTCAGAAATTGCCTTTCCATATCTGCCCGATGGTCATGAGGAAAATATTTTTCTAAGAAAAGCTCTTTGAACTCCCTCCATTCCATATTCGATACGTCATCATCTTCCTTTGTGTTTTGAATCAGCGACCACCACTGATCGGCATCTCCAGTGAGGCGGTAAACTGCCATGACAACCTTCTCCCTTTCACTACTCCCCAAGGCATGGAATATTTTCTCTAAGGAATTTATCCATTGCTCAGCTACTATAGGATTTGTACTCCCATTAAAGGTTGGTGGTTGTTGCCTCATGAAACGATCTAGCATTGATCCTCCACGTTGCGGATCAGGGTGCTCCATACGAGTAAGGTTATTATTCATAACCTGCGTGAGTTGTCCCAGTACGGTGAGAAGATGATCAGCACCAGTTGTATCTCCAGATCCACAATAATTATCTTGAGCAGGAGGGCAATCCCTACACGGAGTTCGTGCATTGATACGGTTTCCATTCCTTCCACTAGGCGCCATTTCTAAACAATGGCATAAACTGGATTATTTTATGAATCAAAATACATAATTCCATACTTTGTTAAACACTTTACATAAATTGAACTATTTATGGATATAATCCATAATCATAAAAAGAAATGTTTTCTTTGAGGAAGTATGTACTCATAACCCTTCATAGTGGTTTGTAAATAAAATGAGAATTATCCTAAGCATATCCCCCGGGAATGTCGTAACCAAGAGTGCAGCAAGGCCCGTTGTCGTGCACCAGTTCCCGTTCGAGTCTAGCTCAAAGCGGTGTTTTCGGGTTTTACCCCTAGGTACATCTGTGCCAGAGCCTCCTCTACCTGCTCGTATCCAGACAGGGATGTATTGCTCGAAAAAGTCATAACATCTCTATAATACCAAAATTCTAGGAAGTTCTTCTATACTAATCCTCAAAGTCTATCTTTGGGCTATGTCCTCTAATCAGAGTTTATCTAAATCTAGCTTCCAAGGTTAGTACTAAACTGCCTCTGATACCAACTGTAATGCCCCGAACCCAGCTACCCAGAGTCGGTGCATTACTTCGTAACATTGGCATGATCACAAAAGATCAAGTCTCGAAAGACCGATTAGTTTAGTAGCCTTGGAAACACTAGATACATTTGTAAACGTTACATTACATCATAAAGTAAACCAAAACAACAACAACATATTGTCTTCATATCCCCTCACACTATCCCTGCAGGTCATTCATAATATACTTCTTCAAATCCTGGAAAACATTAAAACATTGAAAGGGGTGAGCTCAGATGCTCAGTAAGGATAACAATATTGCGGAAGCTTTCATAAATAAACATTAACATTTAAGGCAATGTATAACTAAAACAAAAGCCTTTTAAACTTGAACTTCAACATAATATGGCAAAAGTAAAATGAGATAATGCCATTCACTTCTTCACATGGATATTCTACTGGCCGAATAATCACATGCAATATCAATAACCACTTTCATAATGAGGGAATGTATAATGTCGGACATTCTGAAACATTTTGTCAAGGCCTCGGCCAAGACGTCTAAAATGATTAAGGCCTCGTCCAAAACCATAAATCAAATTGGGAAAGGGCCTCGGCCAATTCCACGTCTAGTTGTCTCATGAGACCTACCGATGCATCGAGGAGCTATAGCGGGTTCCACCCGTCACTTATTATGTCCAATACATTCCTCATATGAATAGGTTTAAACATATCATAAACCATAACATAATCGTATCACATAAAACATGAATAAAGGAAACATAACATTTCCACATTTCAATCACAAGATATCAATACAACACATTTATATAATAATAACGCTTTCAAAACCATTTTCAATACCAAAATAAAAGAAAGTTAAAACTTTGTATTTATTTTTCATTAAAAAAAATGATGGCTTGTAGAGGAAGCCGAAACTCAAATAACGGTCACGGCGGCAGAGAAGTCTTTGTCGCCGCCTAAGTACGGAAAGAAAAACATTCCCTTTTGTCATTTAGCAAAACGCTTCGTATAAAAAAGATTCCTTTTGAATAAACGTAAAAGTCAAAGGGGTTTATACACCGTATAAAAGAAAGTTGTGTATAAAACCAAATATGCCTCAATGAAAGGTGATTGAGACGAAGACCCTTACAAAGATCATTTTTTTAAAATAAAGTAGATATATTATGTGTATTCACTATAAGTACACATAAATAAAGTACACATACAATATAGGACATAATAATATCATGACATAATTTGAAAGTAGGAGATTAACCCAAAGAATGGAAATTGGGTTAAGAAGTTCCCTTACCTTGTGTCCGACTTGACTCAACCGTTCTTTAACCTCCTGAATAATAAACTAGAGTTAATATATACCTTATTAAGAACCATTTTCAACTTCATTATCCTTATTATATCACTTATTACAATGATATGAACATTATGTAATTATTTAAGTTAATAACGGTCGTTTTGTCGATCTTTGGTACTTGAGTCAACAATAAGCTTCTTATAATTACAAGTTGTTTATGTGGTGAAATATCCATTATATCCAGAATTATATTCATGATTTAGATGTCATATATATCTTATATATCCAGTATATACATTCATTTATAATATTACGTAACATTTAGAGGTAAGAAATGAAATGCACCGTTCATGGAGACGGTAAGCCGAACGTACGCATGAACGCTACTTTCATTTCCATTTCATATTTAATGGAACTAAATCATAATGATATAAATGTATAATATAATTCCAGTATAATATATTGTATAATACCATTTACTCCATCCTTTATACATCCCACATATGGCATTAACGATTCAAATCACTTTGAGGGGGCGGTAGTCCGCACTTCCTAAAATGAAATTATCGCGTTTTACGAATAATGGAAATCATAAAGTATGCCATAAATGAGAAATACAGAAGCATAAGTAAAACATAAACATATTATATATCATATATAAAAATAGTGACATCTTAATGGCCACCTTTGGAGGTGTTATATGAGTGTTGAACAATCATCGTTTCGTGAGGCAGAAATTCGCCATCCACAGAAACCGTATGTTCTTTAACCATTAGATGTAGGTGTGTGTAAGTGTAGCTCGAATCCTTCTTATAAAAACATCATAGTATATTGAGGATACTGGTGTTGTTACAAAAGAAATGAATAAAAAGAGTTTAGGGGGTTGGAGAAGAAAAATAAAACAAAACAACATTAGAAAAGACATTACCTCAAAATCGGGTAACGCTTTTTGATTTGAGCCAAAGGCTTCCTTGGGAAGAGTTCTGCCCAAATTGAGGATTCTAGGAGTAAGAGAGGGATGTTGGGAGAGTATTTGGGCAGAGTTTGGCCGAGCCAAATGGCTTGAAGGTGTGAATAAGGTGGGATAGGTGGGGGCCTTTTATAAGTGGAGAGGAGGGGCTCTTTTGGAAAGATTGAAATGTTACATTATTTACACAATGCTTTTCGGATTCTAAAGGTCCCACACTTATATAATTCGAGGCTAAGGTGATAAGGGTTCGAAATCTCCTCATCCAATTGGCTTTGGACAAGTTTAAGCCTTGGATTTTGCATTATCTTCTCATTTTATTTAAATCGTTAAATAATGAGGTCATCACTGCATCATCATGATGTCATAAATAATTTAATTTATTTAATGTCTAAAAATTATAAAAAAAAATACTATGATGTAGTAAATCTTTTTATCGTTCTAATGAATATTTATAATCAAAATTTGGACTTGTGTAACCCCACTTAAAAATTGTTTTAGTAAAATAACTCATGTTTGTGTCATTTTTTTACTTTAACATTAAATAAAAGGTGTTTATGTCATTTTCTAACTAAAGTGGCTCCATGGGGTCCCCAAGTTGACCCATGGGTTGTCTTGGTCGGCCATGACTCATCCAATAGTAGTAGGATAAGTTTCATTCTCATCTCATATTATAAAAATATTGTTTTTACCTTAAACTACACTAATTAACTCTAATCGCGATTAAGAACTTAAAAGTTACTATTCACCAAAAAATTATTTTAATCTCATTGAACCACATTTTACTTCTTAATGACAACCATGTATGTCGGATTTTTGAAAATCAAATCACAGAAGTGGTAATATTTCATTTAAACAAAAAAATCAGTTATTTAACTACCACTTAGTGGTTTCACTATTCATCAAAAATTGAAGTTTTTCAGAACAAGGCCAAAATTTCACCCTAAGCTATAATTGATATTACGAATTCAAAAATGATGTCTATTTTACAAAATTCGAAACATATTAGTTTCATTAATTAATTTTATAATTAATTCCCGCTGTCACAACAAATAGCGTGTTTTTAAGAAACAATTTATATCAAAAGATTGGCAATTGTTTATGTCCAATTTCAATGTTAAATTAATTCTAATGACCACCATTGGATAAAATGGTAAAAATATATTCTAATTATACTCTAAAACCACTCAATAGTATAATTTATCACTATGAATTATTTTGATTAAAAAAGTTGTTTTAAGTATTTTTCACTATTCATAAAAATTTTGAAGTTCTCAGAAAATTACAAAAAATTCAACATAGGCTAATTTCAATATTAGGAATTCAAAAATGAAGTCCATTTTGAAATATAAAATTTCTATAATTTTAAAAAGTGGTTATTACTATTCATAACGGCTACTTTGATTTATCGCGATGTTTTAGAACTCGAAGTTGCGTACAATGCAAGCTATTGCATTATTGAAAGAGAGGCGTATTGTGGAAGCTCGGGGTGTTACATATAGACTAAATAAAGTTATAATAACACTTATTGTTTTTTATTTTCTTAATATATTTAGAGGTATCTAAGCCACTTTCTCATATTTATGTGGGTGAGAACATTGTCTGAGAAATAAGGTATATATGGGAGCATATTATGGGATAATATCATAACACTTTCACTCAAGGGGAGGAAACTTCCAAACAACTTATGTATGATTTTATTCTTACTATTGGTTAATTATATGAAAAACAATTACTAGATAATATCCCTACACCATTTGAGATTTAAGAATTTGTTTTTAGTTTCATGGTGGATAATACCCAAGGAACTAATGTTTTTGCAAATCTATTTATTTATGATTTTATTACATTGTTCATATTTATGTTGAGATATTTTTATTGTATTTTTTCAGATGGGTTTTCTCTCAAGGGTTTACAAATCATAGTTCATAAATCTTATATTTTAAGTTGGGAATTCATGTAACATACAAAAATTAAAATCTATTTAAAATTCCAATATTATTTATAAGATAATAAATAAAAATTATTATCATATAATTCTTAGATTACTAATATAATTGTATCCCCTAATTAAGTTGTGTTTATTAAATGAAGGGGTATTCAAGGATAACTTGTTACTACCTTTGGGTGTTTCAGCATACTTATTAATTCATAAATAGAAGGTATCATTTCCTTTAATTTGGGTGTGAGGAATAATTTTTATACTAATTGTTGGGAATTCATTTTCACGGTTTTGAGAAATTTTTTATTTTGTGATAAATTTATTAACCCGGTGAGATTTCTTTTCTCCTCTCTGAAATTTTTTTTTGATCAATGATACTCTAGTGGGATACTTTACCAACTCTATAGGGGTCTGTTAGGGATATCCTATTTCATCTATCATTTTTAGTTTAATGGAGGATTACCTCAGAAGATATATTACTAAATTGGTTGATAAAAGAAAATTTTAATTGATTCAAATGGATAGGGGATCAGATAATCCCCCACACCTATTCAATAAATATGACATTATCCTATTTTTGTAAGGGTATAGGAAGAATTTCAAAGTGACCAAGGATATATTTAGACAATATAAATAAGTATTTACAAAATCCATTTACTTGGATAAATCTCATGTTTACATTGGAAAAAACTTATCACCTTCAAGAAATTCCTCTACAATTAATCTTCATAGAATTAAAGAGAAATCACTTTCTTTCATTTACCTTGGGGTCCAAGTGTTTTTGATAATTCCTAAGGTTATCTTCTTATCTAATATTGTTTTAACTATAAAGTAATAACTCACATCTTGGAAAGGTAAAAATATCTATTTGTATTGAATAACATGATTGATTAAGGTTGTGACAATTTCCAAAATTTGTTTATAGTTGTATGGTTTATAAATATCCTCTTAACCATATCAAAATCATGGATCAATACATAAATAATTTTTTGGGGTGGGAACATATTTAACAAAAAATAATTATTTACTAAAAAGAATTTTGTAGGTTAGTTAATTAATCATGTCTTAGGATGAAGAATCTAGAAAATTTCAATCCTTCACTTAACTATTAATTCATGTGAAAACTATTGAAAAAAACTGGTGGACTAGATTTTCATCAAAGGTGGTTATTGAAAAGATTGAGAAATTGGAATCATCACTATACATACTCCATAATATGGAAAGTACAAAGAGGGTATATTAAAATATTATAATGTATTCTAGATGATGTGCCTCAAGGGAATCTAACCCAAATTTTTTCATGAAAAATGGATGATATTTATCATTTATGGCCTGATTGAAAATGATTATAACATCTCAAACCTAGATATTTCTATTAAGTATTCTTCACAAATCCTTCCTCGGTATCAAACACTTATGATCAAGAAATCCATTGATGACTATAATTATATACCTCATGGTGGCATGCTCATCTAGGAGCCAGTCAAGAATATAATTCTTATAAGAAAACTCAATTACTTATTCATTACAATCATATCCAACCAGAACTAGAACTAGTTTTAAAATTTTAAACCTTTTATCAAGCCTTCAGGGATGTGGTTTCTCCAAAGAATTGATTATAAGAAGATTCATACTAAAGAGTGATTAATTTATTATGGTATATAAACATAATATATCTGTGTTTCTTATAGGTCTCATAAGTATGAATAAGAATACTTATGGATACACTATCCTTAGTACCCATAGATTTTATCCATTGAATAAATGTTGTAGGTAGTTTTCAACCCCAATATCATAAATCAAAGTAGGAATATCCTCCTAGTCAGTGAAACTAAATCTTGTGGGAATATTTGTATGTGTTGGAATCACTTCATATATGATGGGATCATAGAGGATATAAGGGAAGTGTTGCTAAAAATAATGGTTGTAATTAAGATACAATAATTATATAGGTAGTTATGGCTGATAACCCAGTCTGAGAATTCATAGATTATAAAAGTCTTGGGATTCAATGTATTTATAGGAAACTGAGGGTATTCATCATAATTTCTGGTAAACATCTAGTTCTTGGACATATCAAGCTGAAAACTGAAATATCCTTGAAATAAAACCCATGATAGTCTGGACATAGTGTTTTTTATAAAGACTTATGGGTATATTTCATTGGAGAATTTTTTTTGATAGATGTGGATACACACAACCAGTGAATAAGTGGATTAGTGGTGCTAAGTGGTGTGCTAATAAATAAGAAACCTTTATTAAAATCCCAATGGAGGAAAATTTATATATTTACTATAAAAACACTATATCAAACACTATATAAGAAACTTCTATAAGCATAGATATTATAGAAGGGAATCTAGAAAATAGTGGAAAGATATTTTTTATGGGGGGTTTGGTTCTAAGGCATATGTTTCCTGTATGTGAGGCCTTTGGGGCCTATTTTAAGGCTTTCATTCCCAGTTGGGGTG
This sequence comes from Viscum album, assembly GCA_963277665.1. Taxonomy (NCBI): domain Eukaryota; kingdom Viridiplantae; phylum Streptophyta; class Magnoliopsida; order Santalales; family Viscaceae; genus Viscum; species Viscum album. The sequence continues at coordinate 193,900,655 of OY728165.1, read as the reverse complement.
TGTGTGTGTGTGTCAACTATCGGTGGATTAGGAATTTAGGGAGGCGTGATGGATTGGGTCTAATTGGTTCTTTAAGTGGAATCATTTTCTATAGGAAAATCTCCAATATTTCACGGAACATTTGTTGTAAAAGGATTCACAGATGAAGGAATGGTCCTTAAAAACCGTTTTTTAATGAATCCCTTTAATCCTAGTTCATATGAAGGCTTCATTTTGATAATTTTTAGAATCATTATTTTCTCAAAACTAGGTTCTTAGAAGGGTTGGATCCAGTAATATTCACTATATATGTTTTTATATGTGACCTAGTTTAAGGAAAGTTTTATTGACTATTATGAAGAACTCATGACGGCATGTTTGTTTACATTTTGAACTCTCTTTTTTTACATAATAATTGGGTTAGTGTTATACTTATCAATTATTTTAAAGGGGATATCCTTGACACTAATATAAATATTATGGAAAAGATTATATCTCTTCTAGATGATCTCCATTCCTCTTTAAAAGGGATAATCAATGTAAATAATTTTATCCCAATAAGTATATTTTTGTTTTGTCTATTGTTATACATGGTTATCTTATATAAAAACTATATTATCAATTCTGGATGATCATTCCATATTAATATTTTAAATGGATATACCAATTAAACAAGCATTGGATTTCCCCTACAAGGTTTTTCTTCTCTAGAGAGTTATCAACAAAAAATTTCACAATAAATAGTAATTTATAAATATTAAAACTATGCTATGTTCAATTTGACATTTTTTTAGAATGGGTGAATACACCCCTAAGAAAAGTTTTCTTAAATGTTTTTTTTGAAAGATTAGTTTAGTAATTTGTTTTTAATGTATTTTAAATCATAAATTTTAGTGCTATAATAATATAGGGAACCCTTTACTATTAACATAATATAGAAAACTCCATTTATATCAAAGACCACTTCAAATTGGTTTCTATTAAAATAGTATACCTTGTTTATTATAATAGAAACCTATTTGGGTTTAATGTTCTAGAAATGAAATTATAAAAGGAAATTCCTGACATTGGTTTATCTTTAAAATATGAAATTTCTTTTTACGATGGCCTATATATAAAATCTATCTAGGATTTTTCAATCTTTGATAGAATTGGAATTTTAGGGAACATTAAAAAGTATCATGGTTATATTCTTATTGTTTAAAAGCCTCTCTTGAGCAGGTTTTGTGAAAACTAATATAGATAGTGAAGATAAATGGATCCTTGGTCTAAGTTGATGTGGTGGGATATTTAGAGACTTAAAAAGTGGATTCCAACCCTATTTTTACATGGATTGTGGGTTTAATCACAACCCCCTCCCACCAAAGATTCCACAATGAAGAACAAGAGATAATGACCCCCAAGTCCCACCTCTAGCAATCCCAATGTTAGTGAATGGCACTATGGGTATAAAAATCTCACAATATGGGAGGAATTACCCTCTATAAATAAAATAGGATCAAAATATAGGATAAAAAACCACCAAAAATACTAGTAGATAATATAAAATTAACCCCAAACCATCCCACAATTCATGAATAAAGTAAAACTAATAGATATAAAATTCTTCAATATATAATAAAAGTAAATTCTATAGTAGAAACTCAACAAAATCTCCAAACCATCTATTAATGTCCATCCTAGTCCCTAGAGTCCTCTTGGAAACTTGAAAAATCATTTATATATGTAGGTTAAGCATAATAGGTATACTCTATAGGGACATAACCAAGTTATCAAGTGCACATGTGAAAAGATCATGCAAATTCACTAAAGAAAATAGAAAAACCAATAAGAACCTAAATATGTTAAATAACCAATCCTAGCCTCACCATGGATAACTCACTAAATCACACATCCAATGTAGTAATATAATATCACGATCATAACAAAGAAATCCACCCTACTACCACTTCCCAACTGATTTTATTCTCTCATACCCCAACATCAAACATTATATTCTCTAATCCCTTCCATACATGTCGCATCACATAATATCATATCATATCTTTCCAAAATAAACATGGTCCATCTCTAATGTGGTTCGGCATGAATCCCTACCTACCCACCCCTTGAAAGGTCTACCATCATGTGCTAGCATTAGGAATCACCACACCACATCTCACTTGAAGATACGTGGGTCATCACATCTCATCCTCCTGAAGACACCTAGTTCATCACACTACATCTCATAACATAACCATATCAATAGGGTATCATGAACATGAAGAACATAAACCTTGTTACCTCCTACCCCGCATGACCCCTACCTCATAATAAAACACATCACTACCTCATCACTTCACTTATCACCCAAAAAAACTTGGTCCATAACTGCACATCTCTCCCAAATACACATGGTCCATCACTGCTAAAGGAATATTGGGGAAGATGGGGTAGTCATCCATACATATCACCATCATCCTTGATGATAGGGAAAACACCTGAAATCCATTGCCTCTGATTGTTGGTAAGGTTATCCAACCCAGGTAAAGCATGTATAGAAATTTCATAAACATACATGATATATAGATAACACACATTACCTGAACTATGGGTTCATAAAAACTGCACTAGTTAAAACCAAATCACCATCACCATACCACACATAAAATATCAAAAACACTTCCACCACTTTATGTAACAAATCACAGAACCACACATAACCTCCCAATATTTTCTACTTTCATTTACAGATTTCACCAATTTCTATATATAAAAATTTTCCCTAACTTTTAAATACTAAGATACTTTATTAATATTTTTACAACCCATTAATTTATTCATTTCATTTAATCCATCTACCACAACCAGGTTTCTAGACCATTATTTTTCATTTACCATGACATCAAACATCATCCATTATCATCATGCCGCCCTAGCCAATCCATATCACCCCATCAACCAAACAACTCATCCATTATACATCATCACCACTACACAACCACAACCGCTACATAACATCCATTTCACACCATAACCAATGAAAAAATACCCACATGTAAGAACCAAAACCACTACACATTCATGCCACTTCGCACAATCACCCACATCGTACATCACATCCATTCCAACCAACCACTGAAACAAAGCCCCACATGTAACACATTCTATTTGCTCAAGACCATTACTACAAAACCACCTCAAATCACAAAATGAATCACAACAAGAGTATAAACACATAAGAACAATACTTACTAGACTTACATTTGTTAAGGGTCTTTAATCACATTACTTTTTTTATTTTCATGGGTATTATAACCAAAACTAGATTCCATGGGAACCTAATTTATTAGCCAAATATATGTTCTTTAGTATTTTATTTAGGGTTATATCACACAAAAACACAACAAGGTTCTCACATATACCAACTATAACACAATCAATGCTTCCAACAAATGTTATTTTTAGTATTGGCTACAAGAATACACAATATCATCAACAACATATATCAAATAAGTAAAGAATTTGGTATCTCCTCATACCCATCAATTTAAACTATTTGAATTAATTATCTTTATTATTTCAACCCTTACTATCCACCCAAATAAAAGAAAAAACATGAAAATCCAACACATAGCATGTAAAAAGGTGATAATGAGGATCCAATGCCTCAAAGAAGCTTTAAGATCTCACTACGTACCATAGGGAAAAGAAGAAACAGTCCACAAACCACAACCACATGAGAAATACTTGGATTAACCTGGATTACCCCCAAATGGTTGTCAAAAATATAGTCCACAATCTCTCAAACAAAAACCAAAAAACACAATGAATCCCAAATAGAAGAATAAAGGAAAAAAAGGGAATAATGGAGGAGAACTCACCGCTAATCTCTAATGGGTAACCACCGGAACCCATGGATATACACAGAAGGAAGGGGCTATAAAATCCTTTGAAAGGTTCTTAGGGTTCTCTATAAATGATAGAGATATGATTGGTCGAATGAACAAAGAATATTCTAAAAACATTTATATATGTTTTAAGTCACATGACTTATAACATAAATCCCTCATTTGCATCATAAGTTCTGTAGGCCTACATATATTACACAATAAAACCACTTTTTAAGTTGTAAACACTTTTTCCACTAAAAACACGGCACCAAGGTCTAAATTAAACTTACACTGTAAATTCTATTTTTATAGAGTAAACCTATTTTATGCTCTACACATGAACCTCATAAAATCCTTAAACTACCATCCACACAAGCCTTAAAACAATATCTTAAGTTACAAACCCCTATTTTACAGTGTAAAAAAGACTGATATAGTTCTATGGTATCTATAACTCCACTAAACCTCCTCTATCCTCCTAGTACTCCTCTAGTCACCACAAACTAGAAAATTAACATGGATAGAAGGGAAAGATTATTATATTAGATACCTATCAAATTATTATTTTCCTCAAGAATAAAAATCAAACCCAACTAAAGGGAAAATGGGTCCATAAAACCACCCAATGAGATACCTCTCAGGGTTCTCATTATACCCCAATATTACCACCATTAAAACACAGCCAATCAAGGTACCCACAAAATAACTCACACAACCACATCACTACTTAACCACACCACAATCTCTCACTGGGCACAACACCACACATATGATATTATCAAAAGGCCACCACATTCCACACATCCACACACATCAGTATCTCAAACCTCCACACATCCCAAACCAACCAATTTCACAACCAACACACAACACTGCCCTGAGCACACAAATCAAGGAATTCCATCATCCTAGTCAATATATTATCTACTTTGGGTGACACTGACTTTCCTGTATAGTTTTAATCGCATAAAATTATAAAACTTCTTGATTAGGATTCTGGTACTTCCCTCTTCATAAACTGGAATATTTATCACACATAAAACATCACAAAAACAACACATCTCATAAAATCGAAAGATCAATCATGGAAACCTTAATACAAAAATAAAGAAAAGAAAAACTCAAAATAGATCTGGGTACTTGGAACATATGTATACATATATTGCTCCTAAGTACTCTCCTCAAGGAAATCATGCCTCCACAACACATGAACCAAGGGAATGGTTCTCCCACATGACACCTTCTCTTGATGATATGAGATCTCTACTAGACCATCCATGAACCTCACTTCGTTCTCAATATCCAAATATCCTCAGTCAATGATGTGGGAGTCAACATGAATATGTTAAATAATATTAGAAAAATAGAAAATTTCATGAATCCTATCTAACTGCAGTGGAAACTCCACCCGATATACCACCTCATCAACTCACCCTAACACCTCAAAGGGAACAACAAATTGAGAAATCTTACTCCTTATGCCAAACCTCTGATTCCCACATTGAGGGGAGACTCCCAAGAACACATGGTATCCAACCTCAATCTCAAGGTACCTACACCTACAATTAGTATATTTTTTCTGATAGTCTTTCAATGCCCTCAAACTCTCTCAAACCAACTAGATCTTCTTGGTCATGCTCAATGCCACATCAGGATCAAGAACTGATAACTCCCCAAACTTTTTCTGATAAAAAATAGAATGAGATAGCTTCCCATATAATGCCTCAAATGGATCCATATCAATGTATGAGGTATATAAATTGTTTTATGAAAACTATACCAATGAAAAATGTCTTACCTTAATCCACTAAAGTATAATATGAAAGATCACAACATATCCTATAAAATCTAGATGATATTTTATATCTTCCCATTTATATAAGGGTAGAAAGCAATGATAAGGAAAAAATGGGAGCCAAAATTATATTGAAATCCCGTCTAGAATCGCATGGTAAAAATAGGGTCTTGGACAAAGATGATGGTCCTCGGTTCCCCCTAAAGACTAACCACATCGTCCATATACCATCTCACCAAAACATCCACAGTACTTGACTCATGGATTTCTAGAAAGTGATCTTACTTCATCAACTGGTCCACTACAACCCACACTACGTCACAACCTTCCTAATATTAGGGTAACCTTATGATGAAGTCATAAATATTTACTCTAATTTCTACTCGAGAACATCTAAGATCTATAAATAATCTCACAAAACATGGTTCTCCACTTTCACCTACTATAAAAACATACACCTTACCACAAACTCTACCACTAACCATTTTATCCCTAGCCACCAAATTTGTCTCCTCAAGTCATTATACATATTTTCACTCTAGGATGTGCCACTAAATGTGAGCTATGAAACTCATAGATAACTACCTCACACATTGCCTATGGAACAAAAAACCTTTCTTAGAATAACATCTAGTTTTTTCTATCCTCTGACTATCCCTCGAGAGAATCACCATGGTCATCATGGACACACATCACATATGCCTATAAGTCTCCCCATTTAGACTCCTCCACACGCTGCATCAAGGATGAGTACATGGTTATTTGATAAATTAAACCCTAACCACAACTCTCTCTAACATTAAGATGCGTCATTATAAGATCATTCATACCTTTCCAAACATCCACATACTCCCAAACCACATATCCCCATGATGTCCAAATCAATGCATTAGAAACCACATTATCCATTCCCAAGGTGTAAGATACCTAAAAAATGTATTCCTGAAAAGACTTCATCCTCATCCATTGGTGTATATTCAAATCTTGTTGAGATAATAAATATTTTATTCTCTTATGTTCTTTGAAAACTATGAAGTTCTCATCAATGAGGTAATTCAACCATAACATTAGATTGGACCCAACCACCACTAACTCTAGATCATGGGTCACATAGTTACTCTAATGGGGATATAAATTCCTGGACACATAACATATCAGTATCCTCTACTACATCAATATGTATTCAAAGTTCAATCAAGACATGTCATATAAAACCTTAAACAACACACCCTCCTTGGGAAACTAAAGCACTGAATAATTGAACAACTTATCCATTAAGTAATTAAATACTACCTATCATTTATCACTTCACACAAAATCTTATTCCATCCTATTCAATGTTGTCATTAGGACTATAAATCAAGAGAAAGCAGGTACAAACCTCTAATAATAGCCCATGATACCAATGAAACAGTGAACCTCTACCACGTTATTATGTGATGACCAAGAAAAAAAAATACCTCAATCTTGGATGGGTCGACTACCACACCACGAAGAGGAACAACATGTCCAAGGAAACACACCTCCCACATATAGAACTCACACTTGGAAAACATTACATAGAAATAGTTGTGTTAAAAGACCTGAAAAACATCTCTGAGATGCTCGATATGATCCTCCTATAACCTCAAGAAGATCAATATATCATCAATGAATATGTTGACAAACCGATCTTGTAACTCATGGAACATGGAGTTCATGATCCCCATAAAAATGACTAATGTGTTCGTAACACTGAATGACATGACTACAAACTCGAAGTGACCATACCTATACCTAAAGAAAGTATTTATAATATCCTCATAATTCACTATTAGTTGGTGATATAAAAATCACAATTCAACCTTCAAAAACCAAATAGATCCTCTCAATTGGTTAAACAGATCATCGGTCCTCGGAAGGGGGTAATGATTCTTGATTGTTACCTAATTTAACCAATGGTAGTATATACACAATCTCATAATACCATCCACCTTCTTATATAACAAAATTATATCACCTCGTGGAGACACACTTGATATAATAAAATCCATCTACATCATATCATCCACCTATAACATCAACTCACGCAACTATGTAGGCACTATATAATAAGAATACATTAAAATAAAAAATTCAATCAATGGAAACTCTATCTAGAACTCAACTTTATGTCAAGGGGGTAGTGTTATAACCTTCTCTGGGAAAACATCCATGAAATCCTCCACAACCATGGGAACATCAACAACTTGGTATTCTACTGATATCTCCACCAACTACAAAAAAAATATGCTTCAATTTCCTACCAACCATCTAACAACCTCACTCAACAATGAATATCACTCATTGGGACACCACATCAGAAAATGATACTCTCATTTAGAATTATTCAATGAATTCATGCATATAATATATACAATTCATTCCAAAGATGAAATTATATTATTTTATCTATAGTAAGAATAACTCCTCCACTGATTAGTGTTACCTCATCACTAGTCTACATCTATAGAACACATTAAATAAAGAATCACGACCTCTAAACAGAATAGATAATGTAAAGGGAACTAGAGAATCTCCACATCCAATACAAAGTAATAAGACAAAGTGAGAGAAAAAAGGAATGTGAGGCTCCCAAATCAAATAAAGAACACATAAGGGTAGGTGATAAACTAATCATACATCAAACAACTCCCAACTCAACTGATGATACTACCTCTAACTCGTGTATCTAACCATGACCAACACCTCTTCCACTCTTCTGTATACCTATATATCCATGATATGGACTAGTTACCTATGTACATGGACCATAATGAGGCTTCCCTCTACAAAATACAACTGATCTTGATTTCTAAACAAACATCAGTGGTCCCTACTATTAAAACTATCCCGGAAACAACTATTTTTGCTTATAAAAAGGGACTTGAAATCCCACTTGGTATTTTCCTCCTTATAGAGTCATACACTAATCCTAATGATGGAACTATCCCATGTAATAAATAAATAAAAATATAAATCCCCCAATAGGTTCTCAGAATCCACCGGCCTAAGAAGAGCGAAAAGGGATTCACCACGGTCGGCTTCCCAGCGGCCAAAATCCTAACTGTATAAACACCTATAGTCTAGTGCTTAAATCCCTACTCATCAAAATTTCCTTTCGGCCACTATATTGAGGATAAAATCCTAAATAAATCATATTCTTGATAACAACATCCTTTTTTCACCACAATATAAATTGAGAGCGTAAACATTGTGACCGTATACCTAATCACTGGTTGAAAATCATCCTTTATATGTTGTGATCTAGAATCCTCATTTAGAAAAACATCTAGGGAAAAGTACAAGAGGTCCTTGAACCTGATCCCAATATTATACACACTCAAACTCCCCTTATTAAGGCATATAATCTCATCCCTACTAGCTTCCCTCACCATAAATAACAGGAAATCCACCTAAAAATCCCTCTGAAATTCGGGCCACAACACATCTATATCCTTAACATCACTAAGAAATAGGTTCCACTATTGATTTGTAGCTCCCCACAATTGACTAACTACCAATGTAACTTAGAACTCATCTCATGCTCAGATTAGGCCAAAATAGATCTTGATCTCCTATAACTAATGATTTTCCACCATATCTATGATATTTCCCTCATACTTTCCCAAAATATATCACTGGGAGGCATGAAAATCCCAATTCCAAACCTCGTCCTCCTCTATCAGTTCAACTCTCTTATGATCAACTAGATATTCCTGCTAAAAATCAACTTCCTGAGAAACTCATATATGATGAACATAATTCATTCCTAAAAATAATGAGAATAACTTAATCCAAGTAACATGGAATGTTAAATAAACTTATTAATTTATTGCATTTTATTTTTCCAAAACAACCCAATTTAAGTACAAAAACAATAAATAATCATGAATGTACATATCCTAGGTTTATACCTTGAAAATATATCCACTTTAATTGATCATTCAATAATCTCATAGTCTGTGCACTAGATTACTTGGGGCCCAAAAATATCATGTTCTGCTCATCTTCCCTTCCCTATGTCATGCACCAAAATTAACTAGCATTGTTTCCCTACCAACCCATGAAAATTTCATAGTGCATAACTCTAAACTCCATACTATCCCTCAAAAAAGACCTATAATACCACTCTATCATAACCTCCTCCCACAGAGATGTCAAAATGATGGAAGAGAGATAATGAACCATGATCTCCACATCTATTAGGCACCAAGTTGGAAACTAGCACCAATAGTATAAAAATATCATAATATGGGATGTATTACCCTTAATAAATAAAATATGATCAAGATATTAGATAAACAATAACCAAAAAAAATCCAACAGATAATATAAAATATACCTAAAACTATCCCACAATTCAGGAATAAATTAAAACTTGTACATATAAAAGTCTCCAATATATACCAAAAGACAATTCTATAGTAGCAACTCAATAATAGCTTCATCCTAGATAGTAATGTCTATATTTCTCCACAATGTCCTCCTGGAAACCTAAAAATCTTTTTATATACATAGGGTGAGAATAATAGGTATACTCGGTAGGGACATAACAATGGTATTAAGTGCACATGTAAAAAGATTATGATAATGTCCCAGTAAACAAATATAAGAACAAAAAAGAACCTAAAAAGTTCAACTAACCAATCCCATCCTCACCATGTCTCACTCACCAAATCATTCTTCAAATATAGTAATATAATATTTAGATCATAACAAGGAAAGGTGCCATACTTCTACTTCCCCATAGATTTTCCACTCTGACAAACGGACGTAGAATTTCATATACTCTCATCACTTTTATACATATAATATCACATAACATCTCACCCAAAGACACCTAGTGTATCTCTGATGTGGTTTGGGATTCATCCCTACCTATTCCTCCCTTGCAATGTATAACATCATGTGCCTGCATCAGGTATCAACACACCACATCTCACTCGAAGACACCTAGTCTATCACATATCATCTAACCCGAAGACACTTAGACCATCACACCATATCACTTCACATAACTAGAGAAGTAGGGTATCATGAATATGAAGGACATAAAACTCATTCCATCCTCCTACCATGCATGACACATTCCACATATCACATCATATCACTACCTTATCACATCATATCTCACCCAAAAAAACCTGGGTCTTCACTATTTAAGGAAGAGTGGGGAAGATGGGGTATCCTACCATCCATATCACCACCATATTGGATGTTGGGGAAAACACTTGGAACTTAAAAATTTGAGTGTTGGTAAGGTTATCTAACTCAGGTGGGGCATGCATAGAAATAGTATAAACAGACATGATATATAGATAACACACATTACTAAAACTATGGATACAAAAAAATCACTAGTGCACACCACATCACCATGTATTTACCACACATTAAATAACATAACCACTTACATCACTATATACAAAACATCACACCACCACAAATAACCACACAACATTTCTGACTTTTAATTATAGGTTTCACCACTTTTCATATATAATAATTTTCACTAACTTTAAATTAATAATCCAATTTATTAACATTTAAAAAACCCATTAATTTATTTATTTAATTTAATACATCTACTTCAACTAGGTTTCCAATCCACTCTTATTCATTTAATAACCCATCACACATCAATCTTTATCACTCAAAACAATAGATAATAGTAGATTGGACAAATTTCATGTGAGCATATTTATACAGGGATTACACATTAAAATTTCCATTTGAGAGGTATGATTTCCAATATCATGGGGGATATAGTATGGATATCTAGCCTTAATAAGGTGTCCTATGTATCCAAGTCATTGCAAGAATCAGAGTTATTGTAGTTCTCTTATCCCTTAACCCATTGATAAGAAAAGGTGTATGATCATGCCTAGAGACATTACTACCATCCCTAAGATTTTATGAATGATAGGGGTTTATATCAAAATGGATTCCCTATAGCTGAGGACATGTTATATTATATCGGTAATTGCGGCTTACATAACAAGGCTGCCAGATTGGTGGAGACATATTATATTATATAGGTAGTCGGGGATAACGAACTGAGACCACCTGATTGGTATAATCATTCTTTATCCTTTAGTGGATTAAAGAGAGATGATGAAGAAACTGATAGGTATATCTGAGAACATGAACTTGGAAGGGTCACATTAGTTCATGGTCTTAACTCTATAAAGAAACTCCCCTTGTCAAAGGGGAATGTGGCTGAAGATTCTTAGTCATGATCCACATGGAATGAGTCCAAGTTGGCCTATCAGACAAAGTGGGAATGTCATAAGGTATTTTCCTGACATGTCTTGTCTATCTACTTATAAAGTCGTGATTGTCTACCTGATATATTGGGGAACCAATATAACATGGAAAACATATCCAATGGTGTTTTTGATAAACTATCATGCCTTGGATGTCATTGTATGGACAAAGTAGACATGTAGAAGATGCTTCGCATGACCAAAGATGGCATGTCAGGGGTCTCACACATGATCAAATGACATGTATCAGATGTATTCACCTAAGTGAAGCAGACATGTATGGGTCCTTGTGTATGATCAATATAGATATGATCATAAGTTGTTGCATGATCAACTTGACCTATCTTCGGACTGTTGTATGTTAATATAGACATGTCAATGGACAATCTCATGATCATTCCAACATTTTAATGGATCATTTTCATGATCAAAGTGTGTTGTATAGTATTTCTTTGAATGATCAATGCGGGAAGATCTGATGTGATTTTCATGATTGACATGAATTGTCCTAGGATTATCTCATGAAAACGGTGACATGTCAATAGGTTATCATGAGGTTGGCCCAACTTGTGCATGGATTGTCTTATGACCAACATGGTTTGTCCAAGGTCACCCAAGGATATCATGAGACCATAAAACGGTCTCACAATCATGTTTCCTTAAACCATTCACGTGATGTGGTCTCATGGATATGTTTAGGATCTTTCACTCATTTATGTTCTACAAGTGAATGTACAAAGGGATCATACCTTTAGTCGCATGGGTGATTATTAGTCCATTTATATGGATACATGACCATAAGAGGGCTTGATCTTGAACTCTTCACCAGTTTGAGTCCATACACAGGCTAGGGGATGTCTATGTGAGGGAGTCATATAGAACTCCATACTTCATGTGATACGCATGACTTTAATGAGGTCTCTTTAGGATTATTGTGGTTATGAATGGGGGTTGTATATCGAATCCTCTGCATGCATGGGTGATGGACGACATTGCATAGCAAGGGGTTCATGGAATGTGGGATGCACACTCTGAAGAATTCACCACAATACTGAGTAGGTTTTCATCGTGAGACCTAGGGTGAATCCTCTTAGCATTTTATTTTGAATATTTTCTCTCCCATTCTCCACCCTATGCAATGTATGGTCGCATAAACATCATGTGACCACGTGGTATTTAAGGGATCAAGTAGGAGACTTGAAAATGTGTGTGAGGGATTCCTGATGAAGTCATCACATGCATGAAAAAAGGCTCATGCTGCATAGAGAAGAAGACTGTAAGACTTAGGAGGGGTGAAAGTTCTTGATCCTACACTGAAAGGATAAGTAAAGGAGAACAATGAGGCTAAAGTCTTGCGACACTACAAGTAGAATGTACACTGGAATATGTCTTTGGAAATCATCATTAGAGAAGTTTGTCTAAAATTTCATGACCTCAATGGGTTCTTTCAAAGAACCCTTTGACCCTACCAATATCCTATGGAGGTTATACATGAATATGTAGCCATGTTAAAGGTTTTATGTGAGCAATGTGAGCTGTGAGTCTTTTGAAATTTGTGTGACCCGAACAAATATCCCATGGGAGGTCATGTGAATGGGTGTTGGGGAGTGCACACAAGAATTTTATATATGGAATAATACCCTAATTTTTGAGACCAAAAACCCAATGGGGTATCATGATATCATGTGAAAGCCTTAACTGAACTTGGAATATCCTGGGGCTCAGTTTTTCATGCAGTTTCTTGATCTTTAAAAATCCATATAGTGGGATATTGTGATCACCTGAGGGAGTTCTCTAGGGAAGGTTGTTGGCATGCTCTGTTCTACCTTCCTTCTTTTTTAGATATCTCTTCCTCACTTCCTATGTGTGTTTTTAATTATGGGGGCTTAGTTTTCATAGATTGTGGAAGTATGATGATGGTGCCTCATTAGACAGGATGAAATCGACATGCACCAATGAGGTGGTGGAGGTTTTTGATTGATCTTTATATAAAACATCATATGATTAGAGAAAATCTGCTTTAAATTAGATGGAAAATAATCTAAAGGTGGATGGGTTCATGGTCGCTAAAATTCTTGTAATGAATTCATTATTTTTCCTTAGTTCGGTTGCATGATTATAAGATGATCATGTGATAGCCTCGGTTCCCTTATGTAATGACACGTGAACTAGAAAAATCCATATTAAATTGGATGGAAATACATCATAGGAGGAAGGGGTTTGCGGTCACTCAAATTCTTGAGATATCTTTAGTGCTTGTCCTCACCTCGGTCTCCTGATCAAAGGATGGTCATGCACCAGCTTTGAGTACTGTCAAGGGATCTCGCATATGGTTTCTAGAGCTCACGGTGGCTTGTTATGGTTATCTTAGACTCAGTTGGACATCATCAAAGCATTGAATATGGTGATTATGTTGATCATTGGGTGATCATGTGATATGCATTATTGATTTGACATGTTGAACCAGTAGGTGTGGGTGGTTTAAGGTGGAGGTCCCGTGTAGTTTAAGATCAGACAAGTTTGAATATGCGAGGCATAGTGAGATCTTCATTAATCATGAAATGTGCAGTATTAGAGTGGACAGTTGGGATCAGTGGGAGTTTTGATTTTATAGTCTTCTATTGAATTGATTTTGAGTTTTCACTGTGCGAGAATGAAGCGAACGGTCAAGATAAATGGGAGGCATGATCAAACAGTCCAGATTTGATATCCATGGAAAACACCCATCCCATATAAAATTATTCCTCCCCCCCTTCAGTATATAACCCATTATATGGAATCTGTTGGTTCGAACCAGCAATGGGGTTGGCACCAATACCACATGCATCACCTTCATCATGTGGGCCTAGACTAACCAATCTTATGGATCAATCTATGTGTGTTCACATATGGTCTTGCACACCAAGGTCCCTATTCAGGGGCCCAACTACCTCTTGCAGGAGCTCTGCTCGTGTTGGTCCACCAGTTGGTCTAGGCCAATTCCTAATGGGCATGTCTGACCTCTGGTTCCATATAGTCCTATGGTTGAATTGGCCTAGCTGGCTGGTGACAAGCCATAAATATTTGGTTAAGGGTGGTAATAAAAACCATTAACTACTAAGAATAAAAATATTGGTAGAATATAAGAGTCCCAAAGTGATATCCTTAAACCAAACCCAAGCCTTTCATTCATTTCATTCCCATGTTATTTCATGAGATCTATATCAATTTTTTTCTTGGTCTTCAAATCCCTATAGTCTTTGATGGAAAAGTGAAAAATGCACAAATATTAGTGCTAAGAAAATGCCCCCCCTTAGAATAATATTCATTACAATGAAAAGAATTTGATTCTAAGGTAAACTTAAATCACTTTTTTACATATCAGAATGTTTGAAGATCTGTGACACTGGACTTCCTAAGGAGATTTGTCCTAAGTATGTATGAGGAACTTTCAAGGGTTATAAAGATGATACATCTGGCCACAACTACTCAGCTAAATCCAATATCAGAAGTATCCTTGACTTGGGGCATAGATACCCTAAAATTACAATGTATGTGAATTTCATAATGGAACAAGGATTGGGTGGAATGGAATTTGTGGCCGGATCTTAAGTAAATCACTTGTATTTCTCTACATATCCCATAAATATGGGAATAAAGTTGCACGTAGTTTAGATATATATCACTATTAAGATCAAACTCATGCATAAGAGACATAGGTTCATGAATAAAAATCATTATGATGAATATACTTATGTATATCTAAATCATACACAGGAGGGGTATGTCACTATTTTGTGATGAAATCTCGGGTATAGAGCCATGTATCGATGAATATTTTGGTCAGATCATCCATGATACCAATCCATTATGTGTAACACCAAAATGATCTGTTCACTTTTATTTGAGTGCTTGACTTTCAATAGGTTACTCTTTGATAAATTTTCATGAATTCCCACTGACATTAAATTATTCACTGGTTCACCTACTCCAGTAGTCTTGACATAATCTAATTTACAAGGATTATTTGGACATGATATCCTTCCTGAATGATATAACTTTTTTCTAATTCAAGGGACTTAGATATCATATCTTGGTTTTTTCTAAGTCCATATAGTGGTCCTAATAATATTTGTATCTTTTTTATTTATTTTTTCTTTAACTTAATTTTTATGGGTCATATGGGGGAAGACTTAG
The DNA here is from genome assembly GCA_963277665.1 of Viscum album. Lineage (NCBI taxonomy): Eukaryota > Viridiplantae > Streptophyta > Magnoliopsida > Santalales > Viscaceae > Viscum > Viscum album. The sequence continues at coordinate 193,884,546 of OY728165.1, read as the reverse complement.
TGGGCATGGACCTGGATTTTTCTCAGGCTTCCTTCTTACAGGTTTTCATCCTGACAAGTTTATTTTTCCACTACCATTTTATAAATGCTCAATATTTCCTAGATCACACCAAGTGTATGTCCAGCGAGAAGATACCAAAATTTTTCATAGGATTACCTTATCGAGTTTTCATCTTGGTGAGCATTATGTCTATTACTGTTTTAATTCCCTTCAAACTAGACCATCAGTGTTGTGTAATTTAAGGTATTTGGGCTTGGAATTTTTTAACACTATATTTTAAGGTCTTCTAGCTCAAAACATATGGATTATGAAGATATAAGACCCAATATGACTCAAAACACTATGGGTGTTGAGTTATGTTGTGGTGTTTCTAGGGATCACAAGGATTGGATCTCCCTTCTTGTAAGGAGGATATTGCTTTAGTTGGTGGGTTAAATCTCTTATGAATTGATAGAATGGGAAATAAAAGATGATCTACACTCTTGTACAAGGGATTATGGAAGATTTATGGGGTGAATAAGGTTGAGGGAGAAATAATAGGGAAGTTAGGCCCACCAAGAAAGTTGGAATGTGGGTGATGTAAGTCAGAATAAAAAGTCTGAGCTATGTAATATAGAATGGGTTTGACATGTTGGGTATATCCCTTAAAATTATGGGGTGTCAAGTTCTTCCATGATGCTTTTGAGTCTCACAAGGATTATGAGTCCCTTTATACTGGGCCAAGATGTTTTTGGTCAGTGGTTTTGAGCCCTTCTATATCAATATCATGGTTGAACTAAGAGATATATTTTCCTTTCTAGGGGATATGAAATATTCATGGAGACTCAAACATCTAGACGATTAATTTGGGTATGGAAGGAAGGATATCCTAGAAGGGTTATGGCACCCTTGGAAAACTTATCTCTTATTTGAAATACTCTATCCCTATTCCTTTTGGTTTGGAATCACAAGGTGTGAGCCATAAAAAGGTTAAAGAATGAAGGGTTGCATTCTGGCCTTGAGAAAGGGTAAAAATGTGGTGATGAAACATTTAGGATATCATATCTATATGAATAGTCTAATACGGAGATTTTAAATCATAGTCCAAATTGATCATGTCATGAGAAAGGCATGGGATAGCCACACTGGGGATATCTTAAAACACAATGGGGTGCTAAGTTCTGTTGTGATGATGCCAGGCTCACAAGAATTATGAATCTCTTTATACTGGGCCAAGATGTCTCTAGTTGGTGGGTCTAAGCCCTTGCATCAATAGAATGTCCCAGTGGATAGATTTCTTTTCTTCTTCAGGGGAAATGAAAGGTTGGTGATGACCTGAGATTATTTAGATCATGAAGTATGATTTATGTAAAATGTAAGATCTAAGAAGTGTTCAAGCACCCTAAAAGTTGTACCACCACCTCTCGAACATATTATCATGGTGAGAAAATGTGACAAATAATTTCTCTAATTTTTTCCTGGATGAGGGGGTCCAAAAGAGAATATCTTGAATTTTACTAGGGATACAGAGTTGACCCTATGATATTTATGCATTATTTATTTATGCCCTTATTTTTTCCTAAACTTTGAAGAAGAATATCTTATCAAGAAGAGACTTTAATTTTTCTTATGCATCCATTTTCAGGTTTTCAACCTAGAAAGTTTTCTATCTCCTTCGCTAGCAGTTTAAAATCTTACAATTTGGACTATTATAGGATAGAGTTTTAGGTCATGTACATTTGACCAAAGTTTGGGTAGTTTAAGGTCATGAAACTCATATACCTAATATAAGAAATGTTATAAAAAAGCCTAATTAAGATTCCTAGGGTCAAAATTACTCAAAAATACTTATGAGTGATAGGTGAAAGTGTTTTAAATCATGGATCAAGGTTCCCATGTCATGAGTGATGATATGGGACAATCATTCTAGGGTAACCTAAAAACATTGGGGTTCTAGGTTCCACCATGGTGACTTCAAGCTACCAATAATTAGAAATCCATTTATACTAGGACAATATGTCTCTAGTTGGTGGGTATAATACCTTCTACATCAATAGAATGGTTAAATAGAAAGATCTCTTTTTCTTTTTCAAGGGAAATGAAAGGTTGGAAATGACCTGGGAAGATTAAAACATGAAGTTTGATGTATGGATTTAGGTTCTTAAAAATATGATGGAAGCACCCCATTCTATGGTTGGATAGGGTAAGGATCATGTGGTCCTTTAATAATTAAGGATGATGAATGATGGTTTTCCTAGTTTAAATCAAGTAGTGGGGATGTACTTTATTCCATAAAGTTTAAAAGTCATGTGGTAAGGACATTTTCCCATGCCCTTTATCATCATGTGGTAAAGATGTACTTCCATGAATTTTAAAATCATGCGGTAAGGTTTTACTTCCATGCAATATAATATCATGCGATAAGGACATACTTCCATTCTATTTTAACATCATTAAGTAATGATGTGGGAACCGATGTGAAAGTGTATAAATGTTGTTGTTGGAACCAAAGATGGAGACTTAGGCATCAAACCACACATAGTTATAAATAAAGTATCATTTGTAGGTATGGACCATATGAAAGGAGGGGGGATTTTTGCATTTATTTATTATGTCTGGGCTCAAAGTTGGAAATTCAAGCATCACTATGTATCCTGAGAATGAATGAATCAAGTCACATGTAGTTCTTGAATGAAAAATAATCTATGCAGGTCTGACCCAAACATAGAGGTGGTTATTATTTCTATTGACCATTGTAGTTGGGCTTCCGGATTTGAGAACCAGGTGTCACTATCTATCCTGTGATGATATGAATCAAGCTACATCGATTTCATGATGTTACATGTATTTTAACTTCATGTGGTGAGGATGATGGTGAACTAATGTGAATAAATGGAAATTATTTGGTTAGGCCCAAATATGGAAGTACGAGCATCACTATGTATATCATGAGGATGAGAATCAAACCATACAAAGTTATTCAAAATCCCATGCAGTTTAATGTCATGTGGTCAGGAAGGAGGTAAAATTATGTGAATTTATGGGAATATTATGGTTGGGCCCAAGGGTAGAAGTTTAGGAATCACTAAATATCTCATGAGAATGAGAATCAAACCAAACATGGTTCTGAAGAACCGTGCAATTTAAATTCATGTGGAAAGGACATAGACTATGCAGTTTAACATCATAAGGCAAGGACTCATGGTATTCCTTTTAATGTCTTTCATTTAGGAGCATAATGCACCAGTTGTATACTATTATTCTTTTCTTGTGAGGGTAAGTCCCTGTCGCAATTACTAAGATCATGTGAGCTATTCTTGATGTGAGAAACAGGTATTTGAAAGGGTTTCCCTACAATATAGAGATAGTTGAGGGTACAACATAGGAAATTTTTTATCATATAGGGGTTGGACAAAGATATAGGATCAAGGCATTCCTACACATTTCATTGGAAATGAGAATCAAGGAATATGTAATTCTAGAATAACTGTGAAATTTTATGTCATATAGAAGAGATGTAGGTGAATCGATGTGAATAAATATGGATATCATAGATCCATGAAATTTTACATCATGTGGTATGTACATTGGTTGTGCAGTTTAATTTCTTGTGTTAAGGAAGAATTTCAAGTAGTTTAACGTCATGTGGTTAGGAAGAATTATGTATTGTTTAATGTTGTGTGGTTAGGTTGAATTCTGTAAAATTTAATTTCATTTGGTTAGGAAGAATTTTTATTATTTATCATCATGTGGTTAGGATGAATTCTATATAGTTTAATGTCATGTGGTTTGGGAAAAATCCATAAATTTTAACATCATGTAGTTAAGAAGAATTGTGTATAGTTTAATGTCATAGGGTTAGGATGAATTCTATATAATTTAACAACATGTGGTTAAGATTAATTCTGTATAGTTTAATGTCATGTGGTTAAGTTGAGTTATAGGACTTACACTGATGTGTACACCCTTATACTGATGGCTATGGGACCTAAACCATTGTTGAATCCGGTAAAAGTTTAATATTTATATTCCTACTAACTACATTATATGTGTAAAGGAGGGTCAAACCCACAGGGAAGGTAAATTTGGCCACTAATCATCTAAGAAACACTTGGAAGCTCCACTGTTGTCAGCAGCAGAGTAAATTTTCTTAATATTTTTTTTTATCTTTTAATATTTTTTATGTTTTTATAAACTGTAATTAAAACCACACATCTCTTGAAAATTTGTTCTAACCTATACTGAAACAGAGAACAGCTGAAAATAAGATGTAACAAAGAAAATAAAATGTTGATAAAAGACAAACAAAAAAGAACGCTCGGGGATTACTCTAGTCTACTAGTTTAAATTATATCTCTTAATCACATAAAAATAATGCATTGTACCACTGCATATAGGCAATTTTCTTCCCTCTCCAGGAGTTAAGTCAGGGAAATTGTACAACATAGAGTTCGCCACTCCAAAGAAGTACAACTTCAGAAAGATGATTTAAAAGAATAACAGTACAAACTCGCCTTAAGAACTGGAGTTTTCATTATGAGTTTATTACTTAAAATATGAATCCATGATCAAACTTTCCGAATGATTATGGAGTTTTGAAAAATTCAGTGTTTGTGGTATGAAGCATAAATGTGTAATTATAATTGATCTCGCTGATCAATTCTAATCATAGAAGAAATGTTTAATGAAAAGGATGAAAATGATCACCAGTAGATCAAGAACTCTCCCTGAACTAGAAATTTATCTAACTAATATATTGTTCATTATCACTATCTCGAATACTAAAGTCATTCAATTACAGAGGAAGAGATTTGGAAGAAAACAGAGGAAGAAAACTCCCTCTGTTTGCATCAATTACTACTACTCTTGGCTCTCGGAACTCAGAAAAGTGGCTCTCTGAGAAGCGCTCCAGGTTCTCTGCTCTGCTCCGAGACTGGTGTTGAATGAAAATGAGTGTCCTCTTATTCTGCTGCTTGCTCTGCTTTAAGTAGCCACTGTCTTATACTGATTTTCCTCACTTTTTTTTCACCGACTTCAAATTTCCTTCCCAAAATCACCGCAAAACGTGCGTTTTTTCTCGACTAGCGCATCGCACAAGTTTTTCCTTCGTAAATTACTTTCATTGAGTTAGTTTTGTGAACATAGATGTGTTTCTAACTTTTGAATGAACATGCATAGCAAAAACAAACAAAAAAGTTAAAACTTGAAGGAAATAAAGAATTATAGTTTATCAGATTAGTTTATTTAAAAGTCTTATTAAAAGAATTAATAAAATTTTAATTAAAGTAGTTAAAAAAATTATTTTATTAGCATTACTAACATTTAGTAACAATATTTAGATTAATTTATAAAAGATAAATCATGATAAATTATGTATTATAAGTTGAGCGAATTTGTTAATAAGAGTTATAGATATTATTTAAAATAAGAAGTTTTATTAATTATTAATTTTGATGTTAAATTTTTTATAAGTTATTATTAGTTAATTAATAAGAATTATTAAAGTAAATTATAAACCTTAAGTTTATTTTTATTTTGAGAGTTTACATTATTAATATTCAAAGTCAACTAGCTTAGTTTAATTATAATTAATTTTATACTTGGTATTTTTATTTTATGATATACAAATAATGTATTATTAAATAATTATTAAAACATAATATTAAATTATAACTAATAAAATTTTTAATAATCTAATCATATTTGATTTTAGACAAAACTATTAATTAATTACATAAAAAAAATTCATGTTTAAAAAAAATATGTTTTATTAAGTATCCTATGTAAATTGTTTATTTATAATACTTAATGTTTATTATATTTTTTTAGTTTGAGTTTTTATTTTTATTTTGATTTTAACTCATTAGTTTTTTTTAAGTTGTTTTTTATTCTTTTTAATCCCCCCCCCCCTCAATCGGTGCTACAACAAGGGGTTTTTTTTCTTCTTTGATATGCTTCCTGAGGATGTCTCTGCCATGGCTCTATTCTCCAGCTTTGCACATTCTCTTAGCTACCACAGCTCCGACAGTGCATCAAATTCTTCAACCTGGTTCATAGCGGGGATTTGTTTTCTTCTTCTCCATATCATTTGAAAAAGATCTACAGCATTTCTGCAGAACAGAACAGCTCTAAACTCTTCTGAAAACCTCAATGGTGGACTCTTCCTCATCAGGAAATGGATAAATGCCATACCCCATATCACTGGTTTGGTTGAGTTCGTGGCAGGGGATACTATCCTCTTCTCCTTTCTGTGTGATCAGGCTTGAATCCAATAGATCTGGGGACTATAAAGCAGAATTGTGAAACTTAGTTTATAATTAAATCTATAATGGCAGGATTTGTTAGTACAAAGGGAGTTAAAATGGGTTTGATTTCTGATTTTTAGGGGTTTTTTCAGAACATTGTTTATTTAATGGTTTGAATCCGTGTTTTTTTAAAGTTGAAGACACCGGTTAAGGTGTGGAAGAATGCGGTTTAAGAAGATGAGACCGAAAGTTGAATAAGTTGGAAAAGAGTGGAGAGCAGGGGAGGTAACACCGATAGTGGAAGGAATGGATCGGTGAGGAAGAGAGGTGCAATGGTGAGGTGCAGGGAAACGGTGAGGTAAAAATATGAAACTCTAATAGTGAGGTGCAGCGGGAAATGAAATATTCTAATAGTGAGGGAAAAAGGGGTGTAACGGTGAGTATAGAGGCTAGTAGTGAGGAGGTTACTAATAGAGGGAAATAAAGGGGAACTGCAATGCAACGGGGAGTGCCGCGGACGAAGTCTAACAGTGAGAAAGAGATGGATGCAATGGTTCGGAAAGACTAATTGAAGTCTAACGGTGAGGTTTAAGGAAAGGTCTATCGGTAAGGTGGTTAGCGATATAAAAATATATATTAACAGGTAAATGTTACCTGAATATAGAAAGGACAACTACACGGAGTCACTAATGCGTTTAAATAGAATAGATTACTGTTAGAAAATAAAATAAAATAAGTGGCAAATGGAGTCACTGTTAATATAAAATAAAGAAAGGAGAGAACTAGCGCGAGGGTCACCGATACACAAAATGAAATCTCACCGTTACTCCAAAAGAAAATAGTCACCATTAACACTAAAATAAATAACTAACAGTGACCTTCATAAATTAAAAACACATAAATTAAACATAAAATTAAAACTTAAGTTATTTAAAACAATTATTGAAAATAACTAACTACAAAATAGATAAATTTCATTAATTAAAACAGTATTTTTTTTAAACTTAAGAATTATAATACCACAACTAAGATTATTAATAAGATAACACTTAAATTAAAAAAAGAATAAATAATAAACTAGGATTATGAAAGACTTAAATTAGAATTACTATATAATTAATTTACAAAGGAGAAAATGAAATTGAATAGAAATGGTGACTTATTAGGTTACCGATAGTTATAGTCTACCTCACCGGTAGACTAAAACCAATATTTAGTGACTAAATAATTTATCTACATATATAAAATTAAATAATTAATGTTTTAAAACTCTTAATTAATTAATAAAACAACTATATGATCACATAAAATTAAAATCGAACTATTTTCTTTAATTTAAAACACTAATTATTTACTTAAATGATTAGCAGGATGACTAAACACGTTAATTAATAAAGTTAAAATATTGAAAATGAAACTAAGTTAAAAGATAAAATATTAAAATAAATACTAACTTAAATAAATATAATTACGTTGATTAAATAATTGTTTAACATATATATTAACTTATTGAAAATTCAAACAGATCTAAATTTACCAAACTAAATAATACATAATTAAAGTTGATTGGTTTAGTAAGATTAAAATTATTATTTTGATGACTAAAAATACATAATTAATTATAAAAATTTATCAATTAACAAATTTAACTATAAAACTACAAAAGTACAATTATTTAGTAAAAAGTGATTAAATAATTAATTAAATCATTAAAAATTAAGTAAAAAGATGTGGCAAAACTATGTAAAAATAGAGCCATATCAAATTCCCCCACACTTAAGCATTGTTTGTCCTCAAACAATCTCATGTTTTATTTTCTTAGAAAAACTTTAAAATGTATTAATGATTAAGATCACATTGTAACATGTACAACACTCAAAACATAGGACAAAACATAACAGTAGGCTTTGAGAAAATGAATTACTCATATGAATCTTGCCTATAACAAATACTCAAGGGTAATTAAGAAAGCTATGAGTTATCAAGAAATGAAGATGTCATGCCTCATACGTGATACAACTTAATGATTCATTTCAATCCAAGCAAAAGTTCTAAATATGATAATGACAGGAGGTAAAATATCAATGGAACTAAGACCTTAACCAAGGAACTTTGTACTTTGACAGAATCTTAGGTCCCAAAAATAATAAATATTTTTTTTCAAATCACTTTATTGATACAACCTAATTGATTTCAATAAAAACTAATTGACCCCTTATTCATCTGGCGTTCATCATTCCCCTCACCTTAATGAGATCATTTTTGACCCTAGACACTTTGTTTATTTTTCCCAAGCCATGTATAATTGTGCTAAGCATTGTGCATACGCACTTATTCAAAGTGAACAGAGGGATTATAGGAAATAGAAACGCACCCAGCATCTAGGGTCTGAGAGACTCACCGTGGGATCCCAGATGCCAAAATTACTCTAGTTTCAAAATATTTATATAGAAACCATTTACATTGGATCATTAAAGAAATTACTTTTAATAATTAAAAAAATAAAGAGGCCCCTAGAATCAGAATCAAACTTTCTGTTCCAAGGGTTATGACCATATCTCCACAAACATGTAAACCATATCACTTTCAGAAGTAGAACCTAAACCAGATTTCCATTCAATCACTAAATAATACCACTCAGTAATCATCCAACCTCATCAATATCAGACTCAAAACAATTCTTAACTACCAGCAAGGAACTTGTCCTAAGACAATACCCAATTCAGTACATTGTAAAGCCTAAAATTATTTAAGAATTTTGAAAAAAAAAATAACCATTTTTTACAATAAATTTGAATTGAAGTGGGAATTTATGGGATTCATTAAAGCACAGTTTAGCACAGTCAAGAATGGACCCCCTCTCCCACACATAAAACCCAACTTTGCCCCCAAAGTTGACTTCTAAATATGGAGAAGAACAATTAAACAATTAAGGATAAAAACATATTTTCAATTAAGTAGATTTATAACATGTGTAAAAGAGTCTCAATGAATTACAACAATATTGTTTTCCCCAATGAATAAATAATTTGCAGGTTCATTAGCAAGTATATGCATTAACATTTATGTCCAGTGGAATATAAGGTGTGGGTGCACAAATAATTGGGTGTAAGAAAATTTAGAAAAATTTATTCAGTTAGATATTCAATAAAGTAGAAAAGGTTCATGTTAAAAACCCCAACATTAAATAGATTTAAAAGACCAACAACATGTACCCCCCCCCCCCCACACACACACACTTAATTTCAAGTAGTGAAAAGATTTTAATAACAATGCAATTCAGTTTCCAATAGTGAAGTACATGCATATTTTAAAGCACAGTATAGAGACAAGTAGAAAAGGTTTTTTATTATATGCAATATAAGTAGCATATTTTCAGAAAATATATAGCATAATTTTTCAATTGTCATGCAGAATTTTTAGTTCAGTAGCAACACAAGCGGTAAAATTTTATTAGTAAAAACAAGAGCAGAAATAAATGTAGAAAGTTTAAATACTTCCCTGAATAGGTTTTCCATTACTCCTTTAGCATGGGAATTCCACTCCTTCATTGACATAAGCAGCATCATCCTAAGAAAAACATAGAGCATGAGACAAAGAACAAGCAGTAACAGGTAATTCACAAAAACAGAGCACATAAGCATAACTTTATTCAAGGTTAAAAAGAAACAACATAAAGACAAAAAGAACCATGGGTCTCCTCCCATGCAGTTCTAAGTTTATAGTCTTTATCCAGACTTTATTCAGGATCAACTTTAAAGAACAGTGAAGGCAACCAAGCCCTTTGGTTGTCCCTCAAAATAAAGTTTCAATCTCTACCCATTAACCAACATGGTTTTATTCTCTTCACCTACAATTTCAACAGCTCCATTCTTAAGCACTCCCACAATTGTAAAAGGACCAGACCATTTGGGCTTCAGATTTCTAGGAAAGAATTTAAGTCTAGAGTTAAAGAGAAGGACCTTATATCTAGGTTTGAACTCTTTGTTTTGAATGATAGAATCATGAAAGATTTTAGTCCTATCTTTATAAATTCTTGAATTATCATAACTCTCTATCCTAATATCATCAAGTTCACTCAACTCCGGTAACTTCCTATCACCAGTACTCTTAAAATCAAAGTTTAGAGCCTTAACTGCCCAATATGACTTATGTAGCAACTCTACAGGTAAATGACAGCATTTCCTAAACAGCAGCCTGTAAGGAGACTTACCTATTGTTGTCTTAAAAGCAGTTATATATGCCCATAAAGCTTCATCTAGTTTAAGAGACCAGTCTTTCCTAGAGTGTGACACAGTTTTCTCAAGAATTTTTTTTAGTTCCCTGTTTGAAATTTCCACCTGGCCACTGGATTGTGGATAATAAGGAGTACCATTTTTGTGAACACAGCTATATTTTTTCATCAAAGCTTTAAACTTATAGTTCATAAATTGTGTTCCATTATTAGTAATAAAAGCTCTTGGGACTCCAAGATCTTGTAAATATATTCTTCTTGACAAATTTGATAACAGAATTGTCTTGATTTTTGGGCATTGCCACTACCTCAACCCATTTCGAAACATAGTCAACAGCAACAAGTATATACTCATTCCCATGAGATGATGGAAATGGACCCATAAAATCTAAACCCCAGACATCAAAAATTTCAACTTCCAGAATTCCTTTTTGGGGTAACTCCTGCTTACTACCCACATTACCTATCCTCTGGAACCTATCACAGCCAAACACAAAACTTCTAGTATCCTTAAAGAGTGTAGGCTAATAAAAAACCAGATTGTAAGACTTTTTGAGCGGTTCTTTCACCACCATGGTGACCTCCCCAAGGTGAAGAATGACAGCTTTTTAAGACATGCAGCATCTCTTCCTCAAGTATGCATCTCCTTAGAATACCATCATCACACCTCCTAAACAGCAAGGGATCATCCCAAAGGTAGTAATTAAGCTCAGAAATTAATTTCTTTCTTTGGTTATTGGACAAATTTTTGGGAAAAACACTTGCTGCCAGGAAGTTGGCAAAATCTGCAAACCAAGCAGATTGTCTAATTGACACAGTAAGCAGTTTCTCATCATGAAAGGAAGAATTTATCTCCTTAGGATTTTTAGAATGGGTAAGAAGAATCCTAGAAAGGTGGTCAGCAACTAAACTTTCATCTCCCTACTTATCCCTAATTTCTAAATCAAATTCTTGTAACAATAGAATCCATCTAATCAGCCTGGGTTTAGTTTCTTTTTTAGACAGCAAGTATTTTAAAGCTGAATGATCAGTGAAAATGATAACTTTGGAACCTAACAAGTACTATCTAAACTTTTCTAAAGAAAACACAATAGCTAGAAATTCTTTCTCAGTGGTGGTATAATTCTTTTGGGAATCATCTAGAAGACTACTAGCATAATACACCACATGCAAATTTCTATCTCTCCTCTGTCCAAGGACAGCACCTACAGCCATGTCACTAGCATCACACATAAGCTCAAAAGGTAGTTTCCAATCAGGTGCAGTAATGATAGGTGATGTAGTGAGTTTATCTTTATGTAGATTAAATGATTTCAAACAGTTTTCATCAAAATTTAAAGGTTCATCCTTGACCAGCAAAGAACACAAGGGATTAGTTATTTTAGAAAAATCTTTTATATATCTCTGGTAGAAACCGGTATGCCCTAGTAAACTTCTAACACCCCTGACATTAACAGGAGGTGGAAATTTTTGAATAACATCAATCTTAGCAGTATATACTTCTAGACCTCTTTTGGACACCTTATGACCAAGCACAATACCTTCTGTGACCATAAATTGAAATTTCTCCCAATTAAGAACTAGGATGGTTTCAATGAATCTCTCTAAGACTAACTCAAGATTTTCAAGACAAGTATCAAAAGTACTACCCAAAATGGATAATTCATCAATGAAAAACTCAATGATTCTCTCAATCATGTCTAAAAAAATAGCCATCATACACCTCTGAAAGGTGGATAGAGATCCACACAACCCAAAGGGAATCCACCTGTAGGAAAATGTTACAAAGGGGCATGTGAAAGTGGTCTTTTTATGATCCTCTAGAGCAACAGGTATCTGGTTATAACCATAATACCCATCCAGAAAACAGAAAAATTCATTTTCATCAAGCCTCTCAAGCATTTGATCCAAAAAGGGAATTGGAAAATGGTCCTTCCTAATGGCTGCATTAAGCTTCCTATAATCAATACAGACTCTCCGTTTTGTGGCTTTCCTAACTTGGACTTCTTTATTTTTTTCATTTTTAACTACAGTGAAACCTCCCTTATTGGGAAAAACCAAGACAGGGCTGACCCAAGCACTATCAGAAATGAGATAAATCATTCCAATGTCCATCAATTTGATCACTTCCTCTGTCACAACTTCTTTCATGTTAGGATTTAATTTTCTTTGAAATTATACTCTAGGATTATGGTCAGGCACCATAGAAATATTGTGCATATAGAATGAGGGACTAATACCTATGATATCAGCTATTGTCCAGCCTATGGAAGATTTACACTTTTTCAAAACATTCAACAATATTTTTTCTTGATTTTCAGTAAGTTCAGTAGAAATTATTACAGGCAAAGTAGAGTTCTCACCCAAAAATGAATATTTAAGATGGACAGGGATGGGCTTCAGTTCAAGATCAGGTGGTTCTACACTAGAAGGAAGACTCTTAGGCCTGGTAGGTCCAATATCTTCAACATATTTCTTGTAAATAGTATTAAATGATTAAATATTTTCAATTACATGTTCAGATTTATAAATAAAAGTGTCACTGTCCAGCGTGGGTAGTATGCTGTCCACATTTTCAAAATCATATTTTAACAAGTTAATCAAATTAGAATCTTCTGATTGTATTATAAGTTCTCCTTAAATATCATCAAAGTTCTCAGCAAGGTTGGTGTTAATAGAAACACCATCAAATTCACTCAAAAAGCTCCTAAGTTCAAAAATAGAGGACTCTTCTACAGTAGAAACTGGACAGTTGTCCAGTTCTAGAAAATTTTCCAATTTTGGAGTTTGAGCAGAATTTTCATTTTCCAGATTAACTTATTCAATAGAGAATTGTTTTTAATATTCTTTAATGTGTTCAATTTGATTTTTATAAGAACTTTCATCTTCAAGGAACTCAATTTTTGAACAGTTTTCAGAATAAGTTGGTCCTTTAATATTTTTAAACACATTGAACTCTTCTTGTTGTTCTCCAATTCTAAAAATTAATTGACCTTTAAAAACATCTATAACAGCACCAAATGTGGCCAAGAAGGGCCTAACCATGATTATGGGCACCTCTTGATCACATTCCATATCCATAACATGAATGAAAGCAGGTAGAAACAGTTTTCCAACCCTAACTAGCAAGTCATCTACCATACCCACAGGATGAGTGAAAGATCTATCAGCCAACTGTAGTATGACTGTGGTGGGTTGAAGGTCACCCAACCTCAACTGTTGAAATAGTGAGTATGGGATTAGATTAATGCTATCACATAAATCACACAAACAGTTCAGTTGATCATAGTTTCCTAATGTGAAGGGTATGAAAAAACTATCAGGGTCTTTTAGTTTGGGTGGGATTTTCTTTTGGAGTACAACACTGCACTCTTCAGTGAGGCTGTAAGTAGCAAATTATTCTTGAGTTTTTTTGTTTGAAATAATTTTTTTAAGAGATTTCAAGTAATATGGGATTTGAATTAAATATTTAATGAAAGGAATGTTAACTTGTAGTTTATAAAGGAGACCAAGGAACAGAAGAATTTCAGCCCTGGTGTTACTTTGAGGTTTCAGATTCTCAGAGAAAGGGATGGGTGGGGAAAAAATTTTCAAAACAGTAGGTATATCCCTCACCTCTTCCTCAACTTTTTCTTTACCTTTATTATTTTGATTTAGAGATGAAGTTTCATCTTGAGTTTCAGGTGAAAAATTCAAATTTATATTATTTTCAATACTTTTCTATGAATTTCCAGCATGTGTGAAAAGCATATTTTTATCTCTAGATTGAAGCAGTTTCTCACTTTGGGAATTTTCAGTTTCATTTTCATAAACAGTTTGAGTATTAATCCCACTTCTAGTTACAAAAGCCATGGAATTCTTACTAGGGTTAAGTTCAGTGGTACTTGGAAGTCTACCTTTTTTCCTAGATGAAAAATCTCTAGCAAGTTGGCCAAGTTGTGTTTCCATGTTTTTCATTCTAACATCAGTTTGCATTTTGTCAGACTCATATTGATTTTGATGTTTGGATAGCTAAGTCATGTATCTTTATTCTTGAGAGTTGATTTTTTTCAAGATTAGATCAAGCTTAGAAGACATGTAATTATCATTGGTTCCTTGTACATTTAAAGACTCACCCCTCTGATGATTTTGAAAGTTCAGTCTTGATTGATTAGAGTAATTAGGGGCAGTGGATTGTTTAATTAATACTTGATCTTTCCAGGAAAGATTTGGATGGTTCCTATAGCCTTGATTATAATTATTTGAAAATGGATCTTCTTTAGGAGTAATTCCAGGACCATAGTTAACAATATTTTAATTCTCTTTTTATTGGGATGGCATATCAAAATTAGGACAAAAGTTATCAGTGTTCCCAGACATACCACATTAGACACACTTTTCCCTTAAATATTGGTTGTTATTTTGAAATCCTAGTTTGTTAACAGTTTGTTTTGAATTCTAGTTCAATAAATATTGAAGTTGGTTGGTGATTTCAGCAAGTTGAGATTGAGTTTCATTCATTGAACCAGTGTTTTAATTAACATTTCTATTGACTGTTTTTCTTTTTGAATTTTTATGTTTTGAATTCAGTGCTAGATTATTAATGATATTTCTATGTTCTTCATCTCTTTTATAAATGTAATTGCCTCCAGTAGCTTGATCAACTAGATTCTATCGAGAGGAGGAAAACCCTTCATAGAATGTATCCATTAAAAGGTGTGATGGGATTTGATTATGGGGACACTGCCTGAGCAGATCCCGAAATCTATCCCAAGCTTCATGAAAATCTTCTCCATCCTCTTGGTAAAAACTAGTGATTTTAGTTCTGAGTTCTCCTTTAAGTATTTGAGGATAAAATTTCATAATAAATTAGTTATATAGTTGATCCCAATTCCCAAAAAATTTTTCATCTAAACTTAAAAACCAATTCCTAGCATTCCCTTTAAGGCAAAAGGGAAAAAATCTCATCCTTAGCTCATTTTCAATGAGTCCTATAAGAGGTAATTGCTGCACAATGTTATAGAAATCTCTAATGAAGGCAAGAGAGTCCTCATTAGAGAGACCATTAAAAGAAGGCAATAGTGAGATGTGTGACTATTTAAGTTCATAATTTTTGGCCCTAGGAGATAGTCTGATAGATGACGGATTACTTGAAACTTGTGGGATTTGGAATTCCCACATCCTATGATTTTCATTTTCATCTATGATTTTTGGTTGGTTTTGATAGTTTTTAGGTTCATGAACTCTATTATCTAAGTTTTCCATTTCAATTTTGTTCTTATTACTTAGATAAGTGATATGTTTATCTAATTAAATGTTCAGAGGCTCTAATCTAGCACCGGAAGTTCTTGTGCTCATACAAACAACAGTAATAGCACTCAGCAGTTTCAGTTCAAAATGTTAAGTAACAGTTTTTATTTAATTTTCAATTTTTCAATTTTTTTTAAAGATTTTTTTATATATGTTTTTTTAGATTTTTTTTGAGTAATGGCCCATGCCTTCCACGGAAACGGCGCCAAAAACTTGACCTAAACCATTGTTGAATCTAGTCAAAGTTTAATATTTATATTCCTACTAACTACTGTATATGTGGAAAGCATGGTCGAACCCACAGGGAAGGTAAATTTGGCCACTAATCATCTAAAAAACACTTGGAAGCTACACTGTTGTCAGCAGTAGAGTAAATTTTCTTAATATTTTTTTTATCTTTTAATATTTTTTTATGTTTTTATAAACTATAAGTAAAACCACACATCTCTTGAAAATTTTTTCTAACCTATACTGAAACATAGAAAAGCTGAAAATAAGATGTAACAAACAAAATAAAATGGTGATAAAAGAAAACCAGAAAAGAACGCTTGAGGATTACTCTAGTCTACTGGTTTAAATTGTTTCTACTAATCATGTAAAAATACCGCATTGTACCACTGCATATAGGAAACTTTCTACCAAGCCAGGAGTTAAGTCGTTGAAATTGTACAACTTAGAGTTCACCACTCCAAAGAAGTAAAACATCATAAAGATGATTTAAAAGAAAAACAGTACAGACTTACCGTAAGTACTAAATTTTTCATTATGAGTTGATTACTTAAAAGATGAATCTATAAGCAAACTCACTGAATGATTACAGAGTTTTGAAAAATTTAGTGTTTGTGGTACAAAGTAGAAATGTATAATTAGAATTGATCTCGTTGATCAATTCTAATCACAGAAGAAATGTTTAATGAAAAGGATGAAAATGATCACCATTAGATCAAGAACTCTCTCTAAACTAGAAATTTATCTAACTAATATATTGTTCATTATCACTATCTCGAATACTAAAGTCATTAAATTACAGAGGAAGAGATTTAGAAGAAAACAGAGGAAGAAAAACCCCTCTGTTTGCATCAATTACTACTTCTCCTGGCTCTCGGAACTCAGAAAAGTGGCTCTCTGAGAAGTGCTCTAGGTTCTCTGCTCTGCTCCAAGACTGTTGTTGAATGAAAATGAGTTTACTCCTATTCTGGTGCTTGCTCTGCTTTAAGTAGCCACTATCTTTTACTGCTTTTCACCGCTTGTTTTTCACCGGCTTCAAATATCCTTCACAAAAGCACTGCAAAATGTGTGTTTTTTCACGACTGGCATGTCACACAAGTTTTTCCCTCATAACTAACATTCACTGAGTTAGTTGCATGAACATAGAAGTGTTTCTGACTTTTGAATGAACCTGCATAGCAAAAACAAAAAAAGCAGTTAAAACTCTAAGGAAATAAATAATTATAGTTTAAGAAATTAGTTTATTTAAAAGTCTTATTAAAAGAATTAATAAAATTTTAAGTAAAGTAGTTAAATAAATTATTTTATTAGCATTACTAACATTTAGTAACTATATTTCAATTAATTTATAAAAGATAAATCATGATAAATTACATATTATAAGTTGAGAAAATTTGTTAATAAGAGTTATAGATAATATTTAAAATAAGAAGTTTTATTAATTATTAATTTTGATGTTAAATTGTTTATAAGTTATTATTAGATAATTAATTAACATTATTAAAGTAAATTATAAACCTTAAGTTTATTATTATTTTCAGAGTTTACATTATTAGTATTTAAATTTAACTAGTTTATTTTAATTATAATTAATTTTATACTTAGTATTAATATTTTATTATATAAACAAAATGTGTTATTAAATAATTATTAAAACATAATATTAAATTATAACTAATAAACTTTTTAATAATCTAATCGTATTTGATTTTAGACAAAACTATTAATTAATTAAATGAAATTTTATTCATGTTTAAAAAAATATGTTTTATTAAGTATCTTATGTAAATTATTTATTTATAATACTTAATGTTTATTATATTTTTTTTAGTTTGAGTTTTTTTAACTCGTTAGTTGTTTTTAAAAGTTAGTTTTTTTTAATCCCCCCCCCCTCAATCGGCGCTACAGCAAGGGGGGTTTGTTTTCTTCTTCGAGATGCTTCCATAGGAAGTGTCCTCCATGGATCCATTCTATGGATTTGCGCATTCTCTCAGCTACCACAGCTCCATCAGTGCATCAAATTCTTTAACCTAGTTCATAGCGGGGATTATTTTCTTCTTCGCCAGATTCTGCGACAAAGATCAACAGCAGTGCTGCAGAACAGAATGGCTCCAAACTCTTCTACAAACCTCAATGGCGGACTCCTCCTCACTGGGAAATGGCTAAAGGCCATACTCCCTATCACTGGTTCGTTTGAGTTCGTGGTGGTGGGGTAATATCCTATTCTCCTTTCTATGTGATCAGGTTCGAATCCATCAGATCTAGGGACTATAAAGCAGAATTGTGAAACTTAGATTATAATTAAATCTGCAACATCAGGATTTGTTAGTACAAAGGGAGTTAAAATGGGATTGATTTCTGAGTTTTAGGGGGGTTTTATCAGAACTTTGTTGATTTAATGGTTTGAATGTGTGTTTTTTTTTGAAGTTGAAGACACCGGTTAAGGTGTAGAAGAATGCGGTTTAGGAAGATGAGATCGAAAGTTGAATCGGTGAGTAAAGATTGGAGAGCGGGGAGGTAACACCGATAGTGGAAGGAATGGATCCATAAGAAAGAGAGGTGAAACGGTGAGGTGTAGGGAAATGGTGAGTTGAAGGGATGAAACTCTAACAGTGAGGTGCAGCAGGAAATGAAATATTCTAACAGTGAGGGAAAAAGGGGTGCAACGGTGAGTGCATAGGCTAACAGTGAAGAGGTTACTGATAGAGGGAAATAAATAGGAGCAGCAGCGCAACGGTGAGTGTCGCGGACGAAGACTAACAGTTAGAAATAGAGGGATGCAACAGTGTGGAAAGACTAATTGAAGTCTAATGGTGAGGTTTAAGGAAAGTTCTATCGGTATGGTGGTTACCGATATAAAAAATATATTAACAGGTCACCGTTACGTGAATATAGAAAGAAGCAGCTGGGCGGGGTAACCGATATGTTTAAATAGAATAGATTACTGTTAGATAATAAAATAAGATAAGCAGCAAAAGGATTCGCCATTAGTATAAAATAAAGAAAGGAAAGAACCGGCGCGAGGGTCATCGGTTCACAAAATGAAATCTCACTATTACTCCAAAAGAAAATAGTCACCGTTAACACTAAAATAAATAACTAACGATGACCTACATAAATTAAAAACACATAAATTAAACATAAAATTAAAACTTAAGTTATTTAAAACATGTATTTAAAATAACTAATTACAAAATAGATAAACGTCATTAATTAAAATAGGATTTTTATTAAACTTAAGAATTATAATACCACAACTAAGATTATTAATAAGATTACACTTAAATTTAAAATTGAAAAATTAATAAACTAGTATTATGAAAGACTTAAATTATAATTACTAAATAATTAATTTACAAAGAAGCAGTAAATGAAATTGAATAGCAACAGTGACTTATTAGGTTACCGATAGTTATAGTCTACCTCATCGATAGACTAGTGACTAAATTATTTATCTGCATATATAAAATTAAATAATTAATGTTTTAAAACTCTTAATTAATTAATAGAACAACTATTTGATCACATAAAATTAAAAGCGAACTATTTTTTTTAATTTAAAACTCTAATTATTTACATAAATGATTAGCAGGATGACTAAACACATTAATTAATAAAGTTAAAATATTTAAATGAAACTAAGTTAAAAGATAAAATATTAAAATAAAGACTATCTTAATTAAAAAGAATTATGTTTATTAAATAATAGTTTAACATAGATATTAACTTATTCAAAATTCAAGAAGATCTAAATTTACCAAACTAAATAATACATAATTAATGTTGATTAGTTTAGTAAGATTAAAATTATTTTTTTGATGACTAAAAATACATAATTAATTATAAAAAATTATCAATTAACAAATTTAACTATAAAACTACAAAAGTGCAATTATTTGTTAAAAAGTGATTAAATAATTAATTAAATCATTAAAAATTAAGTAAAATTATGTGAAAAAACTATGTAAAAATAGAGCCACATCACTATGCAAAGTGTTTCTTGAGAAATCTGGCATTGGTGGGAGGTGTGACATGATACCCATCTATTATGTCCAATGAGTAAGCCTCGTTATTGTAGAACTTATGTATTATGTAAGGTCCCTTCCATTTGGGTTCCATCTTTTGGGGTTTCTTTCCTAGTATCATTGGGGTTCTGATGACCAACACTAGTTCCCCATGGAGGAATGAGCAGAGGCGAACTCTTTTATTGAAGGCCTGTGCAATCAAATTCTGGTGGACCTCAAGTTCGTGCAGTGTGCATAATCTGTTCTCATCAATTTGTTCCAATTCATCAAGTCACTTTTGTGATTGCTCATCATCTGATATTTTCCCACAAATGTCTACTCGGAGCAAGCACGGTTGGACCTTTATGGGTAACACTACCTTGGTCCCATACACCAGTGAATATGGCATTACTTGTATAGCAGTACATGTGGTAGTATGGTAGGCCCATAAATCATAGAGGAGTTTTTCTAGAAAATACTTCTTATCCTTGTTCACCATCATCTAGAGTATATTTGATCAAGTCTTATTCAAGGTCTATATCTATCTATTTGCTACTACATGATAGAAAGATGAGTGATTGGACTCGATATTGTACTCCTGGTATAGCTTCTTCAACTCCATGGAATAGAAATTGGTGTCATTTCCATTAATATTATGTGAGGTACCTCAAACCTGGTGATGATATAGGACTTTATTAAGTTTATGATATTCTTTTTCCTGACTTTCTTGAGGGTTATCACCTCAACCCATTTGGAAAAGATGGAAATGGCTATAAGAATGTACTTGAACTACTTAGTTGTCGCTGGGGGATATGAACCCATGACATCTATTACCCAAATGGAAAACTGATAGAAATATTTAGATGTATTTATCAATTATTGAGGTTTATGGATGACGTTTTCACATATTTGGAATACATGAAATTTCTTGGTGAATTCCACGGAGCCTTGTATCATGGTTTTCTAATAATATCCTAACCTCCTAATCTGGTGGGAGATCTTATCCCCAGATTGATGGGTGCCATAATATCCTACATGTAATTCTTCCATGATGGTAGGAATCTATCCTTCTTCTATGCATTTAAAGAGGATCTTATTGAATCAATTCTTATAGATGGTTTTGTTCTCAGAGTCATCCCGTAGGGTAAAGTTCGATGCACTGTGCCGAATCTATTCCCTTCTGACTCTATCCATTTATAGAGTCCTATTTTATAGATATTTTGTTATGGGATCCATAAATCAAGGGGTTATTATTCTTGCATCACGCTCTGGGATGGTGTTGATCTAATTGATCTCTTACATATCATAGACGATGATTATTGAGACCATTCTCCGATGTGTAATACAGAAGATTTCTTCTCCTAATCAGGGTCAGCCAAGATGGTGTTCATATTGTCCAATACATCAGAGTGAGCATTTTGTTATTGGGGAACATGATTCAATGTGGTCTCAAAAGGTGATTCTTCCATTATTCCCCTGACGTAGCCTGTGAGAGGGGCCAATTCCTTTTTTTTATTCTATATTCTCCATTGACCTACTTTATCACTAACTCTAAATCCCATTTGATGTTAAAGTAGTCTATTTGCATCTATAGGACTAATTCCAAGCCAGTGATGAGGGATTGGTATTATACCTTGTTATTTGTGTAGTATTCAGATAGTGAGAAAGAGTGGGGTGGAACCGCTTTGTCGTTAGAGACAAATACAATACCTAGGCCAACCCGATTGAGCTTCTCATTTTCCATCCTTGTTCTAATAGGTCTTTGTGATGTGAAATCAAAATACATATTCCATTTCTGAGGAGTATTATGGGTATAGAAGACCTCTTCATATAAGATCTTAGTGTATTTTAAAATATTTTTTGGGGCAGGATGTGCTGAAAGGAAATCAGCCAGGGCTTGTCCTTTCACTAACATATGTGGCACAAACTGAATTTCATATTTTTTAAGAATAAATTCCCATCGGGTAAAGTTCCCAGTCATCTGTAGATGACCAAGGATGTACTTGAGTGGATCAATACAAGAGACTAATTTAACCTTATGGTGCTACAAATAATGGCTTAGATTTTCCACCATGATGATGAGTGTGATGCAGTTCTTCTCGACAACATAGTATCATGCCTCAGTACCTAGAACAGTCTGATTGAGGTAATAGAGACTATTCTCTCTCCCAGAATCATTATTTTTTTCGAGTATGGAACCCAATGATAATTCTATGTTGGAAACATATAAAACTATTGGCCTCCCTTCCACCAGAGGCATCAAGAATAGTGGGTGAAGAAAGTACTACTTTAGACTTTTGAAGGATTTTTAGAAATCATTGTCCCTTTGGTAAGTGATTCCCTTATTCCTTAGTGAAGGAGAGATATTTGCTAGCCAAGTTGGAAATGAACCTCCAAATGTAAGAAAGGGGATCTTAGAGCCCCCTAAATTCTTTGATATTTCTAGGAGATGTCATTTTAAAGATAACACTAGTATTCTCTAGGTCGACCTTAGTGTCGCGGTGGCATACCACAAAGCCAAGGAATTTCTATGATGTTATCCTGAAAGCACATTTTAGTGGATTCATATTCATAATATACTATCATATATTATAATGAATTGTTTGAAGGTCCGTGAAATGATCACATCACCTTCAATATTTATCCACCTAGTCGTCGATGTAACATTCAACTATCTTCCCCAATAATGGTTTAAAGATATGGTGCATCGCGCATTGGTATGTGGAACCATCATTCTTCAAACCAAAGGGAATGACCTGATAGAAAAATATCCCTTGGGGTTCTCTAAATCTAGTGGATTCTTCATCTTTAGGGGCCATCTTTATCTGATTATACCCTGAGTACCCATCAATGAAATAAAGGTCTTGGAAACTAATAGTTGCATTGATCAATAGTTATGTGATTGGTAATGGGAAATAATCCATTAGGAAACACCAATTAAGGTCATTTAAATCAATCCAAACCCTAATCTTCCCATTTTTATTCTTGAAAGGAACGATGTTGGAAATCCATCGTAGGTATTGCACTTCTTGGACGAAGTTGTCTTTGATCAACTTTTCAACATCTGATTCTATATTGGTGTAATGAGAGGGGTGCATCTTCAAGGATACCTACTTGAAGTCTTGATGTTCATCTGGTATCCCGAGATGGTGCATAGCCACATCTGAGTTCAATCTGATCATTTCTATGTAGTTCCTTGAGAACACATATCGATGTTGATTTATAAATGTGATGTACATATCTTCCTCTTCGAGGGTTGGAACTAATCAGTGTAGGTTATGGTTCATCCTATATTCCCATATTTATCTTCTGGAATTCATAGATGGTAGTGGAGACACCTTCCTTTAACTCTAGAGGGGAGTTCCTGAGGTCAGCCTCATCTTCTTCCATCTCAGAATTTTTGGATACATTTTTAGACAGAGATAAAAAACATGGGGCTTCATTATCATTATCAGGGTGAGAGAGACCATGAGAAGAGACGTTATCATCCCCTGTTAACTGAGTCATTTCAAAGAGATGTTGGATTTGATAGTCTTTGATTCTGTTACTGGGGACAGGAAAGGATTGGACCTATGGGATTATATTTGTGACCTCGACCAGGTTTATGGGGAGCACATAGTCACCATCAAGCATACCCCAGAAATCCATGGAGGCAGTACCCAAGCCATTGGGAGATGCAATCTGTACATCATAATCCACCATTGGTTTCTCGCCTCCCTTCTTGTAGAAATATTTTTTGGAATATGTGGCCTTGTAAGTCTCGAAGGGAGCATTATCACTATGTTGCATGTCAACTTTCACATCTGATGCCAAAAATGTATCCTAGAGATTCAGATATTGCTCATTTTATCATCCTATGACTGGGATATGTTCTGTGTAGTTTTTCATCTTGCGGTAAATACATTAATCTGGGTGTTTGGGCCAGGATATAGAATCCAATTATCTATAAATGTATCATTAGGATAAGAATCAATACGTATGTAGTTATTCAATAATGGTTTACTTTAATTTCATGCAGAAAGGATATAATCTGTGCATTTTAGCATCTTGTGGTAAGGGAATGATCCATGCAGTTTAATTTATTACGATGAGGATGATGGCCATGCAGTTTAACGTCTTGTGGTAAGGATGGTGGCCATGCAGTTTAATGGCTCACGGTAAGGGAATTATCCATGTTGTTTAATGTCTTGCAGTAAGGATGGTGGGAATGTAGTTTAATGTATTGTGGTAAGGTCATTAGTGATGCATTTTAATTTCTTATAGTAAAGGCAATGTCCATGAAGTTTAATGTCTTCAATAAGGACATTAGCCATGCAGTTTAACATATTACAGTAAGGAAGATGTCCAGGTATTTTAATATCTTACAATAAGAACATTAGTCATGTAGTTTAACATCTTACAAAAAAGATGAGATCCATGTAGTTTAACATATTATGGTAAGGAAAATGGTTAAATAACCTATCAGGAGAGTGTCTCTTATGAAGGATCTTGGACAAATCTTATGCATATTTCATTATTTTTTGGATCTTTAAACTTTATCAAGCCTATTGATACATGTTACTCGAATCGATCTTATAAGACAAATCATCTTTCAATTGTTTTCTTGAGATGATTATGGTAGGTGAAATAGTTTTTCATGTATTATTAACCCTACCTCATGTGGCTTTCTCATTGTTTTTAGTTCCATAAAAAATTCTATGGTTTAGTAAAAATATCCAAAGACATGATTTGTTTACAAGTAATAGGTTTTTTTAATATTTATTTGAAATATGGTCACCTTTAATTGAGATTTATATGGATAATTCTCTTCTATAGAATCTATGTGCCTTGTTTATAATGATCAGGTGACTAGAGAGGGAATTTAGGTGTTGGTGGTTTCAAAATACTCATGTCCATCTACACTTGAAGACGGTATGTAAAATAAAATCAAGCTTCTATAGTGTCCCCGAGACATTGATGGTAGGGGAAATTATTTTCATAGACTATCAACCCCACCTCACATAGCTTTCTTTTCATTGATAGCTATATCAAACCATTCTCCATGGTATAATTGAAATACCCTAAAACATGTTTGTCTAGGAAGGAATATACTTTTTGTTTATTATCATTAAGAGATAGGAAACCAAACTACTTCTACCACATGTTATTTGTTCCACCATTGGTGTGGGTGTACGGAGTCCCGATATTCGATGGTCTAGGGGTAGGTGTTGAAGCATTAGGGGTCTTGGATGATGCAGATGCTTCCCATTGATTAAAAGGATCTGACTCTCCTAATTTTTTTTGTGGCGACATATGAGGTCAGATGGTTTCTAGAATATCCCGGATGAGGAGGTGTAAATATATAAATACCCATATCCCTAGAGTCTAGGGTGATGTGGAACAATGTTTGGATCCCTCCCAATGAGGGGATGAAAAATATAAAAATTCACATCCATATGGGATGGGGAACTTCACTGTAGTGCAGTCTTCTATAAGAAGACACAAGCACATCATCCCTAAGTGGAGATCTCAAGAGTATTCCCACAATTATATCCCATACTCTAAATCCATTTTTTGGTATTTTCAACCACCTCGGGATTACAATGTTCAAAAACATCATACAGAAAAAACCACCAACCCAGATTTGAAATTCAAAATGCAACAGATCCACAAATTCCATCACCTTAGTTTTCTAAATCTTGAGAAGTGAATTGCCATGGGCCTCACCCCCTAATGTTACCACTTCGCTAGTAAGAACCACACCGAAGATCATCCCACTATAGCTACCATCACTAAAAACCCACGATGTCATCGCTTTACCTCTATCATCAACTTTGATACTGATGTTATCACCACCAAGAAACAAACAACACTGAAACCATAATCCCAAATTGACTTCATCAAAGAACTAGAATCAAATGGAATTAAATCACGCATATAATGACACAAAACATTCATAAATTACATTTATAAAGAAACAAAAATAAAATCTTTCAAAAAAATAACTAACTTCATAGGATAATACCAACTTAGGATGTGCCTGGAGCACCGACAATCATCGAACCACATGTCCAGAACCACATAGATTCCCCCACTCTAGATCCGACTTGGATATTTTCCAAGGAATGTGAGATAAGAGTATGTATTTGAGCAGCTAGGGGATCCAAATGATGTCATTGTCTATGGAGATAAAATCAGTAGCATTCAAAACAAAATTAATATGACTCTGGGAGCACTAGGAAACCCATAGACCGCCAAACTACTTAACCCAAGACCTCTTTGATACTAGTGATCCATATCTAACCTAGATAAGAGTATATTAACATCAAGTCATAGTAGGTTCTTCACAACTAAGGGCTTTTACACCAAACAACTGGTGATGGAAAGATTGAAAGAGCTGCAGGAGAAAACCCACAGTAGTGTGCCCAAGAGAGAAGAAGAGAAAGAGCCATAGAGAAGAAGGAGAAAATGAGAAACAAGAATAAGGATAGAAATAAGTATAAATGAATATGTAGAATAATAATGAGAGATCCATCACTGCCAATGAGGCCTGTGAAACCCCTAGGAGGATAAGTGATGAGAGCGTGGAGAGGATCCAGGTGAATGGTGTGCCATGACTCCACAATTATCTCCCAAATATCCCTATTCTCTTATTGGAGTTGAGAGATCTGTTATTATA
This sequence comes from Viscum album, assembly GCA_963277665.1. NCBI lineage: Eukaryota > Viridiplantae > Streptophyta > Magnoliopsida > Santalales > Viscaceae > Viscum > Viscum album. Next base: position 193,857,909 of record OY728165.1, on the reverse strand, counting down.
TAGAAACTGCCTTTTCATCCTCAAGGGGATGGCTATAGGGATCCATGAAAACACCCCTTCCTCTATCAGTGGAAGGGTGAGTAGATGATAATGGAAGTTCCAATTTAGATCCCAGAGATTGAATCCACTGATGCCACTGTCAATACAATCCATTTTCCATACCTTTTGAGATGCCAACATGATTGGTAAAACCATATGTAGATTTCTAGTGGATAACATTGAGCCTTTATACTCTTGTGTCAGTGTAAAAAGATATGAAAACCCACTGTGACTCAAAAATATGCATTAAGTTATGATTGTACCATTCATAAGTGTTCTTATCTAGATCTAATGAGGAGTCTCTATATCCAACTGATATCATATTGACTGAGACACAAGCATATTGGTTCTCCTCCTTGATGGAGTATCTCATTTGATGGGTCAATGACCATGATACCATTTAAGGGGTGGGTTCCTATGACAACATTTGGGGGGTCGGTGCCCATGATAAAGAACATTCTAGTGTAAAATATAGTAAAAATACCCCCCAAACCTATGGGATGGGGTGTTCCTTGGGATTCCACAGTCACTACAGGTAGTTGAGATGAAGTTAGAGGCTCCATGCAAGAAGTGATCTAGGATTGATTCTAGGTTACTACAAAGACACTCTCCTGGGCCTCAAATATATTGGAAGTAGTTGATATATGAGCCTACTTTGGAGATACGTTGTTTGGATTCCCCAGGTGGGCTCTCCTACTGGGCGCCCCATCCTGGATGGTCATTGTAGGCACAACCTCCTCTACAACTCCTTGTGGAATTGTGGTTGTATATCTGCGAGGATGATTAAAACAAATGGGATCCCTACATGGTATCTCTTGAGTGATAGAGTTGTCATGTTTACTATCCTTATCCACCTCCCTGACATAAGAAAGGTGTAAATTGCTTTATTCCAATGATAGGTTCCCAAAGAGGTTCATTACGGTGATAAGGGTCACTTCCTCTACTTTCACTTTTCATGGGAAAGATGCCTAGAGGGAACTCATCCTCCAAAGGATTTTATGAGATGATTATATATTCATGATAGAACTGTTGATGTGGTATTCTTAGATCAATATGTTCACCAATTGATGAAGTAAGTGTTGTGTTAGTGAAAATGTATTTCAGGGCCTCATAATCAAAGTAGCTAGTCTAGCGATCTCAGGATTTGTTGGCACATTAGATGACATCACTCAATAGTAAGGAATATTATAAATTTTTTAGGAATGAAATAGGGCACCTTATCAATGCAGCATCATATATAAGAGTACATGTTCAATAAATTCCTTTCATAGTAAAAGGATAAAGAGTCATCCCTTATTTTTACATAAGTTTTAGTGTGGATAAAATAAATATTTTGAGTTTATAGTTTTTTTTTTCAATGGGCACAACAAAAACCGGCATGATGGACACCAGGTGATCTATCCTTTTTTGAACCATGAAAGGGATGATATCGTTAAAGGATTCATGTTGGGTACACCATTTTTTCATTGGGTTTTTGAGGTGTGAAATGGGCTTCACTCATCAGGATATCATTTTCACTTTTTTGAGAAACTCCCAATGGTTCCCCTTGTTGAGTCAATAAGGTTTTCCTTATGACTTTTCCATTCCTTCTTGTTTTTAAAATCACAAACACCTTATACTTAAGCAAATATTATTATTACTCAAATAAGGAAAATTTACTTCCTTAAGGAAATTTACCTTAACCTAGATTTTTCTTATACATAGCTATTTGTTTCCCTTAAAATCAAAAATCAGAATTGCAACCAAATTCTCGAAGTCTTATAATAAAAAATTGGAGCATTCTGCTTTTAGGATCTGAATCTTGGATGTGATCTGTAATATAGTTTTAATCCGAATTCTGGACTCCAAACTCTGTAGCAGATCTAATTCGAACTCTTTAGAAGTTCGATTCAGAATTCTTAAAAAGTTCGACTCCGGACTCTTAAGAAGTTCGACTCCGAACTCTTAAGAAGTTCGACTCTGAACTCTTAAGAAGTTCGACTCCAAACTCTTAAGAAGTTCGACTCCAAACTCTTAAGAAGTTCGACTCCGAACTCTTAAGAAGTTTGACTCATAACTTTTAAGCAGTTCGACTCCGATCTCTTAAGAAGTTTGGATCAGAACTTTTAATCAGTTCGACTCCGAACTCTTAAGAAGTTTGACTTAGAACTTTTAAGCAGTTCGACTCCGAACTCTACAGATTTAGAATCCGATTTCTGATGAAACCAGACTCTGATTTCTTATATAATAGAATCCGAATATTTCTTAACATAGACTCCGAACTTCACTTTGATTAGACTCTGAACCCTTGACTTGCTTACACTCCGAATTATTATTTAGCCTTTACTTACATATGCTTCATTCTAAAACGATGTCGTACATTCAGTTATACAAAGTTTGTTATAAAACGAAGTCGTCTATTTTGTTATAAACTAACCGTTGTCTAAGTGACACGTGTACAGGTCCCTCCGATCTTTGAGGAAAATATGACCATTGGAGAAGGAGCCGACCTTACCTATAAATAGGAGCTCATTTGAAAGAGCTCGTAGCTGCTGAAAGCTGCTAAAAGGTTGACTGATCTTCGGCTCATGTGATTACATGCTTGATGTGATTTCTAGAGAGAGAGGCTCTTATTAACTCTCAAAGCTTCGGGCGAACCCGAATGTTGGTGATTACATTCGAGGACTTCCGGGGATAGGAAGACAGAGGTGTCGACTACCTTGAAGTTCGAGGGATTCCTTGCTGAGGAAGACAAAGGTTACCAACTGCCTTGAAGTTGAGGGCTTGCAGGGATAGCAAGACAGAGACATAGATCTTCGTATCGAGGGCTTACCCTGGTGTGGGTAAGACAGACTTGCTTGAAAGTATAAATCAAGGGACCTTTATCCAAGGTTGTTGGATAACCTTCTCTTTGGGTTAAAAGACTATTATCTTGTTACTTGTAGTTATATTACTTGTTTATTTCCGCTGCATTTTGTATTACAAGGAAATTATAACTTTATTATACTTCCTTACTTGTACTCTGTTTCATTTAGATTCTATACGCTTTAAGGTAAAATCTCATATTATAACTTTTGTTAAGGTTCAATATCCAGAACCATATTTCCGGAACCTACCTTCAGAATCTATTTCCACGTTTTCATTCGGTGTTAGAGGTGTTGTGAATTTGCTTAGTTTAACTTTTTTAAACTTAGTCATTTCTTTTGATTAAGGAAAACATAGTTATTTGTAACTAACTTTAAAGGTTTCAAAGGAATTTTTAAAGTATACAATTCACCCCCCCTTGTATATTGAGCATCTACATCACTATTTCGATCCTACAATTGGTATCAGAGCAGGTCTCTAAAATACTTATACTTACGAATAAGTTTTTCTTGCTCACTTTATCATTTCGAACTTTGACATTCCGAATTTTTCCATTCCGAACTTTCTCAATCCGAACTTTGTGATTACAAACTTTTTCTACTAACAAATTTGTGTGCCAAAAGCTGTTTGAGTATGGAAGGAATTAATGTTGGTTCGATTGATAATCTAAATCCTACAAGACCACCAATCTTTGAAGGCAATGATTATGAATACTAGAGAGATCGCATGAAGACTTTTGTTATCAATACTAGAGTAGACAATTTTTTAATGCTTACTGGTGATTATAAAATTCCTGACAAGGAAGTTAGAACTTTCACTAACCAGGAAAAGCAAGAATATCAACTCAACTATAAGATACGCAATACTCTACTATGTTCAATGACTAGAAATATATATAGCCAAATTTCTTCTTGTGAAGCAGATAATTTCATATGGAATAAATTAGAGGTTACACACTTTGGGACTTCTAAAGTGATTGAGACTAGAAGAGCTATGCTTAGAGCTGAATATCATGGCTTCAATTTTCCTTATGGTGAACCAATCTGTAAAGTGTAACAGAGATTCATGACTATAGTCAACAGTATACAATCTATGGGAGAGAAAGGTTTAGATGATGAAGCTCTTGTGGATAAGATAATTGATATTATGCCCAATGAGTGGGAATCCAAAAGAACAACTATAGATGAGAACAGGAAAGTCACTCAGATCTCTCTTGATGAGTTTTTTGGAACTCTTCTAAAACATGAAACAAGAATGAAGAGAGATGCAGACAACATCAAGAAGAAGAATGGAAATGGTACTGTTGCTTTTACTACAACTTCAAATCAGATGAAAGCTAAGACTCCTAAGAGAGTAACCAGATCCAAGTCTAAGAAAGTTATTTTCCAATCCGAATCTAGTGAGAGTGAAGTCTCAGAAAATGATTTCGCCAATCTTGCTCGGAGGATGAACAAGATAGCTGGCCAGATAAATTTCCAATCCAAGTATAAGAAAAAGGAAAGGAAAGATAAGAAATATGGAGAAGTTACTTGTTATGAATGCAAAAGAGCTAGACATATTAGACCAGATTGCCCTATGCTCAAAAAGAAAGAAAGAAAATAAAGACATTCAGACAGGAACAGAAAGAAGTATTATAAATCCAAAGCTAAGAAAGTTGTGAAAGCTAATGACACCTAGAGTGCAAGTGGTGGTGACTCTTCAGATGAATCTTCTAATTATGAATCTTCAGGAAAGAAGAATCTTGGTCTTATAGCCAGATTACCTATTGATAATAATTATTTCATGGCTAAGGTATGAAATGCTGAATCATTGACCAATGTTTCTTTAAATTCCAATGATAGTAAGTATTATAACTCTTCTGATGAGTAAAATACTTTACTTACTTATGAAGAAGTCTCTAGGTTTGCTAAACTTCTTGAAATTGAGAATTCCAAACTCAATAAGAAACTTGATAAGGCAAAATCTAGGAATTCTATTCTTACAAAAGAGATATCAAATCTTTCTAAAGATCTTGATAAGAAAAATACTGATTTTTAAAGTATTTCAAAAAATCTTGAGGAAGTAAGTTCTGAAAAGAACAAAGTTTCTAAAGAATTAGAAAAAATAATTTCTAATAAAAATGTTTTTGAGCCTAGCTCTAGTTCTAAAACTAATAATTTTGAGGATAAAAACTTGGTTGTAAAACTCAAGTCCGAAATTTTTTCCTTAAAGAAGTGTTTATCAAACTTTACCCATGGTAAGGAAAATTTTGATAAAATGTATTCTCAAATACGACCTTTAAGAAATAAATCCGGATTTGGTTATACCCATGCAAAACAAATTTTCAGTAACAATTATTTTGTTCCTCAAAGTGCCCCATTTTGTACCAAGTGTCAATGTGGTGGTCACTGGGAAAAGAATTGTTCCTTAAACAAAACCCAATCTTTAGGATTTCACAAAGCTTACTTATCTAAGAAGATGTGGGTTCCTAAAATTTTATTATTTGGAAATCTCGGATCCAAACAAATTTGGATTCCGAAAGTCTAATTTTCTTCTTGATTTCAAGAAAATAAAGAGAGTACCAGCAAAAATACATGGTACATGGATAGTGGATGTTTCCGGCACATGACTGGTAACAAAAACTTTTTTGAAAAGATTATCAAAACTAAAGGAGGAAAGGTAACTTTCGGAGATAATGCTAAGGGAGAGATTCTTGGTATTGGTAATATTGTTCTTCTTGGTAAAACCTTGATTTCAAATGTTCTTTTTGTTAAGGGTCTTAAGCACAACCTCATTAGCATAAGCCAATTATGTGATGAAGGTTACCTTGTGAATTTTAGTAATGATAAGTGCTTAGTTCACAATTCCAAGGAAGAATTTATTCTCTCAGACAATAGGAAAGAGAATGTTTACACTCTGAACTTAGAAGACCTCAGAAGCCAAGATTTACCTTGCCTAAGTGCAATGGAAGATCATTCCTGGTTATGGCATAGAAGACTAAATCACTGTAACCTTAAGAACCTATGTAAACTCTCTAAGAAGAAACTATTTAAGGATCTACCGGAGCTTAGATTTGATTATTCTAAAGTTTTTGATCCTTGTCAATATGGAAAGAAACATAAATCTAGTTTTAAATCAATCGGTGAAGTCTCAACAACCGATGCATTACAGTTAGTGCACATGGATATTTTTGGTCCAACACAAACTGGAAGTATTGGAGGAAAATACTATGTGTTTGTTCTAGTTGATGATTACACTAGGTTTACTTGGGTCTATTTTCTAGCAAAGAAATCTGAAGCTTTTTCCTATTTCAAAAGTTTTAGAGCTCAAGTTAAAAATGAGAAAAACCTTCCATTGAAAAATTTTCATAGTGGTCATGGAGGAGAATTTCAAAATTCTGATTTTGAAACTTTTTGTAGTAAAAAAGGTATTACTCACAATTTTTCAGCACCTAAAACTCCTCAACAGAATGGTGTAGTTGAAAGAAGAAATAAAATTCTTCAAGAGATAACTAGAACCATGTTGAGTGAATATTCTATTGCTAGACATTTCTGGGCTGAAGCTATAAGTACTGCTTGTTATACTATAAATCGAGTTTTGATTAGACCTTTTCTTAATAAAACTCCTTATGAGTTATGGAATGGTAGAAAACCAAGACTTTCCTACTTCAAGGTTTTTGGTTGAAAAGTATTCATTTTGAATACTAAAGATAACTTACATAAATTTGCACCAAAATCTGATGAAGGGATTTTCTTAGGATATTCCACAACCTCCAAGGCTTATATAGTTTTTAATAAAAATACTTGCACTGTTGAAGAAACAGTACATGTAAAATTTGATGAGTCAGATCCTTTTGTTTTTAAAACATCCCTACCTACATCCTCGGATGTGTTTTCAAAAACTGATTATCAACCTTTGATAGAAGAACCTTCTGATAAGGATAATGTTCTAGAAGATACTTCAGAAACATTTACCCCCGAAGAATTTCTACCCTATGTTGATGAACAGGTTTTACAAAACCCAAATCAGGTGTTTCTTAAGAATCATCCCAGTGATAGTATCATTGGTGATGTAAATCAACCTGTAAGGACTAGAAGTTCCTTAAGAAATGAAGTAGAACATATAGAATTTCTTTCCCAATTAGAACCTAAAAGCACGGATGAAGCTTTAGGTGATGATGATTGGATTAAAGCCATGCAAGATGAACTAAATGAATTCAAAAGGAATAAAGTCTGGACCTTGGTTGAAAGACCTAAGGAAACTTCTATTATTGGAGTAAAATGGGTTTTCAGAAATAAATGTGATGAAAATGGAGTCATAGTTAGAAATAAATCTAGACTTGTTGCTAAAGGCTATAATCAGCAAGAAGGAATAGACTATGAAGAAACCTATGCTCTAGTAGCTAAACTTGAGTCTATCCGTATTCTACTTGCCTTTGCAGCATTCTTTAATTTCTAACTTTTCCAAATGGATGTGAAATGTGCTTTTCTTAATGGTTATGTTCAAGAAGAAGTTTTTGTTGAAAAACCTCCTGGCTTTGAAGATACAAAACATCCTGATCATGTTTTTAGACTTACCAAAGCTTTGTATGGCCTTAAACAAGCCCCACGAGCATGGTATGATAGACTCATTGGATTTTTGCTTCAAAATAACTATGTTAAGGGAAATGCAGATCCAACCCTTTTTATAAAGAAAGATAAGAAAAATGTTTTGATTTTTCAAATTTATGTTGATGACATCATATTTGGATCAACTCAGCAATCTTTGACTGACTCTTTTGCAAGTCTAATGAAATATGAGTTTGAAATGAGTATGATGGGTGAGTTAACATTTTTCCTTGGTTTTCAAATTTCTCAAAAACCAGAAGGAACCTACATATCTCAACATAAGTATATTAAAGATCTTTTTAAAAAGTATGGTTATGAAAATACTAAGAGTATAAGTACTCCCATTGGTACCTCAAATTCTCTAGATCTTGATGAAGCTGAGAAACCAGTAGATCAAACATCTTTTAGAGGTATGATAGGAAGTTTACTTTACTTAACATCTAGTCAACCAAACTTAATGTTTTCAGTATGCTTATGTGCAAGATATCAATCCAATCCTAAGGAATCTCACTTAAAGGCAGTAAAAATAATTTTTCGCTACTTTAAGGGAACCATGGATCTAGGATTATTTTATACTTCTGGAAATTATTTTGTTCTAAAAAGCTTTTCTGATGCTGACTTTGGTGGTTATAGAATGGATAGAAAAAGTACATCCAGAACTTGTCATTTCTTAGGAGATTCACTAGTTTCTTGGTCCTGCAAGAAGAAACATTCTGTAGCACTCTCCACTGCTGAAGCTAAATATGTAGCAGCTGGAAGTTGTTGTGCTCAAGTATTGTGGATGCAACACACACTCACAGACTATGGATTGAGTTTTACTAAAACTCAAATTTTGTGTGATAACACAAGTGCCATTGCTTTAAGTAAGAATCCTGCACATCACTCCCGTGAAAAACACATAGATATTAGGCATCACTTTCTTAGGGATCACACACTCAAAGGAGATATCATTCTTCAATTTATTGGAACACAAGATCAACTTGATGATATTTTCACAAAATCCTTTCCTTCTGATAGATTTGAATACATTAAACAGAAGTTAGGGATGATAACCATAAGGTAATCCTTCTTAATTAACCTTCTGTTGAAAAAGTCTCCTTACAGTAATAAACTCCTTTTCATAGGGGGGGTACATTTGTTTGTTAGAATAACAATTTTTTTTGGATTGTTTTCAAACTTTTCGGAACTAAGATTTCCGGAATGGAAATTTCCAGAATTGAAATTTTCTGGATTTTTTTTTCTCTTCTTCAAAAACTTCCGGAATGGAATTCTCGTAATGAAAATTATCAGAATGAAGATTTTCGGACTGGGCTTTTCGTAACGTTTTTTTATTATACTTTTCATAATAAGTTTTTTTCTGAATATTACCAATTTCAAATAATATTTCTTATCAATCCATAAGTTATGATTTCCCTATCTAGTTTTATAATCAAATTTTGCTTACTGGTATCTTCATTGATTAGTTCGGATTCTAGTTTTGCCTCAATTCCGAATTTTTTTAAAAAAAAAACTCAAAAGATCGGAGTCATTTTTTTCCCCCGGGGTTATTCTCAACCGACAGATCAGATGAAAGTATTTTCAACCATTGGATTATCATTGGAAGACCAACGGTTATTCTCTTTGCCTATAAAAAGGGGGTCCCGAGACTCGTCCCACATCGGTTTTCAAGCTTTTGCATCTCAAAGCCCTGTTGCTCCTCTTAAGGTCGGTTCTGAACCTTCTGAAGCTGATCCAAATCCTACAGTTTACTTCACTCCGAATGTCTATTGAAGCAACTTCACAAGATATGTCAACTACGAAACCGATTTCAAAGTGGATAGTTTACAGAGAAAGGTTAGTTCATCTGGATTTTTATAAGCTTGATTCTATCATTTCGAAAAATATTAGACTAAATGGATGGGAAGATGTCTGCATAGCCAAGTCAGAAAAACAGGATCCGGTTTACACTGATCTGTTGATAGAATTTTATGAGTCTGTTTCCTTCCTAGTAGAAGATGGCAGAGAAAAATTTCCTTTTAAGTCTTATGGAAAGACTTATAAACTCTCTTACACTAAGGCAGCAAGCCTGGTGGGTATAGCATATGAGGGAGAAGCTAAATTTTGCTCTCACAAACTTCCGGATGTGCAAGGAAGTTTCGTTAAGGAAAAAGCACTGCAGTGTCTTGGGCTCAAGGATGATTCAACTACAAAGATTGCTCAGCTCGCTCCGAATAATAGAATACTGCAACTATGGGTGCAAGGTTTTCTGGTTCCGAGAAGAGGAGATAAAGACAATATGAAGAAGAGTGATATCTATGTCTTAGATTTTTTGGTAAATCTAAGAAAGATAAATCTGATAAGGTATGTCTTGGTTACGATCAAGAATATCAAAGAAGGAAATCTGAGAGCTCAGATTATTATGTATCCAACCTTATTATCAAAGTTGATTGTTCGGTGCTTAGAATCTTTCAAAGTTGCCTGCAAATCAAAGATCCGGAATTGCAAGCTCATGCTTGTCAGTGATGATACGCTTAAGAGAATGAAGATGGGATTTTCTAGTGAATCCGGATAATTTTACCCCCTATCTGTGGAAGAATTTGAAGCAGCTGAAAAAGAAACACAATCTCCGGAACCTTTAAAAAAGCAAAGGAAGAAGAGAAAGTCTAAGGGAGTAGTTTCTGATGAAGATTTTCCTCAGTCGAAGGAAACTGAATCTGCACCACCCAAACCGAAGAAGCAGAAAATCTATACAGATGAAGTATCAGCAAAATGGAGGAAAGATAAGAAAATGAGGAAGGAAGGGGATCCTCAATTCGGACTCGACCCTGCTGAGGCTAAGGCTTTAAAAGAAAAGGCTGTTGAGGAGCTGGAAAGACAAACGAAGGAAAAGAAGTTGAGGAAGAAGATGTCTGAAGCTGAACTAGTTCAATCGTTGCTAAAAGGTACAGAGTTGGCTTTTGAAAGGCTTCCAGTTCCGGAAACTTTCGGAGTCGAACCTTCTTTACCAGAAACATTAGCAAAAACTTTTGTCACTCCAGAAAAGAACAAGGGTAAAGAACCTGCAGTAGAAGCTGAGAAACAAGGTGCTAAAGCAGTTGAGGAAGAAGTAGAACAAGTAGAGGAAGAACAAGAATAGGAGGAGAGTGAAGATCTAGATACCTTGATAAAACAATTTCAGGATTATAAGGCTGAATCCGGAAAAATAGTATCTCCAGAGAAGGGAGATGAAGAAGCCGGAAAGAAACACCAACAGGAAGAAGAAGAGAATGATTTGTTTGATGAAGAAGAATCCTATCAAAGGAACTATCTTGAAAAAGGACAAGAAAGACAGCAACCAGATGAAGATCAGATTGTTCAAGTTTCTGAATCTGAGGAAGTTTCTCCAAATGTGCAATCCATTCTGAAATCCGATAAAGGCAAGAAATCTTTAATGGAGACACCTATTAAGGATATCATTAGAAAGAAAGAGGTTGGTGGTACCTCTAGAAGGAAGTTGATGCCAGTTGAAGAAGAGGAATCTCAAAAAGAAGTCTAGGATTTGGAATCATCATCCCATGGGCATGACTTTGTGGTTCAATATTTGAGAAAGCTGGTGGACACAATACCGATTCTTCTAACTGTAGATTCTAGATTCCAATTGTTGCAACAATCTATGAATCAAAAATCGGATTCATTATCCATGGTAATGGATAAGTTTGTGAAGTTGGAAGATGAACAGAGAAGTTTTCTGATCGATTACGATGTACATAGGAAATCTTATAGTAAAGTAACCAAGTGGTCTAAGAGAGTAGATGAAGATTTAGTACATTTTGGAAATTTTCAGGCTGATGTTCAAAGTGCTTTTGGAATGGAGGACAAAAAGGTTACTGAAATTTCTGAGAAGTTGACCCAGGAACAAAATGTCCGGAATCAACAGGTCAGGGATCTAAATTGCAAGCTTAACTCAGTATCTCAGAATTGGAAATTTGAAAGAGATTTCCGGATTGAATTTCAGCAGAGGTTGGAGAAACAGGATGAGTTTTTGAATTTGCAAAAAGAAGCATTGGAGGCTCAAACACAGCTGTTAAAATCCCAAGAAGAAAAGGTAAAAGTCTTGGAGAGGCAACGAGAGGAAGACCAAAGAGACCTGAAGAAACTCAAAGCCTTGTTGAAGCAGCTTATTCCAAAGGAAAAGGAAGACAAATGAACCCACTCTGAACTTTTATTGTAGTTGTCTTTCCTTGTATTTTTTTTCCAACAACTCTAATGAAAGATTATCTGTTCGGTTTGTCTCTTGTTGTATACTAATGTTTCAGGTAGCATAATTTATTTTCCATTCCCATCAATTCTTTTTGAAAATCACAAAGGGGGAGAAGGAAAAAGAACTGTTCCTAAGGAGGAGAAAAGAAAAATTTATGAGAGAAATATCCTTAAGGAAAGGGGGAGTTTCCCATTACGTTTTATTTCATTCTTACAATTATGAAAACTCTACTCTGGAAACCAAGAATACAATCCTTAGTGTTTTAATGCCTAAGGGGGAGTTATTTGTATTCACTTCTATCCATGAACAAAGGGAGATAAGTTTTAAATAGTCTAATGAAATTTTTTTCCTTATACTTTTTAAAAAGGATGTTTGTGCTTTCCAAAAAGGGGGAGATTGTTGAGTCAATAAGGTTTTCCTTATGACTTTTCCATTCCTTCTTGTTTTAAAAATCACAAACACCTTATACTTAAGCAAATATTATTATTACTCAAATAAGGAAAATTTACTTCCTTAAGGAAATTTACCTTAACATAGATTTTTCTTATACATAGCTATTTGTTTCCCTTAAAATCAAAAATCGGAATTGCAACCAAATTCTCGGAGTCTTATAATAAAAAATTGGAGCATTCTGTTTTTAGGATCCGAATCTTGGATGTGATCTGTAATATAGTTTTAATCCGAATTTTGGACTCCAAACTCTGTAGCATATCTAATTCGAACTCTTTAGAAGTTCGATTCCAAATTCTTAAAAAGTTCGACTCCGAACTCTTAAGAAGTTCGACTCCGAACTCTTAAGAAGTTTGACTGCGAACTCTTAAGAAGTTCAACTCCGAACTCTTAAGAAGTTTGACTCCGAACTCTTAAGAAGTTCGACTCCGAACTCTTAAGAAGTTCGACTCCGAACTCTTAAGAAGTTTGACTCATAACTTTTAAGCAGTTCGAATCCGAACTCTTAAGAAGTTTGACTCAGAACTTTTAATCAGTTCGACTCTGAACTCTTAAGAAGTTTGACTCAGAACTTTTAAGCAGTTCGACTCCGAACTCTACAGATTTAGAATCTGATTTCTGATGAAACCAGACTCTGATTTCTTATATAATAGAATCTGAATATTTCTTAACATAGACTCCGAACTTCACTTTGATTATACTTTGAACCCTTGACTTGCTTACAGTCCGAATTATTATTTAGCCTTTACTTACGTATGCTTAATTCTAAAACGATGTCGTACATTCGGTTATACAAAGTTTGTTATAAAACGAAGTCGTCTATTTTGTTATAAACTAACCGTTGTCTAAGTGACACGTGTACAGGTCCCTCTGATCTTTAAGGAAAATATGACCGTTGGAGAAGGATCCGACCTTACCTATAAATAGGATCTCATTTGAAAGAGCTCGTAGCTGCTAAAAGCTGCTAAAAGGCTGACTGATCTTTGGCTCATGTGATTACATGCTTGATGTGATTTCTAGAGAGAGAGGCTCTTATTAACTCTCAAAGCTTCGTGCGACCCCGAATTTTGGTGATTACATTCGAGGACTTCCGGGGATAGGAAGATAGAGGTGCCGACTACCTTGAAGTTCGAGGGCTTCCTTGATGAGGAAGACAGAGGTTTCCAACTGCCTTGAAGTTGAGGGCTTGCAGGGATAGCAAGACAGAGACTCCGATCTTCGTATCGAGGGCTTACCCTGGTGTGGGTAAGACAGACTTGCTTGAAAGTATAAATCAAGGGACCTTTATCCAAGGTTGTTGGATACCCTTCTCTTTGGGTTAAAAGACTATTATCTTGTTACTTGTAGTTCTACTACTTGTTTATTTCCGCTGCATTTTGTATTATAAGGAAAGTATAACTTTCTTATACTTCCTTACTTGTACTCTGTTTCATTTAGATTCTATACGCTTTAAGGTAGAATCTCATATTGTAACTTTTGTTAAGGTTCAGTATCCAGAACCATATTTCCGGAACCTACCTTCGGAATCTCTTTCCAAGTTTTCATTCGGTGTTAGAGGTGTTGTGAATTTTCTTAGTTTAACTTTGTTAAACTTAGTCATTTCCTTTGCTTAAGGAAAACATAGTTATTTGTAACTAAATTTAAAGGTTCCAAAGGAATTTTTAAAGTATACAATTCACCCCCCCCCCCCCCCCCCCTCTTGTATATTGATCATCTACATCACTATTTCGATCCTACACCCCCATTTGAAGCTGGGTATAGATCTGCTTCCCAAAGTTCAGTAGTCATCTGGGATTTTAGTTCCAGTGACTCTTGGGGCCTCTCATTGGTCGAGAGGATGGGAGGTCGAGCTCATCACACTCTTTTAGAGATAATTATTTCCAACTCTGGGACTCTATTATAGACTTAATATAGGTTCATGAAATCTTTCCCAAACCTTGATATGGGACTGGTTACCCCTATTTCAATGGATTTATTACAAACATTTTTTGATAAGGATAATCACATGTATACCATGAGTTCTCTATATCTATCTTATTTGATTATTATGATTTATGTGATGTCCATGCTCGAGCACTCTGGAATATATTTGTTTCAAGGGGGTGGATAGTGTCTTGGATATGGGATTGAACCTCTATGAGGCATCCTATATATCTTGTGAAACAAGAATCAAAACACACAAAGTTGGTTTAAAATATTTTAATGCCACATTACTAGACCCATTCTTGTAGTTTTACATCATAAGGTAAGGATGCAAATATGAGGATCGGACCTCAACGAGGCATAATTAGTATAATAATAAGAGTATATGTAGTTCTTGTAACATGTGTATGTGTCATGAGAGATATGACATTAGATGCCCTATGCAGGAATAATGCATATGAGACTGCCCTGGATTGCTTCTTTAGGAATATAAAACCTTTGAATGGTGATGATATGTAATCATGATTACATCCCAATAGTGATTCCACATATGGGAATTATCATCATGCTATTGGTACAATAATCACTAGTCTTTAAGATCACATAATCCATTCTAGGTTTGAGAAATAAGATATAGTGGTAGATCAAAAACATTTCATGGGAGAATATTAGTATGGGGCTTACACATTAAAGTTTCCCATTGATAGGTTTGGTTTCCCATATCATGGAGGATATAGTATGGATCATGGGCCTTAGGAAGTAATCCTACATATCTTGGTCATTATGGGAATCAAAGTTATCATAGTTCACTTATCCATTAACCCACTTATAGGCTAAGATAGATGATCATTCTTGGAGACATTATGAATATCCCAGAGATTTTATGAATGTTGGGGGTTGATACTGAAATAGATGCCCCATAGTTGAGGACATGTGATATTATGTCGGTAATCAGTTCTTACGTACTAAGGCCTCCTGATTGGTGGAGACATATTATATCATATCGGTAGAAGAGACTTTCAAACTAAGACTGCCTGATTGGAATACTCATTCTTTATCCTCTATTTTATTAAAGAGATGTGATGATTACCATAAGAGGTATTTCTGAGAGCATGACCTTGGTAGGGTCCCATTAGTGAATAGACTTAACTCTTCAAGGAAAATTCCCTTGTCAAAGGAAAATATGGTTGAATATTCTTAGCCAGGATCCACATGGCATGAGTCCAAGTATACCTTCCAGATAAAGTGTGCACTTCATAAGAGATTTTCCTGACATGTCTTGTCCATCTACTGGGAAAGTCGTGATTGTCTGCTCGATATGTTGGGGGAACTTATCTGACATGGTAGACACATCCAAGAGTGTTTTCCTAATCAACTATCATCCTTTGGATGTCCTTATATGGTAGAAACAGACATGTCGGAGATGCTTCGCATGACCAAAGATGGCATGTTAGGGGTCTCACGCATGATCAACTGACTTGTCTCAGATGTCCTAGCCTGAGTGAAGTGGACATGTCTGGGGCCTTTCACATGATCAAAACAAAAATGATCATACATTGTCTTATGATCAACCTAATATATCTTTGGACTATTTCATATCAATATGGACACAGTTTTTGACAATTTCATGATCATTCTAACATGTCAATGGATCCTTCACCATAATATCAAAGTTCATTGTCTATGATTTCTTTTCACGATCAAGGTAGGCATCTTTGAGGTGCTTTTCATGATTCGCATGACTTGTCCTAGGATTATCTCATGAAAAGGGTTACATGTCAATGGGTTGTCGTGAGGTTAGCCCAACTTTTCTACGAATTTTCTTTTGACCAACATGGCATTCCCAAGGCCACCTAAGGATATCTTGAGATCATTGAAGGGTCTCATGATCACATGTCCTTAAACCATTCATGCGGCATGGTCTTGCGGATATGTTTAGGATCTTTCACTCATCCAAGTACCGCAAGTTTGTGTCTAAAGGGATCATGAATTGAGTTTCATGGGTGATTATTAGTCTATTTAGATGAATGAATGACCATAGGAGGACCTTCTCATGAACAATTCACCAGGTTGAGGCCATACACAGCATAGGGGATGTCTGCATGAGGGAGTCATTTGAAACTCCCTCATTCATGCGATTTTTATGACTTTAATGAGGTCTTTCAAGGGTTTTTGGGTTATTCATGGGGGTTATATATAAAAACCTCTTAATTAATGGGTGATCGAAGTCATTACACTATGAGGGGTTTATGGCATCTATGATCCACATTCTGAATCCTGCACCGCGAGACCGAGCAGGGGATCATCATGAGACCCAAGGTGTAGTATCTTAGATACTTACGGTGAAGAGGTGCTCACCAAATATCCACCTTATGAACTTTATGGTCTCATAACCATTATACGACCAAGTGATCTTTAATGGATCAAGTGGGAGACTTGAAAATCTGTGCATGGGATTCTTGTTGATGTCATCACATGCATGGAATAATGATTGTGTTTCATGGAGAAGGATACTACATGACTTAATAGGGGTAAAAGTTATTGGTCTTACACTACAAGAATGATAAAAGAAGGAATATATGGATAAAGTATCACAACACCAAAAGGTTCATGTCCACTGGAATATGTATTTGTGCATCAGCCTTGGTGATGCTTGTTTAGAATCGCATGACTTCAATGGGGTCTTGCGATGAACCCTCTAACCCTTCCAATATCCTGTGGAGGTTCTGCATGGAGAGGAAGCCATGTTCAAGGTTGTATGTGAGTGATTTGATCCCTAATTATTGTGTAATTTTTGTGACCTAAATGAATATACTACCTGAGGTCTCACGAATGTGCGTGAGGGAGTGCACACATGGACTGTCTATGTGAAAGAAGGCTCTTCTTAGCGAGACCATGAACCCAATGGGGTATCATGAGATTTAACGAAATCCTCACCCAAACCAGGCACCACATGACACTCAGTTTTCCATGTGGATGATTGATATTTAAAAATACATACAGTGGGATCTTGAGATCACCTAAGGGAGTTCTTCAGGAAAGGTTGTCGACGCACTCTGTTTTGCCTTCCTTATTTTTCGAAGCTCTCTTCCTCCCTTGTTGTGTGTGTTTTTCTCAATGGGGGATTAGTTTATATAGGTTTTGGGAGGCTGATGATGGTGCCTCTTTACACGGGGTGAAGTCCACGTTCACTAGCGAGATGGTGGAGGTATGTTCTTGATCTTCATATGAAACATTGTATGATAAGATAAAATTCTCTTTAAATCAAATGAAAAATAACCCAAATTTGGATGGATTCACCATCACCAAAATGCTCATGATTCTATCAGTTTTTTCCTCAAATTAGTCTCATGATAAAAGGATGATCATGTAATGGCCTCATCTCTCTTCTGTGACTGCACATGAACAAAAAAATCCAAATTAAATCAGATGGAAAATACATCAAAGACAGAAGGGGTTTGTGGTCACTTAAATGATTGTGATGTCTTTAGTGCTTGTCTTCACCTCAGTCACATGATCAAATGATTATCATCTACAGCTTTGAGTGATGTAGGGATCTCTCGTAGATGGATAATGGATCTCTCAGTGGATTTTCATGATTATCTTATACTCGCTCAGACATTATAAAAGCATTGAATATTGAGAAGATGTTGATCACTGAGTAATCATGTAAGCAACATCATCGATTTTACATGTCAAACCAGTTGGTATAGGAGGTTGAATATGGAGGTCCCGCACTACATGTGGTCATCCAAGTTTGAATATGCGAGGTGTGGGGAGATATGATTTAATCATGTGATATGTGGGATTAGAGTGGATGGATGGAATTAGCGGTAGGTGTGATCATACGGTCATGGATCGAATGGATTTTGAGTTTGTGGTGCACGAGATCAAAGAGGATTGTCGAGATCGATGGGAGGCGTGATTGGACCATCCAGATTCAATATCTGAAGAAAAAAACTCATCCTACATCGAATTCTTATCATGCCTCCCCTTCAGTATATAACCCATTATGTGGATTTTTTTTGTTTGTGTCAGCAACAGGGTCAACACCCATACCACATTCATCACCTTCATCACACAGACCTTGACCCATCATGCTTATAGGTTGGTCTATGCATGTGCACCTATGGGCTTGCGCACCATGGTCCCTATACATGGGTATAGATTCCTTTTGTAAGATCTATGCCCCTACTAGTCTGTTGGCTAGCCCAAGTTAAATCCCACAGGGTGTGGTTGACCTTTAGTCCCACATGGGCCTGTGGTTGAATTGGCCTTTCTGGTAGGTGACTAGCCATACATTTTTGGCTAAGGGTGGTAATAAAAACCCTTAACTAGTAAGGATAAAATTATTAGTTGAATATAATATTCCTAAAGTGATATCCTTAAACCAAAATCAACACTTCCATACATTTCATTCCAAATTTATTTCATGAAAACTATATCAATTATTTGCATGGTCTTCATATCCCTCAGTTCTTTGAAAAAAAAGTTAAAAATGAAAAAATATTGGTGCTAAAACTCCCACTTTCTATTTGATTCAGTATAGTCATCACATATAAGAGTCGACAAAAAACTATATATAAGATGGTTTTTTCACTTAATCATTTACAATATCAAAAGGAAATTCTATAGGCACACATCAAGGGGTGTAAATAGTCAATGGGGGTCTATTATGACAAGAATAAGGAGTAACTAAGTCAATATATCAAGGCCAATAAATTAAATAAGGGATAAATGTATTTTTAGGGAAATGCATGGAAGTTACAACATGTGAAAGGAAAACACATAATGTTAAATATCAATACTTGAGGGATAATTACTAGACCACCAACCTTATTCCTGTAGTAGAGAACTCATCCAGTATTAGCCCTTGGTTATTTCCAGAATGAAAGAAAATAGAAAAAAATAAAAATTATTTGAAAAGATGACATATGAGATCATAACAAAATAACTCCCTATACATGAAGAATAATTGAGTAAGGATATAAAGGAATGGAGAGCTTACTAGTGATGATCCAACGTAATAGATGGATCCTGAATTAGATTCTAGATGGAAGAAAAAGATCAAATTTTAACTTTAGACTTGAGATATTTTAAAAGGGAAGATAGGAGGATTATTTATGATAGAGAGAAAAATAATTGATGGGTGAGTTAAATAAAAATAAGGGAAATGGTAATTATCCACCTTTTAAGTGGTCTCATGGATTGGCTGCATGTTTGTCCAAATTGTGCACCAACCATGTGCACCCCACTACCCAGGGAGAACACCCCACATGACCTATATCACATGGTTATACAAACCATGTGTATCCCATGCATGCCCTCTATATCAACCGCACATGGAAGAAGCATCCCTTTCATGGTTTAGACAAATTGTACATCACCCTTAAAAAGTCGTAGGGTTTGAGGTGTAAGGTTAGAATTAACTGTGAACTAACCATTCACCTCTGTTGTTTCTCTGAAAACTGGATCACTAGGCTTCGAACAAGACCCATATGATCCCAAACCCTTCCTTAAACCGTAAGCTCATGTACCTAGAAGAAAATATAGGTTCTTACAGTCTTTCCCTATTAAAGCAACTCATTTCTGAGTTTCCCTTCTAAGGGTGGTAAAACATCATCTGGGAATAACTCTGGTCACTGAGCACATACATCAACCTCTTACACCTAGGTCTCATCTTGTGTGTGTTCATGCTTCCATATCAGCCATACTAGAAAAACTGATCTTCATCATAAATCATTTGTTCTCTGATCTAAAATATGGATATGATGCTCCAAAAAGGACACATCCACATCTAACTCAACCCAATCAATCTGAAAGATATGATATTGATATGCATAGTACTAGTAAAGTTGTGAAACATGGAATATCTCATGCATAGCCTGATACCTATGGGGTAACTACAATCGATAGGATATAATCCTGACTCTCTCTATAATTTCAAAAGTTCCAATTAACCAAGGTGAATCCTTCCCTTTCCATCTAAACTATTTTTTCCTCAGTCTAGTCGAAATACGTAAGAATATTAAATCCCTAACCTCAAACTATAGTGGTTTATGGTGATGATCATAATATAAATTTTTCCTAGACTAAGTTAAAGAAATTTGTTTTTTGGTCAACTGAATATGCTCAAAATTATCTTGAATGAGACAAAGTCCAAGTAAGGTTGCTTCACCTGCCTCTAATTAGCAAAAAGGTGAATATAATTTCCTACCATATAAATCCTCATAGGGAGCCATTTTTATTGTCACCTGAATGTTATTATTGTAGGAGAAGTCAACAAGAGGTATATGTTTCTCCTGAAGGCCTCAAAAATCAAGGATGCATGCTCGGAGCATGTTCTCTAGTACCTGTATCATCTGTCACAATTGGATTTCAGTATGATGGTGAAAGGTTGTGATCAAAAGTACATGTGTACCCAAATATTTCCATAACCCTTTCCATAACCTCAATGAAAAATGATCATAACTATCTAAAATAATAGTACAAGGGACCCCATGTAGGATTGTAATCTCACAGAAATATAGTCTCCCAAGCTCATCCCCTGAGAAGGTATCATTGATAGGAAAAAAATGAGCAACCTTCATGGGCCTATCGATGATCACCCATACTACATCACTACCTCAAGGGGGTCTTGGTAAGATAGTCACAAAATCAATCATGACATCATCCCATTTCCACTCAGGAATGGGAAATAGCTGTAAAATCTCTACTACCTGCCAGTGCTCTGTCTTCAGCTACTAGCATGTGGAACATCGAGTAACAAAACCAAATCATTTTTCATACTAGGACACAAGAATTAGCGATATATATCGCAATACATATTTGAAAGACCAGGGTGTACCACTCAGGTAGAAGCATGAAACTCTCACACCAACTCCTCCTAGATGTATGTAGGAACCTAGATAGTCCATGGATATGTAAGGTCTCATCCCCATCCACAACCCAACAAGGATTAGGGTCATCTCTGGGAACACTCTCCCTTAAGAGTAATCCCTTGGTATATGATAACTGCCTCATCTTTATTCTCTACAAAAGTCAATAGGTTACTAATAATGATTCAAGAATAAACTATCCATGATGGTTCGGAACCTCTAATATAACATCCCGCCTTTTTATCACATAAATTTTCATTACATTATAAAAAACTGAGGATCATTAAGGTTTAGTGTCTTGGAAACCAGGAACTTAATACATGACAACATAAAACATTCTTCTTAAATACTTGAAAGGCTTCTTCATATATTCATCCTAATTTCATTACAGCATCTCATAATCTGGGATCATACATCAAAGGAAAGGGTGAGTAGAAGGCTCAGTAAGGGAAACAAGGGAAACATTTTACATGTGAACTTGAGATACATCAAAAGTCATAAAAAATAACTGGAAGGCATGAGAAAGAGATCATGAGGTATACAATAATAAAAATAACGTGTTTCATAACTTGAATATGTGGCTACAACATTTAACTTAGAAAATCATTTCTGTTTCACCATGGTCCATCCCAAAGGTGTCATTAAAAAATTACCAAGGTTATTCATCAAGGTATCGTTAAAAAAGGCCATCTCTAGAGATTAAGTCTTTACCCAATGCATTGGAGCACTATCAGGGGGAACCCATAAATTTGCCTTTATAATCTTGTGATACACATATATCATCATCAATAATTTCATAAACAACCCATATAGAATAAAAGAAATGGGTTTAATTTCATAGTCATAACATTTTAAAAACTACTTTAAAGACATAATCCTTATGTCACTTTAAACCCACGGAAAAGGAAAGCGGGTTTCATGTATGTAAGTCCCAGAATTAAAATAGAAAATTTTGATATATATGTTGATACCCATATAGAAGAACTATATTTGAGTATTCACTTAATAAAATAAAATAATTTGAGAAAAAGAGAGAGATATTTTGAGATGAAAATTCTACAGCATAACAACTATGTTATAGGGTTTAAGAAAATATTTAAAAGAAAGGGGACATGGGTCACCCACTCATAAATGATCCATAAAACAGTATAGGGACATAATATAAAGGATATAAGAACATGGTAATGAAATTTGAAAGACATACCTATGAAATGAAAAACATGGAAGGAAGAAAAAAATAAGATTTCTCTTATGAAAATTCAGCAGTCTAATGGCATCACTTAAAACTTAAAAAAATGAATTGATAAGATCAAATAGGGTCTCTCATAATATGAACATAAAATAAAAGTATGATATATCTATATATCGTACCCCAATATAATAAAAAGGAACATGAAAGACTTGACAATAAAATAGATCTTGAAAACGAGAAGGGTGAAAGAATCCCTTAAAAATTCGGCAGCCTAACGGCGCCACATAAACATTCTTAAAATGAATTGATGAGAGAAAGAGGGGGTATCTCATCATATGAACCTGAAAATGATAGTATGATATATATAAAATAACATCCTCCAACATAAGAACATGGAGCATAAAATGAATGACATAAAAGAGAGTACTTGGAAAGAAAGAGAGAGGTAGGATCCCTTACCTTGAAGAGTAACTTTGAAATCTTAAAGTTTGGGACCTTGGGAGGCTTGAGGGCACCTTGGGAGGACTCCTTGGGAGGTAAGGAGACCAGAAATTAGTTGAGGAGGATTTTGGAATGGAAAGGATGAGAGAATGTCTTGGTATTTATAGGGAAAGTGAGGGGACAGGGCATTAATGGCCAAGGGACACCTCATTGGTGGTATTGGAAAAACAAGTGGTATTTCCTCATGGTATTGGCCACTTGGGACACCTCATACATTATCTTACTATTCATAAGTTGACCATCCCTTAAAATATCCCATGACATCATCAGGATGCAGTTATGATGTCATTAAACATGCTGAAACCCTAAAACTGTATTTTTACTATTCACTGAAAATTTAACTTTTTCAGAAAACTCCAAAAAATTTACCTTAACATAATATCAATGCTCTGAATTCAAAAATAAACTCCATTTTAAAAAAATATTTTTCTAAATATTTTTAATTTAATTTTTAAATAAAAACACTATTCACCTAAAATTTATTTTTTCAGAAAAATCCCCAAAAATTACCTTAACATAATATCGATGTTCTGAATTAAAAAAAAAGTCCATTTTATAAAAATAATTTTCTAAATATTTTTAATTTAATTTTTAATTAAGAAACACTATTCACCTGGAAAAACGAATACTTGACTAATAATTTCTGAAATAGTTATTTACCTTTTTTATTGAATCACATTACTTAATCAAGGTGCCTATATTATATTAATACTTTCTTTAAGTGAGATTACTAATCCATTTGGTCACATTACTAATCCTAAGCGTAAGATCACTATTCATAAATTACTATTCACCAAAAATTAAGTTGATCTTATTAGACTCAAAATTTCTTAACGAACAAATTTGCAGAAGACCATTTTTTGAAAATCATTACACATCATTAATTATTTAAGGTTTACAAAAATATTTTAAAATATCATTTTTTTCAAATTCATCTATAATATACATCTTACATTTATCCGGAAATTTGAAAATTTAAAAAATTCACCAAAAGAAGAAAACAAAGTTTTATTTATCTCAAGGGATTACACAAAGCAGTTATGGTCTCCTTACGTAGCCCCTTATAACCCCAGCATAGGACCTAAGTGTAAGGCGTGCTAAGGTGAGAGAATCTGAGGGCGTCTTGACCAACATCGCACGAGTAGTAATTTCTATCAGTTGGAACTTCTTGCGAAGGCGATTTCATTCTAGATTCACACGATAAAGTTTGGCTTGGGTTTGGTCCAGAGCAAAGCCCAGTGGTGCTACCTCCTTCCCACATTCTTTTAGATGGGATTCGATTGGTCTGAGACTACTGGATGAGGCCATCGAATCTTATTTCTATATTAATTAACCAAGATCACTTTTATTTAGAGACAATAATCACAACATTTAGTTTCCAATAGTCATATTGACCAATGGTCATATAATAGTCAAAACCCAATGGTCTCATTTTAATTATACTCATGTTATCGAATGAAACAGTTGTGTTGAGTATAAAATAAAATAACACACAAAATTAGGAAATAATATTTATTCAAAATTTTGGGTCGTTACATTCTTCCCCCATTAAGAAATTGCGTCCTCACAATTTTTAAAATTGGGCTTGGAAATTTCATTGAAAGTCCCACATCGGAAAAGGAGTCAGTAAAACTATTACTTTAAAAGAATGAAATGGAATTACAAAGGTCACTCGAGTTAACCCATACTAGTATTATATGTAGGGAAACATGGATATGGAAGAGAAAACAAAGGGTCATGTTCTGATGGATAGTGATAGAAAACATGAATAGGAGAAAGTTAACCACAAGAAAATCACAAACTTGTGATGTGTGTAAATGGTCTTTGATTACCCAGTAGGAAACTTAAACCAACAACGTTTTTTGTTTTACATTACATTTAATAATTTTGAGGAATTCATTTACTATATAGAATAAGAACACAAGGAAATATACTTACCTTTAAGTATAGTTTCATCCTTTAATAAGTTTCTACCAAGACTAATATTTTCTCCAAACGATGAGCATTAAAAAATACTTGGTCTCATCAAAGCACAAGAATCATCTTCTAGAGAATCATGTAATCCACAAAAGAATAAATATATATCTTTAAACATTTATCCCAAAAACAGAAAGGGTAAGATAAAACAAATCTTCAAAAAGAAAGAACTCCATATGAAGGGAAACTACTTTAAATCTTCAAAGTTCCACGGTACTACCCAAAGTTCATCATAGAACATTCCATAAATAACTGTCCTTAAAATTCCTCAAAATAAACCAAACTAAGATTGAAACCCAAATATAAGAAGGATTTGATAACATAGTCTTCCAAGATAATCTTTATCTTTCATCTCCAAACAACATCAACCAATCCTAACATCTTATAACAAAAGTAACTAACCTAAACATATTTTCCCCAAGATAGGATAATCATATCCATGAGTAACCTAAATTACTATATGTTCAACTAAAATTCATCAATTCTTCAAAATATAAGTCAACCTTTTACTCCTCAAAGAAAATACCGTAGTAATCTATTTACCTCGATCATATAGGGTTCCCAAAATAGTGAACGTCTTCCAAAATAATATTCATCTTTTAATCCCTTAATTATCTTTTTTTCAAGAAGAACAGCTTCACAACATCAACATGTGGTACATAACAATAGATGTTTTCTTTAATGATATAAAACCATCTTAGGTAGTGACACGATGTTCTTAGAAAACATTAAAGATATGATCATAGGGCACGAACTAGAATACAACATGACATAGACAATTATTGCGAAGAAGTTACATGTACTTTAGTCATCATGATCCATCTTAGTATAGGACTTGCATTGTTTCCTTGTCCTTGAAGGTTTTTGATGCTCATCATGCTTCTCATCCCTTCCAAGAGAGCATTGCCTTGGATAATGTCCAAATTCTCCACATTTATGACATTGAAAAGTATAAGGTACATTAGATCAAACCTTATCTCTATTCATCACATTATCCATTTTTTTAAAGAAATTAGCTAATTTATTCCCTATCACCCCACACTTAAAACATCTCCCGGTTCCTTTGTGACATTCTCCTTGGTGCCCCTTTCCACACTTTTTTCACAAAGGAAATTATGTCTTATTTCCCTTATCAACTTTATCAGATGAACATCCCTGAGACTTTGTCTTCTTCTTCCTTGATGAATTTGGGCATTCAGCTAGGTACCAATTATTAATTGTGATTTTTGATAGCTGGTTTGGCATAATCACAATATGTTCAACTTGATCTCTTGCCATCTCTATCATATTAATAGGGCAATCATCACATTTCCTATCACATTGGTTGTTGGGACATGTTCTTCCATTTCCAGCCATTAACTAAGAAAAGAAAGTATAATAAGGGGGCTTAAATACTTATCCAATAATCATGAAAAGGAAACTTAAAGCATATAAGAATAAACTTGTAGAAGAAAAGAATACCCTAACTTGTAATCCCCTAGGTTCCAATCTAGGTTATCCATGATCATATATTCTTATGTGAATCTTTATTTTATTTTATCTTTGTCCCTTTAATAATGGTTCATACAAAGCTTATGAATTTACCAAAGCATATCCCCCAGGAGTGTCAAACCAAGAGTGCAGCAAGGCCCGTTGTCGTGCACCTGGTTACCCCGGGTCAAGCTCAAAACACCTTGTCATAGTTTTCATTCCTAGGAACATCTGTGCCAGAGACACCTCTAATAGTTTGTATCCAGACAGAGATTTATTTGTTTGGAACCCACTTACTCAATACTCACCAAAATATGAAGAAGATTTCCTATATTTAATCTTTTTTAAAGGGTTATTCCTAAAGTTTTCATATCAAAATTTCTACAAATAACTAAACCATCCTTTGATACCAACTATAACATCTCGCCTTTTTATCACATAAACTTTTATTACATTATACAAAACCGAGGATCTTTAAGGTTTAGTGTCTTGGAAACTAGGAACTTAATACATGACAACATAAAACATTATTCTTAAATACTTGAAAGGATTTTTCATATGTTCATCCTAAGTTCATTACAGCATCTCATAACCTTGGAGCATACATCAAAGGAAGGGGTGAGTAGAAGGCCCTGTAAGGGAAACAAGGGAAACATTTTACATGTGAACTTGAGATACATCAAAAGTCATGAGAAATAACTTTAAGGCATGATAAAGAGATCATGAGGAATATAATAATAAAAATAAAGTGTTTCATAAATTTAAGATATGGATACAACATTTAACTTAGACAATCATTTCTATTTCACCAAGTTCCATCCCCCAGGGGTCATTAAAAAATTACCAAGGTTATTCACCATGGTATCGTTAAAAAAGGTCATCTCTAGAGATTAAGTCTTTACCCAATGCATTGGATCGCTATCAGGGAGAACCCTTAAATTTTCCATTATTATCATGTGATACACATATATCATCATTAATAATTTCATAAACAACTCATATAGCATAAAAGAAATGGGTTTCATTTCATAGTCATAACATTTTAAAAACTACTTTAAAGACGTGATCTTTATGTCCCTTTAAACCCACAGAAAAGGAAAGCGGGTTTAATGTATGTAAGTCCCATAATTAAAATATAACATTTTGATATATATGTAAATAACCATATAGAAGAAATATCTTTGAGTATTCACTTAATAAAATAAAAGAATTTGAGAAAAAGAGACAGACATTTTGAGATGAAAATTCTGCAGCCTAACGGCTATGTTATAGGGTTTTATAAAATATTGAAAAGAAAGGGGAAATGGGTCACCCACTCATAAATGATCCATAAAATAGTATAGGGACAGAATATAAAGGATATAAGAACATGGTAATGAAATTTGAAAGACATACCATATGAAATGAAAAACATGGAAGAAAGAAAAAAATAAGATTTCTCTTATGAAAATTCGGCAGCCTAACGGCGTCACTTAAAACTTAAAAAAAATGAATTGATGAGATCAAATAGGGTATATCATCATATGAACATAAAAGAACAGTATTATGGATCTAGAGATCGTACCCCAACATAATAAAAAGAAACATGAAAGACTTGACAAGAAAATAGATCTTGAAAACGAGAAGGGTGAAAGAATCCCTTAAAAATTCGGCAGCCTAACGGCGCCACATAAACATTCTTAAAATGAATTGATGAGAGAAAGAGGGGGTATCTCATCATATGAACCTGAAAATGACAGTAGGATATATATAAAATAACATCCTCCAACATAATAACATGGATCATAAAATAAATGACATAAAAGAGAGTACTTGGAAAGAAAGAGAGAGGTAGGATCCCTTACCTTGAAGAGTAACTTTGAAATCTTGAAGTTTGGGACATTGGGAGGCTTGAGGGAACCTTGGGAGGACTCCTTGGGAGGTAAGGAGACCATAAATTAGTTGAGGAGGATTTTGGAATAGAAAGGATGAGAGAATGTCTTGGTATTTATAGGGAAAGTGAGGGGACAAGGCATTAATGGCCAAGGGACACCTCATTGGTGGTATTGGAAAAACAAGTGGTATTTCCTCATGGTATTGGCCACTTGGGACACCTCATAACTTATCTTACTCTTAATAAGTCGACCATCCCTTAAAATATCTCATGACATCATCATGATGCAGTTATGATGTCATTAAACATACCGAAACACTAAAACTGTATTTTTACTATTCACAAAAAATTCAACTTTTTTAGAAAACTCCCAAAAATTTACCTCAACATAATATCAATGCTCTGGATTCAAAAATAAAATCCATTTTATAAAAATAATTTTCTAAATATTTTTAATTTAATTTTTAAATAAAAATACTATTCACTGAAAATTTATCTTTTTCAGAAAAATCCCCAAAAATTACCTTAACATAATATCGATGTTCTGAATTCAAAAATAAAGTCCATTTTATAAAAATAATTTTCTAAATATTTTTAATTTAATTTTTAATTAAAAAACACTATTCACCTGAAAAAACTAATACTTGACTAATAATTTCTGAAACAGTTATTTACCTTTTTTATTGAATCACATTACTTAATCAAGGTGCCTATATTATATCAATACTTTTTTTAAGTGAGATTACAATCCATTTGTCCACATTACTAATCTTAAGTGTAAAATCACTATTCATAAATTACTATTCACCAAATATTAATTTGATCTTATTAGACTCCAAATTTCTTACTGAACACATTTGCAGAAGACCATTTTTAAAAAATCCTTACACATCATTAATTATTTAAGGTTTATAAAAATATTTTAAAATATCCTTTTTTTTCAAATTCATCAACAATATACATCCTATATTTATCCGGACAATTGAAAATTTACAAAATTCACCATAAGAAGAAAACACAATTTTATTTATCTCAAAGGATTGCACAAAGTAGTTACGGTCTCCCTACATATCCCCTTATAACCCCAGCATAGGACCTAAGTGTGTGGTGTGCTAAGGTGAGAGAATCTGAGGGTGGCTCGGCCAACATCGCATGAGTATTAATTTCTATTTGTTTGAACTTCTCATGAAGTAGATTTCGTTCTAGCTTCACATGATGAAGTTCGGCTTGAGTTTGGTCTAGAAAAAAGCCCAGTGGTGCTACCTCCTTTCCAAGTTATGTTAGATGGGCTTCGATTGGCCCGAGACTACTGGATGAGGCCATCTAATCTTCTTTCTATATTAATTAACCAAAATCACTTGTATTTAGAGACAATAATCGCAACATTTAGTTTCCAACGATCATATTGACCAATGGTCATATAACAGTCGAAACCCAACGGTCGCATTTTAATTATACTCATGTTATCGAATGAAACAGTTTTGTTGAGTATAAAATAAAATAACACACAAAATTAGGAAACAAGATTTATTCAAAATTTTGATTCGTTACATCTAAGTGCATCTTAGTAAAACAAGGCCATAAGCTACCACTAATTACTAGCCTCTCGAACTACGTGTGTCAGAGTCCTCTGGCTAAGATCATATGTTACAACATTTCTTTTCCCAGGTATATAGGCAAGATAAAAAATCAAATTAATGTTGGTATTCAACCCACCTACATTTCTAGATGTTCATATCATGCTGTGTAAAGATATTTTTGAGGATTTTTTGGTCTATAAACACCACAAAATGATCTTATATAATCTAATTCCTCCAAAACTGCAAGGCGTGAACCACATCTTCCAACTCAAGATCACACATCGGGTAATTACTCTTATTTGGTCTCAATTTATGAGACCATTATTCCATGACTCGATCATCCTACATCAGAACTTCTACCAGACTGATACCTCATTCACCATAATGGATTATATAGCTTCTTCATAGATCAAGTAGAATCAGTATTGGTACTAAAATAAATATCCCTTTTATCTCTTGAAAGTATTTCTCATAGGATTATGACCATATAAAATCCACACCCTTTTTAGTCAAACCAGTAAGAGATGATGAAATGCATGAGAAGTCTTGAATAAAGCACCTATAATAGCCAAAAATCCCTAAGAAACTATTTATCACAAAAAAAATATTTGGATACGCCCAAGTAACTACAACAATCACCTTCTCTGGGTCAACATACGCTCTAACCTCTTAAATAATATGACCCAAGAAGTTTACCTTATCGATCTAAAAGTGTAATTTGCTGAGTATATCATACAAATGGTGTTATCCTAGTTTAATCAGAATGATATCTAAGTGTTTATCATGGTCATGTTGAGTATGATAATACACTAAGATTTCATCCATGATGACTACCACAAATGAATCCAAATATGGGTGGAAAACCAAATTCATCAAAGCTATGAAAACTGCCAACACATTTTTCAATCCTAATGGAATAACCAAATACTCATAAAGACTATACCTACTATGGAATGTTGTATGGGGTATTTCTAAAGGTATAACATATACTCGGTGATATCCTAACCTCAAATCATTCTTTAAAAAACTCTATCTCCTCAAATTTGTTCAAATATGTCATCGATATGAGGAAAAGGGTACCAGTTATTTATAGTAAGTTGATTAAACTTATGGTAATCTACAAAAATCTAGAGGGTTATGTCTGTCTTTTTAGTGAAAAGTACTGATGAACCATAGGGAGAAGTATTGGGTCATATAAAACCCTTAGCTACTAAGTCATCTAGATTTCTCTTGAGCTCCTATAATTCAGTAGTGGCCATCCTTTATGGAGGAATAGACACTGGTGTATCTCCTATAACCACATAAATAGAGAAATACACATCTATTTTAGGAAGTAAACTAGGAAATTCATCAGGGAATACATTCCTAAAACAATATACTACAGGAGTAAAATATTCTCAACACTTTCCCCGATCCTCTATATACAAGCTAGCAATCTGGGTTATCAATCCACTAAGCCCATGATGCTCGGGTTCAGTTCTACTTTCCTAGACATCCCATTCACCCTTTTGAAGGTAATTATTGTGCTCTGATGATGTAAAAAATACCCTACAGTAATATAATTCCACATGATCATGATAGGGGACCAACTAGTCTATCCTAAGAATGAAATAAATTTCTATCGTCTCAAGAAAAAAAAGAGGTACCACAAGAAATGATAGCTACCTATCTTAAGGAGAATTCTTTTCACCGGCGTACACTCTCCAATATAATCCCCAACGGAGTACCAAGTGTCATAAAACCATAGAAACACTCAAACTCAAGACCTATGATTTCTATAATAGTCATAGAGATAAAGTAATGTGATTTACCCATATCTAACAAGATAGACATGATAGTAGAGGCTATGAGAATAGTATCATGAATTAGAGATGGTCTGAAACCCAAATTCTCAAGTATAGGATGCACTGCATAAATTTGGCATGATCCATGGACTTATACTACTACTTAACTACCCTGAGTGGGTCTTAACTTCTAGTTCAGTGTATCTAAAGCCTGGATACCTCATCCAGATCCACCTCCTCATCCTGTACAGCCATTGGTAGATCATATTTTTACTTGACGCAGATTTTTTGTTAATTATCCTAAAGTCATAGCTAATATGAATCCTTACCCACTATGAAAAGATGGGAAGTTCCTAAAAAATGCTTTGGATTCCACAACATTTTACATCCATGTCACTCAACGAGGTCTCTAAGACACTGGGGCCTCTTATTCCCCGACTTCAAAGATTAGTCACAAAACATGTAACTATATTTGGGTGTCATTTGGCTATCACTACTCCCATATGTAATCACAAAGCGAAGTTTTTGGCCTCTAATCAAACCACTTCCATATCTTGGTTCTAAACTAACCTTTCCCACACTATCATCTTCCTCAGATTTCACTCAGTGATGAGGTCCTTGTTTACTATTTCAAAAAAGTGTTCAAATTAAAGACATTTACCTAAGATTAGATATCATATATGATCCCATCCTCAAAACTTCATGATAACACCAACATGTCACCAACAAGAGTTAGTGAAAAGTGATGTAGCTCCATGAATTGAAGATAATAGTCTATAATGGACATAGTACCCTATTTTAGATGAATAAAATCTCTATCTTGGTCCTCTATCATCATCTAAGGAAATAAATTGTCATATAAGACTATATGAAAACATGATCATACTATTCCCTAATGATAATATATCTGGGTATTAACATCCCACAATCGCTTGTCAGAATATCAAATAATATATGTAGAAAGATTCACAATCCTCTCAAGAGGTGTATCAAAGTGCTTGAAGATAGTTAGAATAGCCTCTATCCATGACTTTTCAGCATGAGGTCCTCTATCCCCCCAAAAAATGGGTGGATACTATTACTACTGAAACTCTCACATCAACTCTGCCATAGAATGGGAAAGCCATGGAGATCCCTAAATAGCCTTCAAATTCAAATAAAATACTCATTAAACTGGGCATCTGTGACCATGTTAGGTATAAAAGTCGGTTCCAAATGAGTTACTACTAGTGGAAACACTGGTGACTCAGGGCCCACCACCTTCATAGTATGGTCATCACCACACTCTTAATGCACGAATCAAGGATTTCATGGTGCAATAGCTTTAAAAATTCCAAGAACACACCTTATATAAGATTTTCTAATGAAATAGTCCATAAGTATAAGAATATAATAGGAAATAATAATTAACATATAAAATTAACACCCCTCTTCCTATTCCTAAATCTAGTTCTGGGCGACATACAGATCATAAGAATGAAAGAGACAATACCTACTTCCCAATAATGAGGTTGGGTTAGGTTCAAGTTCTCTTCTATAATTCAGGAGTCCCAATATATAGAGTTTCAATTTCAATATATAGAGGAAATTACCTTTAAGTTTCAATTGGCATCTCCATTTAACATTGAAATTTTCATTTCAAAGTTTAAATTCATTCAAATTTTTATCTATTTATATAACAAAATTTTTAATGGTGGATATTATATAGATCACCACTTACAATTTAATAAGAGCTATACACTTTATAAATTTAAAAATTTTAATCAATTTAATTCCAACCATAAACACGTTTTATACCATTTGATCGATGGTTCGTGAGTCAATATTCCATAATTGACTACTCAAGGTGTTATGATCAAACGATGCAGAAAATCACTATTAGGTTGATGAAGGAACATTAAGTAATTAATTATATTTCCCATTATCATGAAATAAAAACTATCAAAAGTTATTTATATATAAAAGTCAAGGAACTAATAGAAATCATAGGAAACACAAGTAATGAGATTCCCCTATATAGCATGGTATAATGCATGACATGTGAATTTATACGTGCTTATGATAATGCATGGGTCAAAACATACTTTCCATAATATACCAAGGGTAAAATGGAATCCTAAATCATAATAATAACCATCACACATCATGTTCATCAAACAATTTTGAAATAAATACAACTATAATGGAAATAATCCAAAATAGTAAATCCCATCCTAGGCAATATGGTTTTTCTCCCATATGTGGGTTAGATACTCCTAAGAATAGTCTCATTACCAAATTCTGATACATCCAATCCTCCTTTTTACCATCCCAAATAGTAAGTAAAATATTATAAACACCCTATGATACCAATTTTTAATGTCCTAGGCCTAGTTCTCTTATAAATAATTGAACTCGTTCGGTCATATGGCTTCAAGTACGCCACCTTGTATGACATAGGTTGTCGAATTGCAGTGAGGGTCTAAGATGTTGTGGTGGGAAGACTATACCCTCATGATTAGAGTAACATGGTGGTGTAATAAATTGATAAATGGTGTAATCATAATATCAACCCATAGTATAAGATAAATCATCTAGATAAAATAAATAACTGTCAATATTAATATCCAGTACCATATACAGAATGATATGATTTCATGTCTCTAAAAAACGAACAGTCAAACATGGAAGATGAAACACATACATAAAGGTATATAAAAAGTAACAAAAAGATAAAAATACTATCTCCAAATGGAATAATGAACCACAGAATTGTTTTGTGCTCCTCGCTTCAACGCGATAATCAAATCAAGCATCGACAACTGAGGGCTTTCCCCTATCCCTACCTGCATCCATGAAGTTTTTTTGGGTACTAAACAGTGGATTGTAGAAGGTGTGATAGATACTTATAATTCCACCACCAGTGGTGTCTAAAAGTATCTAGTAAGTTCATATAATTTGAGTATTATGCAGAAAAATATAAGGGTAAAGTAGTAAAGTAAACTATAAAGGTTTGTCTCTAGTTCCTAAAGGACACCATGATGACACTGCCTACTTCAGATCATGTTTAGAAAACCTTTGAATAGATATCATCACAAACATATACATATAAGTGTATATGAATGTATGTATATATATGCACTATATACATAGTGACGTTTATAGCTACATATATACATAAATAGTGCTAGCTAGGACCTGAATAATAACGCAAGTGTCCATGTCTAGTCACTAGAGTCTCACAAGGTATTAGGGGACTCCCTTCTTGAGTACCACACGTATATGGGATTATATTCCCCATATTATAAGTATAATGGAAGTCATGCTTTGTATCACAATTATAAGGGACTCCATGCATGATATCACAAGTATAAGAGATGTCATGCTCGGTATCACAAGCATATGGGACGTTTTACCTAGAATCACAAGTACATGGGTCAAAAATACTTATAATTAATTAACTTTTCACTTTAAAACAAGGGTGTATCCATTTTAATGTTAAATCATGTGATGTGGTCATAACACCCACTTTCCATTTTATTAATTATAGTCATCACATTTAAGAGTCAAGACGAAACCATATAGAATATGAATTATTCCCTTAATCATTCACAATATTAAGGGGAAATTCCATAGTCACACTTCAAGGAGTGTAAATAGTCAATGGGGTCCTATTCCGACATGAATAATGGGATATTAAGTCAATATATCAAAAAAAAATTAAAAATTGAAATTCATGGAATTTACTACATGTGTCATCACAAAACATAATATAAAATAGTGAGACTTGAGGGATAATTACTAGACCATTTATCCTACGCATGCATTAGAGCACTCATCTAGTATCAACCCTTGTTTTGGTTTATATGAAAATAAAATAGAAAAATAGGAAAACTCCCTAAAAATAGGGCATATGAGATTTCACCAAAATAACTCATTCGATAGGAATAAAAATGAAAAATGGAGATAAATGAATATAGATCTTATCTATTATGATCCAATATAATAGGTGGATCTTTAATTGGATTTCATATGAAAGAACAAGATCAAAGTCTAGATTTAGGATTGGAAGATCTTAAAAGGGAGAAAAGGAGGTTTTTTTCCACTAGAGAGAATAATAAAGTAGTGTGAGTTAAATAGAAAGAGGGGGAAATAGTAATTCACCACTTTTTATGTGGTATCACTTTTTGGATGCATGGTTGGCCAAATTGTGTGACAACTATGAACACCCCACTGCCTAGTGAGTACACTCCACATGGAATCTAGCACATGATTAGAAAAATTGTGTGTAGTACATGTGTACAATCTATATTAGAAATTCATGACCAAATACTCCCTCACATGGGTTGGAAGAACCATGAATCACCCTTATAGGAGACATGATTTGTGGTGCACAATGAGCATTAACTGTGAATTAACCATGTGCCTCTTTTGTTTCTCTGAAAACTGGAGCTGTGGGGTCCAAACAAGGCATGGATGATCCTGATCCCTTGCTTAAACCATAGGGGACATTAATAAGGATAAAATTATGGGTTTAAACCAAAAATTAAAGGGTTCATACCTCAAATAAAATCCAGGTTCTTATAATTATAAATAGTGGATAAATCATGAAACATGAATCCCAGGAAAGTAAATCCTTTTGAAAATGAAAAGGAAAATGGAAGTGAAACCATAAAAGAGTTTTAGAAAACATTTTTAATATTTTTAAAAAAGTCAATATTGCGGGTCAATTTTGAAAGTCATTTAAAAAATATAAAAGTGAAAACTTTGAAAAATTTTAATTTCAAAATAAGTTCCAATAATGGATCAATGAAAAAGATATAAAGTTATACAAAGAAAATGTGTTTTGGAAGATAAAACATTAGGTTATGGAAATAAAAAAATTGGTATTTTTTAAAAATAAATTGGATGAAAACACAGATCTTTAAAATAGGTAATAATTCTTACTTTCTAAAAGAGATAAAGGTAAATTTTATAATCATAATAATTAATACATTAAGGGTTTCAATATATTATATGATAACATTTTAGGTAAGAGGAAAACATTGGCATGGGTGATAAACTGTCATTTAAGGGGATAAGAATTATTCTTAACATGTTTTTCTTCATGAAGGAATATAATTCATAAATAAGGTTTATTTTAATCAAAATTTATCTCATAGGATAGAAATATAGTATAGAATATGAAATGAAATATAGGATTTAAGGAGAAAAATTATAATCCAAGAAATCATATTGAGTTATGAAAAAACACTTATATTTTAGGGAAGATAGAAATCATAATACAAATAAAGGAATATAATGAATGAGAGTGAAGTTTTAATTTAAAAAATAATTTAAGATATTAAAATTAAATGGATATTAGTTACACTATATGAAGAATATTGTTACATAATATCAAAACATGTCACAATGAAGTATGGTAGAGATGGAAAACCTTAACTTTTATCTTAATTTTCTAGAACATTATCTAACATCCTATATAATAAATATAAGTATCTTAATTACTAATTTAAGAACCTTACTAATAACTATTAGCAGTTATAATCCTCATTAATAATCTTTCTTTATGTTTATATTAATAAATTATTATCTATTTTTAATATTATGTGTGAGTAATCTTCATCGTTTTGAACTTGTTTCTTAATAGTTTTGTCGGTATTCATTATTCTATAAAATTTTATCATTATGAAATCATTCAAGGTATATTAATTTATTATTTATAATTATTTATAAATATATAATTTCATTCTATAGGATTTTCGATTACGATCCTTAAATATGAATTTAGTGACGAGCATGTTTTAGTGATTTTTAACAGAGTGGTGGTATCTTAGTGAATGAGTTTGATTTTAGTATTAATATTAAAGAAAAAAATATTTATTTTCTTATTTATGTCATATATTATCAGTAATTAAATTTTTATTTTCATCCATGATATTATTTTATAGCATCATTCATGTATGTGGTTAGGCAGTCCCAAACATGAACATATTGTAATTAATGAATGATCATGATTATGAAAATTATTTATTTTTGGAATAATACAGTTATTAAAAAATAATAATTATATTATCGCAATAATTTTAATTTATTGAATAATATTTGAATAAAATTTAATAAATATTAAAGAAAGTTGAGGAAAATGATATGTGTTACTTCATGGAGAAAGTAGTTTGCACAACGCACAGTTAAAATTTTCATTTAATAAATAATTAGAGAGAAAGAAGGTGGATTATAATTAGTCTCTTAATAATCATAAGTATATTATTTAAATCACATTTATTACTCAATTTAAAAATTATAATTAGTGAAGAAAGGTAGTGGTGAAAAAACGGAAGTCATCACTTCATGGAAGTGGTAGTTCACACAACGCATAAATGACAGATTTATTTTAAATAATAGAAAATGGGAAATTTTGTTCATATTTATTCCATTAGAAAAATAAAATTTATTATAAAAAATACTAATGTAATTATAAAATAATTAAAAAACTATAATTTAAAGTGTGATATGGAACAGAAAAGAAGTTAGGAAAAATGAGTACTCGCATTGAAATCTTTGTGTTTTCCTTAGTGGATTCCTTAAAAATAGAGGTCATTAGTAAATATATTTTAACCAGGGGATCAAGTAAAAGTAATAGGATTATAAGGGAAGGAAAAATTTTAGATTTTAAAATAGAAACCTAATTATTTGAGTGGTCTTAATGGGGTTGTGAGAGGACCCTTTTATAAGTGGTGAGAATGGTATTTTTGTAATTATAACCACCTAATATAAAATGATCACATGTTAAACATGTCAAGTGGCTCCAAAAATAGTTAATAATGTAGTTTATTATGATATAAGTCTTATAATCCCTCAAAAATTAATTTTAAAATATTTTTTAAACATTTATTTAAGTCATTCAGTCTTATAATTTTCTCTTTTCCCATTTTTGGTTTTATCATCGTAAATAATTTTTTCCTAACTAATTTATTTTTAATTCCTAAAAATAAAATATAAATTATTACATAATTTATAATTACTAATTAAATATATTAAATTCATTTTATCATATAAAATTTCTATTTGTAAAAAAAAATCAATCTTAACATTAGCACATATAATGTGTAAAACCTCATTTTCAGAAAAAGTGTATTTTTAAGCATAAACTTTATATGTAAGTTAAAATTATACATGCTTTAAATTTAAAGATATAATATGTTTTATTATAAAATAAAATAAAATTTATGTGACCTTAAAGTCAATCCAAACCCGAATTTTATAAAAATAATATTTGATAAAAACAAAATTCCAAAAATAGATTTGTTGGAAAATATTAATTAAGTTCCTAAAATTATAATCAAAGGTTTTCTAAATTATACATAGTATTTTTAAAATTTATAGTTTTAATTATTAAATAAAAATTTTATCAATTAAAATTTTTTATATACTTCTAAGTATTTCTTACAAAGTCATAAAATTTACAGTTTTGGTAAAAACTATATTTCACTATTCACCTAAAAATTCAATTGTTTAAGAAAAACAAAAAATTATTAATAAGATAATATTTTCATGATAAGTCAAAAAAATTAATTAATTTTTTAAAAATTCAGATTCTATTATTCATAAATCTAACTTTTAAATAAAATTTATATGATTGGTGAAAACTGTTTTTTTTTTGGGAAATCATCCTTTAGGTATATTAACTTTTCTTCTAAAAGTGGTTCTAAAAAATATCATACTTGAAAAATATGAATTTTATAAAAAGAGTAAAAATATTTATTAGATATATACTTTAAATAGTTTAAATAATATTAAAATGGACTTGTTATCCCAACTAAGTTAAATACTCTAAGAGGGGGGGGTAAATTAGGGTTTGACTGATTAAAACAACTTCCAATTCAGATCTTATTTTTTTGTTAAAAAAACTCTTCTATATCTTTTACATAGAAATGTATGAATAGAAATGTAATCATACATGAGGCACAGTGATTTTACATGGTTCACCCTCACCGGGATACGTCTAAGGAGCATACAATGATAATGTGTCAATGTACCAAATCCACTAAGGCTCACTATCAAAATACAAGGTTTGGGTAGATCACTTCTATTCCTAGGATCACTGCCTTTACAATGTTTTGGGGTACCTTGCTATTTTCCAAGGGTCACTCCCTAACTCTCTTTTTATGAATCACTATCGGTGGAAAGGATCACCTTCTTCCACTTCCTTTTCTAACTACTCTAGAAGGGATTCACACATAGTTTAGGGAAATTTAGGTACCTTAATTAGTGATAATGAATATATCCTTAGTTGTAGATACATTTTTCTTTGAAGTCTCACCTTCATCCAATTGATGAATACCACTTTACCATAGATTTACTAAGAAATCCCTTTCTATAACTTTTTCAATGCTCACTGCCTTCACAAATCTCACACAAACTTCACATAACAACCCAATTATTCTCAAGCATATAATACCTTCATAAACCCCACAACTTTCATTAATCTCACCTCTTTCACAAATCTCAACCAGCCTTCATTAAGAAACCTTATTTCATGAATCTCAAAAACTTTGGTGAAATTCACTTATCCTTCACAATGCTCATAATTTTTAGTTGGTTCATGGTGCTTAAAATTTTCAGTCAGATTTCATAGCCTTCATGAACTTCCTTTATTTGTGAAATTTTTCCAATAATATCCTTCACAAATCACCTTTGTGAATTTGAAGCCTTATAATCTTCATTAAGACTTGCTACTTTTTTGAAGAGGTAGAGGACTATTTGTAGGTGTTGCCTCCGATTCTAGAATCTTTCATCCACATAATCACCATTTCATAGATATAACCAATATAATTCATGATTCTCCCTATTTCATAAAGATACATGGAAATTTCATTATTCATAATGTTTTTCATAATCGCAGAGAGTATCATATTTCTTTTGAATATTTTTTATGCGCATTCATGATGATCCACACCTTATAAAAACACCCTTCATGAAACCTAGTCTTCATGAAACTCATAAATTTGCTATATTTTTATAACACCATCAAGGAAATCCCACTTTCTTGATGATAGTTCCATATTCCAAATTTTGGACCCCCAAAATTTGGCGAACACAAGGAAATGGATCCACCATGTATACACAATATTCTTTACCTCTTCCATGGAATCCATTCCTCTTTGTTGTATTTTTTCAACATACCATGCCAATAATATCTATTGAAATACACAACTGACCATAGAAACCCACTTTCTCAACAAACACAATCATCCCAAAATCATTTCAATGTTACCTTAAGGGATTTTTTCCAACAAGACCTTTATTTCATAATGTGGTTATAACTATTTTCACCCACTTATTTAATAGATACCTCATAGTGATTAATATTTATTTTATTAAAATGTGGCATGTTCTGTTAAGGTTCAGTGTTATATGTGAAAAAATATTTCAATAATATTATTTATTTAATATAAATATATTCTGAAATCTTGGGGTTTTACATTCTCCCCCCTTAAACAAATTCCATCCTATAAATTTTAATTACTACTCAACAATGAAAAATAACTAATGGTATCTAAAATTTATACCTAAATAATGATCTTATTTATAGTGATATTTTACCCCTACCATATTAAGTTATACTAGTGAACTCGTATTTCCATTATGACAGCAATATAACTAACATTGAGTTTTTCTCTAACCATTTGTGTCAAATACACTAATATAAGGGAGTCATTTTTCATAGGTGGTATATAATCAACCTTGTACTAATAGGTAATCATGGGTTGATTTTGAATTTTAAGTTTATTTTTCATATCTTGTAAATTATCATGGTCTCTATGTAGAGAGGGAGAATATCTACCTAATATCACATCAAATTTTACTAAAGGAAAGGTAGAAGTATTTTACAATAATCACATTCCTATAAACATTTATTATAGAGGAGTTATATAATTGGGATATAATAATCATACCACTAAAAAATTTTATTAATAAAAGAATATCTATTCATGGAGGTTACAATTTGATGTCCTTATCAAACATTATAGGTATAAAGAAGTGGGTTTAATAAGATAAAAATACAAAAATCATAGTTCTCGAGGGGATTATCAATATTCCTCAGTACACATCATTTTCAAAACATACATTATAAGTTTTAGTTGTAGAGTAGTTCCCTTATTCCCGAGGACATGGAATTTTTGGATTCCTATCATAATTGTTATCTCTTTTTTAGGGCATTGTCTTTGATAATACCCAAGATACTCACATTTAAGACATTCAAATGTTATTGGTGCATCATGGTCAACTATTTTCCCTTTCATCATGTCCACTGGTCTCTTCACTTTTACTTGGAAATTAGTTTCTTTATTCCGTCATTTACTATAGATAAAACATCTTTTAGTATCTTTAAGACATTCCCTTGGGTTATTGTTTCCACATTTTTTACATTAAGGAAATTGAATATCCTTTACTCTATTATATTTTCCACCCGAACTTCCATGAGACTCTATCCTTATATTCTTTGGTTTGTTTTGTATTTCAACTATGTTCATTTTGTTAATCATAATTCTTGAAAACTATTTTAAAATAATGATAATATTTCTTACTCAAAATATTATCCCATTTGGTTTCCCATTGGGAAAATCTTTACATTATCCATGGAATCTATTTTTAACTTGGTTCCTTCGGGCTTCAGTCATTAATAAAACCAAAAGAAGTTAGCGTGAGTGATGAATAATTAAAATCATAATAGAATCCACATAAATTTTCTCATGAAAAATCAAAATCAAAATTTATTACTCTTAAGAACCAACAAATTATCTCAAAATTCAACCAAAATCACTCTTGGTTAAATCTAGGTTTCTTTAGGTCGGTTTCTCTCATACTTCTTATCGTAATTCATTAACATAATAAATCCCTAGTAATGCCTTGTAAATATAATGTTATTAAACAAATCATATCTCGTGGGAGTGTTAAACTAGGTGTGAATTTATTCCTCTTTGTTGTGAACTAGGTGATAATTGATTTAATACCCAACATTCTGTTTTTAGGGTTATAACCCATAGGTATATATGTTCCCAATATTGAATTCACTTATAGTATCTAGACATGGATGTTATTTCCAGAACCATGCAATATATAATTTACCAAAACATAAGGATTTTATGTTATAAGTATACTTATTATTAGGTTTTTATCTAATGTTATC
This sequence comes from Viscum album, assembly GCA_963277665.1. NCBI lineage: Eukaryota > Viridiplantae > Streptophyta > Magnoliopsida > Santalales > Viscaceae > Viscum > Viscum album. The sequence continues at coordinate 193,815,420 of OY728165.1, read as the reverse complement.
TTACACTAATATCCTAAAATAACTTTTCCCCACCTCAAATACCAACTATAGTGACCTAATCTTCATACACATGATATTACATTATTTTACACATAAAATTTATCAACAAATAAAACTTGAGAATCAAAAGGTCCAGTGTATAGAATTATGGAAAAATAACCTTTAACTAACAAAAAACCATGTCTTTATTATCCAATGGACATTTTTTCACTATAGTAAGAACTGGTTAAACCATAATCAATCTTTAACATCTCCTATAAATTTTCTATATAAGATAATATTTAGATATATCCTATGCATTACTTTACATAATTACCTGGGGAAATGGAAACATAAGAAGGGGTGAACTCAAATTCTTAGTAAGGGTAATCATAAGTAGTAATAATCAAATATGTAACAACCCAAGGTTTTGAAAATAAATATTGAATGCACGAAAAACTGGGTCTCTACAAAACACCACATTTTTTTAACTTATCCAGTAAACATAATTCTTTCCACCTCTGTGATTTGAAATTTGAAAAACTGACAAACACGGTTTCGTTCAGTAAGATATTTAGAGTTTGATAAGATAAACTTAATTTTTGGTTAATAGTAACATACCATTATGAATAGTAATATGAATAGTAATGTGACCCTTATAAATAGTAAATATTATTATTATTTTATTTTCTTAATGTAATAAGATAACGAGAGCTTGATTAATTTTTCAATGTGATATAAAATGTATTATAGTTTTAAAATTGTTATTTTTCGAATAAAATATGATTTTAATTAAAAATTAAATTAATAATATTCAAAAAATTATTTTCAAAAAATGGAGTTTGTTTTCGAATTCTACAACTTGAAAAATGGTTGGGGTGATTTTTTGAGATTTTTTTGAAATACTTGAATTTTTATGAATTGTAAAAGACAATAATTAACAATAAATACTAAATATATGATTTATTGAGTCATAGGTAATGTAAGTATTATTTAATGACACTTGGTTCAAAATCACATTCACATATTACTATTCTTGGCCACAATAATCAATACTATTGGTTGTATTTGGAAAAATAATATAATAATGATTAAGATATTCAAAAATTACTCCTATCCTCCACTATAAACCCCCCCACCATCCCCTCTTCTCTTCACTCCTATAATCCTTGAATATCTTCAATGTTCTACCCAAATAACTTTACCTATTCACTCCCCACTTCAAATATATCTTGGTCTTTCCAAAAGACCAAAACCCCTTCCCTTAAAGAGATTCTCAAGGAGGTGGATTCAAGAGGTAAATTCACATTTTATTTCTTTCATTTTTATTTAAAGTTCATTTCTATTATTATCCTCTACTAACCTCCTATATCAAAATGACTATTATCAATACAGAATCATATATATACTCTAATTATATCTTGTTAATGGAATAATCACCATCAATATCCTCACTCTCTCTCTTTTATTTTATAAATGAACTCATCGTCCGTGAGGTTCCAATTTAAAACCTTCGTGGACAACGAAGTTTCGGTCTTCAATTTCTCCTTTATTATCGGCAATGAAAACATTTTTATGGTTTAAAAATACTGTAATATATTTATTATAACCTATTTAATATTCATTAACCAGTATACTTACATAATATTAAATCATATGACCAAACTAATTCTTAATATTTAAAATACTACTAAAATAATCAAAGTGATTGTCATTAATATTTCATCAAATGATTCATCCTCATTACTTGTAACAAAATAATGTAAATTACCATTAAAACCTATGTATTTTAATATGTAATATGTAATATTTAATTTTAATTCTATAGATTTAAATCCATTCCACATGATCTCCATTATATAAAAATAAGTGAAATGATTATGAAAATCAAGAAAGAGAACACTCTGAAATGACGGAATACAATATTATAACTTATTAAAAAATACATAAATAAACTAAAAAAATTTATTATAAACTAAATAAATGTATAATAGGTTCTTATTTAAGTTATTAATGAGTATGATTTTATATTCCTAGACCATAAGGTCAAGAGCAGAACATTCATACTTAAGGTAAGGGTTTTTCACCCGAACCTCCATTTTCATTTGGGTTACTTTTATTATCAACTTACCTCAATTAAATACTTATTTATTCATAGTAATCCTCATAATTTATGTTTTAATTCTTTATATATGTGTCCCAACAAGAATATTACCTTCATTTATGGGTAGTTATATGTTTTTTAAAGGATCATTGAAAAATTATTCCTGAAATACAAGCCCGTTTCAAAGGAATTTCCTGAATTCTTACCTATTTTCAAGGGAACTCTATAATATGTTTTAAGAAACCATTATTTTATAAAAAAAACTAGTTTTATTATGAAAAAAACTATAATATTTCACTTTTGTTTTTAAAAAAATATTTTTCCAAAAGAACTCTTCTTTTCAAAGTAAAAGATTATTTATCTCAAGAATTACTCGATGATTTTATAAGAGTATTTTCATTTGTTTCAACAATCTTATTGATTATTATATATAAATGGGAATAATATTTTATGATATCATATACCATATTTAATTTAATGTTCTATGATTAGTTTGGATATGGATATGATATCTTGAAATGATTCACCATATTAATCTGAATGGTTAGTGTTTATGTTTAATGATTGGGGAAAGTTAGTTACATTTCATTTGTTAGTTTAAATATGAATGTATATGTTGTTTATATTTATCCTCACTCATATGAGGAATAAATTGGACTTATTATGTAATGGGTGGGTCCCTCTATATCCCCTCTATGCATTGGTAGGTCTCATGAGACAAATAGACGTGTACTTGGCTGAGGCCTTGCCCATTTTTTAGATGTGGTTTTGGTCGAGGCCTTAATCATTTTTAGACATCTTGGTTGAGGCATTGATGGTATGTTTCAGAATATATGGCATATGAACTTCCCTCATTATGAAGCTAGTAATTGAAAGTTCATGTGGTTATTCTACTAATATAATACCCATGATTAGGTTTTATTATGGCATTATTTACTCATCTCATATTCCTTCCATAATGTGTTCAATTTTATTATTTGTAGAAGAATGTGTTTTAAATTATCCACCATGCCTAATTTTCAGGTTTATGTTATCTTTTGTTGTATTTCTTACTCTTATTTAGCATTTGAGATCACCCATTTATTATGTTTTATCTTCTTAGGACATGAATACGTTTATTATGAATGACCTATAGGGATAAACCTATAGTTGTGTATGTTTCTAGTAAAACTTATATGTTGTTTTTCCATTTAAAGTTGTAATTTTGAACTCATGTATATATCTGGTTTCTAATACTACTAAACTACTTGGTCCTTCGGGATGCAAATTCATTTTTTATATGCCAATGTAATAAAATAAGGCACTGGCTCTGGGAAATAGGGGTCGATCCTTAAAAATATTTATAAGTGAGCTTAATATAAACATATGGCTAAGAAAATGAAAATAAGGATCATGGACATAATATACAAAATTCAAACCCAATAAAATATCTATGATAATAAAATAATTATAGCAAGTGGATTTAGAAAAATGAAAACAATATCAAAGGATCTTGGAATCATAAGATTAGGACCACAATATAATTTATGAAATTGTTATCATAAGTCAGGTTTCACTCTCAACATCATCATCTAATAGTGTAAAAATTATTATAGAGGATTAGGTTCACTCCCCAATCTCATACATAATATCTCATGAGAAAAGAAAGATTTAAACAATGAATTTGAGGGGTATATAATTTTTGACCTACCTGTCACAAAATATAGTGTTATTAGTCTAAACACTCATTCCCCATAAATGGAATCTCATATGATGAAAACATTACCCAATAAATTTTAGGTATATATAATTCTTGGACCACTCATCACATCGTATTATGTGCATTCCTAAATGTTCCTTATAGAAAAAACATACAGAATTTCATCAATGCAATATTAACCTAGGAAATAAATGGGTTTCATTATTATTTTCATAAAACATCACTATAAACCATATTAAGAGATAATATGGATGCTTTTAAAATAACATGTCTAAAACTAATAAAAGAAACTTATAAGGATGTTTATATATATGGGAAAACACCTTTAAAAAATAATGCTTCAAAGAATACCACATAATAATGGATCAACAATTAGATTGTTTTATAACATGGTTCAAATACCCAAAAGGATAATTATAAATAATGGGTAAATCATGAAGCAAGAATCCAAATAAGGTGAATTATTTTTAAAATGAAAATTAAAATATAAGTGAAATCATAAAATAGCTTCAAAAAACATTTTTAATATTGTTGTAAAAGACAATATTAAGGGTTAATTTTTGAATTACTTTAAAAATTTTAAAGTAAAAACTTTATAAACATTTAATGTGAACATGCATTTCAATAATTTATCATTGAAAAATATGTAAAGTTATCCAAAGGAAATGTACTTTGGAAGATAAAACATTTGGTCATGGAAAGAAAACCCATTTGATATTTAAAAAAAACATAAGTTGAAAACCCATATCCTAAAAAGAGGTAATAAAACTTCATTTAAAAACAATTAATGGTTCATATTATAGTTAAAACAATTAATACATAATAGGGTTTTAAAATATGATAGGATACCATTATAAAGAAGAGTAAAACATGGTCATGGGTGATAAACCATCATTTAAGAGGATGATAATCGTTTTTAACATAGTTTCATTTTCAAGAAGGAAGATAATTACATAATAAGGATGAATTAAATAAAAATTGATATCCTAATATAGAAATAGGTTATTCCATATGAAATGAGAGACTAATATCAATTATAAACATTATAACTCAAGAAAGTGAATTGAGTTATGAAAAAACCATTTTATTTTAGGGAACATATCATCATAGTCCAAAGAACGGAATATCATGAGTGGAAGTTAATTTTCCATGATAAAAAATAATTTATGATATTATAATTAAAGGTATATTAGTTACACAATAAAAATAATATTTTTATATAATATCAAAACATGTCACAATGAAGGATGGTAGAGATGGAAACTCTTACCTTTTATCTTGATTTCCTCGAATGCACTCTAAACTCCAATATAACATACATAAAAATATTAATTACTTATTTTATAAACTTATTCAGAACTATTAACATTTATAATACTAATTTATAATCATTATTTAGGTGTATTTTAATTAATTATTATCTATTTTCAATCTTGGGTGTGATTAATATTGATCATTTTGAACTAATTTCATGATAGTGTTATCGGTATTAATTTTTCTCCTAAATTTAATCATTATTAGGTCATTAAAGTGACTATAATTTATTATTTATAATTATTTATAATGATATAATTTTATTCAAAAGGTGTTTCTATTATGATCCTCACATATGAACTTAGTGATGAGTATGTTTCGATGATTTTTAATTAATGAGTGATGGTATCTTAGTGAAGGATTCTAATTTTAGTATTACCATTATATAACAAAAATAAAATATTTATTTTAATATTTATATCATATATTATCAGAAATTATGACCTCTTAGTCATCGATGATATTATTTTATAGAATTGTTCAGGTAGGTGGTTAAACCAACCCAAACATGAAGATGTTGTAATTAATTGATGATTACGATTATAGAAGTTAATTATTTTTAGAATAATATCATTATTAAAAAGTCACAATGATATTATTTGGATACTTTTTTTGGTTTTTAATCATATTTTAATATATTCAAATAAATAATAAATATACTATAAAAAATGAGATACGTTACTTCGTGGAAGCGGTGGTCCGCACAACTCATAGTTAACTTTTTCATTTCTAGAAGAATGAGAGGTAAAGTTGGTGGATTATAATTTATATATTAATAATTTTAATTATATTATATATTTCACATTTATTCCTCAATTTCACTTTTATGATCATTTAATATAGGTGGTAGTGTAAAAATAGATGTCGTCACTTTGTGGAGGCGGTAGTCCAGACAATGCAAGAATAATGGTTTTGTTTTTCTTAATAGAATTTGGAAATGTGGTTAATAGTTATCCCATTAGATAATAAAATTATGTATACAAAATAATAATTTATTTATATTTTAATTAAAATATTATAATTTAAATTTTAAGATATAAAGGGAGAAAAGTTTGGGAAATGAGTATTCGTGTTGAAATCTTTGTGTTTTTCTTGGAGGATTCCTCGAAAATGGACATCTTAAGGAAATAATTATTACCAGAGGCATAATAAAAAGGAATAATATTATAGGAAAATTAAAAAATTTATTATTTAATAGAGGAAAGTAAACTATTTTAGTGGTATTTAATGGTTGGTGAGAGTCCCCTTTTATAAGTGGTGAGAATGGATTTTTTATAATTATGACCACTTAATATAAAGGGGTAACCTGTTAAACATGTAAAGTGGCATAAAAAATAGGAAATAATGGAGTGATTGATTATATAAGTTCAATTATCCCTCAAATATTTATTTTTACACTTGTTTTAAACATTTTTTTAAGTCCTTTAGACTTAGAATTTTCACATTTAACATTTTTGGTTTTACTGTGGTAAATAATTTTTACATAAGTAATTTACTTTTAATGCATAAAAATAAAATATATAGTATTAAATAATTTTTTACTAGTAATTAAAAATATTAAATCCATTTTATTATATTAAATTTCAATTTTCAAGAAAAATCAATTTTAACATTAGCGTATTTAACACGTAAAAACTCAATTTAGAAAAGGTGCATTTTTTAGCATAAAATTTATGTATATGGTAAAATTAGACATGTGTGTGATTTTTATGATATAAATTGGCGTATTATAAAAAATAAAATTCATATGTCCTTAAAATAAATCCAAAACCAAATTTTACCAAAATAATATTTAATTAAAATAAAATTACAAAAATAGTTTTTATTGGAAAATATTACTTAAGTTTCTAAAATGTTAATCATTGGCTTTATAAATACAACATAGTATTTTTAAAATGTATATTTCTACTTATTAAATACATATTTTACCAGTTAAAATGTTTTATACACTTTTAGGTCTTTCTTATAAAGTTTTAAAATTTATAGTTTTGGTAAAAAATATATTTTTCATTATTCACCTAAAAATTAAATTATTTAAAAAAATACAAAAAATTAATCATAAGATAATATTTTCATGATAAGTACAAAGTATTTAATTTTTTTCAAATTCAAATTATATAATTGATAAATTTAACTTTAAAATAAAAACATAAAATATGGAGAAAAACTATTTTTATAGGAAACCATCCTTTAGTTATATTAACTATTCTTCTAAAATTAATGCTAAAAAATATATTTGAAAAATATAAATTTAAGAAATTAAATTTTAGGTATAAAAGTATTTTATTAGATACTTAGTTTCACTATTTAAATCATTATTAAAAGGGGCCTTGATTTCATAATTTGGTTTCAACTGTTTGTGCATGCTTATTTAACGACTGCCTTATAGTGGTAAATATATATTTTATGAAAATATGTCGCAATCTATTAAGGTTAGGTTTTTAATTTGTAGAAAGATTCCAAACACAATATTTATTTAAGTTAAAATATATTATGTAATCTTAGGGTGTTACAATGGATATTGAGTCATGGTTTTTACATGTTATGGTAGAAAGGGAGAAATATAAAACTCAAGTCATGTAAATTTTTTAACTTTTTATTCTTTTAATTTACTTATTATAGTCATGTAGTTTACTCATTAGATACATTTTATTGATTATTATTATTATTATCTTGATCATAAAATTATCATCGTCATCTTCATCATCATCACCATTTTCATTATCATATTATTATTATTATTATTATTATCATTATCACCATTATAACTACTATTATGATTATCATTATTATCATTGTTATTGTTATCATTATTATTAACATAATCATCATCATCATCATAATTATGAGATTTACTCTTGGGGGGAATGATGTTTGACCAATTCTTGGCCCATGGTTGTGTGAGTTATTTCATTTATTTATAACCAATAGGACCTTATGTCAATTATTATTATGAGTATTTTACCAATATTATTATCAAGACAGAAAAGACTACTCTTACTTGAATCCATCTATGTTTTCAAGATCTAAAGGAACTTATAATCTTAAATCTGGTTTAAATTAGGATTATTATTCTGGTAATGAAATGTTTCATTAAGTTGATTGATTGTTAATTTCTGGTTTTTTCAAAAATGGGGGAATTTAAGCATTTTATGGCCTCATTCTCGCTATATTACCTTTCTTTTCTTAAAAAATATGGTAGGGGAATTGTCTCCTTTCTTTAACTATTTCAATTATTATAATTATCATTATTATATTTATCATTATTATAATTATCATCATAATCATCATTATAATCATTATTAATAATAATTTTATTATCAATATCATCATTATTATCATTATCATTATAATTATAATTATCATTATCATTATCATTATCATTATCATTATCATTATCATTATCATTATCATTATCATTATCATTATCATTATCGTTATCATTATCATTATCATTATCATTATCATTATCATTATCATTATCATAATCATTATCATTATCATTATCATTATCATTATCATTATCATTATCATTATCATTATCATTATCATTATCATTATCATTATCATTATCATTATCATTATCATTATCATTATCATTATCATTATCATTATCATTATCATTATCATTATCATTATCATTATCATTATCATTATCATTATCATTGTCATTATCAATATCATTATCATTATCATTATCATTATCATTATCATTTTCATTATCATTATCATTATCATTATCATTATCATTATCATTATCATTATCATTATCATTATCATTATCATTATCATTATCATTATCATTATCATTATCATTATCATTATCATTATCATTATCATTATCATTATCATTATCATTATAATAATTATTATTATTATTATTATCATTATTATTATTATTTTCAATATTATGGGAGATTTTATATCCCTTAGGATCAAAAATATCATGTTCTGATTGGATTTTACAATAGATGGTAAATTTGGTGATGTGAAACATTTGGGGAATGCATGTTTTTTGGAGAGTGTGATAAAGATATATTGTATTCATAGGAGAGTCCAAATAATCATGGGGTATGGGGGTGTGATCACATTGAATATAGAGAAGTTATGAGGGTTGTTTGATTTTAGTGAAAAAACTATCACTTCGAGCTCGGGGGAAGATTATCGCAAGGCATGTGCTGGGGGATTTCATGCATGATGAGAAAGGAGATTCCAAATATTATAATCATGCATGATAATAAATATTATTTTTATTATTATCAATACTATTATCATCATCATCATCATTATTATTATTATTATTATTATTATTATTATTATTATATAGTGATTGGTATGATAAATGTATTTCTCACTACCACCCAATTTGATGATGAGATCAAGAATTATATTTTCTCTCTAAAAAAAGAATGTGATTCTAGGATTGATGGGTTTTCTAATAATAAATTTATGAATTTATAGGTAGTTTTTCAATTTTATGTTATTAAGGCTATCAAGGAATTCTTTAATAAGAAATAATTTTCCCTTGATATAAACTCATTGTTTATTAATCTCATACCCAAGGTGGTTCTTGTCATAGATATTCAAGATTACAAACCCATAGTGGTTGGTAAAACTTTACCTAAAACCATAAGTAAAATCCTAGCCTCAAAACATAGATATATTGTGTCATGACCTTATCCCATGCACATGAACCTCATCCCAGTTCGTGAGGACTCGGTAGGTTCATCCATGAGACCCGAGATCAAATCCAGGTGGAGGCGTATTTCCAGTACTGTAGCAGTACTGTAGCAGCATTGTAGCAGGCACTATAGAAGGTATTGTTCTGTACTGTAGAAGCACTATAGCAGGCATTATAGCAGGTATTGTTCTTTACTGTAGCAGCCGGAACTATTCATCCATCTGGGCCTTTGGGCCACCAGTTTGGTCCTCGGGTCCTGAAAGGCTTTCGGGCCACCCAAGGCCTTCAGCTCAGTTGATTCTCAAGGCCTTAGGGACACATTAAGGCCTTTAGTCCACCCCAAGGCCTTTAGGGCACATGAAATTTCAGATGTACCTGTCCAAATATAATGGACAATGCTTTACAGGAAGATTCAGGGAAGGCGCATTCACTGGAGCAGAGCTAACCAAAATTTGAAGAATGGGAGGGTATGGATTTGAAATCGATATCAGTCATGTGCAGCATTGCATAGGACAGCTAGTCGACCGACCCTACAAAGGTGGAGTGCTGATATCATGAAAAATGTTGGGGAGGAGTAGTTCAAAATTGTCTTGTCTTGGTGATTCCCTCTAAGACCTACGGGTCATGTAATTGTCTCTAAGCCTTCGGGCCTTGTAAGGGTTCCACCTCACCCCTTGAAAGGTGGATTATCAAAAAATAATAAAAAAATGATGGCCTTCGGGCCATTCCAACCGACCTTCCCCCATTGGGAACCCCTCCAAGGCTAGCAGAGAAGACGAGGGTGACCCTTGAATCCCACCTTCAATAGGTAATAGGTTAGAGACTAGCATCGAGGGTATAATTACACACATATGGGAGGAATTACCCTCCTAATACCAATAAAAAAAATAAAAAACCACCAATCAACTTTATAACATATAATAAAAACCAATATCCAACAATTCATGCAAATTTCATAAAAAAAACAAAATCTATAAATGAATTCCAAAAGAAACTCCTAAGGCAGTGGCTCCCATAGTAAATCCAAGTCATAAGATATTAATGCTCATATTGATCACCAAATCACTTATGGATTTCTAAAAAACATATTTATGTATAGGTTGAGCAAATATTTATACTCATTAGGGTCCTCCTTGATACCTCTTATGCAATGTGAAAGAAGAAAACTAATGCCTTGATGAATAAATAGTGCATCCAACACACACCTATTATAGGTCAACTATCAACCAACCATAATAAGGCTCAATCACCCAATATCAAATGAAATTATAATATCATAGTATTTAAAAAAGAAGAAAAATATATCAACAAGGTATCATATAACCACTTCTCTACTATTTTTTCACTCTCATTCCCCGACAAAAAATATCCTCGCACTCTCATCCCTTCAGTAACTATTCCAACACACATAATATTCCATATCACAACCACATAACACATACACATCATCACATATCCACCAATTCATACCATTGTATATCCATAATCACATAACCAATTCATGCCACATCACAACCATGTCATAGTAAGGTAATGTGTCCATGAAGGACATAAACCTTGTTCCCTCATCCTACCATGAACATACCCCACCATGTATCATTATAAAAACCATAAAACCATTAATTCATTATATTATATAAAAAATCATTGATATATTGCATACATTATGCCTAAACCTACCATAATCCATCATAGCTTGTACTCCACCTACAAGGGGTGGAGAAGAGGAATTATTCATCCATTCTGTAAGGATTTAGAATATTTTTGAGAATTAATTTTTCATTCTAGGGTTTCCAATGGTTCCGAAAAAATTTCATAAATTTAAAAAAAATTATAAATGATTTTTTTAATTTATAAAGAGTTTTTAAAATGATTTTACTAGTTAAGGAAGTAATTTTAATGTTTTAAAAGTTTATTTTTGGATTAAATTTGGAAGTTTTCAAAGTAATTATAATTTTTTTGAAGTGTTTTGGGGGTTTTAAAAGTAATAAAAACATATTTATTAATTATTAATAACTTATTTTAAGTAAAAATGTATTATTTTCAATGAAATATCTACCTTTATGCATGAAAATGGGGTGGTGTACGAGTAAGTCATGTTTTTAAAAGGTTGTGTAAATGTAACCATGATTTTTAATTTTATATGTAAGGGTAAGTGGTGTTTTATATAGGTTAATTAAGGGTAACCTTGATCTCCCATGTGCTATATAAATATATAATCCTTACCTATGTAAGGGTACCATAAAATTTATAAGGCTTGTGTAAAGGTAATATGTTTACTCTATGAGTTGTATAATGGTGAGCCTAGAAGAATAAAGGTTGTAATAAACCTTAAACAAGGGTACCAGGTCATGTAAGGGTACTTTAATTAGGGTAAAATATCACATTAGGGTACTCGATCATGTAAGGGTACTCACATAAGGGTACTTTCAAAAGGATACCAGGTCACATAAGGATACTTGCATAAGGGTAAAATAGAGTTTCTTAAGGCCACTTAAGGGTAAGAGTATAATTTCTTTTTGGTCAGTATTCATGTAAGGGTAAAATTGTGCTATCCTTATACAATTCTAGGGTTTTATATCAGCAAGAGTATTTTTCTTTAAAACATCATTTTCTATCTTAAAACCTCTTGTAACACATTTTCAACTTAATTAATGTATTTTAAATCAAAAATTAGTGATTTTTTTAATATATTAATAGATCCTCATATATGGTGTGGTGAAAATTAAATGGAAATCAATTGAATAATAATTGATGTGGAATAAAATATGGGAAGGTTTGGTGGTGTTTTTGAGGTATCTGTAGGGGATATATGTAAATATTAAAAATGTGTTTCCGTTTCTCATTGATTATCCCCTTTCTTATCTCAAGTTTAGGTTTCACAAAACCATGGTGTTTGAATTTTGATAAGATTTTGAAAAATTTTATCAAGTTCCTCTTGAAGTTTTCAGGCATCGAAGAACCCTCTTTTCTTTCCATTTGGGTGTAATGATTTACATGAGAAATATAAATATCCAGGTATGATATATATGACTTATCCTTTATCATACTATGAAAATGTAAAATTACCATGATTTAGTTTCTTTTTTTTAAATGTGTGTGATTTATCATAATTATATAATAATATAGAAATATAATCACATGAAGAATGATTATGTGATAATCTATTAATTGAAAAGGAGGAAGATAAAAAAGCATAAAAATAATTTCTATTAATGAGATATTATTAATTCCAAAATTTTAAATGGAAGTTCAGTTTATAAAGAATAATTTTGATTCTGAAAAAAATAGAATTTCATGTATTAGATTTAATGTGTTAATATTATTTCAAGTGATGAAATAGAAGTTACTGCAAGAAGAAAAGGGTTAACTTGTTATTATTTAATTTTCATATTTTAATTAGAAATAATAATTCATGACAAAGATAAATAATGTTTCCTTGGAATATATAAATTACTTATTGAATTGAATATTTTTTATTGTAATTTTCAAAAATAGAGTTTAATGAATTATCACATGTATTAGATAACAAAGTTTAATAATCTTTAAGATTATCAGAAGAAAGAGAAAATAATAACTTATAAATTGAAGAATAATGATACTTATTCTAAAAATTATTTAGAATATATAAATGGGTAATATCATGAATTTTTATAAATTACTATTTTATAAGATCAAAAGGATAAAAAACTATATTGTTTAAAATGAGTAAATAAGGTTGATAATAATTATTTAATAATTTTGTATATAATAAATTTAAATGGTGTTTATCACATGTGTTATTCCTGTTATTATTTTACTAAATAATATCATTTCATGCATATAAATTAATTAATGATTAAATATGGTTGTCACATGTTAGGATTTTTAATTCAATTTTAAAAACCATAAGTATTATTATATGTGGTAGTATTTTATATTATTCTTGAAATATTTGGGATGTTTGATCACATGCTTTGTGATATGTGTTTTATTTACTTTGGGTTTTACTAGATAGTGTGTTATCTATTGTTATAGTTGTCAACATGGTTGGTATGATTGAATATTAAAAAAAATATGGAATTTTTTGTTTAAATAAAAAGTGTCATATTGAAATTATTTTCATCAATATTGATGATATATATGAAAGAGAAGCTTAGGGAAGAATATGCTATTAAATAAATAATATTTAGACTTGAAAATTTATAAGGTTAGAGTTTTGAGGTTTATTATTAATATATTAGTTAGTTAAAGATAGTTATGAAAAATGAATGATTTCTCAAATCATTGCTTTGGGGATGAGTAATCCTAACACTATTTGAAAAAGGATATAATGCCTTTCTTTTTTCCATAGTTCCCTTGAACTTATGGGTGGAATAATAAATTTAATATGTATTTATGCACAATAAATTTCAATCCTTGATTTCAAGTTTGAATTATGACCTTGTATAGTTAGAATAATGGGTGGGTATTCCCGAGGATAGGGTATAGGGTGCCAGTTATGATAAGAATGATGGGCAGGGATGCCTTAAACTGTGATGGTGGCACTTGGTTCTAGTTATAATGATGATTTTGGAAAGGTATATCAGATGTGATATTATATGTTTTAGTGTTAGGGATGGAATTAGGTCTAATAGAACAGGTTGATTCTATATTAACTATTATTGTGATGAAATATGGAATTCATTCTTGATGTCCAATGTCCATTTATTTTTATATTATCCATTTCTAATTGTGGGGTGGTAGTTTGATGTTATTCACTATAATTGAATATTTTATGTGGTATTTTGGTATGATTCATAGAGTACCTGGATGATTATGATATGAAAAATTAATTAATGAAATAATTAGTTCGGTTTCTAATTCTTACTTTATTATGATGTCATACATGAGAATACAATCAAATAATTAATTGTTTTGTTGGAACCTATCTTGGAAGATTAAAATTTTATTCTTGTAAATGATAATGGTAATATTTAATTAATGTCTAATTAATCAATTAAATAAAATTAATCTTGATTATTGTATTATTTTATAGCTAGGACTTAGTATTGGTAGTCAGGAGTCTCATGTGATGTTAATAGAATATGAGTCTAAGGCTATGTATTTTCCCATAGTGTGGTTGTTATACTTATATATATCATGTATGTTCTTTGATTTCATATGTTTCCCCACCCATGTTGGTAGGGATACTAACACCTAGTGGGATCTAAAATGGTGTTTTCTTCAATATCAAAGTTGGCATGTAATGGACGACTCACTACCCCCTCTGGCTATTATCTCTACTCCTGGTAGTATTTTGTGCTAGTATACATAGTGGTTATCTTTCCTAATATATGTTTATAGAGTTATTTAATGGTTTTTGGTTATTTTCAAACATATGTATTTGTAGTTATAGTATATTTTAGATTATTTTAGGTATGTCATGTAGGTGTTGTGATGGATTGAGGTATAATACATGATTTATGAGTTTTTTATTTCTAGAAACTACTGAGTTACTATGTAGAGATTTGGTTGGAATAATGAGATGATGTGATGAATAGGTTGCATGATTTAGCCCAGGTGTCTTTGGGATATCATACTTTAACATAAGTATCTTTGGGATAGTTTTTGAAGAGTGGTGATTCAAAATGTGTGAAGTTAGGGTAGAGAATAAAATCAATTGGTAATTGGTAGTGAGGTGCCCTCTTTTTTATTATATTATATGATCTCTTTTATGTGATACTTAGTGAGAGATAGCCATGGTGATGCTGGGAATATAGCATACCTATTTTGGTGACTAGTTAGTATCATTTTTTACTCAATGATCTTTTGTATGGTTCTTTCACATTTTGAATGATATGTTTTATGGAGGATCCTACTAAGTAGACATGTTATGCTCACCCTAAATATATATATATATATAAACTACTTTTCATGTTAGTAAGAGTTTGTTGGTGTTCTAGCTGGACATTTCTATTTTGATGAGTTATATAAGATTTGTTGAAGCTTCATGGTCATTATTGAGGATCTTTTTTAGTATTTTCAATTGTTTCAGTTATATTTCATTACATTCATATAATGTATTAGGTTTATTTATTATTTTTTATGAGCATGAGTTTTTTGGTGGTTGTTTCTATATTATATTTTATTTCTATTATCTTAGATTTTAGTGCCTCCCATCTGTGTATATTTTATATCCTCAGTACTTTTCACTAATCCATGGCATGTTAGAGGTGGTCTTTGGGTTTCATTATCTGTCTTATTTCATTGTTGGACTAGGATGGGTACCTTTGGGGGTCATGACATAATTTCATCAGAGGATTATGGTTGAGATATTGGATGGATTTTGGAGTTATAAACTAGTGAGAATGCATGGGTTTCTATGTAAATAGTGTTATCTTATCTTATTACATGTTGTAAACAATGAAGGTTGACTAGAAAATGGGATTTTATGAACCCCCGTGATCTGATGAAAATAACTACATGTTTACTGGATATGTTAAGTGAATTTATTATGCTTTTAGGGTAGATACCTAGGAAAGGGTCATGTATCATGTTTATATGTGCATGTTTTTGAAAGGGATAGACAATGGGAAAAGGTTAAAATTGAAGTAACTAATTTCATTTAAATAATTTTTTTCTCATGTTAAGAGTCCCTAATGTTTGTTATTTTATAGGACTGGCTCTATCTATAAACACCCATTAGGTTTATACCAATGAAATTCAGAAAAATGTGTCAGAAAATCTATAAAAAGTAGATTATTATAATGAAAATTCTTAGTGAAGGATACGCCAAGAGTTCCAATTCCAAATTTTGAAAAATTCTGAGGGATATATTTTTGATCATGGGATAAAGTTTTGGTTGGAGGATGTGGTTATAGCCTTTGGTTTGAATTGTTCTTGGAGGGAGCACTATGCTTTTTTGGTTGTGATGATATTGTGTGTATCATCTTGACAATGGTTGTTCTTGTTTCTCATGGTTTGTGAGGAGTTAGCTATTTTGTGGGGGCTATTATAAGATCATTTTTTGGATGAGTTTGTTTATTTGAACACAAGGGTTGGATTATTGTTTGTTGATTTTTTCCCTCTATTAGGGGATTCATGATATGATCTCTTGATGTGTGGTGAGACCTTTGAACTATCTTATTGATCTTGAAACCCTTCAATTATAAACCCCTTTAAAGTAAATGACTAGGTTTATCAATATTATTTGATTGTTATACCTTCTAAATATGTTTAAAAAAATACATATTCTGTTGATTGAAATGAACCTAATAAATCCTTGATCCATGATTGTTTGTATCAATTAAACCATTAGTTTCCAACTCAATCCTATCAACCTTTATAGATAGTAAGAATAACTCATTATTTGATCTTGGTGTTGAGATGGGGTGTGGTCAAAGGAAAGGAGTTTCTCTACACCTATTCATATCATTCTATTACTCACTCATCAATCCCTTATTTGTTTTGGGGGATGGGTCACTATTTACTCTCTCCTTGATCCCTAGTTTGGTCTGGGGGAGGGGATGTTATCATCATGTGTATCCTTTACACTTCTCCCATGCCTGGTGAGGTCAAAATTTTGTCTGGGGGAAGGGTTTCTGGTATATCTAGCTTTTTTTAATCAATATAATCTTTACTCATTCAAGGTTATATGGACCCTAGTTTAGGAAAAGTAAAATATTGTAATATTTCCATTAATTTATTTCTACCTAGTGTTGGATTAATTACTCACTCTATTATCATTTAAATTTGTTTATTCTTTGGGTTGGTCATGGGGATTTTTTATGATATGGTTGTATCCTAGTATTCTTACATTCCTAAAAGGTATTTATATCATAATGTTATAACCTCAAGCATATAAAGAGAGGGTAAACTTCACCCATCATGACGTATTATATTATGAAATGTTTTAAAACTATGTGGGTGAGTTACTGCTACCTAAGATAGATAATATTAATGTGTGGTGGATGGGTTTCTTTTATTTTTATGCTTGTGGAATTTTGGTTTATGTTCATCTTAGAGCATGTGATGATTTGGGAATGTTATGTGATGTTGATATTGAACTCTTGGAGTAATGAAATTCACCAATGGTAAATGGTAAATGAAAATTGGGCCATTTTATCTAAGGTAGTTTTTTTCATGAGTGTGTTACAAGAAAATAAGGTTTTGTTAAAAAACTGAGAAAAATTTTAAAGTCAAATAAAGTGGATGGTTGAAACCACATTATTTGTCTGTAACACTTTTTCTATGATAAATTTCAGTTCTCTGTTTTTTGGAAGATATGTGTATTAATATTATTTTTTTAAAGAGCATGGTATATTTTTTTAGTTTAATAAAAATAATTTTATAAAATAATGTAACTTTCTTATGTACATGAGTTATCATGGGAATCATATTAAAAAATGTTTTTGGGAAAGGAAAAATTTACATCGGGTGTCTCATCCTTGAAAATTTTCATTATTGTAAAAGTTGATTTAAAAATGTATTTAAAGTTTTATATAAAGGAATATTTTGATAAATACCCTATAATAAATAAATATTTAAAAGGGGTTTAATTTGATTATTTCTTAACTTACCAGATTATTACCACAATATACTTTGTGAAAATATTTATCAATGTGTCTTTTAATTTAATGATTTATCAATTTGAAATGTTTGGATACATGTATATCAAGAAAAGAATATTTTTGAAAATAATTTTATGTCTGTATCAAATTTACTAGCATGATAAATGAAAATAAATCATTTATATATATTCATTTGATGGAATGATAAAAAAATTGTTTAAAATATGGGAATAAGGGTGTTATCTCCCAAAGGGAGTTTTGTACCCTTCTATTTTAATCAATATGAAATGATTTTCTCTAAATGCGTTTCCTTATATTTTATTTATTTGATCTTATATGCATAGATTTCATTTTTTTTGTTATCTGTGTGGCCTTTGATGTAAAATTTATTAGTAATTAGAGTCACAAATGCATGTTCACCATTCCAAGTTGTTTAAATATTATTTTATTGGGATTAATTATTTAAACTCATGTTGATATATAATATATATTTCCTCCCATGATATAATGTTTTATTAATATAATTTCTTCCATTTGAGAGGTATCTTCCATGGAATGTTATTTTAAAGTGTTGTGTAGTTATACACTTTGTTCCTCTAGTGTTTGTTGTGTTCCAAATATAGTGAGAACCTTGGATGTTATCTTACGGGGTGTTTGATTTATTCCCCAACCTTATTCTATCCCTCTAGGATTTGTTTTAATTCTTGAGGAGAAGAATTTTTTTAGGGGTATTTAATGTAAAGGTATAGAATATTTTTGATCCGTCCTTTTTTAATCTGTTGTGTTTGGTGGTTCAAGATAAATTTCAAAATTTCAAAATTTGTTTTAGAAATACATTTTTAATTTGAGGTTTTAAAATGATTTTACAAGTTAAGGAAGTAATTTAAAAGTTCTAAAAGTTTATTTGGGATTTAATTTGGATGTTTTCAAAGTAATTATAATGTTTTGGAAGTTTTTTCTGGGTTATGAAAGTAATAATAAACCCCTTTTGTAATTATTAATAAGTTATTTTATTTAAAATAATAATATTTTCAATGAAATATTTACCTTTACGAATGAAAGTGGAGTTGTGTAAGGGTAAGTCATGTTTTTAAAAGGTTGTGTAAATGTAACCATGAGTTTAATTTTATGTGTAAGGGTAAGTGGTGTTTTATATAAGTTATGTAAGGGTAACCTTGAACTCCCATGCACTAAATAAAGGTAACAGCCTGACATGCATAAGGGTTTCAGTGAATTCTTATGTATTGTATAAAGGTAATATGTTAATTTCTTTAAATTTTGTAAAGGTAACCCTTGATGTGTAAGAGTAGCAGTCAACTTTTCCTAAGGTTACTGGCTCACGTAAGGGTATTGGCTTGCATAAGGGTACTTATGTAAGGGTATTGCCCAATGTAAAGGTACTCACATAAGGGTTTTGACTTGCATAAGGGTACTTGAGTAAGGGTATCGACTCACTTAAGGGTACTCGTGTAACAGTACCGGATCACATATGGGTACTTATGTAAGTGTAAAAATAAGTTTATTAAGGATATTTAAGGGTAATATTCAAATTTTTTAAGGGTAAGCAGCTGCGTAAAGTTAAAATCATTTTAACCTTATGCAGCACTAGGGTGACACATAAGGGTAGAAAATTTGTTCCTTAAAGCATCAATTTTCCTTCATGTAACTTCCTATAACACATTTTCAACATAATTAATGGGTTTAAAATGAAAAATGAGTGAATTTTGAATATATTAATAGATCCTAACTGATGGTGAAATTTAGATTAAATGGAAATCGATTTAATAAGAATTGATGGGGAACAAAATATGGTAAGGTTTGATGTAGTTTATAAGGTATCTATGGTGTATATCTATAAATCTTAAAAAATAAATTTATTTTTCTTATTAAGTTCTACCTTGCCTAACTCAAGATCTAGAGACCTAAAACCCTGGCGTTCGAGTCTTATTAAGCTTTTAAAAAATTCTCTTGAGTTCCTATTACAGTTTTCAGGAATCAAAGAACCCTCACCCTTTTATCCTTCTGGGTATAGATATTTTAACTAGAAAAGAAATATCCATGAAGAGGATATGTTGATTTTCCTTTCTCATACTATGAAAATGTGAAATTACCATGCTTTATCTTCTTTACTTAAATAGATGAGATTAACCATAATCATATTATAATCTTGAAAAATAATCACATGAAGAATGATTATGTGATAATTTAGAAATTGTAAAATAGGGGGATAAATTACATGATAATAATTTTTTTAATTAGATATTGTTAATTATATAATTTTTAATGGAATTTTAATTAATGTAGTATAATTTTGTCTCTAAAAATACCAAAATCTAATGCATTATATTTAACATGTTAGTATTATTTCAAAACATTAAACAATAGTTAATACTTGAAGAAAAGGGTTAACTTATTATTATTTAATTTATATATTTGAATTAGAAATAATATGGTATAAAAATATAAATAATGTTATCTTGGAATCTAGAAATTGAGTATTTAATTAAATATTATTTATTATAATTTTTGACAATGGAGTTTAATGAATTATCAAATAGAGTAGATAAAAAATATTGATAATCTATAAGATTATCAAAATAAATAAAAAATAAGAACTTGCATGTTGAATTTTAGTGATAATTAAAATAAAAATTATTCAAGAGAGGGAACTGGATAATCAGGTGATTTTTTCTAAATTAATATTTGATAATATCAAGAGGATAACATGAATAAGTGTTTAAAATACTTAAATATGGTTTATGAGGATTATTTTATAATTTTATATATAAGAAACTCAAATATATATTATCACATGGGTTATTATTATTATAATTTTAATAAATAATATAATTGCATGAAAATAACTTTATTCATTATTGGATATGATTCTCACATGTTAGTATTTTTTAAAATTTTGGTAACTTTAAGTATTATTGCATGTGGGAATATTTAATAATCTTTTTGAAATATTTGAGATGTGTGATCGCATTCTTTATGATATGTGTTTTATTTCCTATGATTTTTTATACATAGTGTCCTATATATTATTATAGTTTTTATCATGGTTAGTATTCTTGAATATTAAAAAAACATAAAGTTGTAATGATTTGTTTAAATAAAAAAGGCATGTTGAAATAATCAACTTAGAGATTGATCGTATAGATGAAAGAGAAGCTTAGGGAAGAATGAAATATTAAGTAAATAATATTTAACCTTGAAAATTTATAAGGCTATGGATGCTGAGATTTATTTTTAATAAAAATGTTGATTAAATACATTTATGAAAAATGAATTATTTCTTAAATCATTTATTTGGCACTGAGCAAGCTTGATGTTGATTGATAAAATCCATAATGCCTTGTTTGACTGGGTCACGATTTCCATGAACTTATGGGTGGAATAATATATTGAATATGTATTTATGATCTATGGATTTAGAGACTTAATTTCATGTTTTAATGATAACTTTGTACAATTGGAATAAAGGGATGGGATACACAAGTTTGTGGCATGGGGTGCCTATTAAGATGATGTTGATTGGAGGGGAGGATTGAGGTTTTGATTGTGGAATGGGGTGATGGTTATGATAATGATATTGGAATGGGATGTAAAATGTGATATTATATATTTTTTATAGATTATAGAACTTAGTCTGATAGACTAGGTTGATTAAGGCTTTCTCATTGTTGTTATGAAATCTAAAATGCTTATTTGATGGTCGTTGTACTATTTTTTTATATTATCATTTTCTAAATATGGAAAGTATTTTGATGTTATCCACAGTGAGTGCATATTTTATATGGTAGTTTTGGATAATTACTAGAGTACATGGATTGTTATAATATGATAAATTAATTAATGAAAGAATAAGGTTGGTTATTGATGCTTGATTTATGATGATGAAATACTTGAGAATACAAGAAAAAAATAATAGTATTGTTCGCACCTATCCTGTAAGATTAAAATGATAATATTGTAAGTGATAATGTCCATGATTGACTAATGATTAATTAATTAATTAAATAAATAAAATTAATATTTATTCTTGTTTGATTTTTATATGTATTCCTTATCAGTGGAAGTCAAGAGACCCATGCGATGTTATTAAAAGATGGGTCTATGGAAAGGATGTTTTCCATAGTGTAGTAGTGAGACTTATATATATAATGTATGTTATGTAATTTCATATTCTACCCAACCCATTTTCATAGGGAAACTAGAACCCTGTGGAATATGGGAGGGTGTTTTCCCCAACATCTAGGTTAGCAAGGAAAAAATGGCTAACTATCCCCTCTAACCTCGCTCTCTTCTCCTGGTAGTGTTATTTTATGTTATGCACGCGGATTATCTTTCCTGATATATGTGTATAGAGGGATGTAATGGATTGTAGTTATTCTCACAAACATATATCTTCAGATATAGTATCCTTTATATTATTATCAATATGTAGTGTAGGGGATGTGATGTTTTGAGGTGTAATACTTTATTTATGGGATGTGGTACCTTCTGTAAACTACTCAGTTACTAAGATGTGGTTGGAATGATATGATGATGTGATGCATGGGGTGCATGAATTATCATAGGTGTCTTTAATATGGATTAATTTATACCAGGTGTCTTTGGGATGGTTTTGGAGATAGATGGATCAAGACATATGACATTGAGGTAGAGTGGAAACCCAATGGGAAAGTGGTAGTGGGTTACCCTTTTTTATTATATTATATATTCTATAGTATGAGATACTTTGTGAGAGATATTCATAGTGAGGTTTGAAACTTAGTGTACTTATTTAGGTGATGAGTTATTTTAATTTGTATACTCACTAGGATTTAGTATGCTTATTTCAAATTTTACATGAGAGGTTGAAGGGAGGATCCTAATGAGTATACATGTTATTCTCACCCTACATAAATATAAACTAATTTTCAGGTCATTAGGAGCTATTTGATGATCGAGCTAGACTTTTCTAGTTCAATGAGATATATAAGAGCTATTGGAGCTTTATGGTCACTACCAAGGATCTATTTTAGCACATGAGCCTCAGCCTAGTTGGTGAGGACTTCTTAAGTGCATCCAGGAAACCCAAGATCAAATCTAGGTGTAGGCTAATTTATGGGGGTATTATAGTAGTATTGTAGTAGTAATGTAGCAAGAACTGTGCAGTATTGTAGCAGGTATTGTAGTGGGAACTGTAGCAGGCAATGTTTGGCACTATAGTAGCTGGGAATATTCCCTCGTTTGGGAATTCGGGCCACTGATTTGGTCCCCGAGTCCTTTAAGGCCTTCGGGCCACCTAGGGCTTCGAGTCAGTAAGGCCTTAGGGCCACCTCAAGGCCTTCGGTTCACCTTAAATGCAGATGTAAACCAGACAACCTACAAGGAACAAGATTTAGAAGGAGGATGAGCAAGTAGCTTTCACCATAGTAGAAGCTAAACGGATTCCAAGATGAGAAGGTATGGCACCTTCCATCGAGACAATCATGTGCATGCATGGGAAAGCCTAGCCGAACATCCATGCGAAGGTGGAGAGATGATTTCATGTTGAAGATACTGGGGAGGAGTAGTTCCAAGTAGTTAGTCTGGGTTTTATGTAATTTTTGAATCCTACGGGCAATGAATTCCTATATGGCCTACAGGCCATGTAATACTTATGCCTACAGTCCTTGTAAGGGTTCTACATCACCCTTTGAAAGGTTGATTATAAAAAATCAATAAAAAATAAAGTCTTTCAGGCCATTGGAGGAGGATCTATTTTAATTTTTTAAGTTATTTTCGTTGTATTTCATTCTATTCATATCATGTATTGGGACTACTTATTCTTTAGTTCTGAGAAGGATTTTTTTGGTGGTTCTTTCTATCTTATCTCTCATTTCTCTTATCTTAAATTGTAATGTCTCCCATATGATTGTATTATATAACCTTGGTTCTTTTTAGTAACACATGGCCTATTAAAGGTGTGAATTGAGCATTGTTATCTACCTTCTATCATTTTTATCCTAGGAAGGGTGCCTTTGGGGGGTGGGGTCATGACACATTCATTCCCTCGCTAACATAGATGTTGAGTAAAACACCTAGAACCCAAAACATTTATTCTTGTATAAGGTTATATGAATCAAGTGGTTGTACGTAAGAAATTTCAAGAAAATACAATATATAGAATAGCCACACATGACACCAACCCAAGGGTTCATACAAAAGAGCACTAAAAATACCCAAAATGGTCACCATGCTACCACCACCATAATTAATAATCATTTCCAACACTATACAATAAACCAACCCCACCTCTCTACAAAATACAACCACATAATCATCAATAACTTTTAATTTAAAAATGTCATTTATTTTTTTTAGGATTTACTATTTTACCAACCACATTATATTAATTATTCTATTCACTTATCCGTGTTTATTGTTAAATCATTCATTAGCCATCATCCTCAATTATCTCAACCAACAACTATTCATTTCAGTCATTAAATTTTTATTAACATCCCATTTTTTATTCAATTTCATATCATAACCCTTTATCATATTAATTAGTACCGACCATATTCCATACCACCATGTAACTATGACACATCCCCACATCAACCAAACACAACACCACAACAATCACCACATGATTCAATGCTAACATCCACTACTCAACCCAAAATGACAACCGCAACACCCATTCACTAATATCTTCAAAAAGGACATAAATCCATACTCTATAAAAATTTAGCATCACCCCTCCAATTTCCACTACAACAGACTCACCATATCAATACTTTAACTCTATCCAAAACAACACACTAACAATAACACACAATTACAAAAATATAAAAAAGGCATACTTTTAGAAAAAACACTCAATTTCAAAAACAAAACACTTTAATAATTCCCCATTTAAAATATTCCTTCATATTAATTCTACTTCTCTTACATGAGTGGCATCAAATCAATAAAAAAATTCACACAACCATCTTATTACCATTTTAAGTGATTACAATTTTACGAAAGGTGATTAAATCACTATAATAACAATAAATTCTAAAAAGGATAATCATCTATAAAAAATCAAAAAAATTACTAATAACATGAATTTAGATAAATCTCATGTGATCCACCTTTCCCCTCGTTAATTTTATTAGTTTAAATATTATCTTTCTTAGTTTAATCCACACCATCCACCAAATAAATAACAAAATCATGATACTTCACAATCTCACATAGATAAAAAATAAGTGTTGAATCACGTACCTCAACCAAAGCCTCAATAATTCATTGAATAGAAATGGGGTGAGGGAGAATATCATGAATCCAATAAATTATGATTAAACCATTAAGATAGATCACATAAACCTCCATCAAAACCAATTTCAAATACCAAAAAAGGGAATTCATTCCACTTTCACAGCCTCTTTAAGAAAAAAGATAGGGAAACCAAACCTATAGTGACCCATGCTTAACATACATGGATATTGCATAATTTTAGATGAATATTTTGTACATTACAAAAATACATGTTTGAGAACCATAATAGTTTAGTGTCTTTGGAAAATTAGAAATAAAATCTTCTATCCTGGTGAAAGATCTTCAACATCTCCTATAAACATATCCACCTTTAGCGATCCTACATAAAACATTTCTTTATAATCTAGGGAAAATGAGAATAAGAAATGGGTGAGATCAAATTCTTAGTAAGGGTAAATAAAGAAGATATATAAGTATAATTATGATCATAAGGGCATGAGAGAATGATCATGAAAATAGAAGATCATTCCTGGTATATCAAAGATCATATACATGAATCATGGAAGTTCATAAGACATGAATCATAATGAAATAAAGAACATAATTTATAAAATCATAACATATAGATAAAACATGAGATTAAGGAAGACACATAAGAATATAATATGATTTACATATTATCCAAGTCATTTCTATCAATACCATTTTTGTTGTATGGGTTCACTCTCCATACCATCTTGGTAGTCATGGTTCACTCCCATGGACATCTCAGTATCATGATTTTACTTCTCATACCATCTTGGTAGTCATGGTTCACTCCCGTGGTCATCTTAGTAGCATGAGTTCACTCCTCAAGCCATCTCGGTAGTCATAGTTCACTACCATGGCCATATTAGTAGTCAAGGTTTACTCCTAAGACGATATTAGTCTATATCAAGAGATATAAATCTTTACCCAATGCATAGTAGGAAGATATAGGTCTCACCCATCTCAATGTTAAATCATACATACATGTGCCACAAAATAATAAACAATAATTTCTTAACCCATGAAATTAAATGGGTATCATAAACATGTAAACATATCACAACCTATGGAAAATATATAGGTTTCATGATCATTTCATCAAAATCATAACTCAAGAAAAATAAACTGATTTCATAAACATATAACCAATGAAATAGAAACAGATTTCATAAACATAAAACCTGTGAAACAGAAACAAGTGTCATAAATACCATGACATTAAGCATAACACATTCATAGAAAGGATGTGAATGGAACCTCTATATCATTTCATAGAAGGGAATGAGTAACATCAATGTATGTCATCTTATATAGAAAATAATTTTTAAATATCTTTCAAAAACATTTCTTGAGTAAAATATCCTTTCTTCTTTGAAAAATCCTTTTTAATACATAAAATCATTCGATTATAATTTTCATAGAAAATAACTTTAAAATTTATAAAGAATACTTTAAATCATTTTAAAACCTTTTTCTATGAAAAATTATTAAATAATATTCAAAAAAATTAAATTTTTTTTTAAACAATTTTAAAACTTATAAATAAATCTTCAAAAAGTTTTGAAAATCATTTCTTTAAAAATACTTTGAAAACTTATAAATAATGCTTGATTTTTTTTGGAAACTATTTTACTTAAAAATACTTTTAAAACTTATAAATAGAGATTTAAAACGTTTTGAAATCCATTTTCTTTAAAAACTTATAAAATAAGATCCAAAATTTTTTGAAAACCATTTTCCTTGATAACTTGTAAAAGAAGTTTGAAAATATTTTGAAAAATATTTTCCTTGAAAACTTATAAAAGAAGTTTGAAAACGTTTTGAATACAATTTTCCTTTAAAATATATTTTTTAAAAAAATATTAAAAATAACCTTTAAACATGAAAAGAAAACTTCAAATTATTGATGATTGATAAATCTATACATGTCATACGAGATAAAAATAACATTCCTTTCTCATGGTAAAAATGATAGAAAATTTCCTTGTTCAGAAAGAGATAAGAAGATTCCTTTGAAAACATTGGTAAAAGAAATAAAGGGTAAAAATTTCTTTTATTTATTTGAGGATATTATTAGAATATTCTTAGAAACCATTTTTAGAAAACGTGGTTTTTAAAGAACACAGACTTCCAATCGAAGAGAGGGTAAAGTCGGGCTTTCTTAAAAACACTTTATTAACTATATTATGTACCAAATATTATAAAATGGTACCAATACATTAATATAAGATTAATAACTATAGGAGAAGAAAATTCATGAATTTATTGAGATATGGAACATAATATTTTGTCAAAGAAATCATAAATGTAAACAATCTCAAAAAGTTATGAGATTTTCTCAATAAAATCTTATAACTTGGTAACTTGGGATCATAATATCCATGCAAGAAATGTAAATTATGTGAATATTAAAATATCATGAAAATAATGATATTTTTTATAGAACATGTAAAATTTAAGTATATACACCTCGAAAAATATTTTAGGTGAATAACAAAACATGAGTCTCAAATAAGGCAAACTGAGACAAAACATTTTTAACGATTTGGTAACTTATGAAACATAAACCCCATGAATGAAATTTAATAAAAATTATATTTTAATACCCATAAATTTATGTATAATATACATATAATACAATCATGGGCATTACTTACACCACACAAAAGGAAGGAGTGGCAAACATAGCATGTATCTCACAAGAATAAAAAGTTAGATGAAATCCCATTACTATGTGTCTTGGCTCCCTTAGTACTCATACAAGATTCCTATATAATAAATATAATTTTTTTATCCATATTTTAAATATTTATATTATTATACATAATACCATATGTGGTTTTATTATGACCTTATATTACCCTCTTGTTAACGATTTTATGTTAAGGTTTCACTTCGGGTAATATTACCTCTTTTATTAGCATGTGTCTTAATTTGTTATATCATTGATCTTAATACTTATATCATGATTTCAAGAATTTAAATAATAATATAAATATATCCTATATCTATTATATTTATATTATAATAATCTATATCATAAAAAAGTATTAAATGGAATACACCGTTCCTAGAGACGGTAAGTCGTACGTACGGATGAATGTTGTTTCTGTTTTAATTATTGTATTGAAATAAAGAAATATAATTATATACAATTATATATATATATATCATTATTAAAATATATTTATGATATCATATATATCTTATATATTCATTAAAACCATCCTTAATACAATCCATGTAGTGTATGAACGAATCATATCGTTTTGAGGGGGGTAGTCCACACTTCCTCAAATGAAATTATTGTATTAACACCAAATAAAAATTAAAAGATATGTGTTATAAAATAAATAAATAATATTAAATAAATAATAAATATAATATATGACATATATAAACATATTTTTTATCATAATGGCCACCATGGTAGGTGGTAATGAAAAAATGAACAATCATCATTTTGTGAGGCAGTAGTTCTTCGTACACATAAACAATATGTCTGTTACCCATTAGATGGAGGTGTGTGTAAGTTTAGGTCATACCATTAGAATAAAAACATCATAGTATATTTATTATACTTTTGTTTTTATACAATAATGTAATAAATTTAGTGGAGGGGATGGGTAAGAAAAATAATGAAAGGAGATTGAGAGCAAATGTTACCTCTTAATCAAGTTACTCCTTTTGGTTTGTACCAAAAGGATTCATTGAGATGCCTTATACCCAATTTAAGGCTTCTAATAGGAAGGTAGGTAATTTTGGAGCTTATTTGAGTATATTTTGGTCAATATAAGGAGATTTAGAGGTGTGAGTAAGTGGGTATAGTTTCCGGCCTTTTATAGGGAAGGGAAAGGACTCACTTGGAATGTTTTTAGAAACAAGTTAGGTGTACACATGTTCATACATAAAAAAACTCATAACAAACAAAAAACTAAAGACTTTAAGGTTTTTGGAAGAACTATGGATATAAAATGGGTTTTGGACAAGTGTATATATCATTTGGGCCCTTAAATTTATTATTTTGTCCCAAATTAATCTTAATTTGGCCTTAATCGCTAGGATTAATTTTAATCACTTTTACTAATCATTTTGGTCAAAAATAAACATGATATATGTATAATATAAATATTATACTTATTAAAATTGTTTATTTAGGTTTTTTTAAATTCAATTCAAAAAATTTAAAATTTAAAATTAATGTTAATCCTGCAGACGGGATGAAGTTACTGGTTTTTAAAGTAGAAAGAAGTTCAAAAGTTTATTAAGATTTTATATTCAATTTAAAAGTTAAATTGATTATAATTAGTTACATTGTATTAATATATTTAATATTTATCTAATTTTACCTTAAAAATTTTCTAATATCATTTAACATTAATAATTAATTAAAAATAGTCACTTTTTAACTAAAAGAGAGTATATTTCACTATTCATAAAAAAGATGTTTCTCAGAAAAATCCCAAAAATTCACACAAAGAAAATTTATATGTTATGAATTCAAAAATGAATTTTATTATATAAAATTAAATTTCTAAATGTGTATAAAATTAATTTTATTATTTTTCATATAAAAACATTAAAAGTGATTCATTCAAGAAAACAGTATTTTTAAACTTAAAATGATTTTACCAAAAATCATATCATTAATTATAAATATGTTTTATTTATAAAAAAAATTATAAAAAATATTTGAGAAGTATTTATTAATATTCATATTACTATGTTTTAACAATTCAGTTATAACTATCTTATTTAAATAATTATAACAAAAAATAATGTTTTGTAGAAACTCGATACTGCATGTAACATAAGCCAAGTTGATGTTTCATGTGAAAGAAATTTTTGAATTATTTAATTAAAATAAATAAATAAAACTTTAATTTATTAGGGTAAAACATATTTGTAACCATAATAATATTTCCTTTAATATTCAATTAGTTTTGATATTCATTTATAATTATTTGGTAACCTCTGAATTCATATTATATTGTATAAACTATATATTTTCATAAATTAGTTAATATTATTCATAAAATCTAATTTAATATCATGTTTTTATCTTATTATATTAAATAATAATTTTTTAATAATATATTATTATTCGGTAAACCTCGGTGTTGCGTGTTATGTAAGTCGTCGAGGAAAGTCATTATTGCGTATAACACAAGATAACCTCGGTGTTCTATGTAGAGCATGACAAAGTTTATGTTGTTTTTAGTGAAAAATTAACTTGTAATTTCATATAATGCAATACAAACATATTTCCTTAATATAAAATGAACTATCTTTAGTTTTTCATGAAATTAAAAATATCAAAAAGTTTAAATTAATTCTGGAAAAAATCAAAAAATATCGGGGTGTTACAAAACCCAAGATAAGAGAAAATCACCTTGGATAACAAAGAGGATAATATCCTAAATTTTAGGGAAAAGATAATTGAAGTTGATCACATATACCCAAAAACATATCACTAGCTAAATAGGGTCTGAGAGATATGAGTAATATGGAACCAAATAAAGGGGAACCCTGAATTTAAAAACACAAATGTATGGAATCATGTCACAATTATTCCAAGAATTTATCCTTTTCTAAAACTCAATAAAACCTCTTAAATTCCATATATATGAGGGAGGTAATGATTTAATGATAATAACTGAGTTGTGACATCTAAATTTTCAAAAATCGTGACATAGAACTTACAATGGAAAGGTGGATTATTCTCTTACATATCAAGTTTTTCAAATTCTAAAACTTATGATTGATAATACCCATATCAATAATAAAATATGATTCAATCCAAAATCAATATTTTAACTTCTATAGAAAAGGGATATCTCTTACATATTCAAATATTTACTCTTATGAATTCAAGGTTTTTCTCTTATGCATTATAATGGAGACTTGTGTGTATTGAAAATTCATTAAAGGAAAGGTTCACATTGTGATATATAATATCCTTCTACATGATACATAATATATTAATGGTGCGTAATATTTTCAATTATCACATAAGATATTCCCCATAGATATAAATTTGATACATAATATATTTTTCCAATAAATAATATATTCTTAAAATATGTAAAATTATTTCCTTATCTAAAAAACCCAATACGTAATATATTTTCTCATATGTAATATAATTTTCACATGTATGGTTTTTTACTTTATACAAAAAACAAATACATGATATATTTTCTTCAATGTGTAATATAATTCAGATGTGTAATATTTTTTCCTTCAATTAAAATTAATACATAAGGATTTTTGTTACTCTCTTATGTATGAGTTAACCCATACATAAGGGTTTTTTTCTTTTTTAGGTAAATTAAACATAAAGTTATAGATCTATTCTAGTAATATATTATGATTGATAATTCCCCTATAAGTTTTAAAATATGATCTTTCTAATAATATCTTCATGCATAAGGGTTACTCTAAAATTTTCCAAAAATTGAGTGAGATATAATGACACACCATACTATAGAGATATCATATTCTAGGTAAAATAGAATCTTTAGCGACACCTGTTTTACAACAACCTTCTCTTGAAACCTTAAACACTAAACGACACAAAGTAATATCATTAAAAGGTTGTATTTGTTGCATATTACTAGCATGAATATCTCTCCCAACCAAATTGGATTCATTTTAGGAAGGATAATATAATATTGTCTATACTTAGAATCAGAAGGACTTAATTTACTTTATAAAAAGTAAAATCAAGGGAATATTTCTTTAAAAATGGATATTTCTAAGTAATTTTAAACTTTGAGCTGAAACTTCATCATATTAGTTCTGAGAAAGTATGGATTCTCAGTTATATTTATTATAATGATTCACACTTTAATTATTAGTTCTAGTTTATCTGACTTTTTGAATGATACACTCAAATTTTATTTTAGTTTCTTAAGAGGGTTTATATAATATTTTCCCATATCCACACTACTAATTTCAATTATTATATATTACCTCTATATATTTCTCTTAAGAGTTTTGGATCAGGGAAAAATTCATCCAATTATGGATTTTGGGAATATCAAAACTCCAAAAAACCTGATATATATTAATGAAATTTTACTTCTTAGTGAATTTGATGATATATCCTTGAAATATATCGAATATATCTTCATTATCTAGGAGTATGTATCAGGTTATTCTATTTCTTAGGACAAAACTATTCTTATTTTTTGTAGAGGAATTTTTTATTGCAAGAAGAGATGCATTATTAATATTTTAAAGGTTAAGAAAGGGTAGATCCTTTCACTATTTTAGGACACACTTCTTAAAATGAATTATTAAGGATAGATAGATTTAAGGTATTTATATCAATATCACCTCAAAACTTAGTTCCTAGAATGGTAAAAACCTTTCTCTAGCTGAGATAATCTTCGTAGTCAATTATTTTTTTTAATAGGTAGGGGTATGCCCTACTTTTTATTCAACCAAATAAAACCTGTTATTATACTATGAAGAGGGAACCTATTAAATGTTCCACACACCTAGTGGGTATGAAACTCCAAGAAAAAAACTGACCCATAGGTCCAAATCTGGCCTAAAGTCCCTAGCCCTTTTTTAGGTCATCCTTATGCCCACCATCCATCAGGACCACCAAAAACTATCACAGTACATATTTTCTACACCCACCTCCCATCATGACCAACTGGTACATCTAATTTTTTTTACCACCACCCATCATGAAAAACTCCCTCAAATACTTTTATATTCCCACCGCCTATCTATACTACAAATAGTCATCGAATCTTTCTACTTTCATGCTCATAGTTCCTTCACTGAAGTCTACTGATGCCACCATGAAATGTATCCAAACCCCCAACAAAATCACCCATCAGTATCGGTCCCACGCACCCTACTCCACTAGATCATCACCTCTATAGTGATCTATATCCATAGCTAGTCAATCATTACTCACGATTCCATCACACTGAACCACCAAGGAATCCACAAAATTGGGGTCATACGGATTGGATCTTGGAGTGATGCAGAATTTTAGGGATGGCTAAACCACTAGACCAAGACCCAAAATGTAGTCTTATTAAATTCTGTAATTACCTAAAATTTTGTGTATTCTTCTTACCTATACAAATGGAAGAGGGTAATACTTAAAATATTAGACACATAAATCATGAACTTCTTCTGGAAAATATGTGTGCATAAAATGAAATCAAAAAATGTTTCTTAGAAGAAGTATGTTCAGCCTTAGGACCTAAAAATTATTGGTATCAAAAGCATTAATGTTTTAAATTGGGATTTTTTTTATAAGTCATACTTGTAATCTCCTTTGAATCAAAAATGAATCTTCTATATTTATTATAGGAAGACTCATTGATAAACTTAAAAATGGAATTAAATCTTTATTACATTCTCTATGTGGCTTGTAGTTAGAGAGTAATATGACGAGGTCATGTTTTACTCATAATGGTTTCCTTCAAGGTCATGAAATATCAATTTAAGGAATACCATATGGATAAACACCATAATTTCATAAATATTTTTAGTTCCCTTAGATATGACCAAAATGGATATATATGAAATCCTCAATGAATTTTAATCGGTCAAGAATTTTCTTCCTAAGGACATCAAGTAGTAGGTTAACACTTTTGAATTTATGAAGCAAGATAAAGTCTTCTAATTCCCATCCAATAGTTATTCTAAATACAAACCTTAATTATAGGAAATATTTTTTTACTGATGACATGCCACCTCAATAGATGAAACACTTTCAAGAAATATTAATTAAAACTTTTCATATATTGTTCCTTTGGAAACTATGGAAGATAGGATCCCAAATAATGATAAGTTGTAAATTTTAGGACATTTGGTGGATTTAATTTTATCAGTTTATTTTTAGAATACTAATACATGTCAAAATATCTTCCATGAGTATAACTTTGCTAAGAAAATTTTGTTTCATCTTACACAATTATTCTAGTGCACTCTCCAAACCAACTATGACCTAAAATCATTGATGGGTTGTGTTTTAATAAAAGTCTAAGTGAGAAATTGACTAACCTACAATGCATTACAATTGCCTCCTCCTACAATAATTTTAGGGAAGGGAATTACATAAATTTTGGTAGATAGAGGTGGAAATTAAAAGAAATTATGGTTGTAATTTTATATGGCATTTAGGGGTCCTCTAAAATAAAAATTGTTTTCATGCATAATATAATGGGGTATCTTACCAACAATAAAATCATGGATGTTAGTGGAGTATCAAGGAATCCCATTCATACAAAATAAATAATATGTATTCCATCAATCCCATCATAGATCAAGGTTAATATACAGAGATAAAGAGAGAATATATAGATCCACTAGTTCTAGAAGGATGTGGTAGCATCTTCAAAAATAGTTGATGTGATGCCTCAACCTTGGGCCACTCGATAGTTCTAGGGACATGGTAACACCATGGACTCAAGCGCACCCCCCCATATTTCAGAGGCTTCAGACTAATGGTAAGGTCCTAAAACATGCATTGGGGAGACTATACCCTCGATATTGAAATAATAAATAATAGTAAATAATCAAACAACATCTATATCAAAGTGCATAGAATAAATCAACACATCCAATATCATACATGTTATTGTCATAAAAAACATACATTTATCTCCCACTAGGTCGATCCCAAATAAAAAATAAATAAAAGACCAAAAATATGAACATTGAATCATCTACCAACCCTAATACTCATCCTAATATATTGATACCTTCGATTTATCCCATCCTTGTCCTTATCATATCTTGTGATCTCACTTAAAAGAAAACATAAGTTCTACATGTTCACCAGAGTTCCCATGCAGGGTGTGAGCACATAACTCGGTAGAGTCCCACCAAACACACATAATATACACTATCATATTTTTTTGTATTCATGAGGAGAATAAATACACTAATAAATGTGTATTGTAGGTCATTGTGTGATAACCAGGCCACCATAACACCCGATGTGGTACACACACCTGTTAAGAAACTATATGCTAACAGTGCCACCATGATGCCTAACCATACCTGCTTCAATGCCATTTAGAAATCTATTTTCCACCTCATCTGATTCCACCATAATTTATTCCCATATTGTACTTGAAGAATCAAGTTTGGATGATGACCACACCTCAACCCAATATCTAAAGATATGTGTCATGGTCACACATCTATATATCATCTTACTTCATCATCACTCAATGAAGGGTCCATTGATAATGTATCATATCACATCATGAATCTGCCCTCTCTCTTAGGGTGGTCCACTACCATGACCCAATCCACTCCTAATAAGTTTCTAATCCACATCTCATAAAACAACATGAACCTATCCCCTAGGTGGTCATCAACCCAAGCCTACTCATGGAAAAGTCTAATATTTTCATCATGAAACATGCAACAGTCCATCCCTCTAAGGGAGTTTCTCATCCCAATAAACTCATGGAAAGGTCTACTATATGACCCAAGACTACTCAAAGAAAGGTCCTTGAACCAATCCTACTCTAGGAACACTCAATATCCATAACCCAAGACTTCTCACTCAAGGAAAGGTTAATCTTTAGTATCGCTCTCCCCCACTGGGTTCATCACCTATAAAAATGTGTGTATCATAAATATTAAATCTATAATATTATATGGATCACCATATAATCTCATGGAACAAGTTTTATGAGACCTTTCCCCTGATCTCAAAAAATTCTTACCTCACCCATCAGGGAATCTGTTGGGTCCTTCAGACCGTACGTAGTCACTTCCCATCGATACCACCTTAATATCATCACCAAGAATTAGGAAAAATTATTAAAGGTTCATTTGGACCCATACCTTACATTCTGGTCTAAAAACACCAAAACTCTCATCACTCTAGGTCTCTCTACCCAAATACCATCCCAATCTAACACACTCCACCTAACCCTATCCTCAACAAGAGGGTTCCAATTCTTGTCTAAAACCCCCTTGGAATCACAACGTCAAATCTTGAACAGCTCCCATAACCCTCACTTGGATATCATCACACTTATCCAAAAATAAATCCCTTAGCATGTGACCGAATATAAACCCCTCTCTATCCCATACACTAAGTCTAGGAGGAATTTTTCTAATTACCTCACACACTAATAGTCTCCTCCTTCCACAAGAGGGAGTTCTTTCCAACTCAAGAGACATGCAACTATTTCTCCCATCGTTAATCAGTCGCAAGCCTACCATGCATACCTGAATATCCATAGGTAACCCATCCTAGGTTATCCCACATCTCATATTTTATCCCTATACCTCTTAGAGTTCTCTCTCTATTTCAACCAAATTTGTTTCCCCTTGGTGACATAGTTGTTAGACGATCCCAAATTACACAAAGTGATAATGAGAACATTGTCTAATCCTATGAGGCTTAATTCCACCCTATCATCTCACCTAAGGAATCTACCTGTATTTATAACTTGTTCTCAAATCCATGAAATTATATAGGCATTCATGCTCATAAATAGACATGTATATAAAATTTAAACATAGTGTTTACCTTCCTAGAACAAGGAGTTATCCCCTCTCTATGATTCTTCAAGCCTCGTCTAAGCCCATCATGACTTCTCCACACTCCCACGTACCTTCCTCATTCCATGTAACATAAATAATCAAATATAAAAATCATAATTAATTATTTAATTAAATTAAAAATAGTAATAATCTTTTAAATACTCTTTGGGTGCTCCCGTCACACTAAAATAGTGTCCAACTACCCATATAATTTCTTTTCCATGCCCCCAGCACCACCCTAACCAAAATCCCTATCATGAAATGCCTGGTTAATTACCAAATTATTACAATGTAGGAAAACCATAAAGAAAATTCATTGGTATCATACTTCCATCAAAACAATCTGTGATAGTGTGAAAAAAAATCCTTAAGATGCCCTTTAGCCACTACGCATGAAATCACCATCAATTGTGGATTATTTTAGCTTAATATGGATAAATGTTCCTAAAAAACCTACCCAAACATCATCTAAAATTATTAATTAAGTAAAAAAATAATAAAAAATATTAAAATGGATAAACATAACTAATATCATCACTATAACGCACCTAGAATCACCTAGGATCAAGTGGGGAAGAGGGGAGGAAGAAGGGAGGCACTGGACAAATGGACTTCTTTATGTGCACCTATTCAACCAAAAACAAGGGTAATCCATATATAGAAATATCATCCATACCCTAATTTAAAAAAATCCCTACACACCATTCATAGAATGAACCCAAGATTCACCCCGTGATCTATTTGAGGTAGATGGGTCCTCCCCTCAACCAAACGTCATTCATGTCGTGAACTATGGTTCAATTCATGGAGACCTTAGGGTAGAGGATTGTACCCCTCGTCCATCACCATTCACGGAATGAACCCAAACATTCATAGTGTGAATGTCTATAACATTTTAATTTATTCCTATAGGGTCCCCCGACCATTCTCTGGTGTCCACCTAAGCACTGAGTACATTATCTAGGCCTCAAACCACATCTAAACTAGTTATTTTGAGACATCTAAACCCTAATATTACCAATATTATCCCCAATTCCATATAGGGACCCTTAATAGGAAAAAAATTCAACAAACCTTAATAATTCACAAGTCATAATGACACGGTTCATTATATATTCCCCCTCCAAAATTATTCTTGTCCTTGAGAATCTATTGTATTCCTCTAGCCATCTTTATTTCCCTTATTTGGTTTCCAATTTACTAAGAACCCATCATGCTTCATCTCTAAATTCCAAACATGCTTCTATTGTGCAAATATGGACACTGAAGTGCACTACTCACCAAGGATCGAGATACCCACTCATCATTAATTATAACACTGAGATAGAACTCACTATACCCATATATCTTGAGACACCATGGTGTCTTCGCCTAACTCATTTCGAATCTTATTGTGTTCCCCACCATAAAAATACACTCATGAAGGCTGATGTCAAACCATAGTACTCCTCACCATAGGAATAACCTATAAAATGCTCTTTTAGTGTTCCATTGACTTTCTAACCATTTTATGAACAATTATCTTAGTGTGGTTACCACCTAACCACATGAAACTCATAAAAAACACCCGTCGAACCTCCTATGGCTAAATTCTCCCAAAAACTATTGACTATTTCCATTGATGCACTACCAAACCACTTATCCCAATCATGATGTATTCAGACCTGGAGGAATCATAATATCATCTAATCATGCACACTGAAATCTAAACCCAACTTCTAGTGTAATTCTATGGTTAGATTAACAGCCACTTGCTCCAACTACCATTATCTCACCTCAAGCACTAGCACACCTCCAGTCCAACTTAATCTCAAACCACACCAACTCCACTCTGAGCTCAATTCAAATGCACTAAATCAAACTGAAATCACATATGAATATCAATTTTGGTATTACTAAGGAAGCATGTCATTTCTGATCCACCCACACACTGGCATCCAACGTCATCTCTATCATCCACCAACTGGTCTCACCACAACCATGACCATTTTGAAATTAGGTTCATTCAACTATAATTGGTACGATTCTCCTAACCATATGTGTATCATTATCATCATCCACTAAACCCAAACACTAACCTCCACAACCCACTTCATCCATCACCAAATATAGTGATTGTAAGTGACTAACCTACGTATCTATAAACATTAACATGAAACGTTCACCACCCCCCACTCTACACACACTGGGGAATCTTCCACTCCCATAAAAAATATCTAATGGTTCTCTCCCCACCATATAGATTCCCTTACACTGCTCCTCTAAAACCAACCCAATTGAGTCTAATTAGCATGCCTCCATAAAAAATCCCATGATAAGGAACAAAACCTTGATTCATTACACCTGCTCGTATATCACCATCGGCTGACCATTGTAGAAATTCATGGGTTCATCCATAACCTATAAAATTCTCAAGAAACCCACACATAACTCATTCATTGATTTGAAACTCAACTAGTACCACAGTTACCCAGTGCACGCATACCCCCCACACACTAAGACTTTCCCCAAAAGTTCCCTCCTATAATCACTCTCCTCCTCTAAGGAATATTGGTCTTCCTATGACCCCATCATAGGCTCTTACCCACTATCTATCCTAATTTCAAACAAACCTAATGGATGAATGATCCCATACAACCCAATCACAAAACCAGACCCATAATCCCATGAGTCACATCCCATCAAACGTGGATAACTTGCCTAACCCGCTGATGTTCCAAGAGAAAAAAAAATAATAATAAATCATAATCTCAAAAATCCAAGTGTGTCACATGAGGTGGAATCATAAAAATGTAACATCGAATACCAAGAATAACAATATCATGCCCCTGGTAACATGGAATTTCTATTAGGAAAGGTGTTTGAGATGAACCAGTATGATATTTATCACATGCTCTGACATATTCCTATACCACCTATTTACTATCTCCCCAAATCATAAAAAAACAATACTTTGATACCAATTTATTATGCCTCAACCATGGTTCACTCGACAATTATTTAGGTGAGGACTTTGTATATCCTCAAGTATGCCTCTATATATGCCATAGGCTTCCAACTAGTAGTGAGGGACTAAAACATTAATTAGGGAGACTATATCCTAGATATCACATCAATAAATAATAGTAAATAACCAAACAACATCTACATTCAATTGTGTAAAATAAATCAACACATCCAATATCATATACAATGATATCATATAAAGAATACACTGATCTCCCACTATTCCAATCTCAAATAAAAAATATACAAAAGACAAAAAATATAAACAATGGACCTACTATCATCCCCTATATCCATCCTAATCTCTTAATACCCTTGAGATCTCCCAACCCAATCTGCTACACATATTATTCACTAACATTAAAGAAAACAAAATATATTCAGGCACTCCAAAGTGCCCATGTAGGGTGTAAGCATATAACTTAGTAGGATCTCACAAACCACCCAAAATATACACCATCATATGTTTTTTGTATGTGTGGGTAAAGGAAATAAATAAATAAACATTATCATTGGATCATTATGTGATAACGAGGACACCACAACACCGAATCAATCATGATCTACCTAACCCTGGACTCAATAAGAGGGGTCCAATTCCTATCTAAAACCCCCTTAGCATCTCAATTACAAGTCACAAATAAATTCCTTGACCCTCAAATAGGTATAATCATACATATCCTAAAGGGGATTCATTGTCCCATCATCCAGAGGAAAAACCTCTCTGTAATATATTCAAATTCATAAAGGACTTATCCTACTCACCTTACACACCAAGACTCTCATATGGAATTAGGAGGGAGTTCCTAGTCACTTTTGAGACATACAGTCATCTCTCCCATATTTAATTGGCCTCAAGCCTCCCATGTCTATCTGACTATACCTAGGGAACCCATATTAGGCTATCCCACACCTCATCTCACATCCCAAAACTTTGTAGAGGTTTCTTCCCAATTCAACCAAATCCCTCATCCCTTAGAGGCATAGTATTCAGGTGATAAAAAATTACCCAATGTGTTAAAGAGTTCTTTTTCTAATCCCAAGAGGTGAAATTCCACCCCATAATCTCTCCTAATGACTTTACCAGTCCTTATTCCCCATTCCCAAACCCATGAAATTATGCAAGCATGCACGCTCATAAATATACATGTATATGAAATTTTTTCGTATGGTCCACCTGTAACAACCGCGAACCCAATAACCTGAAGCCAGTTTTTTACATTATTAAATTGGCATAATATAAAATGAATCTCATTCTGAAGGACTAAATAGTTTATTAGTCTTGGTAAACTATATATATACACGATTCTCATATTATATTTGAATACACAAATTACAACATAATTTTTTTCAAGAATAACATTATTCCCTCTAGAATGTCCTTGTATATCAATAATAGTACACTTCATGGATTCCTAGTAAAGGAAACAAAATAATGATGATCTCAAATGCTCAGTAAGGGTTATGTATAGTGAAATCTATCATGAATAAATAAGCATAATCAATATGGAAAGGTAAATAACTACACACACTTTCATTTAAATAACATGACTATCATAGTAATAAAAGGAATAATCAATATAGAAAGGTAAATAACTAAAAACACATTCTATTTAATCAATAAAATGAGGATGAATTGTATCTAGAGATGATATAATTATGAAAATATCATGGATAATAAGATAATGTGTAATTAATATGGAAAGTTAAATAACTGAAAACCCATGCCTCTAGAGATAATATCATTATGAAAATACATTGGATAATAATAACTGAATTATCAATGAAGAAAATTCTTAATTATTGGATATCATGTTCTCAGTCACATGATACCTCTATTATCAAGACCATTCATAAGATACTTTAAACTATAGATAGAAACCCATTTAATGTTATCTTACTAATTTTCCTCATGAGACTACTGATGCATTAAGATTCTATCTATAACTGGGACCCACCCATATCTATATTTCTAAATCATTCCTTATATATCTAATAATCTCTTTAATTCATGAATAATATTTGTTACTATTAAATATCCATATTAGATATGGAATACACATTATCAATATTTCTCCAGTCAATCAAATAAATTTCAAAGTAAAATATTGTATGTATGAATGAGTTATAGTTTAAGAAATAAGAATATTCATGATAAATAATATGTATATTTACAGGAAATTTAATGTTCAATGATCATATAAAAGTAAATAATTCAAGGGAAAGTTACTAACTACAAAAATGAATCAAGGAAGTGAGTTTCAATACTATCATTGGTAATAATAATAATAATGATGCATCCAAAGAAAGAATATGAATGGTATAAATAAAACATATCCCCAGAGGATTATATGTAAAATAAAGTGTTTTTATTTATGATGAATATAAATATGATAAAATTTTCTTTAGAAAAATTCTTGAGGAAAATATATTTTTCATTTTGAAAATAACCTTTTAAAACTCAAAGTTAACAAAACATTTTGAAAATAATTTTATATTAAAATAACCTTTGAAACATATTAAGGAATATTTAAAACATTGAGTGGTCATGATGGAAAGAAATCCCATAAATGTTGTAAATGTTAAAACAAAGATCCCTTTCCCTTTTTTGCTGAAATCTGAAAGGGAATTATTTATAAAATGACATGAAGATTCCTTTTAAGAAAATAAAAAGTAAAAAAATAGATAAAAATGTCTTTAATAAATAATTTTAAAAAGTTTGAAAACATTTTTTAAAAAAAATTAAAAAACATGGGTTTTTAAGAAAAATTATTTCTGCCTAAAGAGAAAAATAAAGTCATATTTTATTATAAACATTTTCCCAGTGATTTTAAGTACCAAAGAGTCGAAAAATGGTTCTATTAATTAAAATTTTTTATGAATAACCAAATGTGAAGAAAATATATTTATTTTAATATATAAATATGAAAAAATTCCCTCAAGGGATATGTAAACATAAACAATTATGAATGGTGATGATATTGAGAAATAAACCCTTATAAAGAACATAATGTTGAAGTGATAATAAATAAACAAATCAATTATGTGTTTCTAATGTGAATACACCTAAAACAACAAGAAAAAAATTTAATATAATAAAAATAAATTACACAAATAAAATTAGAGTATAAAAGACAATGAAGAAGTAATATAACCCAATGAAAATAAATTGATCTATGAAATTCATTACCACTTGGTATTTTTCAATTCATATTCCCTTAACTTAAGTAATTAAAATTGAAACATAAAATAACATTAATTATGAATGATTCATTTTATTATATTTAAAATAGAAATTTTTTATACTATATAAAATAAATTAGGTGCATAACATTACAATATGCCCCAATAAAGAAAAATTGGGATAAAGTCTCTTACCTTGAGTTTGACTGATCACCTACGTTATTTATCTTCCTAAATAATAAACTTATGTTAATTATTTACTTTATTAAGAAAATTTTTAAATTTCATTATTCCTTTTATTTAAATTATTACCATGTTATATAAAATTACTTAATCAATTAATATTACATTGGGTATTTTGATGATATTTGACTTATGTGTCAAGAATGACTTCGATAGGTTGATTATGAATGACTTCGATAGGTTGATTATTGCTCTAAGAGATCATTATTTCAACATATATAGAATAAAAATAATTAAATA
This sequence comes from Viscum album, assembly GCA_963277665.1. Classification (NCBI taxonomy): domain Eukaryota; kingdom Viridiplantae; phylum Streptophyta; class Magnoliopsida; order Santalales; family Viscaceae; genus Viscum; species Viscum album. The sequence goes on along the minus strand of OY728165.1, from coordinate 193,771,630 downwards.
TTTATTATATATATAAATAAATTATAATTTTAATACCAATAATTAAACATAGTTATGAGAAATTAAGTACGTTACGATCATGGAGATGGTAGGTCGTGTGTATGCATGAGTAACGTTTTCATTTTTCAATGATCATTATAGAATAGAGGTAAGTAATATTTTATATTTAAATAATTATGAAAATATAATAAACACAATATTATTTTTTTAAATATACTTATATATATCATATATTTGGTGTGGTGATGAATATATTGTCACATTACTTCATGAAGGTGGTAGTCTACACATACATGAACAATGTTATCATCTTTTAGTGAGTGAAAAGGGAAGAAAAAAATAATATATTGTCTTTTAATAATGATAAATATATCATTAATATAATAACTATTTCATGTATATAACATATATTCATTATCTTTATTCTTATTACCTTCTATGTAAAATCTTTTTGATAAATGAATCACATTGCTCCGTGAGGCAGTAGTCTACCGTACACATGAAAGATGTTATCATATCCCCTATGAAATGGAAAGTAAAAAAGTTATATATAAAATAATTAATCCATATATATAATTATTTTATAAATATAATATATTTACTTTATATCCATCATTATACCAAACTGTGAGATTTATTTATGGAAAATTTGTCACATCGGTTCGCAATGCAGTTGTTCGCCATACACACAAGGGAAGTTATCGTTTCATATTTGAGGTAAGAGGAGATGGATATAGGTAATGAATGTAAAATAATAACATCTAGATATATGATAGATAATATTATTATTATATAATCCTAAATAAATAATATTTTAAGGATGTGGAATAAGAAATAAAAAAATCATAGTTAGGAATTTTACCTATTCTCGGACCACCTCTTTAGGGTTATACCTAAAGTATTCCTAGAATGGATTTCTAACCAAACCAAGGATTCAAGGATGGGTTGATTGAAGTTGAGAAGTTATTTTGTTAGTTATTGGACAAATCAAAAGGTTTTTTAAGTCATAAATAAGAGAGTAAGGGTGGAATTTTATAAGTGAGGTGAGTGCCACACATTTAATTTTTGAAAATAAAAATGTTTACCCATGTTTTTTACATACCAAAAGGGTCAAAAATAGAGTATTACAGATCCTTATAAATTATAAGCTCAAAATATTTCTATAAAATATATTTTATACAAGTTTTATGTCATTTTAATCCTTATCATTTTAGTTTATCCCCCGTTAAACCCATTTTTACCTTAACTACGATAAATAATTTTTATTATTTTCACTATTCATTTTGGTCAAAAATTAATTTGAACTTATTATATAATATAAATTATTATGATAAAAAATATGGTATCCATTTTTTCAAATTTAATTCACATAAGAGGAAAATTTTTAATTTAAAATTAATCCTGCAGACATGATAAGAAAGAGGGTTTTCATGGAGAAAATGTTCAAAAGTTTACAAAGTTTGTATAACAAAATTCAATATAAAAAAATTAAAATGAACCAAATTTTATTAATAGATATATAATTTTACTAATTTTACTTTAAAACTAATTTAAAATATAATTTTACCTTATTAATTATTTAAACAAAAATTCATTTTTCAATAAAAATCAGTATTTTTCAATATTCATCAAAAATGAAAGAATTTAAAAAAATACCCTATGATAATTTTGGTATAATTATTTCAAAAATTAAGTTCATTTTATTAAAAAAAATATAAATATGTTAAAAATAAATTTTAAATTATGTTCACAAAGAACGACTAACCCGTCTTTTAAAAAAATTACAATTTTTTGGAAAAAAAATTATTTTTCTTTTAAATGATTCTTATTTTATTTCTAATAAATAAATAACCAGTGATTTTTTTTTAAAATTTTTAAACCACGTAATTTTAATAATTTAGTTATAACTATTCATACACTCTAATTTAACTAATATGTTATAACGGTATAAAATATTTTGGTAAGTTTAGACTCAAGGTTGCTTCTTCCACAAGCTATTGAAAAGAATTGATTTAAATAAATATATTCCATTGGTTGTTTAATCTCGGTGTTGCATTTAATGTATTTTATAAGATAAAATGTTCTTATTTTATAATTTTTTGTTGTTATATTTTCCCCACCTTTAATAAATTACATCCACACAATTTTACATTTTGCTCAGAAATCAATGGTTTGATATTTTAAAATTACTTTGTTGAAAACCTACATAATAAAAAGGTTTAATAAAAAACCTCCTAATAAAGTAGAAATATAAGTACAAATGTTATATGTAATGACACATAACTAGGTTTCTAATTAGGAGAAAATTGGTTTCATGTGAAGATATAGACATGGAAGAAAACATAAATAATTATAGTAAAAAATAGAGGTCATTGATCATAAAAATTGAATGATAAATTGAAATTTAAGAACCTAAAAACCATAAATATTTGATGATTTAAAAATTCCACTTGATTCATCAGATATTGAGGTAATAGGATAACCTTTTTTTCAATATCATTTTCCTAAAGATGAGTAATTCTTTTATTATATAAGAATATAAGGAAATATACTTACTTGATAAGTTTCTATTTTATAATCACAATTTCATAAATTTGTTATACTTTGATTAGTTTCCAATTCATCACTTACTCAAAGAAATAAATATCAAAAAATGAACTTTTCATGCCTAAAGCACTAAAATTTTCATTTTATTAACTATAAGATTCATAAAAGAGTGAAAATTCTTTCCATGTGTCTCTAACTATTTTCCAAAACCAATATTGTTAGCATAAGGTATACTATATAATACATTATTCTCTAAACCTCAAAAGTAACACCACCGTTTCATCATTAATTTTTATTTTTCCAATCATTTAAGTAAAATAAATGGCATATTAACCAGAACATCATGTAGGCCAGTAGTAGGTGTTAAACCCTTATTGTCCTTAAGTTGTGGATTCAAGATCCACAACCTTCGTCAAATGAAATGGTGTGTCCTTTTTCAAAAACTATATTAATATAATTCATATAATGTTCCCAAATTGCGATGACCCATAATTACTTATATGTCAAGATAGGATAAAACCTAAAGTTTATCAATACCTTTAAACTTATTCCAAAAAAATGTATGGTAATTATTTATTGAATATATTTTTCACTGAAACATATACTAAAACAATGGGTTTTATTTCCATAAATGTTTTCCAATAATATCCTTTATCATGTTATATTCCTATCACATAGACTTTAAAAATGAGTGTTTAAGACATTGAACTTATGATCAACCTTAAACTCATAAACACATGATGTTATCCATAAATGTTAAGTTAATTAATAAAAATGTGGTTTTAAAATTTAACATAATTCTTATATGTTTCATGATTCTTGTAACCAAAATTTCATTGGAAAAAATACTTTTATAATATAATTCAAGATTACCAATAAATACATCAACCATTTTATTTCAACATAGTTCCTTCCTTGTTCTATGAATTAACCTTTAGAAGGGGGGAATTGACTCGGATAAAAACCAAGTTCCCCATATTTAATATAATAAACTATAAATGGATCCCTAGCATGGAATTTATTTAATTTCATCTTAATCTTCATTTTTCCTCATCAATTCATTGATTTATTCCCATTATTCTATAAGTAAACCATTTCCACATTCCTTTTATAAACTTTATTACATTTATCTTTACACAATTCTGACATAAATAAAATTTATCCTTCTTCCCTCCATAGTCTCCACCACCTAAACTTTTAGATAAATTCATCCTCCTCTTCTTTGTTGAGTCTGAGAGTTGGTTAAGGTATAGGTTGTTTATCATATTTCGGGAAAAATAATTAGGCATAATCATGATATATTTTACTTGTATCATCATCCTATTTGGTTACTCATAGTCACTACATTTTCCTTTATATTCAATGTTAACATGATTTATTTAGGTTCTAGACATTGAATAAAATTAAAAGGCATAGTGTGAGAAAAATAATCATACTAGGGAAACCATATAATCATTTATAGGATGTCTAAATCATGAAAACTTATATTAAATATAATAAACCTTAGGTTTAACCTAGATATATCATTTTCATCATCTATTCAAATAATCCATAATGGTTTATAAGGAAAATGTGAATTATATAAAGCATATCCCCCAGGAGTGTCAAACTAGGTGCATTTTAAGGCTTGTTGTTGTGCACTAGGTGAAAATCAGGTCAAGACCAATGCGCCCTTTTCAAAGTTTTTACTCCTAGGTAAAAAATTTCTAGAACCATGTCCACTTGTAGTATCCATATAGGGATGTATTTCTATAAAAACCCACATAATATATTTCTCACCAAAACTTTAGTGTGTTCTTTCATACTTATCCTCAAATTATAAAATAGGGTTATGTTCCCTAATATATGTTATCCTAAATCTAGTTTCCAAGATTTCTACTAAACTTCCTCTAATACCAAATTTAATGAACCTAACACTAGTACACCAAATCTGGTATATTACTTTATTATATTGGCATAAGATACAAGGAATCACATCCTCAAGTACCAAATAGTTAGTAATCTTGGTAAACTAGATACATAAATGATTTCCAAATTTTAATTGAATACAAAAAATACAAAAAATGTTTTTCAAGAATAAAATAATTCCCTATTGAACATCCTTTCATATAAATCATAGTAAGATTCATGGATTCCTGGGAAAGGAAACAAAATAATGGTGAGATCAAATTCTCAATAAGGGTTAAGTGCAATAGAAGGTATCATGAAATAATTAGAATAATCAACATGGAAAGGTAAATAATTAAATATATATGACATTTAAATAACTTGAATGTAATGATAGATAAGGAATAATCAATATGGAAAGGTAAATAACTAAAAACACATGCCATTTAATCTATAAACTAATAATTAAATGTATCTATAGATGATATCATTACGAAAATCTCATGGATAATAAGATAAGGCATAATCAATAGGGAATGGTAAATAACTAAAAACCTATGAAATTTAATCAAAAAACTGAGAATTAAATGCATCTATAGATAATATCATTGTGAAAATTTATAACACCCCAAAATATTATGGTATGTCTCTTTTAAAATTTATCATCTTTGATAGTTTATACTTCACACAACTCTGAGTTTAAAACTGTAATATACTATTAAAGACGATCATTCGAATAGTAATGTGACCATTAAAAATAGTAATATAACCAATAAAATAGTAACATCACCAATGAAAGTATAAATAAAATTTATGTATCTTATAAATGAAAGTATGGTATATTTATATCATGGAATAAGTAAATGTATGTTTTTAAAATGACAAATTAAGTGTTTGTATTTTTGTAAGTCAAAAATATTTCATTAAAATTTTATAATTAATATAATGATTTAATAGAAAATAAATTTTCATAAAATATACTCCTAAATTAATATTTTGTTTTCTTATTATTATAAGATAATTTTATGAGACCTTAATTAATTTTTCAAAGTGTCGTAAAACCTATTATAATATTAAAATTGGTATTTTTCAAGTAAATAGTGGTTTTATTTAAAAACTAAATTTATAATAATTGGAAAATTATTTTCATAAAATGAAGTTCATTTTTTAATTCTATACATGAAAAAAATGTTTATGGTGAATTTTTTTGATTTTTCTAAAATAGTTGATTTTTTTGTGAATAGTGAAATATGGTAATTTACGGTATTTAACAAACGTATAAATTACTGAGTCATAGATTATGTATGATTAATTTAAGCCAATAATTATGAACTATACTTAATTATTTTAATATATTTAGTGATAATTCTCAAACTATTCATATTCTTGATCCAAAATAATAAACAAATGAATAAAATTTTCAAAAAAAAACCCTCTCCTCCACTATAAATACCACCCCTTCTCGTCACTCCTCCTAAGACTTGATGCATGCTTATATTCTACCCATTTTTAATCAAAAACCTCTCCCACACATTATTTTCTTGATTTTCTCATCCAAAATACCATTTCAAAGTTCCTTAAGGAGGTTCTCAATAAGAGGGATTCAAGAGGTAAAATCTCATTTCATTCTTTTAATTTCATTTCAATTTATTTTCTTTTCTTATCCTTCCCTCGCCTACCCTATAAAAAGATACATGATAACTCCATTATCCTTTATATACCAAAATTTTATTATGTAAATGTAAAATCCACCATTAATTCTCTTCTACTTTTTCTTTTATTTTAAAGATGAAAACATCGTCTCTGAGGTGCTGAATTACCACCTTCGTAGAAGACGTATTTTCATTTCCCAATTTTTCCATAAAGTATGGTCATAAAACCATTTTTATGGTTAAAATAGATTATAATATATTTATTATATCTTATATAATGTTTTTTAACCAGTATATATACATAATATTAATTAATGAAACCAAACTAGTTTGCAATGATTGAAAACCGCCAAAATAATCTAAATGATTATCACTAACGTCTTATCTAATGATTTATTCTCACCCAAAATAACCAAATGACTTATATAAAAATTTAATATTCTGGAAGATAATTAATAACATATAATTTCAATTCTGGACAACTATTTTCATTTTACATGATCTTCCATATGCATATAAAAGTAATCTGGTCATGAAAACCAAGGAAAAGAACACTCCCAAACGAAAAACATTTATCTTATAACTCATCAAAAATACCATAAATTAACTTAATAAAATTATAATAAATGAAATACATGACTAAGAGGTTCTAAATTAAATTATTAATGAATCTAATTTCATTATCTAGGACATTAAGTGAAATTGTAGATCACTTTTAGACATAAGGTAAGGGATTCTACCAGAACCTCCATTTTTTATTCCGGTTACACTTTATCTCTATTTAACAGAATTTAATTCTAAATTATTTTTATATATTTATTATAAATTATGTTTAAATGTTCAAAAATCATATATCTATATCATTTAATCTTTATTTTTTTGATAAATACATGTTTTATAAGGTTCCCTTCTCAATTATTCCTGATAAGAAAAGCCGGTTAAAGGGAACTTCCTGATTTATTACACATTTTCAAGTACCATACATAATTTATTTTAAGATGATGTTATTTTTATTAAATTGCTAATTTTTTCTTAAAAAACCATACTTGTTCATTTTTATCTTTATACAGACAATTATGACAAATATAAATGATTTATCCAAAAGAACTCTTCTTTGCAAAGTGAAAATGGTATTTCTCTCAAGAATTCATCAATGATTTTATTTGAGTATTTTTCATATATTATATATTGATATTGATATATTATTATTATAATATACCATATTTTATTAAATTTATTATGATCAGATTGAGTGTGGATATTCTATCTTGACACCATTTACCATACTACTCAGAATGGTTAGTGGTTATGTTTACTGATTGTGGAAAGTAATTTATATTTCATATGTATATGTTGATTATGTTTCACCTCATTCATATGAAGAATGTATTTGACTTAGTAAGTGATGGTTAAGGATTTATATAACCCCTCTATGTATCGTTAGGTCTCATGAGACAAAACAAAAATGTACTTGGCTGAGGCCTTGCCCATTTATTTGAAGATATGAATTTGGCCGAGGCCTTAACCATTTATTTTCAAAGGTATTGGTCGATTCCTCAACGGTATGTTTTAGATAATAAAAATTATTCATTACCTCATTGTGGTATTATTAATTTATTATTCATGTGATTATTTTATTATTAGAATATACATGGTTAAGTTTATTTATCATGTAATTATTTATGGAATTATTCAAATAGTTTTTTCTCCTACCATATTACAGTCAAGATTATCATTTAAATACATGTAGTTTTAGTTATTCATCATGCCTTATTTTTTATGATATATTTTGATGTATTTATTAACCTTAATAATCATCTAAGATCACCCCTTTCTTATGTTTTATTTTTTCCCAGGTTGCGAATATGTTTATTATGAATGACTTCTAGGGACAATATAAGAGTTTATGGATGTTTCTAATGGAGTTTCAATGTTTTTTCCTTTCAAGTTGTAATTTAAAACTTATATATGTATCTAGTTTTCCATAACTACTAAACTATTTGGTCCTTAATTATGTGGCATCCTTGTTTATTATACCAATTTAATAAACTAATACATTGGCTTCAAGCTATTGGGGTTGAGGTCTTTATAGTTAGTATCAGAGAAAGTTTAGTAGAAACCTTGAAAAATTTATTTATAAAAATATATTAGGGAACATAACCCTAAGATAGACTTCGATGATATGATTTCAAGAACATACTAGAATTTTGGTAAGGTAGTGATTATGTGGATCTTTCTAGAAATAAATCTCTATTAGGATACTACAAGTGGATGTGGTTCTAGAATAGATGTTCTTAGGGGTAACAACTTTGACAAAGTGAATTAGGCCTAAATTGACATAACCTAGTACACGAAAACATGCCTTATTGTATAATTTGTTTTACACTCCTAGTGGATATTTTTAGGATAATTCACATTTTCTTTACAAACCATAATGAAGTATTTAAAAGTTAACATGTCTCCAAAGAAACCGCATTTATGATTATGAGATTAACTATGAATTAATTTTTTATTAATGTTAATTGTTTTTCTAGTTAGAAATTATGCATTACGATTCATAACATAATTTATTGTATTCTATTATTTATAAATGGTGCCTTGTAGAAGAAATGGAAATTGTATTAATGCACGTGTCCCATATAGGGATTTCCCTCCAATGCATGATAATGATGTTGGAACTGGTGTTGTAACTGGAGATGAATAACTTATAAATATACTGGGATAGATTATTTAGGTTATGAACAATAACCCTACCCATATGAAGAATCCTAATCTACAATATAGAGGAACAATGTTAGACTACTTCATGAGACAACAACCTATATCATTCAATAGGACTACAAACCCATTTGTATCTGAATAGTGGATAAGTTCCTTAAAGAATGTATTTCTCGCTTTTGGAAGTAAGGAAATGGAGAAGGTTATCATGGAAATTTATCATCTATCAGAATATGTAGGTCAATGGTGGTCATTTATTCAAAACATTAAGGAGGAGGATTAAATATCAAACATGTAATGGAAATATTTTAAGGTAATTTTTAAGGAAGAAAATTCCCTTGGGAATAAAGAGAAAATATAGAGAGAAAATTATTAGATATGAGGAAAAAGTAGGATGAGAATGTTGTTAAGTATGAAGAAAACTTTACAAGGTTATTAAAGAATTCTGTAGATAATGTACACAATATAAATAGGAAGATTGATTGATTCTTTGATAGGTTAAAACCATTTCTCTGAAGGGAAGTGGTTTCTCAAAATTTATCATCATACGAAGATATAGTCTCATGTGATATCAAGATAGAAAAATAATTATCTAAGTCTTATAAATTTAAGTAAAAATAATATAAGAAGATGGTTGAAGAGCAAAGAATGGATAAAGGGAAGAATAAAAAAGGGATCTTTCCAATGTGTGATACTTGTAGAAGGAAACATCCTGGTGCCTATTTAAAAGTAAAAGGATTTTTCTATAGGTGTGGTGAGAAAGGCCATCATGATCATGATTGAAATGGAAATTAAAAATCTACCAATGTTCAATGCTATAATTATTGGGAGATGGGACACTATTAAAATGAGTGTTTTAAGCGTTAAGTAAACTTTCCTCATAAAATTCCATAGGATCGAGGGAAATCTTATGTGATCTCAATATTCGAGGTTGAAGTTCCTAATTATGTGGTGATAGGTACAACATGCTCTAATTGTAGATTTTATCATCATAACTATGGTTGATTTTTATATAATACTTGGTATGGACTGGATTTCAAAATATAATGAAAAATTTTATTTCAAAGAGAATGAAATTATGATTGGTGATGAAGTTAATGAATTTATCATCTTTAGAGGGGAGAATTAATCATCTGATTCATATATGGATCCACATCTAGTAGCTCTTCTAAATGAAATTATTGGGGAAGAATATAAAATATCATCTTTAGATAAGGAAATAAATATTTAAATTGAGGATGTACCTATTGTGAAAGAATACATTGATGTATTTTCAGAAGATTTACCTAGACATCCTCCAGATCATGAATTTGAGTTATCTATTGATTTAATTCCTAGTGCAAGACATATATAAAAGACTCCATATAGAATGGAAACTATAGAATTATTGGAGATGAAGAAACAACTATAGAAATTGAGTGATAATGGGTTTATTCCCTCTAGGATTTATCCATGGGGATCCCTTGTTCTCTTTGTCAAGACAAAAAAGATGGATCCATAAGGCTATGCATTAACTATAGAGAAATCAATACTATTACAATAAAGAACAAGTATACTTTGACTTTCATTGATTATTTATTTGATCAACTTCATGGAGATCAATAATTTTCAAAGATTGAACTTCGATCTAGATATCATCAATTTCATGTGAGGAAGTAAGATATTCCAAAGACAGCATTTCGAACCGGGTATGAACATTATGAGTTTACAGTTTTTCTATTTGGACTAACTAATGCATCATCTATTTTTATATATCTAATGAACTGAGTGTTCAAGGAATATCTTGATGATTTTTTTGGTATTTATGGATGATATCTTGATGTATTTCAAAATATATGAGGGCCATGAGAACCACTTTTGGGTTGTTTTGGATACTCTGAGAAGAAAATAGTTATATGGTAAGTTTAGAAAGTGTGAATTATAGCTTCAAACAGTTTCTTTTCTTGGATATATTGTCTCTAAGGATGAAATCTCATTTGATCCTATGAATAAAAATTCAATAAATGAATGTCCAAAACCAACGAACATAACCTAAGTACATAGTTTTATTGGATTATATAGTTACTGTCGGTGTTTTGTTCATAATTATGCCTGATTTTCTAACCCATTAACCAATATTACTCATAAAGGGGTTAAGTTTATATAGATAAAAGAATGAGAATAATTGAAGAGGATATTAGTGAATGCTCTGATCTTGACTCTACCATCAGGAAATTGTGGGTTTATTATTTATAGTGACTCATCATATAGAAAGGACTTGGTTGTGTCCTTATATAGAATGATAAAGTTATTTACTATGCATCAAGTAAGTTAAAAACTCATGAACAGAACTATCCAACTCATGATATTGAGTTAGAAGTTGTAATATATTATATGAAGATATAGAGACACTATCTCTATGGTGAAATATGTGAGATATATACAGATCGAAAGAGTTTGAAATATATTTTCTTGCCAAAAAAAACTAAACATGAGAGAAAGGGGATGGATCTAGATACTCAAGGATTATGATTTTTCAATACACTACCACCCATGGAATGAAAATAAGGTAGTAGATGCTTTTAGTGGTAAGGATCATGGAGTTTTGAATAAAATGAGGATTGACAAGGATCCTATGTACATAGATCTAGTAAAAATGGATATGAGAATTATTAAGGGTGGTGAAACATCACTACTTTTTCAAATGGTTTCTGAACCATATTTATTAGAAAGGATTAAAAGTCCTCAGTCTGATGATAAGAATTTTCAAAGGAAAATTAAAGGTATGAATGATGGGAATTTGGAAGATTTTGTGTGTGAATATGGAATTATAAAATTTGGGAAGAGACATTATGTTCCCTCTATAATAGAGTTTAAAAGTTAATTATTGAGTGGATTCCATTGGTTGAATTTATCTATACACCCTAGTGCACTAATATGTGTAGATAATTAAAGGAAAATTTCTAGTGGGATAAGAAAATTGTTGATTATGTATCAAGATTTTAAGTCAGTAAATTGGTGAAGGCTGAAATAAAACATCCTAGAGGATTCTTTCAACCTCTTACTATTTCTACATGGAAATGGGATGATATTAATATGGATTTTGTCACTATATTTCCAAAAAACTCCAATAAAGAATGATGAAATATGAGTAATTTTTGATTGAATTACCAAATATGCACATTTCCTCTCTATATGGGAGGATTTTCCAATGGAGTGCCTTTCACTAATCTATATTAATGAAGTTATAAGACTTCATGGAGCATATCTTTAAATTGTGTATGATAGTGATCCACAATTTAAATCGAAATTATAGAAAAGTCTATATAAATTTTTAGACACTAAGCTTCATTTGAGTACATCTTATCACCCTCAAACTAATGGGTAGTCTTAAAGGATCATTAAAACATTAAAAGACATGTTGATATTATTCTCACTAACTTTCAAGGTATGTGGGATTAGTATTTACCTTTGGTGGAGTTTTCTTACAATAATAGTTTCCATAAAAGTATTCAAATGGAACCATATAAAGCATTGTATGGAAAGAGATTTCATACACCAACTTGTTGGGATGAAGTTGGTGAAAGTAAGATTATTCATACAGAACTTGTGAAGGAAACAATAGAAAAGGTAAAGACAATTAAAGCACATATCAAAGTATCTCAAATTATGAAAAATAGTTATGCCAATAATTGAAGGATTTGGAATTTCAAGTGGGAAATCAAGTTTTCCTAAAATTATCTTCATGGAAGCATGTTATAATATTTGGAAAGAAATGAAAACTAAGCCCCCATGTACTTTGGTCCTTTTGAAATCCTAGATATAATTGGAGCTATGTATTATAATTTGGAAATTTCACCCAACCTTTCAAAAGTACACAATGTATTCCACATATCATTATTAAGTAAGTACATGCCATACCCAATGTATGTCCTCACTTATGAAGGAATAGAATTGGAACATGATTTATCTTACTTTGTAGAACCTATCTAGATTTTGGACACTCAAGAGCAGTTGTTGAGGAAACGGATGACTCGGTTGGTAAAGGTTCTTTGAAAAATCAAAAAATTGAAGAGGTGACATAAGAGCCAGTGGAATTTATGATGAAGAACAACCCAAATATTTTTATGAGGTGAAATTATGGAAATTTTAAGGATGAAATTTTTATAATAGGATAGAATGTAACACCCCAAGATCCTATGGTATGTCTCTTTTAAAATTTAACATCTTTGATAGTTTATGCTTCACAGAACACCGAGTTGAAAACTGTCATATACTATTAAATATGACCATTGAAATAGTAATATGACCATTAGGAATAGTAATATGACCAATAGAATAGTAACTTCACATTTAAAGTATAAATAAAATTTAGGTATCTTATAAATGAAAATATGGTATGTATAAATCATTTAATAAGTAAATAAATCTTTTAAAAATGATAAATTAAGTGTTTATATTTTTATAAGTCATAAATATTTAATTACGATTTTATAATTAATATAATGATTTAATAGAAAAATATATTTTCATGAAATAGACTCATAAATTAATATTTTTCTATCTTATGATTATAATATAATTTTATGAGGCCTTAATTAATTTTTTAAAGTGTCATAAAACTAGTTATCATATTAAAATCGGTATTTTTGAGTAAATAATGATTTTATTTAAAAATTAAATTTCTCATAATTATAAAATTATTTTCATAAAGTGAAGTTAATTTTTTAATTCTACACATCGAAAAATATTTATGGTGAATTTTTGGGATTTTTCTAAAATAGTTGATTTTTTTTAAATAGCGGAATATGGTAATTTATAGTATTTAACAAATACATGAATTATGGAATCATAGATGATTTATAGATTATTTAATCCCATAATATCAAACTATACTTCATTATTTGAATATTTATAGTGATAATTCTCAAACTATACATAGTCTTGATTCAAAATAATAAACAAATGAATAAAATATACAAAAAGACACCCCTCTCCTCCACTATAAATGCCACGCCTCACTACCCCTTCTCCACACACCTCCAAATCCTTGAATCCAGATTATATTCTGATCATTTACTCTCCCAAACCTCTCCCCAAAATTTTGGTTTTTTGATTCTCACCCAAAAGACCATTTCAAAGTTCTTTAAGTAGATTCCCAAGGAGAGGAATTCTAGAGGTAAAATCCTCTTTCATTCTTTTAATTTCCTTCCAATTTATTTTCTTTTCTTATACTCACCTCACCTCCCCAATAAAAAGTGTCGTAATATCTCCAATGTATTTTATATACTATAATTTTATTATTTCAATGGAAAATATACCATTAAGTCTCTTCTCATTTTCCTTTTATTTTAAAGATGAAAACATTGTCCGCGAGGTGCCGATTTACCGCCTTCGTGGATGACGTGTTTTTGTTTTTAAATTCCACCTTCATGGCTGGTAATAAAAGAATTTTTATGGTTAAAAAATATTATAATAAATTTATTACATCTTATATAATTTTTATGAACTAGTATATATACATAATATTAATTAATGAATCAAAACCATTTTTGATTATTGAAAAACCACCAAAATAATATAAACGATTATCACTAATATCTTATCTAATGATTTATCCTCACCCAAATAACTAAATGACTTATATAACCATTTAATATTATGTAATATCATTAATAACATATAATTTCAATTCTGTACAACTATTTTCATTTTACATGATCTTCAATATGCGTATAAAAGTAAACCGGTCATGAAAACCAAGGAAAAGAACACTCTTGAATGGAAAATTTTAATCTTAAACTCATAAAAATACCATAAATGAACTTATTAAAATTATAATAATTAATATACATGTTTAATAGGTTATAAATTAAATTATTAATGAATATAATTTCATTATCAAGGACATTAAGTGCAAGTGAAGAACACTTTCAGACATAAGGTAAGGGATTCTACCTAAACCTCTATTTTTCACTCAGGTTACACTTTCTCTCTCTTTAAACAGATTTAATTCTATTTTTTTATTTAATTATTATAAATTATTTTTATATGTTTCAAAATCATATATCTATATCATTTCATCTCTATTTTATGGTAAATACATGTTTTACAAGGTTCTCTTCTCAATTATTCCTGATATGCAAACCCAATTAATGGTAACTTTCTGATTTCCTACTCAGTTTCAAGTACCATACATAATCTATTTTAAGACACCATTATTTTTTTAAAATCACTAATTTTTTCATGAAAAGCTATAATTTTTAATTTCAAGTTTTATACAAACAATTATGACAAATACAAATGATTTTTCCAAAATAACTCTTCTTTGCAAAGTGAAAAGGGTATTTATCTCAAGAATTCCTCCATGATTTTATTAGATTAATTCATATATTATTTATTGATATTGATATCTTATGATTATCATATACCATATTTTATTAAATGGTTTATGATCAGTTTTAATATGGATGTTCTCCCTTGACACCATTCACCATACTACCCATAATGGTTAGTGATTACATTTATAGATTGGGGAAAGTTATTTACATTTCTTATATATATATTGTTTATGTTTCACCCCATTCATATGGGGAATTAATTATAATTGGTAGGTTATGGTTGGGTCCCTATATATCCCATTAAGGAATTGGTAGGTCTCATTATACATAATAGATATGGACTTAGTAGAGGCATTTCCCGTTTATTTTTAGATATGGATTTGTCCAAGGCCTTAACCATTTATTTTCAGATGTCTTGGTCGAGGCCTCAATGATATCTTTCACATGTTCAAAATTATGAATTAACTAATTATGATATTATTAATTGATAATTCATGTGATTATTTGAATATTATAATATCCATGGTTAAGTTTATTTTTCATGTAATTATTTATGAAATTATTTAATTAGTTTTCACTATTTCCATATTATGCTCAAGATTATGATTTAAGAGCATGTTTTTTTAGTTATTCACTATACCTTATTGTTTATGATAGTTTATTTCATATTTATTACCCTTACTTAGCATGGGATCTCACCCATTTCTTATGTTTTATTTTTCCCCATTATTTGAATTTTTTTATTATGAATGAATTTTCAAAATAATCTAGAATTTTATGGATGTTTTCAAGGGAGTTACTATGTTGTTTTTTCTATCAAGTTGTAATGTAAAACTTATGTATGTATCTAGTTTTCCAAATCTACTAAACTATTCGGTCCTTTGAGATGTTAATTCCTTGTTTATTATACCAATGTAATAAAGTATGGCACAGACTCTGGGATATTAGGGTTAGGGCCTTTACAAAATCCCATGAATAATAATAACTAAAATATCAATAAACGGAATTCTTAATTATTGGACATCATGTTATTAGGCACATGACTCCTCTACTATCAATACCTTTCAAAAGATAGTTAAAACTATAGGTAGAAACCTATTTAATGCTTACTTACTAATTCACCTCATGATACTACTAATGCATCAAGGGGGTATCTATAATTGGGCCCCACCTATATATTATTATCCAAATCATTCCTCATATATCAAATAATTTATTTAATTAATGAACAATATTCCTTTCCATTAAATATCTATATTAAAGAAGGAATGTGGATTATAAATATTTCCCCATTCAATCAAATAACTTTAAAAGTAAAAAATCCATATGTAAAAATGAGATACAGTTTAACAAATAAGCATATCAATGATAAAAAAATATGGATATTTAGGGGAAATTTAATGTCTAATGATCACTAGAATGTTAATAATTAAAGGGAAAGTTAATGATAATAAAAATGAATCAATGAAGTGAGTATAAATATTATCATTGGTCAAAATAATCATAAACCATACAAATTAATAATAAGGATGTTATTAATAAAACATATCCTCAGTAGATTATATGTAAAATAAAGTATTTTTTTCATTGATAAATAGAAATACCAAAAAAAATTATTTAAAACATTCTTGAGGAAAATATCCTTTTCATTTTGAAAATAACCTTTTAAAACTAAAAGTTCAAAAAACATTTCAAAAATAATTTTATTTTAAAATAACCTTTTAAACTTATTAATGAAGATTTAAAAAAATAGTGGTCATGACATCATTAAATCTCATACATGTCTTACATGTTGAAACAAGGATTTCTTTCATTTTTCTGTAAAATCCAAACAGGAATTGTTTGGAATACGATATAAAGATTACTTTAAAAAATGTAAAAAGTAAAAATGGGAAAAAATGTGTTTAATAAATAATTTTGAAATTTTTTAAAACATTTATGAAAACATTTTTAGAAAACTTGTGTTTTGATGAAAATTGATTTCCAATTGAAGAGAGAAATAAATTCTCATTTTCTTAATAAAATCTCAATCATTTTAAATACCAAAGAGTGGTAAAATGGAACTATTACTTGAAAAAGTTCATGAATAACCATAGGTTAAGAAAATATATTTATTTTAAGATATAAATATCAAATAATTATCCCAAGGAATATGTAAACATAAACAATCATGAATAATGATGAGATTGTGAAATAAACCCTTATAAAGATCATAATGTTGAAGTAACAATTAATCAATGAATCAATTATGTGTGTAAAATTAAAATAAATATAAAACAAGTGTAAATACAACATACTATAATAAAAATTAATTACACACATAATATTATAATATCAAAGAAAATAAAGAATTAATATAACCCAATGAAAATAAATTGAGTTATGTAATTCATTACCACTTAGTAATTTTTAATTCAAATCCTCTTGGATGAAATAATTATAATAGAAAATTAAAATAACATTAATTATGAATTATTCATGATATTAAATTTAAAATTTCATTATTTACACCATATAAAATAAATTAGGTTCATTACATATAATATTCCTCAATAAAGGGAAATTGAGACGAAGTCCCTTACCTTGAGTCTGACTCATCGCGTATGTTATTTATCTTCCTGAATATTAAAATTATGTTAATTAGTTAATTTATTAATAAAAAAATCAATTTTATTATTCATTTTATTTCACTTATTAATATTTCATATACAATTACTTAATCAATTAATTTTACACTGGGTGTTTCGATGATATTTGACTTATGTGTCAAAAATAACTTTGGTGGGTTGACTATTGGTCTAAGTGGTCATTAATGAAATATATCCAATATAATAATCATGAAATAATTATAATATTGATACATAAATTATACATTTAATACCAATAATGAAATATGGTTTTGAAAAAATGAAGTACATTACGGTCATAGAGATAGTAAGTCGTACGTACGCTTGAGTAATATTTCCATTTTCAACGATCATTATAAAAAGGAGGTAAGTAATATTTTATCTTTATATAATTATTATAATATCATAAATAATATATTATTTATTTTAATATACTTATATATGTCATTTATTTGTTTTGGTGATAAAAAGAGAGTCACATCGCTTTGTGAAGACAGTAGTCCACACGTACACAAACGACATTGTCATCTTTTCATGAATGAAAACGGAATAAATAAAATGGTATATTATCTTTTAATAATTATAAATATGTCATTAATTTCATAATTATTTCATTTATATCAAATATATTCATTAAATATATCATTATTACCATTCATATAAAGCATTATTGAAAAAAAACACATCACTTCGTGAGGTGGTAGTTTATCTTACAAATGAGTGATGTTATCATATCCTCTATTGAATGGAAAGTAAATAAGGTATATATGATATAATGAATAAATAGGTATAATATTAATATAAATAACATATATATAATTTATATCCATCATTATATTTAACTATAAGAGGTTTTGATGGAAAACGTGTCACATAGGTTCATGAGGTGGTCTGTACACGAGCGATGTTATCGTTTCCCATTTGAGGGAAGAGGATATAGATATATTTCACGAACTTAACATAATAAAATATAAGTATATGGGAGATAATTTTTTAATTATATAAGCATATATGAATAATATTTTAATGAGGAGGAATAATAAATAAAAAATGCATAGTTAAGAATTTTACCTCTTCTCATACCACCTCTTTAGGATTATAACTAAAGTATTACTAGAATGGATTTATGAATAAGATGATATAATAGGGTTATGGGATGAAATTTCAGAAGTTTTTTTAGCAGATGTTTTTTGAGACAAAATGGTTTGAATGTGTGAAGAATAGAGGATATAGTGTGGCCTTTTATAAGTGAGGTGAGTGTCTCACTTGTAGTTTTTTTTTAAAAAGGTGTACTCATATTTTTTACACACTAAAAGAGTCAAAAATAGAGTATTATCGATAATTATACTTTATAAGGAAAAAAATATGTCCAAAAATATATTTTGGACAAGTTTTTAGGTTATTTTAACCGTTATCTTTTTATTTTAACCCCTAGTAAACTCATTTTTACCTTAATCATGGTAATTAATTTTTACTATTTTTCGCTATTCATTTTGGTAAAAAAATAAGTTAATATTATTATATAATATAAAATATTATTATTCAAAATATTTAATCCATTTTTCTAAATTCAATTCACATAAGAGGAAAGAATTAATTTAAAATTAATCTTGTTGACGCGATGAGATAATGGGTTTTCAAAGAGAAATTGTTCAAAAGTTTACAAAGTTTTTATACCAAAATTAAATATTAAAATGATTAAAATGACATAAATTGAATTAATATATATTTAATTGAACTAATTTTACTTTAAAATCAATTTAAATTGTAATTTAACCTGGTTAATTATTTAAACTAAAAGGCATTTTTCAACAAAAAACAGTATTTTTTACTATTCATTGAAAAATAAAACATTACAAAAAATACAAAAAGATAATTTTTATATGATTATTTAAAAAAGTAAGTTAATTTTATCAAAAAAATATAAAATTTTGAAAAAAATAATTTTAAATTAAGTGCGCAATGTGTGATTAAACCGTCTTTTAGAAAAAAAATATAGTTTTTTAGAAAACATTTTTTCATTTAAATGATTCTTATTTTATTTATAATAAATATATAAACAATTATTTTTTACATGTTTAAACCATATAATTTTAATAATTTAGTTATTAATATTCATACCCTCCAATTTGACGGATAGGTTATAACGGTATACTATATTAGGTTTTATTTAGACTTGGGGTTGTGTGTTCCGTAAGCTATCGAATAGATTAAATTTAAAGAAATATATTTCGTAGTTTTTTAAGATAAGTCTTTCATTTCACATATGATATAAAATATAGTGCTATTATTATATAATTTTGGGGTGTTACAACACCTACCTGGAATATAAAGTTAACCCCTCACTAAGCACTGTCAAGCCTCATCCAAACCCACTAAGCCTCGTTCATCCTCCTAGTCACCTGTTGTGATCCAAAAAAACATAAATATTTAATTATAATAATTTCTAATTAATTATTTAAATAAAATATGAATAGTTATAATCGATTAAATACTCACTGGTCACTCCCATTTCACTAGAACTGCATCCAACCACCCACAGAAGGATTGTGGCATACCCCAGGCACCACCATAGACAAAATCCCTATAATGCAACACCTAGTTAATTAACAAATTATTATGATTTTTGGAAAACCCTAAGTAAATTAACTAGGTGAAATACCACTATCAAAAAAATATGTGATAGTGTGCAAACAATATCTAGGGGAATCCTCTAGCCACAATGAACAAAATCTTCACCGATCACGAATAATTTCACCATGCTCCACAAAACGTTTTCCCAAAAACCTACCACAAACTCATCTAAAATAATAGGAATACAAATAGAAGGAATAAAGTATATTAAAATGAATTAACATACCTAATATCTTCATTTTAATGCACCTATAATCACCTCGTGTAAATATTAAATAAGAGGAGAAAGAGAGGGGGAGGTGTTAGCTGAATAGACCTCCTCATGTGTGCCTAGTCAACCAAAAACAAGGGGAGGATGGATGTAAAAATACTAAACTACCATTTTTTTAAAAATATCCCCAATAAATATTCATTTAATTAACCCTTATCTCACATCATGGACCATTAGAGGTAAATGGGTCATCTCCATGTCCAATATTCATTCATAGTTTTAACTATGGTCCACATTGTGAAAACCTCGGAGTAGAGAATTTCAACCCTAGGATTGCCTCATTCACAGCATGAACCCCATGGTTCATGGATTTAATGGATTTAGTATCTGAATTTCAGCCTCCCATATAACCCAGCCCTTCTTTAACATCCACTCAAGCACTAGAGACATTCTTTGGGCTTCAACCCATATCCAAACCCACTATTTTGAGACATAAAAACCCTTGGATTCCAAATCCAAGTCTTAATTGAAGATATAACCCCTCACTGGTCTAAAAAATAAAATTCCCTTAGTAATTCATAACCCATAAAAATTCATATTATTAAAAAATTCCCATTATAATGCTTCTTTTCCTTGAGATGTTGTGGTAGTCCTTTAAACAACTTTCTTGACCTACATTGTTTTCCAATTTACAAAAAACTCTCTATGATCCATCTCTATGCACCAAACACTATTCTATTGCATAACTTTTAACACTGAAGTGCGCTACTCACCAAGGAATAATCTACCCACTCATCACTAATACCATCAATGAGATGGTTTCACTACACCCATTTATCATGATACACCATGATGTCTTCATGCAGTTTATCTCAAAGCTTATGGTGCCCCACACCATAATACTCTACACATGAAGGTTGACTTAAAACCATAGTGTTCCCCACCATAGGAATTTTATATCCAATTCTATTACAGTGGTCCACCCACCCACAAATCATATTCCAAAAAATGATCCTGATGTGATTTCCACCTCACCATATACAACTTGGGGAAAAGAACCAATTGAAACTCTTATGGATGAATTATCCCAAAAATGATTTGTCACACCCATCGATGTACTACCAAACCATCTATCCCAATCATGATTTATTCAAATCCTGAGGAACTATAACATCATCTAAGAACTCACACTGAATTATTAATCTAACATCTAGTATAATTACTTAGTTGGATCACCAACCACCAAATCTATCAACCATACTCTCACACCAAGTACTGAATCTCCTCTAATCCAAATCACTCTTAGATCACACCAATTCCTCTATGAACCTAATGAAATTGAATCAAATCCAACCTACACCATATCTAAATCATGATTCTAGTATTTACCAAGAAACTAGATCATTTAAGATCCACATTAACACCAACATCTGATATCTCCTTGATCATATAATAACTGGTCTCACCATAACTATGACCCTTCCAACATGAGGTTCATTAAACCATGGATGATACGACATTACTAACCATATGAGTATAATTATTCTCACCTACTGAACCCAAACATGAAATCCACAACCCACACTTGTTCCATTACTTAACATAATGATTGAATGTGACCAACCCGCTCATCCATGAGCACCAAGACAAAACATTCACTATCACCCACTACTAAATAACTAGGGTTTCATCCACAAAAACCTACAACATCTAATGTTGTTCACCCCATCATATGGATTCCCTAATTCTGATCCTCAAGAACCAACCCAACCAGATCTCAATACCACGCCTCCCTAAAAACTCCCCTATCAAGGACCAAAATCCTAGGTCGTCACACCCGCTTTCATCTCACCACCACACTACCTTAATAGCACCAATTGAGTTAATCCACAACCCAAAAAAATCTTAACAGGACCACACACAATGTTTTCATAAATCTTCTTCTCAACTTTTACCACACATTCCTAGTGTGTACCCACCCCCCCCCCCCAAATAATTTTCCAAAAATGTCTCGTTAATGTTCAATATCCTCCTTTAAGGTAGAGTGATCCACCAAGAACATTTTCATGGGTTCTTTATTATTGTCTACCCCAATTTCAACCAAACCCAATGGATACACACTTATTATCAACCCTATCTAACAACCAGACTCATATTCCCATGAGTAATGTCCCATAAAACCTAGGATCACTCTTTTAACCTTCTAATTATTCCCCACATCCATTTCAATTGCATCTAATAAATCAATGCATCTCACATTCCTTGGCTAACTGCATGATCACATACCACCTTCCATGCCTGCATCACCAAAAACCATAAGAATCTACTTGCACTCTCACTACACCACAACCAATGGTCCAAGAATCCCACTAATCTTGACCTCTCAAAACCCATCCTCAATATAAATATAAACTCTTCTTATCTAAATCATATCCCAAGTAATATCACTCATGGATTTCCATAACCCACTTAGATCTCTCACGCAACAACCTCACCTAGTTAAGTAGAGTTCCATCATGAAGCTATATGAGAAAAAGTCATATATGTTGCAATTATAACTTTAAATAATCAAATGTATATTCTAAATTCATCCAATTCCAATATTTGGATCACCTCTCAGACATACCATTCCCTCATCAAGTAATTACTAGGGCATAAAATGCTCATACAGACCCACAAATTCTCTTCATACATCCCTTGAAAAGTGGGAAATATTACCATCACTAGATAACCTCTCTTTGTAACATCCACATGACCTACTATAAAAATGAAATACACATCTATCAAGTAGAGTAGAAAAATTTTAACAAATTATATAAGAAAATTTCATATAATTTGTTGTAGTTGACACTTTAAACAACTGAACCACTCATCAAAAAACAACCACAGTTAGGCACACATGTCATGTGATTCCTACACACCTAATCATGATTCATGTACATGATCCTCTTTCAAATGGGACAAGATACAAAAATTACAAAAAAAAGCATAATATCATAAATCTAGTTGGATGAAACAATGTCAAATCATTAAACTATAACATAAAATTCAAAAAACAACAATCACATTCCCCTAATAACAAATAATTCTTATCATAAGATGTGTTCATGATGTACCAGTTTAATATCTATCACAACATCTTACACATTCATTGAACACTTATTTACCATCTCACAAAATTATAATATAAAAAAATCTATTATACCACTTTGTGATACCTTGGCCTTAGGACACTCGAAAATGGTTGGGATGAGATCGGACCATGGCCTCAAGTATGCAACCTAATATAGTAGAGGCTTATGACTAGCAGTGATGAACTAAAACATTATTTAGGGTCACTTTAACTTGATATCATAGTAATAAATAATGATAAATAACTAAAAAAATCTACATCATAGTATACAGAATAAATTAACACGTACCATATCATGTATGAGGTTAACATAAAAAATATACATTGATCACCCATTGGGTTGATCCTAAATAAAAAATAAATAAAAGACAAAGAATACACATAAATTCCATACTTCCATCCTCGGTCCATATCCCAATAACCTAATACCCTCAATCTATCTCATCCTGATCCACTACACATCATATGTTCTGAATTAAAATCAAATATATGGTCTGCACACACACTAGATTTCCCATGTAAGGTGTGAGCATATAACTCAATAGGTTCCTACCAAGAATCCATAATATACACTTCTATATGAGTTTTTATATATAAGGAAAATAAATACATAAATAAACATTCATGTTAGGTTTTCATGTGCTAACCAAGACACCATAACACCTGATGAGGTATACACGCCTGTTAGACCATTGTATGCTAACCAGGACACCATGATGTGTGACCATAATTTCTTTGATTCCATGTCATGATCCCAAATTCATCTTGTATCATGAAATCATAACTAATTCCCATATAGTACCTAAAGACTCAAGGTATAGAAGCCCCAAAAACACAATCCAATACACAGAGATACAAGGAATGGTCACACATCCACATCCCAACTTGTTGCCTCATCACCTAATGATAGGTTCATCGATCATGTCTCATGTCACATCACAATTCATCCTTGTCTCTCAGGGGTATTCCATTTTCATAAACCAATACAATATTGGTAACTTCCTCATCTATGTCTCACATCACAACATGACCCATCTCTTAGGTCAGTCCTCAACCCAAGATTACTCATAATAAGGTCTAATATCTAGATCATGAAATATGTAATGATTAAGCCCTCTCACAGTAATTACTTAACCCCATCTTCTCACGGTATGGTCCATAACACATCCCAAGCCTACCCAAGGAAGGTTACTCAAGCCAATACTACTCTAGGAAAGGTTATTGCCATGACTCAAGCCTTCTCACTCAAGTAAAGGTCATGCCTTAGGATCCCTCTCCCATTTTCAATCTATCACCTATCATAATGTGTGCATCAAAAATAAGACCCAAAAACCATCATATTACTCACCATTTAATACCAGGCCACTAGTCAATTGATACATATCCTCTCAACTTGAGAAGGTCTAACCTCACCAATTAGGATGTTAATTAGGTTCTCCAGACCTTCCACATTCACTGCTCATCAATACCACTTCAATCCCATCACCTAGTGGTGAAAAAAAATTATTGAAGGCTCATTCTGGCCCAAACCCCATGGTCTAGTACAAACTCTCCAAAAACATCATCACTTATATTCCTTCTACCTAGGTACCATCTCGAGACATCATGTTATTCCTAACCCTATCCGTAATAGGTGGGGTCCAATTCCCATCTAAAACCCCTTTTGAATATCAATTAAGAGTATCAAACAAATCTCATCACTCACACCAAGGTATCATAAAACATATTTTAAAGGATATACCTCAGACTATCACCTATAATAAACCCCTCTTTTTCACATATGTCAAGTCTCGTAGGAATTATCCCACTCACCTCACACACCAAGACTCTCCTCAGGCCTTAGGAGCGAGTTCCTAGCCACTCATTATGTGTACAACCATCTCTCCCATCATCAATCACCCCCAAGCCTATCATGTCTACACAACTATCCCAAGTGAACCAATCCAAGGATATATCACATAACATAACCATACCTAATGAATTTATCAGTAAAGGTAATGAATTACTAAAATCTACCTTGATATTATTTATTTATAGGACCACATACATTAGTATGTATGAGTTGTAATGAATTGGATTGGGCTACCACTAAACTGGTTCCTAACCCGGATCACTAAAGGCCCAAAGTGAGTTCTCAATCCCTATGAGATGGTGAAAAGTGACAAGGTTATCAACATTTACTGATGGGAAGGATTTCTCCCTCATATAAACAAATAAGAAAGTAGTGATGACTACTGAGAATCTGGAATAACCTATCCAAACGATGGACATCCATGTGAAAAAATATGCAGATACAAATAATGAAGTAATCCAAACATTAAATAATAATATAAACATCCATCGAAATAATATAATGATACCACAAAATAAATATATAGTATAATAATATAAATTGGATACAAAATATAAAATACACCAAGATTAATTGGACAATACAATATCCCAAAATAAAAATAGAACTTAAAGAGTTCCAAAAAAACCTCTTCATGGCCCATGGTCACTCATTATGTCCCAGACTATCCTTCCATAGACCCAAAAAACAATTAATGAATGGGATCAAATACTAGTCACCTAAGATAAATTATAATATCTACATGCCCACACACAATGGTGTATATACTAGGAGTTATAAAAATAGTCCTAGTAGGATTTTTCCAGAGATTTTGTGTAGTTACTTCTATAATACATTCTATAAATACTAGTTTTTACATAATTTCAAAAATTATTTTTCCACATGAAAAAATCATAAAGAAAATAAATATCACATTTTATCTCTTTATTTCCAAAAATATGGAATACCTTTTAAGAATAAAAAAAGACTCATCTAGCCTAAAATCGTCACTTCGAAACCAATCAATAAAACAAATATTTATTTTAAAATCTCATTCAGACCTTTAAAATAGGACTTCTGATCTTATAAACAAAACAAAAAAATCTTTCCTCTTTTCCAAAAACATTTCTCAATGCCTTTTTTAAAATAACATTACCTTTATTTTTTTAAATCCATACTTTCCAACCATTTCTAAATCGGATTTTAAGTAAACCAAAACCACCACTAGAAAATTATATATGTACAACTGAGAAAAAGGAAACAATGAATTATGAAAAACTAAACATTAACAACACAATGGTTTTATACAATCAAAATATAGGGGAATAAAAATGAGGTATTTGTATTGATGTCCCTTAAAAAATCCTCAAAAGGAACTAGGTGTCATGGGAAACTCCCAGGGACTCAAGTAATATGAACCTAAACTTGATAATGGAACCTTGGGCCAACACTAAATAATTTTAAAAAAATCAACAGTTTTACATAACTAATTGGTCTATATAATCCATCCCAGGATCACTCAGTGTCTATGACCCACATAATCCATCCTAAGAGTGCTCAGTATTCATGGACCACTAACCCTAGTTATCACACAATCTATACAAGGAGTGAACTCATCCAAGTGATTTACTAATTACCTAGGTACTAATTACATCAATAAATAGTGGTGAGTAATCATATTGATCAAAGGATCAAGAATAAAACATAATAATAACTCTTATATCACTTCTAACACCCCCGTATGAAAACAAACCCTTAAAAATCCATGCATAAGCATCAATAATAAAAAATATATACAATATCCCCCTTATGTCCACAATATATAACAAAAATAATATAAACAAAGGGGCCTAACAATGAGGGTAACCACAATTTCTAATAAACTTCTTATAAATAATGTTATAAACAATCTATTGAAAACACTCTTGGGGTGAAAATCCACTTTATCCAAATACAAAACTGCTCTATGATAATATTATTTGAAATCAAAATGGTTCCAAGAACCCCTTTGAAATCATCCAATTCACCTTAAAAATAATTTAAAACACCATAAGGATAATAAGTCTTAAAATCATTAAATATGGTCCAATACACCTCCTTTTAATAAACCACTCCTTTAAACATAAAAAACTTCCTTTGAAAATAAAACTGTTGTCGAAAAACCCTTCAAAATACTTCAATTACTTTAAAAGATACACTTAGTAATTTTTAAAAATACTTCGCATGAAAAAACTCTATGTAATGTGGATAAAACCATTGAAAATTATTTTAGACCCATTATGGGTAACACATATAGATATAATTTGGAAAGAAAATCATTTTAAAACATCTAATAATCTCATGTAATATAAAATTAATGACATAAAAACACATACCTAGATCAAAGTAAAAACAAATTACAACATGTTCTCTTCAATGGTGAATACCCAACTGATAAATAAGACAATATCCACAACCTATAAACATTGTAACCCCCATTATTAAAACCTAACCAAACAATAAAATTGACCCACACAGTGATTAGGGTTCATAGTAAAAAGGAAAATCAAGGGTAATAGAGGGAACGAGAGGTGAATAAAAAGGAATAAACTAACCTTAATTGACTACTTGGAATCTATGAATAATAAAAAATAACCAAGGTAAAAGAAATAGGAAGATTTAATATCTCCAAGGGATCTCCCTAGGATTGAACACAATGGATAGAGGGATCTAAATGGGTTAAAACCCCCAAAAATGATGGTGATGAATTAGTAAAACCCAAAAAAAATACATAGTCAAGCATAGCACCACAACATACACCACATTGCGGTGTGCCTCCAAGAATCCACTAAGAACCCCCCACCCCAATATACCAAGGACCATATATAATTCCCCCAACCCCCTCACCAATTCAACACCCACCATAGCTTGCACCACGATATGGTGTGGCCGACTATTTCCCACAAGAGAAACCCTACAACCAAAATGCCTAGAGAAATGAACAAATCGATCATTTTTTCCATCCTCATTTCCTACAAGGGAAAATCACATGACAAAACTCTAAATACTTGGGTTCCATGATGGGGTAAGGTCAAACTCACCTTAAAACCCACTTTTTAAGCTCAAAACACCCGAAAAACAAATAAAAAATATCTAAAAATCTAAAATACCCTGAAATTAATTAAATTTAAATACCAAGATGATATGGGGGTGTCACAATTCTCTCAACCATTCCACTTTCTTCCCCCCATAAATTCATTTACATGGGTAGAACCAAAAAAAGTCAAAACCTTAGTACTTGGATAAAAGATGTGGGAGGGTGGGGGAAACTAGAGATTATTCCTACAAAAGGTCACCCCATTCATCATCCAATTCCTCAAAATAAAAAAAACCTCAATCATCAAAAATTAACCTGAAACATAAATCCAAAAACCTAAAGAGTACATCAGATCAAAACCACCCAACATGAAGCTCCAAGAAAATTAAGATCAAGAATAAAACTCACCACCATTTTGTATGTGTCTAAAATAGTGAATCAACTAATAGGAACACCAAAGAAAATGGATATCATCATAAAAATTATGTTTTTGGTAGGAAATTATAACATTACACCAATCACATAGAACCAAAAATACTAAATCAACTTTATAAATCACAACCCAGAAGGGGATATCCCATTGACAACAAAATTGAGCCACCAAATTTATCACATCCCAAAATAATGAGAGAAAAAGTAACCACCGACATGCCTCAACATTGAATAATATGTTTCTAAATTTGTGTCACAAAATCACATGGAGGGTAACTTGATGCAAAACTCACAGAACACCTACTCATGGTGATCCCAAGATAAAATCCCAACCTGGTAGAATTAACGATCGAACTAAAAACGAATTGTTCGTCCCCATTACCCCAGCACATACCTAAGGTCTTGTTATATTATTCATCAAACAAACCTCATCCCATGGTCTATAGCATGCATGAAAACCCACAATAATCACAATTAAATGAGGAATGAACATCCTAAAAACAACCACCACTCGTGAAAAAATAGACCAAACAACACCCAATGGATTCATGAAATGAATGAAACCTCAAAACCTCAACCACTCTAAGATCCTAAATCAATAATCCAAAAATATTTCCTTTCCCAAATATAAATCACATCCAAAAACTCATCCCAAATCATCTTTATAATTAACTACTAATGGTTACCTAAGAATCCAACTATAAAAATAACCAAGATCTCACAACCAATAAGTCTTAAAATGTTAGTGGTTCTATACTAGAACACACAAAATAGCTGAGGTCTAAATAGAGACCTTCTATAAAGAACAGAGAATTAATCACCATAGACCTTCACCACTCACTCACACCAAAAGAAGTCTAAAAAATCAGTGTATTCACCACCTACATGGACATGGTATAATATCACTAGACAAGAACCATCTTGAATAATTCTCCAAAAATGTACCAATACATGAATATATGGAATAATATTATATGCCACTCTATTCAAATTCTAGGCAGTTTTAAAAACCAATATTACCACACTTAATAAATAAGAGGATTCACCCCAAAGGATCATCCCAAAAGATAGGAATTTTACCATTAATAAAAATCATTATAGGAGGCATACTTTAAATGAAATAGAACATGAATCCAACTCATTCATGTTTCCCAAACCACATAAGACAATACTAACCTTCCAAGGGAAAAAATCGAAAATCACATACCACTAAGAAAAACCACATGCCTAAAATTCTATTTTCTAAAAGAAAATTTTCTTTTAAAAATAACCATATTCTGTAAGGATTAAAACCCATTTTCCAAAAAAATGTGCCTTTAAAAACACCCAAAAAGTTTAAATCATTCAACTTCCTTTAAAAATCTCAACTCCCTTCTAGTGAATTTCAAAAAAGGTTACCCGGATTCAAAATCTACTAACTCCTATTTAAAAAAATAAACCCAATTTGTGTTCAAAAATATCTCCTTTATTTAAAAAAATTTAGATAGAAATCCATTTTTCATTTCCTAAACACTTCACTTTTTAAAACATTTCAAAAAACTTTCATGTTTTCATTTTAAAACTGACCACCCTTGGAAACACACCCTAAGAGGGTCAAAATCTTCTCCAAACAACTCCCTAAACTAGTTTTAAACCCCAAGATACTTTCTATTTTTCATTAAGAAAAAAATAATTTATAAAAAATCTCATTAAAACCAAATTAATTTAACAACCAAGCCCTAAGGCCTCATTTCAAAAAGAAACTTTTTTGTGTAATTCCCCTTTGCACACAAAACCAATTTTCACAACAAACACACATAAACAAAACATTCCACAAATCTAATGAAAATAAAAAACACATAAAAAACTCTATTTAATTCACCATAATAATTAGGAATCACTCAAGGGAAATCTAAATATGAATACCAAACGGGTTTCAGATCCATTCATGAATTGGTCTCTTGGCTTGATGGACCATTCACCAATCATGTAAAAGCCTTTGAAATAGTTCCAAAATCATGAACCCAACCTCTTCATAGTTTTCAAGTCATGTGAGTTAGATTTGAATCGTTATATATTCCTCCATTATTATCCCAAAACTCAATGAAACCTCATGGAAATACAAATAATTCCAACAAGTATCAAAACACCATCATCTCAAACCATAATCCAACAAATGAATAAAATAAAAAACCAAATCCTAACATCCCATAGTAACACAAGTGTTGTCATTAAAGGTGGTGTTCAAGAACCAACTCATGACCTGCTTCATGAGACTCAATGAAAAATCCTAATTTACATTTTACCAGGATACACTCAAATAACAAGAGGGAATTTCAATAACCTTTTCCTTTAGAGAACCTTGCCTCTGATACTATTTTGTAATGAACCATCTTAGGCTACCAATTAACTAGTACTCTACCTAGCTCAATAAAAGGATCAAAGGATGTTCTCAGTCCCCATGGGATGGATAAAAATGATAATGGTATCATAATGCATTGATGGTAATAATTTCACCCTTTTATAAACAAATAATCAAGTAGAAAAGACTGTCGAGAATCCGGTATAACCTATGTACACAATAAAAAATTATGTAAAACAAATAAGGAAGAAAGTTAAGAATGGTATAATAAAATTAAAAAACCATCCAAATCATACTAATAGACCCAAAAAATTATACAATTTAAGAAGATACAATAAGTATAAAAGATAAAATACACCAAGAAGAACTGGATGATACAACATCCCAAAAGAAAAAAAATAACTCAAATAGTTCCAAAAAACCTCCAAGTGACCCATGGTCACTACCCATATCCCACCACATTCATCTATGACCTAATGAACAATCAATGAATATGATATAATACTAGGCACCAAAGATAAATCATAATATTTTCACGCACACACACTAGTGTATATGAAGGGTGTGATCCAAACATTTATAGTAGGATTTTACCATAGATTCTATGAAGACCATTTTATAATAGATTCCATAAATTCTAGTTTGAACATAATTTCAAAAATAGGGTTTTCACGTGAATAATCATAAAGAAAAAATATCACATTTTATCTCTTTTATTCCAAAACCAGGAAAACCCTTTTAACAATAAATGAGGCTCATCCAACCCAAAAAATTACTTCAAAACCAATCAATAAAATAAATATTTCCTTTAAAATATCTTTCAAACTTAGAAAATAGAACTTTTAAACTTATAAAAAAATAACCTAATCATTTCTCTTTTCCCAAAAAATTTCCCATTGACTTTTTAAAAATTACATTACCTTTCTTTTTTCAAATTCATGCTTTCAAAACAATTTTTAAATCAATTTGAAATTAAAACATAACCCCAACTGTAAAACAACATAAACAGTGTCGCCACAAAACCATAAATGAATCATGAAAAAATAAACAACAACCACACAATGATTTCTAAATTTAATGTTATAGGAATTAAAAAATAGTGTATATATATCAGGATCACCAAAAAAAATAATCAATATGAACTAGGAACCATATTAATCTCCCTAGAACTCAAGTAACATGAACCTAAACTAGAAACCAGAACCTTCGAATAGAACAAAAGAATATTTCAAGTTCCCAGTAGTCCCATAGAACCAACCAGGCTACATAATCCATCCCAAGAGCACTCAATATCTGTGATCCACATAATCCATCCTAGGCGTGCTCTTCATCCATGTGTCACTAACCCTAATCGGTGAACAATATATACTAAGGGGTGTGATCATCCATGTCATTTACTAATTCCATAGGTTCCTATGACAAAAATCAACAAATTTTAGAAATAAAATAGATCAAAGGATTAATGATAAAATACAATAATAACCCTCATCTCACCTCAAAAACCCTCAGATAAAAATATCACATTTCATATCCATGTATAAGAATCAATAATAAACAATATAAAACATACCCCTCAGGGCCACAATCCATAAAAAGCATAATATAAACAAATGGGATCAACAATAAGGGTAACCACAATTTCTGATCAACTCTTTGGTTAATAAAGTTCCAAACATGACTTTGAAAAAAAAATGGGATACCAAATCACTTTATCTGCATTCAAAAACAATCCATGAAAATGTTCATTGAAATAAATTGATGTCAAGAACCCCTTTTAAATCATCCAGTTCCTTTTTAAATCACTTTAAATCACTATAAGACTAATAGGTCTTAAAATTCTTAAATATGGGGCAACACACCCCTTTTTAGTAAAACACTCCTTTAAAGATAAAATAGTTCCTTTTAAATTAAAATTGGTCACAACAACCCATTAAAAACACCTTAATTACTTTAAAATAGGAACTCAGGCATTTTTACAAATACTTGGCACACAAAAACTCCATCCTAAGTGGAGAAAACCATTAAAACCATTTTTTACACCTCATGGGTAACACATATAGATAAAATTTAGAAATAAAAGAATTTTAAAACATCTAAGAATCATATATAATTTAATATAAATTAATGGAATAAAATTTTTGATTTTTATTCAAGCAAAAAAAGTGTAAACACATTTCCTTCAATGGAGAACACCTAACTAAACAAGAAGAAACCCACTAAAACCCATAAACATAAAAAATAACAATGATTAAAACCTATCCAATACCGAAAACTAATATTCAAATCAATTAAAATTCCATAGGAAAAGTAAAATCAAGTGGAAAGGGGGAGTAAATGATGGGATATGGAGAAAGAAGAAATGAATTTCAATGAACCACTGGGAATCGATAAAGAAGAACTCAAAAACCAAGGGAGAAGAAATAGGAAGCGGGAGGATCTCTAAGGGATCTCCCTAGACCCAAACATGTAAGAGAGGGAGAAATAAAGGGTTCAAAACCCCAAAAAATATATAGGGAAAATGTCACAACCCAACTCAATGGGGATCAACCCATGACTACCCCATTCCCTCATCCAATAGGCCAGGGGCTAGCATCTAGCACTGACTATACATATCACACAAATGGGAGTCCTTAGAATATGGTACCTATACACACACACCCACAAAAATCTCTATGAAACTGTGTATAGATACTATAAACTAAAAAGAAATGCATGCATACATCTATCTCAAAACCAAAGTAGTGAAAGTGAAAAAAAAGGTCAAAATAGAATCCCACCAAATTCTATAAAAGTGTCCAACTAGTTCGGATGGATGAAATCACTGTCAAATGAAACTATCGAATATCTCTATGTTTAATCCTTAGAAAACACCTTAGTCAATATAGTAAAATAATCTCCACCAGCTCTGGGTCCATTATATACTCCTTTGAGAGGCCTATCGTAAGCACAAGGCACAACATGTGCAGGAAAAGCCCATGTAGGGATGCGTATAAAAATACTCAATAGGATCCCCAAAACACAAAATAAAATGGAGCAACTGAAAGGCAACAGTCTGCTCGGCCTAGCCAGAGGGAACCCAAATGAGATAGAAACTCCATCTAGAACCATCATTAGTTATACGTGACTAGACATCTTAGTCCACATTCGGTGTTAACCAAGGTATGTGACAACACCGCAAGGACTCCCATAATCACCAAGATATACTCATCTTAGACTCTAAGTCTCATGAGGTTTTTGACCTCATATCCAGTTATAGGATTATACTAAAAGATCAAAGATAACACCCGTCTAGGAGAACACACTCCAAAAGCTTTTCCAACCCATTGGGAACAACACTACCATCCCTGATGGTATGTATAAGAGAATGTGATCCATCAGGAATAGCTCGTTGGGTCAAACTCTAGTGCCCATCACCAAAGGTCCTATCACTATTGTCTATCACCCCGCACGAGCTCATAGGAACCCAAGTGGAGAGGTCATCCTCTCACAACTACACATAGTCAATGGAGCATTGCTTCGGACCATGAACCACATGCATCCACTCTAAATAGAAAGAGTGCATGGACTGACACCTCACCACTAACCCACATCCATATGAGTATTTGCTCCTAACAATTCCATGAAACCTCTATCACAGACATAGGGAGAGACATACACCTCACTTCATTGAGTGAGATATAAATCCAATCAAGGTATCATACACAACACGTGGAGGGGCCCGCTACTCATAACTATGCTCCTCAGCTAAGGGAGCTCCTACTCTAGTAGAGGAGTCTCACCCTAAAATGGAAGGGGAGTACAAATCCATAGATAGAGTACCATCACCCTAGTATGATAGGGTAGTACCACTCTATGGCTAGAGGATCCACACCCATGTACTATGAGGGAGTACTAATCTACTAGTATTATCACTATGGGTGACCCGCACCCTGACATGGTAGGGGAGTACTAACCCCAGGCTAGAGGAACCACACCCAGGTATGATAGTAGAGTACCAACTCTTACAGAACATCTGTAGAGACCCGAAGCTTGACGTACATGAACATTACATTACTTTTGCGGAATACTTAGTACATAACAAAAACACACACACAAGGATCGTAATAGTTTAGTGTCTTTGAAAACTCGGAATAAAATCTTCTAATCGTGGTGAAATATCTTCAACATCTCCCATAAAGATCTTCCTTTTTTTACCTAAAACCTTTCTTTATTCCTGGGGAAAAGAAAACATAAAAGGGTGAGCTCAAATGCTCAGTAAGGGTAAACAAAAGAAATATCAATCACATCGTATTCATAAGAACATAACATTTTGGAAATCATAACCTGAAAAAGAGAGAATAATTTCATAACATGGGATAAATCATGGTAGTGAAATGTAATCACAATAATCATAACCTAAAACATGAAACTTTGTGGAATTCACACATAATCATAGAGAATCATTTCTTGTTAGTCAAGACTCATTGCCAAGACTATCTTAGTGGACAAAGTCCCTTTCTGAATCGAGTAACCCTCGTTTCAGTCCTGTTTCACTGAACCGGTATAACCTACCATTCCAGCCATGTCTATCTCATGAGATATAAAATCTTTACCCAATGCATTGGAGGGAGATATAGGTCCCACCCATCTCATAATGATACCATTCTTATGTGTGCCACAAAATCATAAATCATACATCATTTCATAACCCATGTAATAAAAATGAGATTCTTAAACAACATGACATCATAAAACCATTCATATAAGATAAAGGAATTTATAAACATAATTCCATAACAACATAGTCAAATCAATGTAAAAATATGGATAGAAATAGAACCCATTATTATCTTAGATGGAAAATAATTTTGATAAAACACTTGAATTGAATTCTTGAGGAAAATATCCTTTCTACTTCAAAAACATTTTTCCTTTCTTAACATGTCATAGAATTTTAAACTAAAAGAAGTTGATTAAAAATAAACTTCAAAACTTGTAAAGGATGCTTCTTGGAAATAATGTTTTAAAAATCCATTCATGCCGTATAAGTTTAAAAAAAACATTCTTTGTACTTTTGTCGGAAAAGTCAAAAAGTACCTCGTACGACAAAAGATTCCTTTCATACATATTACTAAAAAATCACCGAAGGGTAAAAATGGATTTAAAAAATTGTAGGTGGATGGAAATAATATTACATATTGATGAAACATGGATGTGGATGATAAAATACACCCCAGTAAATACTTACGAATAAACAATCTCGGATAAAAATGAGATTGTGATATTTCCCTTACCTTAGGTCCGATTTGCTTCGTATGTGTCCGAACCTCCTGTATAATGATTTAAATAATGTCATTGGCTTATTACAGAATCATATTCATTGTTATGATATCATATATGGTTCACTTGTGACATTATATTACTCGTTCTTTTGTAAATTCCATGTTATGGAAGCGTTTTGGGTAAAATCGTTTCATTTATCGTAGGTGTTTTGACTTGTTGTTCTTGACATTATTATTACTTATATCATGATTTAATTACTTCCAGAATATAAAATATGATTTATATATCATATATATTCAGTATATATATATATAATAGATAGATAAATGAAATGAAAAACACCGTTCATGGAGACGGTAGTCCGTACGTACGCATGAACGTTGTTTTCCTTTCCTTATTGTCTTGAATGGAAGTAAGTAGATGACATAAACATATATATATATACATAAATCCAGTAGCTTTGTAATGTCATATATTTCATTATTATTTCTTATATATACTTTATAATCATTCTTAAATGGTTAACAGGGAGAATGAATCTCATCGCGTCGTGGAGATGGTATTCCGTACGTACGCACAAGCGATGATATCATTTCCATAAATATTGAATTGAATTGGAGTGGATTATACAATATATCAGAATCAATATGATGTTGTAATAACTATGTATAGTTATTCTTTACACCATTATACCCATCCAATTAAGGTGGTGGCGGAAAATAGATTACACCACGGCGTGGAGACGGTATTCCGTACGTACGCACGCGCGGTGATTTCCTTTTTCCGTAGGATGGATAGAAGGTTAATTAGAGTTGTTTCATATTTATAATAAAATATCAGTATATAATAAATACTGATGTTATTACTTTATCATGAAACAACTAAAGAAGAAGAATTTGAAGAAGAAAGAAATTGAAAAGATCGGTAATGGATATTACCTCTTCTTTGGAACGCCTCTTTGAATCCTCCACTTAAGGAACTAAGATTGGTCTTTGGAGAAGACCAGGACCTCTAGGATTATTCTAGGGAAGTGTAGAGGAGAAAATTTCAGGGGTTGGCCGAGCTTGAGTGCTCAAATTGGTGTGAGGAGGAGGGGGAGGAGGTGCCCTTTTATAAGGGAGGAGAGGGGCACCTTAGGAATATCTCAAAATATTATTTTATATTAAAGTCAAAATCGGTTTATAATGGTTACAAAGGGTCTTATTTCGAAGATAAAGTGGGGATGGGTCGAAATACTATCAACCAATAGGATTTAGACAAGTTTAGGGTATTATTTTAACCTTATCAATTAGATTTAACTCTAAGTTAATTAATTTAACTTTTACCGTGTCTTTTTGTTTTCTTTCACTATATGGTTAATACACTTACTATAACATGCCAAACGAACCCCAAATTGTTTATTATTAATATATATATCCTTATCTAAGTCATTTGGCCGAACCTTAGATTTTTAGGAATAAAATAACAATTAATAATATAATATTTGATTTAAAAACTATTTAGTGTCAATTTTGACACTATTTGATATATGATTTTTGTGAAAGTCATAATAGAATTATATGTTCGAACCATGTTGATTAAATCAACAATAATATATCATAGTAACCTAGAAAATTAGTGGAATCCATAAAAAGTCTTAAATTACATTTATTTTGGTATTTATAATATCAATTATGTCAATATTTCATTAATAAGATAATTACTGCATCATCTTTGTGTCATAAATAAATTAACTTATTTGATGTCTAAAAATTACAAATAAAATATCATTATGTAGGAAATCTTTTTAGCTTTCTAATGAATATTTACAATGTAATTTATCTTATGTATAACCCTATATTAAAAATGTTTTAGTAAATAAACTTTGATTTTAACTCTTTTAACTCTTCTTTGAATTAAATAATAATAAATGTCCTAATCTATTCCAAGTGGGCCTAAATGATAATATTTTACACTTAAGGTTGTTTTTGGTCGAGATACACTTGTCCAATAGGATTAGGACATGTGTTAGGGTAATATTAATATCATTGTTACCCTTAATTGCCCTATTTACTTTTAACCGTGGTAAATAAAAGTAAAAAGTTACTATTCACCAAAAATTATTTTCATCTCATTGAACCACATTTTACTTACTGACATCAACCGTGTCTCTCGGATTTTTGAAATTCCATTCACAGAAGTGGTAAAATTAAGTTTTATGAAAAATTCAGTTTTTTAACTACCACTTAGTAGTTTCACTATTCATCAAAAATTGATGTTTTTCAGAACAATGCCAAAATTTCATCCTAAGCTATATTTCATATTCCGAATTCAAAAATGAAGTCTATTTCACCAAATTCATAACATAGAAGTTTCATAAATTAATTTTATAATTAAATCCCGCTGTTAAAACAAAAAGCATGTGTTTAAGAAACAATATCTATCAAAAGATTGACACTTGTTTATGTCTGGTTTAAATGTGAAATTACATCCAATGACCAACATTGTATTAAATTGTAAAAATATATTCTAAATATAATTTAAAACCACTCAAATTAATAATTTATCACTATTAATTATTTCGATAAAAAAAGTTGTTTTTAATTAAAATTTAGTAATTTTCACTATTCATTAGAAAATGAAAGTTATCCGAAAAGTACCAAAATTTCACCCTAAGCTAATTTCGATATTACGAATCCAAAGATGAAGTCCATTTTGAAAAATAAAAATTACAAAATTTCAAAAAGTGTTTATTACTATTCATAATGTCTAGTTTTAATAATATTTTAATAGCATATCGTTGTTTAGCGAAACTTGGTGTTGCGTACAAAACACGCTATCGTGGAAGGTTGCGATTGCGTGTAATGTAAGGCAAGTCAAGGATGCGTGTTGTGAAAGCTCCTTTTGGTGTAGTGTACAACACAAGACATTAATAAAATTAAAAGGATTATTTTTCATAAAATCTCGGGCTGTTACATTCTACCCCCCTTAAAATGAATTTCGCCCTCGAAATTCGTCGGGGTTATAAATGCTTTACTATTTGAAAGTTTCTTTAATAGAAACCCACATCGTAAAAAGGAATACCAAAACATGGCTTTAAAAACTAAAGTATGAAATGTAACGGTTACCCAAATTAACTCATCACTGGGTTTCCACGTAGGAGAACATAGGTGAAAATATGGATATGGAAGAAAAATCTAACCATCATGTTCTGATGGAGAGTGGTAGAGAACATGGCTATGGAAAATCTAGTAATCACAAATCCATAAATTTGCGACGATCTAAGGTACCATCTGATTTATCAGGTATAAGATCACTAGGACAACATTTTTGGTTTTCAAGATCATTTCCCTAAAGTTGAAAATTTGAATTAGAATAAATACTTTCTTTATTTTGGTACAATCTCACTGTTGTTCATGCCTTGAACAATTTCCACTTCATCTCTTAAATAAATGAAGTTGAATTTGTTATTCGTGAAGTGTTAGCAGATCATGTGATAGAATGACGGGTCATTCCATCTGTCTCAAACAAAAGGTTAGCAAAAATTATATACAGAAGTCGATCTATAGTGAGATTAATCACATATGGTTCCTAAAATGGACTTATACTTCATATATCATACTGCTTAATATAATAAAACTAGTTTCTACTAAACAGGGACTTCCTGTAGGCCAGTGGTAGGCGACAAAGGCCAGTCGCACTTCGGTTGTGGGTTCGATTCACACAGCCTTGTCCGACGCGATGGGCTGTCGCCCGTCCTGCAGGTTGTCCTTTTTCTAAAACTACATTACTATAACATCCCATCAATAATATCGAAAAAAAACTTTTATCCTTAAAAAATACTCACTTATGTCTAACATAATCCATTTCAATCTTTAGGATTATCCATAATACTGTAGTCCATTCTCATAACATAGTGAAGACGATTACCAGAGATTTAGTACCATCGTTGATCCCCATATATCATAAGATATGTTTTTTTGGTCACATTCCAAACATTCAAAGTCCTT
This sequence comes from Viscum album, assembly GCA_963277665.1. Lineage (NCBI taxonomy): Eukaryota > Viridiplantae > Streptophyta > Magnoliopsida > Santalales > Viscaceae > Viscum > Viscum album. The sequence continues at coordinate 193,730,970 of OY728165.1, read as the reverse complement.
AATCATGTACTCTCTTGAATACCTTAGTGAAAACATGAATGCAGTTAAAAGTTAACACCTTCCACATACCAAAATCCTCAAAATTCTATATACTCAAACCATGATATCACTTAGTCCTTATATCAATCATGATCTCATGAATCTCATTGTCTTCTTATCCTTTCATTATGCACTTATCATCTACTTTCCAAAAGTATCTGAATAACCTTTCATGGTTACTGGTACCATTCATTATACACTTTCAAAACTTAAGGAAAGACAATAGTGTAACAATCCTTAGATGTCTCCTTATTCCATGAGATTACTTATACAACATTACACATGATAAACATGTAATCATTCCACTACATTCTTAGACCATTGACCGAGCTTCAACATTTCTTTCATCTCACATATCATTTGTAGTTTCTTCATCATCGTCAACATAAATACTTCCCATACGACCATACTGATTCTCTTCATGAGACTTTCCCTTAGGGCATTGGTTTGCATAATGCCCGTACATTCCACATTTAAAGCATTTAACCATTGTTGATGTCGTAGCAATACCATTATCCTCATCCATGGTGTTAATTGAACCTTTTCCTTTGCACTTACTTGCTTTGTGTCCTTCTTTTCCACACCCAAAGCATCTTCTAGTTCCTTTGAAACATTCTCCTTGATGCCTCTTCCCACATGATTTACATAGGGGAAATTGAACTTTCTTTCCATTATGATCATCATGAAACTCCATCTTTCTCTTATTAGCCGAGTCAGGAAACTTACCAAATTTTACTTTATTGATCATATTATGAGATTGCTGATTCGGCATAATAATGATGTTTGGACTTCCAAATCCCATTTCATTATGAAGAATATCATTCCATTGTCCATCATATCCTCCATTATTGTGAATCATCTTGTCTCCAGCCATTTTCTAAAACCCAAAAAGAATAGTGTGAGAGGAAAAAATCATGCTAGGGAAAACGACATAATAAAGGGGGAGTAACTTCAATATCTAACATCTTAGGTTAAATTCTAATATCGTTAGCAAAATTCTAGGACTATAACCTATACGTATACTTAACCATAGAGACATCCCTAGACATACCGTAGAAATATCTCTAGGGATCTTACTAACGTTTTCGCATCCTAGTTTCCAAAGGTTGACTAAACCTTTCCTCTGATACCAACTGTAGAGACCCGAAGCTTGACGTACATGAACATTACATTACTTTTGCGGAATACTTAGTACATAACAAAAACACACACACAAGGATCGTAATAGTTTAGTGTCTTTGGAAACTCGGAATAAAATCTTCTAATCGTGGTGAAAGATCTTCAACATCTCCCATAAAGATCTTCCTTTTTTTACCTAAAACCTTTCTTTATTCCTAGGGAAAAGAAAACATAAAAGGGTGAGCTCAAATGCTCAGTAAGGGTAAACAAAAGAAATATCAATCACATCGTATTCATAAGAACATAACATTTTGGAAATCATAACCTGAAAAAGAGAGCATAATTTCATAACATGGGATAAATCATGGTAGTGAAATGTAATCACAATAATAATAACCTAAAACATGAAACTTTGTGGCATTCACACATAATCATAGAGAATCATTTCTTGTTAGTCAAGACTCATTGCCAAGACTATCTTAGTGGACATAGTCCCTTTCTGAATCGAGTAACCCTCGTTTCAGTCCTGTTTCACTGAACCGGTATAACCTACCATTCCAGCCATGTCTATCTCATGAGATATAAAATCTTTACCCAATGCATTGGAGGGAGATATAGGTCCCACCCATCTCATAATGATACCATTCTTATGTGTTCCACAAAATCATAAATCATACATCATTTCATAACCCATGTAATAAAAATGAGATTCTTAAACAACATGACATCATAAAACCATTCATATAAGATAAAGGAATTTATAAACATAATTCCATAACAACATAGTCAAATCAATGTAAAAATATGGATAGAAACAGAACCCATTATTATCTTAGATGGAAAATAATTTTGATAAAACACTTGAATTGAATTCTTGAGGAAAATATCCTTTCTACTTCAAAAACATTTTTCCTTTCTTAACATGTCATAGAATTTTAAACTAAAAGAAGTTGATTAAAAATAAACTTCAAAACTTGTAAAGGATGCTTCTTGGAAATAATGTTTTAAAAATCCATTCATGCCGTATAAGTTTAAAAAAAACATTCTTTGTACTTTTGTCGGAAAAGTCAAAAAGTACCTCGTACGACAAAAGATTCCTTTCATACATATTACTAAAAAATCACCGAAGGGTAAAAATGGATTTAAACAATTGTAGGTGGATGGAAATAATATTACATATTGATGAAACATGGATGTGGATGATAAAATACACCCCAGTAAATACTTACGAATAAACAATCTCGGATAAAAATGAGATTGTGATATTTCCCTTACCTTAGGTCCGATTTGCTTCGTATGTGTCCGAACCTCCTGTATAATGATTTAAATAATGTCATTGACTTATTAAAGAATCATATTCATTGTTATGATATCATATATGGTTCACTTGTGACATTATATTACCCGTTCTTTTGTAAATTCCATATTAAAGAAGCGTTTTGGGTAAAATCGTTTCATTTATCGTAGGTGTTTTGACTTGTTGTTCTTGACATTATTATTACTTATATCATGATTTACTTACTTCCAGAATATAAAATATGATTTATATATCATATATATTCAGTATATATATATATAATAGATAGATAAATGAAATGAAAAACACCGTTCATGGAGACGGTAGTCCGTACGTACGCATGAACGTTGTTTTCCTTTCCTTATTGTCTTGAATGGAAGTAAGTAGATGACATACATATATATATATATACATAAATCCAGTAGCTTTGTAATGTCATATATTTCATTATTATTTCTTATATATACTTTATAATCATTCTTAAATGGTTAAAAGGGAGAATGAATCGCATCGCGTCGTGGAGACGGTATTCCGTACGTACGCACAAGCGATGATATCATTTCCATAAATATTGAATTGAATTGGAGTGGATTATACAATATATCAGAATCAATATGATGTTGTAATAACTATGTATAGTTATTCTTTACACCATTATACCCATCCAATTAAGGTGGTGGCGGAAAATAGATTACACCACGGCGTGGAGACGGTATTCCGTACGTACGAACGCGCGGTGATTTCCTTTTTCCGTAGGATGGATAGAAGGTTAATTAGAGTTGTTTCATATTTATAATAACATATTAGTATATAAGAAATACTGATGTTATTACTTTATCATGAAACAACTAAAGAAGAAGAAGTTGAAGAAGAAAGAAATTGAAAAGATCGGTAATGGATATTACCTCTTCTTTGGAACGCCTCTTTGAATCCTCCACTTAAGGAACTAATATTGGTCTTTGGAGAAGACCAGGACCTCTAGGATTATTCTAGGGAAGTGGAGAGGAGAAAATGGCAGGGGTTGGCCGAGCTTGAGTGCTCAAATTGGTGTGAGGAGGAGGGGGAGGAGGTGCCCTTTTATAAGGGAGGAGAGGGGCACCTTAGGAATATCTCAAAATATTATTTTATATTAAAGTCAAAATCGGTTTATAATGGTTCCAAAGGGTCTTATTTCGAAGATAAAGTGGGTATGGGTCGAAATCATATCAACCAATAGGATTTAGACAAGTTTAGGGTATTATTTTAACCTTATCAATTAGATTTAACTCTAAGTTAATTAATTTAACTTTTACCGTGTCTTTTTTTTTCTTTCACTATATGGTTAATACACTTACTATAACATGCCAAAATAACCCCAAATTGTTTATTATTAATATATATATCCTTATCTAAGTCATTTGGCCGAACCTTAGATTTTTAGGAATAAAATAACAATTAATAATATAATATTTGATTTAAAAACTATTTAGTGTCAATTTTGACACTATTTGATATATGATTTTTGTGAAAGTCATAATAGAATTATATGTTCGAACCATGTTGATTAAATCAACAATAATATATCATAGTAACCTAGAAAATTAGTGTAATCCATAAAAAGTCTTAAATTACATTTATTTTGGTATTTATAATATCAATTATGTCAATATTTCATTAATAAGATAATTACTGCATCATCTTTGTGTCATAAATAAATTAACTTATTTGATGTCTAAAAATTACAAATAAAATATCATTATGTAGGAAATCTTTTTAGCTTTCTAATGAATATTTAAAATCTAATTTATCTTATGTATAACCCTATATTAAAAATGTTTTAGTAAATAAACTTTGATTTTAACTCTTTTAACTCTTCTTTGAATTAAATAATAATAAATGTCCTAATCTAATCCAAGTGGGCCTAAATGATAATATTTTACACTTAAGGTTGTTTTTGGTCGAGATACACTTGTCCAATAGGATTAGTACATGTGTTAGGGTAATATTAATATCATTGTTACCCTTAATTACCCTATTTACTTTTAACCGTGGTAAATAAAAGTAAAAAGTTACTATTCACCAAAAATTATTTTCATCTCATTGAACCACATTTTACTTACTAACATCAACCGTGTCTCTCGGATTTTTGAAATTCCATTCACAGAAGTGGTAAAATTAAGTTTTATGAAAAATTCAGTTTTTTAACTACCACTTAGTAGTTTCACTATTCATCAAAAATTGATGTTTTTCAGAACAATGCCAAAATTTCATCCTAAGCTATATTTCATATTCCGAATTCAAAAATGAAGTATATTTCACCAAATTCATAACATATAAGTTTCATAAATTAATTTTATAATTAAATCCCGCTGTTAAAACAAAAAGCATGTTTTTAAGAAACAATATCTATCAAAAGATTGACACTTGTTTATGTCTGGTTTAAATGTGAAATTACATCCAATGACCAACATTGTATTAAATTGTAAAAATATATTCTAAATATACTTTAAAACCACTCAAATTAATAATTTATCACTATTAATTATTTCGATAAAAAAAGTTGTTTTTAATTAAAATTTAGTAATTTTCACTATTCATTAGAAAATGAAAGTTATCCGAAAAGTACCAAAATTTCACCCTAAGCTAATTTCGATATTACGAATCCAAAGATGAAGTCCATTTTGAAAAATAAAAATTACAAAATTTCAAAAAGTGTTTATTACTATTCATAACGTCTAGTTTTAATAATATTTTAATAGCATATCGTTGTTTAGCGAAACTTGGTGTTGCGTACAACACACGCTATCGTGGAAGGTTGAGATTGCGTGTAATGTAAGGCAAGTCAAGGATACGTGTTGTGAAAGCTCCTTTTGGTGTAGTGTACAACACAAGACATTAATAAAATTAAAAGGATTATTTTTCATAAAATCTCGGGCTGTTACAACATCGCATATGGAAGACATGCACCTTGTAATGACAGTGGAGTTCTGAATCCAAGGATAAAGGACCCACACCCTATCATGATAGGGGAGTGCCCACTCTATCAACACACCTCATATAGATGACATGTTCCCTGGTGCGACATGGGAATACTGACTCCATAGATAGAGAACCCACACCCTATATGATAGGGGATTAACTACTCTATCTAGATAATAAATATAGAGGGACCACACCCTGGTACTATAGAGACCCTTGATTTTCAAAACATTAACAATACATAACATTTTCAGAATACTTAAAAATTATAGAAATATATTCCGAAAGGTTGTATTTGGTCTAGTGCCATTGGAAACATGGAAACATAAACACTGGTACATAAGAGAACTACATTATCTCCCACTAGGTTCTCAAGTACTATCAACCCTCTTACACATATCATTCAAAAAATATATCTTCATAACATAGGGAATGAATCTTGAAAAGGGGTGAGATTATATGCTCAGTAAGGTTAAACAACGGATATATGTAAGCATAATAGTGAGAATAAGTGTATGAGATCATGATCATGAAAACAAAAGATCATACCCTACATGTCAAAGATCATAAACATGAATCATGGAATAAATCATCATAGTTCATAAGACCTTAATCATAACTAAATAAATAAAACAATCCATGAAATCATTACATAGGAATAAAACATGGAATTTTGGAAAATAAATAAGCATATAATATGATTTCCATAGTAGCCCAGGCATCGCTACCAAGACCATCCTGGTAGTATGGGTTCACTCCCTTGTCCATATTATTATCATTATTTTACTCTTCATACCATCTTGGTATTCATAGTTCACTCACATGTCCATATTAGTGGCATGAATTCACTCCTCATACCATATTAGTAGTCATGGTTCATTGTCATGTATATCTTAGTGGTCAAGGTTCATTCTCAAGACAATATTAGTCTATATCATGAGATATAAATCTCTAACCAATTCATTGGAGGGAGATATAGGTCCCACCCAATTCATAGTGAAATCTTACATACATGTTCCACAAGATCATTAAAAATCATATCATAACCCATTTAATGAAATGGGTATCGTAAAATGGTAAACATATCATAACCTAGGGAAAAAGATATAGTTTTTATAATAATTTAATCAAAATCATAACCCATGAAATAAAAATGGATTTCATAAAAATATAACCCATGAAGGGGAAATGGGTTTCATAAATACCAAGACATTAAGCATAACCCATTCATAGAAATGATATGAATGTAACCTTTATATCATTTTCTAGAAGGGCATGTGTAACATCAATGGATTTCATCTTATATAGAAAATAATTTTGAAATATCTTTCAAAAACATTTCTTGAAAAAAATATGATTTCCTCTTTGAAAAATGATTTTAAATAAATAAAACCATTTAAAAATTATTTTCTTAGAAAATACCTTGAAAACTTATAAAGAAAACATCAAATCATTTTGAAAACATTTTTCCATGAAAACTTATAAAATAATATTCAACACATTTTAAAAACCTTTTTCTTTTAAAACACTATCCAAAATTGTAAATAAATATTGAAAATGTATTTAAAACCTTTTTACCTCAAAACATGTTTAAAAAATCATGAAATTTTTTTAAAAACCATTTATTTGAAAATAATTTGAAAAATTGTAACTAAGGATTGAAAACATTTTAAAAATGATTTTCATTAAAAAATTATTAAATAAGTTTGAAAAAAATTGAAAACAAATTCCTTAAAAATTAATTTTTTAAAATCATTTTCTTAAATATTAACATTTTAAAAATTCAAAGGAAGCTTCGAACGAATGACGGTGGGTAAATTGGTACATGTCTCATAAGGTAAAAAGAACATTTATTTTGCATGGTAAAAAGTTTAGAAAAATGAATTGTTTGGAAAGTTAAAAGAATATTACTTTGAATATATTGGTCAAATACAAAAAGGGGAAAATTTTATTTTAGATATTAAAGTATAATTGTATAATATTCTTCAAAACTCTTTTTAGAAAACATAGATTTCTGACCAAAGGGAGGGTAAAGTTAGGCTTTCTAAAAAACACTTTCTTGAATATATTATGTACCAAATAGTAGAAAAATGGGTCTAATACATGAATAAAAAATTAATAACAAGATTATAATGAATTTTCTTGAGATATGAATCATAATATTTCATCAAAGGAAGCATAAACATAAACAATCTCGAAAAATTTTCAAAAAAAATAAACAATCTCGAAAATGAAATTACTTAAACTTAAAATATCATGAAAATAAGGAAATTAATGAGGTAACATGTAAAATTTAATTATATACACCTTGTGATGTAATTTAGGTATACAACAAAACATGATTCTCAAAGAAGGCAAATTGAGACAAAATAATTTCACTGGTTTGGTCACTTTTGAAACATAATCCCCATGAAACAAATATCATGAAATGGACATGTTAATACCCATAAATTTAGTTATAATATAAATAGAATAAAATCATGTTTATTGCATACACTGCACAAAAGGAAAGAGTGGTGAACATAACATGTATCTCACAGAAATTAAAAGTGATATGAAATCCCCTTACCTTGTGTCTTGACTATCTTCGTACTCATTCAAGATTCCTATATAATAAATATATGTTTATTATAAATATTTTATAGAATATTATTACTAAACATAATACCATATATGGTTTTATTATGATCTTATATTACCATCTTGTTAACGATCCTATGTTAAGGTTTTACTTCAGGTAATATTCGCTTTGTTTTTTGCATGTGTCTTAATTTGTTATATCATTGGTACTTATACTTATATCATGATTAAATAATGTAAATAATGATATAAATATAATTTATATCCATTATATTTATATTATAATAATCTATTTCATAAATAAATATGGAATGGAATACAATGTTCATGGAGATGGTAAGTCATACGTACGCATGAACATTGTTTCCATTTTTATTTTCGTATTGAAAGAATGTATATAAATTACATGTGTGTGTATATATATGTATGTATATATTTATATATATTTATTATATTATCATTATTATATCATATAAGTTCACTAAACCTATCCTTAATACATTCCATGTGGTGTTTGAACGAATCACATCTCTTTGAAGGGGCGCTAGTCCCAACTTCCTCAAATGAGATTATTGTATTAACACTAAATGGAAAGTAAAAAAGGTATGAGTTTTAAAAAGTAACTAAGAAGCTTAAAGGAATAATAAATATTATATTTAACTTATATAAAAATATTTTACATCAAAATGGCCACTATGATTTGTGGTAAAGGAAAAAATGAACAATCATCATTTTGTGAGGTAGTAGTTCATCGTACACAAAAATAGTATGTTCGATATCCATTAGATGGAGGTGGGTCTAATTTTAGGTCTATCTGTCATCACCCGCCTTCACCAAGATGAGAGAAGGGATAGGAGGTTGCCAGACCCTTCCTTATTCAAGTTGAAGGAGAGATAATGACCCCCGAGACCCGCCTTCAATAGGCCCCGGAGTGGAAACTGGAACCAAGGGTATAGAATCACACACAAGATGGAAGGAATTACCCTTTTTATTTAATAGTATCATGAGATAAGATAGTAAATCCCAACAACACAAAAAGTGGAAGTATAGGTAAAGCCAAAACAAACCATTCTCATATGCTTGTTCCAAAAGTAAAACATACAAAAGTAAAAGAAAACCCCAAAAAGAAGTACTAAAAGAAAGAAAAACAGCACCAACAATTGTCCCAACTTCTGAACTAGTACGACCTTGCACAATCCCTGAATTCCTCCTAGAAACCTGAGAACATTTTTATATACATAGGGTGAGCATACAAGTATACTCGGTAGGGAAAACCAAAATATCTCTTGCACAAGTGGGGAGGCATTGTAATGCTCTGTGATAAAATAAATAACTGAAACACCTAGTAAGGAAAACTGCCCACCCAAGCCTCACCAAGGCATGCTCCCCAAATAATGCAAGTTAAGAAATATAATAGTAATAACACATCGATGTTTGTGTACCCTGCGCCACTTCCCCACTGGTTATTGAAGACATCCTATGCATCGAACCTCCCCTGCCATTCTCACTGAAGTCCCACTGCCACACCCCGCCCGCACACACCTGGGCCATAACCACACATCTCGCCCGCAAACACCTGGGCCAGAACAACTACTTCCACGCCCGAAGATACCTGGGCCTCATCCCGAAGACACTTGGGAAACAACATGCCCGCACACACCTGGGCAACCACCACAAATACCCTGCCTGAAGAATATTGGGATATAATGGACCTCATTCCATCATAGCATGCTCGATGAGTCTTGGTATATTCGGGAAATGGAGTAGAAAAGGAGATAATAACCAGCCACTCATAGGAGTGTTTGGAAAAAACACCCTCCCCCATGAAATGGGGGTGTTTGGCACTAGGTTCTCAACTTGGGTGGGGCACAAATAAGAAACATAAGAAGTACAATTATATAATATATATAACAAGCACTCATCCCAACCTAGGAGTTCCAAAACCAACTTCATCACAAACACCCTCATTACTATTCATTCATAAGAAACACTGAACACAAGACCATGTCACCACTCATCCTGGAAAGAGATTCCCCATTGAGACCATTCTTGTTTTCATGTTCAATTGATCTCATTTAAGTAAATTATACACTACTGGGCAACTAACAGGCATAACCACACACCAGAGAAAGAGAAACACCCAAACAAAAATTTAAGCATTCACACTCGGTTCTCTTGTAAGGTCACAAAAACAAAGGGATTTGTGAGATCCCTCGAAGTAATGGAACCAAACCAAGCCTCGAGATATAGCCCCACACATCTTTAGATTCACAACCAACAATCATTCCATAGCAGGGGATCCCATCCCCATCCACATCACCCCATAAGCATCAAACAGAACAACACACCTACTACCAAAACAGAGTAGAGAAACTTCCAAGTTCAAGCACATAATTAATTAGGTTCTTATTTCTGTTGGTTAACCGGGGTGACCACACAAGTATTGATGTTCACTGGGCATCCATTTAACCAACTGAGTTTAGGTGATTAACCAATTTCCTTGTTACAGTCATTTAATCATCACAGAAGAAAAGGGTTCATTAGTGTGCAAGGAAATACCACCAACGGCCATGATTTTCAGTGAGCATAAGCCCATATAGTTCACAACATATAGCAATTATAAAAGAGTACAGTAGAATTGTCAAACAGACCCCATAATTCTTTAACATCCTACTTATTATCTTTGTTAAGGTTTGGTTTCATCCATTCCCACAGAGACAGTGGCGTACCAACACTGCATGATACACAGTAAGGAGATACGAAGGAAAATTCCTACTTGGTTGATCAAGGATAGAAGTTCTTCTCCGTGCGCCAAGAACTGGGGATTCGTGACTTGCAGGGGAGGAACGTCGGGGACTCCAAGGGTGAGCAGAAAGGCTCCAGCACAGGTTCACCACTTGCCTCGGGAAGGGGAAATCCAAACTCACAAAGAAGAAAAGGAGACTATCCAAGAGTAAGAAGAAATAATTTCTTGCGTGATATAAAGAAGAGATCTCGTTGTTACGCGATATGGAATTTTGAATGGCTATAAATTCAGATCATGGTTTCACCATGCGGTTGAGTGGTTATGCACGATGGAATTAATTGCCATTTAATAATTCTCCTCAGAGAGGTTGTCATAACGGCTATGTGTTAAATAGTTTTCTTTAACCATAAAGAAACATGTAAGAGGGGTGGATCTGGAAGGTACGGGGAAGGGCATGACACCGAGGAAAAACCACATGTTTTGGTAAGTTAAGGGTTTCCCGAATCTTGAGAGATTTTAGATATTATTTATGGGCTTTAAATGGCTTTGAAAGGGGGAATTAAATCATCTTTACTTCAAAAGATATATTGTGGGAGCGGAAAAGTCGGGAACTGGGAAGGAACGAAGACCGCTCGGTGAGGACACGGTGCCACCGTCACGGTTCCACCCTCACATTGCCACCGTCACGGTTCCACCCTCATGGTGCCACCATCACGGTAGAGTCGTGTTTTGGAAAATTAATGGACCAGGTGGGTCCAGGCCATTACATCAGATACCTCTCAAACTATTCTTTCCCTCGAGAATCAAAACTAGACCCGAAGAAAAGAGGGGTTCCGAACGACCACCTTGAAAGATACCTCTCAAGAGTGAACCTCATAGACATCTAGGAACACCTCTCCCTCAAGTAACCAGGAAACACTCAAGGGTCAAACTGTCCATTCATGTGGGTTAGGGAGTTTCTTCCTCCATGTCAAGATACTATCCTCTTTGGGTGGAACTGACTCACCCGCATGGGTTTAATCGCATCCACCATAATGCGTCTTGATTAGGGATTGGGTCCTCCCCTCCCCATAGTTAGGACTCTTCACACACATCCACTGAATAAGGAAACCCGAACGTTCCATAGTTAACAAGGTAAAGTGTTCCATCACAAACAAGTACAAAAAAATAGAACAAAACTGAAAATAGCTCTGGGTACTGGGCGCGCATCTGCGTCTCTTGTTCCCAGGTACTTTCCTCGAGCCCGCCATGCCTCCACAACATACGAACCAAGGAATGGTCCATACACGGATCACCTTCTCCTCATGATCCTTGATCCTCCCTGGATTTCCACAAAATTCACGTCGTCTTCGATATCTAGCTTTCCCCAGTTGAGGACGTGTGAATCGTCATGTAGATATCGTCGGAGCTGAGACACATGGAATACATCGTGTAGTCTCACTAGTGGCGGTGGTAGCGCTGGATGATAATCCACTTCACCGACCTACCGCAGCACTTTGAATGGTCTGACGAACTTGAGAGAAAGCTTACTCCCCCTGTTGAATCTCTATTGCCCACGCCGAGGGGAGACCTTCAAGAACACATGGTCCCCAACCTCAAACTGCAAGGGTCTCCTCCTATTATCGGCATATGACTTTTTCTGGTCTTGGGACACCTTCATCCTCTCCCGTATAAGTTGGACATTCTTCCTCATGCTCTGCACCACCTTCGGGCCAAGAACACCTGCCTCCCCAACCTCTGTCCAGCACACAGGTGAGAGACACGACCTCCTGTACAATGCTTTGAACGGAGCCATTCCAATGGTAGAGTGATAGCTATTGTTGTATTCAAACTCCACCAGAGGCAAGTGTCATTCTCACGATCCCCCAGAGTCCAGAATACATGATCGTAGCATATTCTCCAATGTCTGGATGGTGTGCTCTATCTGTCCATCTGTCTGGGGGTGGAAAGTAGTGATAAGATGTAGCTGGGTTCCAAAAGCATGCTGCAATCCTATCCAGACCCGTGAGGTAAACCATGCATCCCTATCTGAGACTATGGATCTCAGGACTCCATGAAACTGCACCACCTCATCCACGTACCTCTGTACTAGGGCATCCACCATACTTGACTCCTTGATTTCCAGGAAGTGGGCTGATTTCGTCAGTTGGTCCACCACTACCCAGATAGCATTGCAACCCCCTTGAACTCTGGGTAGTCCCGTGACAAAATCTATCTATATGTCATCCCACTTCCACTCAGGGACATCTAAAGGTTGTAATAGACCCCTAGGATGTGGTGTTCAGCCTTCACCTACTGACACACGAGGCACTTTGCTATGAACTCTTCCACCGCCCGCTTCACCCCAGGCCACTAGAAATAACCTCTCAAGCCCCGGTACATTTTGGAAGCTCCCTGGTATACTGACAGGGGTGAGTTCTGGGACTCCACGAGAACTCTCTCACGCATCGTCTCCAGAACAAACAACTTCCCTCTAAAAATAATCTGATTCTGACCATCCTCTTTCCACCCTTCCGGAGCATCGCCATGGTTAACCTGGTCACGAATTACTTCAGTCTCTATGTCTCCCCACTGAGACTCCTCCACCTGTCGTAGGAGAGAGGATTGCACTATCATCTGAAATAGACAACCTCTACCACCATCCTCTCTTACATTCAAGTTCAGGGAATCCAACTCCTCCATTGCCTTTCAAGCATCTTCCAACTCTTGAACCGCATCCTTTTGTGACTTCCTACTCAAGGAATCAGCCACCACATTCCCTTTTCCTGAGGTGTAGTAAATCTCTAAGTCGTAGTCCTGAAGGAACTCCATACACCTTCACTATCGTAAGTTTAGGTCCAGTTGGGAGAAGATATACTTCAAGATTTTGTGATCCGTGAAGACCACAAAGTGCTCTGCAATGAGGTAATGCCACCACAACTTTAGTAAGAACATGACCGCTACAAGCTCCAGATCGTGGGTAGCATAATTACGCTCATGGGGACATAACTGTCTAGACCCATAAGAGATCACCCCTTGTCTTTGAATCAGCACACACCCGAGGCCTTCTCTTGAAGTATCACAGAACACCTTATAAACCACCCCTTCTTCTAGAAACCTTAGCACTGGAGCACTTACCAAATTCTCCTTCAGATAGTTAAAGGTTGCCTCGCACAGCCCATCCCATAGGAAAGCCTGGCCCTTCTTGGTCAAATCTAACAAAGGTGCTGCAACTCTGGAGAAGTTGTGTACGAACCTCTGGTAGTAACCTTCCAATCTAAGGAAGCTACAAACATCTACCACGTTCCAGGGTGATGCCCAAGAAACAACCGCCTCGACCTTCGATGGGTCCACCGCTATTCCCTGCTCGGACACCACGTGCCCAAGGAAGTGCACTTCTTGAGTCCAGAACATACACTTGGACAATTTCCCATAAAGTTGGTGATGTAGAAGGACCTCTAAAATCATTATTAGGTGCTCAACATGATTTTCCTCTGACCTTGAGTAGATCAGGATGTCGTTAATAAACACAACTACGAACCGGTCTAGATATTCTTCGAAGATGGAGTTCATGAACCCCATGAACATAGCTAGAGTGTTCATAACACCGAACGACATGACCAAAAACTCAAAGTGCCCATATATTCACCTGAAGGCGGTCTTCAAGATGTCACCATCCTTCACCCTCATTTGGTGATATCACGACAGCAGGTCAATCTTAGAGAACCACCCTTTCCCTTTTAACTGGTCGAAAAGGTCATCTATTCTTAGGAGAGGGTAACGGTTTTTGACCGTTACCTGATTCAGTCTCCGGTATTCTATGCATAGCCTCATACCACCATCTACCTTCCTTGAAAACAAGACAGAAGCACCCCATGGTGATGCACTTGGATGAACAAAACCCTTCTTCATTAGATCATAAATCTGAATCCACAACTCTCACAACTCAGAATGTGTTATCCGGTAGGGATCCATCAAAATCGGACGGGCACCAGGTTGCAAGTCTATCCCAAACTCAACATCACGTCGAGGGGGTAGAGTTTCCACCTCTTCAGGGAAGATGTCCATAAACTCACCAACGATCCCTGGGACTTCCACCATTTCTGTATCTTCCAACTCCACTAAAAGTTCAGCTAACAAGTAAAGGAAGGGCTCCACTCATCAGTTACCTTCCTAGTAACCTCACTCACCGATGAAATTCACACGTAGGACACCCAAGTCTGAAATAATGATCCTTCCTCAGAAGCATTAAATAGTGTCACATACAGAGAACAACCATTCAATGCCTAGGATGACATCGTATGGATGTATCTGCAACAGTAGAAGATCCCTGATTGACGGATGTGGCCCTATCATCAGTTTAAACCCTCAAAAAACATAAAACAATTTGTTCTGACCTATAACTGGTGTACTCAACACCAGGGGCACTGGAAGTATCTCAGCATCTAGACCCAGATCACGGGCTAAACTGGGTGTAATAAATGAGTGTGAAGCTTCTGTATCGAACAAGGCATAGGCAATAGTACTAAACAAGTTGATCGTACCTCGAACGAATTCTGGACCTGTTGGAGCTGCTGCCTCCGCGGCGTGTAACTGCCCATGCCCAACTCCCCTGCCCCTCGGCTATCGGCCGCCTCCCCAACCGTGCTATGGTTGAGGTCCTTGAGGAGCACCCTGAGGTCAGCCTCCTCTTGCGACGTCTGCCCATAGAGGAGCGGTAGCTTGCTGTCCCTGTTGCTGATGCATAAAGGGCCTAACTTGAAACTGTTGCGGCTAGGGCAGGTGTTGCACCGGCCCACCCCCATTGTACTGTACTCGCTCTGGGAACTGATTCTGAAGGTTCCCATGGCTTCCACAGAAGAATCATCTCGGTCTTGGGATCGAAAGAAAAGGGAGAGGACTGGAAGATCGGAACTGGAACTGTTGGGGCCTGCTTCCTACTGGTCGAAACCTAGAGGGCCCTGATGCTGGAGGCCTGCTGCTGATAGCTTTCCCCTTCGATGAGCCCAACTGGATTCCCTCTCGTGGTATACCTCCCATCATGTGCATCCTCTCCACCACTTCATCCTTATTCTGGACCTCCAAGTATGTTGTTAAGGTGAAGGGAGTAACAGCATACTGAAGAGAAGGTTGAAGTGCCTCCTCCAAAAATCTCGCCCAAGACTCCTCATCTGGAAAGAGGTACAAAGAAAAGTGGAGGAGATCCTTGAACTCGATCCCCAACTCTCTCACTAAAATTCTCCCATGCTGGAGGGAGAGTAGCTCCTACCTCTTCTCAGCCTTCATCGTGGAAGAGAAGAATTCCTCCCTGAACTCCCTCTTGAAGTCAGCCCATGTAACCTCAACCTCCCTCTTCTCCCCGAGGTAGAGCGTCCACCACTGATGCGCTACTCCCCGCATCTGGATTACAGCTAGAGGAACCCAGTACTCCATCGGAGCCTGGATCAAGTTGAAATCTATCACCAGCTCCTCTATCCAGTTTTTTGTTTCCATGTCTGAGGTGTTTCCCTCGTACTTCCCAAGGGTCTGTCACTGAAATTCATGAAGTGTCCTCTTCCACTGATATTCCTCCTCCTCTCAGTCAGTCCTATGCTGATCGGCCAAGTCAACCTCCTGGGCCTCGATTTCCCTCACTACTCGTGGTTTTATCCCAGGTGCCATAGCTGCAAGGTAAATAAGGAATGCCTAAGCCCAAGTAGTGTAGAATATTATTCTTAAATTTTCTTAGACTTCTTATTCATTTTAAATCCCCAAAATACCCATGAAACATGTGAACACAAGTCATTATGATGCATGTACCTTTCCTAGGGTATCTAAATAGCAATCAGTGTAGCCTCACTTAGACATTCGGTAGGCCTAGAGTCCTTACATCAGATCACGGGGGGCCCTAAAATCCTGTGTCCTAGCCGGTCTTTCCTGGCCTATTTCACGCACCAAGATTTTCCAACACTATTTCCCTACCATCCCATGCAATCCTCTATGTGCATAACTACAAACTCTATCCTATATATCAAACTCCTCCTCTAATACCATTCTGTCATGACCCGCCTTCACCAAGATGAGAGAAGGGACAATAGGTTCCCAGACCCTTCCTTCTTCAAGTTGAAGGAGAGATAATGACCCCCGAGACCCGCCTTCAATAGGTCCCGGAGTGGTGACTAGCACCAAGGGTATAGAATCACACAAAATATGGAAGGCATTACCCTTTTTATTTAATAATATTGGGAGATAAGATAGTAAATCCCAACACTAAAAGTGGAAGTACAGGTAAATCCAAAACAAACCATTCTCATATGCATGTTACAAAAGTAAAAGATAAAAAAGTAAAAGAAAACCCCAAAAATAAGTACCAAAAGAAAGAAAAACAATAACAGAAAATGTCCCAACATTTGAACTAGTATGTCCATACATGATCCATGAAGTCCTCCTAGAAACCTGAAAACAGTTTTATATACGTAGGGTTAGAATAAAAGTATACTCAGTAGGGAAAACCAAAAGATCTCATGCACAAGTGGGGAGGCATTCTAATGCCCCGTGAGAAAAGAAATAACCAAAACACCTAGAAAGGAAAACTACCTATTCAAGCCTCACCATGGAATACTCCCCAAATAACGCAAGTCAATAAATATAATAGTAATAACACATCGATGTTTGGGTACCCCGCGCCACTTCCCCACTGGTTATTGAAGACATCCTACACATCGAACCTCTCCCGACATTCTCACTGCAGTCTCACTGCCACACCCTATCCGCACACACCTGGGTCACAACCACACATCTTGACTGCAAAAACCTGGGCCACAACAACCACGCATAACCACACCTGCAAACACCTAGACCAGAACAACTACTACCACGCCTGAAGACTCCTGGGCCTCATCCCGAAGACACTTGGGAAACAACCCGCTCACACACACCTAGGAAACCACCACAACTACCCTGACTGAAGAATATTAGGCTATAATGTACCTCAGGCCGTCACAGCTTGACCGATGGGTCTTGTGTTATTCGGTAAAGGGAGCAGAAAAGGAGCTAATAACCATCCACTCATAGGAGTGTTTGGAAAAAACACCCTCCCCAATGAAATGGGGGTGTTCGGCACTAGGTGATCAACTTGGGTGGAGTGAGAATAATAAACATAAGAAATACAATTATATAGTATATATAACAAGCACTCATCCCAACCTAGGAGTTCCAAAACCAACTTGAGCACAAACACCCTTGACACTATTCATTGATAAGAAACACCGAACCCACGACCATGTCACCACTCATCCCGAAAAGCAATTCCCCATTGAGCCCATTCTTGTTTTCATGTTAAAGCGATCCCATTTAAGTAAATTCTGCACTATTGGTCAACTAAATGGCATAAACACAAGCCAGAGAAAGAGAAACACCCAAAAAACAATTTAAGCATTCACACCCGGTTCTCTTGTAAAGTCACAACAACAAAGGGATTTGTGAGATCCCTCGAAGTACTGGAACCAAATCAAGCCTTGAGATACAGACCCACACAACTTCAGATTCACAACCAACAACCATGCCACTACAGAGGATCCCATCCTCATCCAGATCACCCCAAAAACATCAAATAGAACAACACACCTATTACCAAAATAGAGTAGGGAAACTTCCAGGTTCAATCACATCATTCATTAGGTTCTTCTTTCCGTTGTTTAACCGGGGTGACCACACAAGGATTGATGTTCACTGGGAATCCATTTAACCAACCGAGTTTAGGTGATTAACCAATTTCCATGTTACAGTTATTTAATCATCACTAAAGACAAGGTTTCATTAGTGTGCAAGGAAATACCACCAATGGCTATGATTTTCAATGAGAATAAGCTCATACAGTTCACAACATATAGCAATTATAAAAGAGTACAGTAGATTTATCAAACGCACCCCATCATTCTTTAACAGTCTGTTTATTATCTTTGTTAAGGTTTGGTTTAATCCATTCCCACAGAGACAGTGGCGTACCCACCCCGCATGATACACAGTAAGGAGAGACGAAGGAAAATCCCTACCTGTTTGATCAAGGATCAAAGTTCTTCTCCATGTGCCAAGAACTGGGGATGCGTGACTTGCAGGGGAGGAACATCGAGGACTCTAAGGGTGAGCAGAAAGGCTCCACAACAGGCTCACCACTTTCCTCGGGAAGGGGAACTCCAAATGCATAAAGAAGAAAAGGAGACTATCCAAGAGGAAGAAGAAATAATTTCAAGTGTGATATAAATATGAGATCATGTTGTTAGGAGATATGGAATTTTGAACGGAAATAAAGTCGGATTGTGGTTTCACCATGCGGTTGGGTGGTTATGCAAGATGGAATTAATTGTCATTTAACAATTCTCCTCGGAGAGGTGGTCATAATGGTTATGCATTAAATAGTTTTCTTTAAACATAAGGAAACGTGTAACATGGGTGGATCTGGAAGGTACGGGGAAGGGCGTGACACTAAGGAAAAACCGCTATTGTAGCGGTACTGTAGCTGTGGCGACACTGTTCGTCAGCGGGTACTATAGCGGCGGCAGGACACTGTAGCGGTGACGGTACTGTGCGGGTACTATAGCAGGCGGGTTACTATTCACAGAATGTGAATTGGACCATATATTTGGGCCTACGGGCTATGTAATGGGCTACAATCCCACTGGGCCTTCGGGCTATATAATGGGTTTCCCTCTACCTAGTTAAAAGAGGTCTTTTCTTTGATTTAATAATAAAAATGAGGCTTCGGCCCCAACCTTTAAAAAAAGGGAATTAAATCTTATTTACGTCAAAAGATATGTTGCGGGAGCGGAAAAGTCAGGAACTAGGAAAGAACAAAGACCGCTCGGTGAGGACATGGTGCCACTGTCACGGTGCCACCCTCACGGTGCCACCGTCACGGTGGAGCCATGTTTTGGCAAAGTAATGGACCAGGTGGGTATGGGATATTACACTAACCAATAGCATAAAAACATACTAGTATATTTAGGATACTATTTTTTTCATAAAATAATGGAATAAAGATATTGGATGGGTGGATAGGGAAAATAAAGGAAAGGAGTTTGAGAGAAGACGTTACCTCTTAATCAGGTAACTCGTTTTGGTTTGTGCCAAAAGGATTCCTAGAGTTTCCTTCTACCAAAATTAAGTCTTCTATGAGTAAGTTATGGAATTTGGGAGATTATTTGAGAATATTTTGGGTGATACAATGTTCTTGAGAGTTGTTAGGAAGTGGGTAGAGTTGGTGGCCTTTTATAGGGAAGGAAAAGGAAACACTTGGCATTTTTTAAAACAAGTTAGGTGTACCCGAGTTTTAACCTAAAAAAAGTCATAATAAACCACAAAAACTCAATAATTTAAGGTCAATGAACTAATAATGGACATAAAATTGGTTTTTTACAATTTTCTAGGTCTTTTTGTGTTTTATATTTATGGTTTAGTACTTTATGAACCTTATTTTTCTCTTAACCGATGTAATTAATTTTAATCACTTCCACTAATATTTTTTGTCAAAAACAAATTTATCCTTATTATAAATTATATATTATTCTTATTAAAAATATGTAATCCATTTTTTAAAATTCTAAAAAAATAAGTGGCAGAAATTAATTTAAAATTAATTTTGCTGACGGGATGACACTATGGGTTTTTAACGTAAAAACATCCAAAAAATTTCTAAGTTTTTATATCCAATTTCAATGTCAAATTGGTTACAATGACCTAAATTAGATTAATTTATAAAAAATTTATCTAAATAAACTATCAAACCAAATAAAAATATAATTTAACCTTATAAACAGATTATATGAAAATGCATTTTTGAATTAAAATCCATTTTTTAACTATTCATTAAAGGATAAAACCTTACATAAAAATACCAAAAAAATTATACTAACCTAATTTTTATGTTTCAATTCCAAATATAATGTTTATTTTTACATATTAAATCTATAAATTTTATAAAAATTGTATTTAAAAATTGGTTCTTCATTAAAAGGCGGCAAAACTACCTTATAAAAAATGGGTTTTTATGCATAAAATTGTGTTTGTTCTTATCTTATGTATATCAAATATATTGGATTAATATAAAAAAATATTTGATTGAATATATAACATATTTATTACATTAATATCACTTACTATTTTTAATTAATTTAATTTACTACGTTAGAATAGCTTTATGGATATAATAATATTTTCCTTTATATTCAAATGGTTTTCATATACATTTATAATTAATTGGTAAGCTATAAATTCATCTTATATTTGTGTAAACCATATATTTTAATAATTTAGTTAACAATATTCATATCCATAAACTTAATAGATAATTAACATCCCATTATAATAATATTTTTAATAATATATTATAGTTAGGTAACACTTAGTTTGGTATGTTATGCAAGCCATCGAGGAAAGTCAATCTTACGGGTAATGTATGCTTACCTTATTATTCCATGTAAAATACTCTAAGTTAGTGTTTCATATAACATAATCCAAGATGGTTTCCTATTAAAGGAATGTTTGTCTTAGTGAAAAACTATTTTTATTTTTGCATGAAATGGAAAATATCAAAAAATTAAATTAATTTGAGAAAAATGTTTCACAAAATCTTGGGGTGTTACATTCTACTCCCTTAAAATGAATTTATCCCTTAAAATTCATTTGGGTTATAAAAGGTTTAATACTTTAAAGTTTCATTCATATAAACTCACATCATAAAAATGGACACTAAAACTTCCCTCAAAAATGGAAAGTTGGAACCATAACGGTTACCCAAAGTAACATATAACAAGGTTTCCACATAGAAGAACATATGTTGAAAGTGAAGATTGGACATGGAGGAAAAACATAAATATGTATAGGGAGTTATTGAGGTCATAAATCAAAAACAAGTGAATGATCAAAGAAATGTTTTGGGAATCAAAGTCATAAATCTATGATGATTTCAAAAGCCATCAGTTCAACTAAAATTAAGGTATAAGGACAACATTTTTTATCACTTTAAAAATTTTGAGTAATTATTGATATATTTATATAGAATAATTATTATTTGGTTGTGCTTTGATCAATTTCTAATACATCCATTATCTCAATGAATGAATTTCAAGAAATTAACATTGATGCATAAAGAACTAAAATACACTTTTAACGGATTTTAAGTCCCATAAAATAATGAAAAATATAACTATTTATCTCTTAAAAAATATACATTAATATATAAACATAAAAAGTATCACTAATAATTCATCAAAAATAAATATACATTAACCAGAACATCATGTAGGCTAGTGGTAGGCGTGAAACCCTTATCGTCATTTGGTCATGGGTTCAAGACAAGCGGCTTTGCTAGACCAGATTGGTTGTCACCCAACATGAATGATGTACTTTTTTAAATCAATGATAATATAATTTACAAAATGTATAATATATAAATCCTTCAAATAAGTTTAATCACTAAATATCCTTTTAACCAAGGTTTTCAATACAAACTCAGTGTGTAAATACTTCATATGAAGTTTAACTTAAACTTTTCATGGAATCTTAACCCTATAACCCCTCTCAAAGATTAAAATAAAAAACTTTATAAAGAGAGTCACGAAATTAGCTTAGCATTTATTCCCCTATATAACACAATTTATCTCTTGGTTGTTACATTCCAAACATGTGAATACCCTCATTATATACTCTCTACAAAAATGGTAATAACCTGAATTACTATAAATCCATTTGGAAAACATGAATTATTTCTTATTCCAAAGTATATTGGATCTATTCCTTAAATCCAAAAATATTGTAAACTTCATAAATGCTGGCATAAACCACATATCAACATGTCCTTACTTAGTTCTAAGGTAATAATTATCGTCCAATTTACTTATCCATATCCCACGTATCTTTATCCATACAACATTATCTTAACATAAAAAACGTATTAAGGGTTGCCTTACCTTAGTCAAAATATCACCATTTCATTAAATCACTTCACCAGTCCATTAGAAAAATTCAACATAAACTTGTAAATACAGAGTGAAAAAAACATAAGTATAACAATCCTTGTATATTTCATCATTCATAACTTTTGAATCCAAATACATAAAAACTTAGATTACTTAATCCTTAATCCATTAACAATTCTACCCCATCCTATTACATAACATCATTTTTACTTTCACGTTTCATTTATAGTTTCATCATCACCCACAATGTTACCATTACTCACACCACCTTTTTGATTCTCTTCATGAACTTTACACTTGGTACATTGAGTTACATAATGACTATTTAATCCACACTTAAAACACTTAACCTTTGATGATGTCTTAAGGAGGAAAATATTATCATCCATTTTTTTAACCAAACTCTTCATTTTTTTATGATTTCGCTTGCTTTGTGACCGTCTTTTCCATAGTCAAAACACCTTCTTGTTCTTCTAAGACATTCACTTAGGTGATTCTTTCCAAATTCTTGAAATAAAGGAAACCGAATCTTTATTCATCTATGGTCTCCATTACCAACACTCTCTGCGAACTCATTCTTTCTCTTCCTTGGTGAGTTCAAGATTTAGTTAAGGTAAATGTTGTTAATCATATTCTCTAAAAACTGATTAGGCATGATCACAACATCTTTCACTCCTGTAATCTTTATTCTTGACTACCCATCATAAAATCTTTCATAATAGTCAACATTAATCCAGTTTATTTTGGTTCCCACCATTGAATAAAACAATAAGAAAATGTGGGAATTACTTATCATAGCAGAACACGACATAGTCATGAAAAGATTACTTATATGATGTCTAAATCATGACACCTTTCTTAATCTACAACACCCTAGATTCATCCTAGGTTATTCATATCCAACTTATATTTAAATCCATCATGATGGTTCATAAAGAGTTTCTGAATTCCCAAAGCATATCCCCTGAGAGTGTCAAACCAAGTGTACATCAAGGCCCATTATCGTGTACTAGATTACCTTGAGTCAAGCCCATAACATCCTGTCGGAGTTTTTACCCCTAGTTACATTTTTTCCAGATCCACTTCCACTTGTAGTATCCAGACAGGGATGTATTTCAAGGAAACCACTCACTTGACCCTTTACCAAAATTCCATGACATTTTCCTAAACATTAAATAATCCTTATACTTATCCTTAAAGACATCCCCTAAGCATATCCTTAGAAATATACCTAGAAATATCACTAAAGTTTTCTTATCCTAGATTCCAATGGTTAATTATAACTTTACTTTGATACCAACTATAACAAACCTTGATTTTAAAAACATTAAAATTACATAACATTTTTTGAATACTTAAACATTATACAAATAGATTCCCAAAGGACGTATTTGTTCTAGTGCCTTTGGAAACATGGAAACGTAAACATTGGTACAAGAGCAGGATACATTATCTCCCACTATGTTCTCTAAGACTATAACCCCTCTTAGACATATCATAAAAAATATCTTCATAACATAGGGAATGAAATAGGAAAAGGGGTGAGCTCAGATGCTCAGCAATAGTAAACAAAGGAGACATGTAAACATAATCAAGATAATAAAGGTATGATAACATGATCATGAAAACAAAAGATCATGATCTTCATGTCAAATGTCATAAAAATGAATCATGGAATAAATCTTGGTAGTTAATAATACATGAATCATAAGGAAATAAAGAACATAATCTATGAAATCAAAACATAGGAATAAAACATGGAATTGTGGAAAATAGATAAGAATATAATATGATTTCCATAGTATCCAAGGCATCACTTCCAAGACCATCATGCTAGTATGGTATCACTCCCCATACCATATTAGTATGCATGGTTCACTCCCATGGACACCTTAGAAGCATAAGTTTACTCATCATACCATCTTGGAAGTCATAGTTCACTCTCATGGCCATCTTAGTAGTATGAGTTCACTCCTCATACCATCTTGTTAGTCATGGTTCACTCTCATGGTCATCTTAGTAGTAAAGGTTCATTCCAAAGACTATATTAGTATATATCATGAGATATAAATATTTACCCAATGCATTGGAAGTAGATATAGTTCCCACCTGTATCATAGGTAAATCATACATACATGTGCCACAATATCATTAAAAATCATATCATAACCCATGTAATGAAATGGGTATCAAAAATAGGTAAACATATCATAACCTATGGAAAAAATATACAGGTTTCATAATCATTTCATCAAAATCATAACTCATGAAAGAAAAATAGAATTCATAAAAATAAAACCCATGAATGAGAAATGGGTTTCATAAATACCATGACGTTAAGCAAAACCCATTCATAGAAAGGATATGAAGGGAAACTTTAGATCATTTCCTAGAAAGGCTTGATTAACATCAACCAATGTCATCTTGAATAGAAAATATCTTTGAAATATCTTTCAAAAAACATTTATTGAGGAAAATATTCTTTCTTCTTTGAAAATTTATTTTTAATAAATAAAAAAATTTAAAATTCGTTTTCTTATAAAATACCTTATAAACTTATAAAGAAAACTTGAAATCATTTTGAAAACTTTTTTCCTTGAAAACTTATTAAATAATATTCAAAACATTTTAAAAAAAAATTTCTTTGAAAACACTTTTAAAACTTGTAAATAAATCTTGAAAAAATTTTGAATACCTTTTTACTTTAAAAAATATGAAAAAAAAAATTGAAAATGTTTTAAAAAACATTTATTTGAAAATACTTTGAAAACTTGTAATTAAGGCTTGAAAATATTTTTAAAAAAAATTCCTTAAAAACATATAAAATAAGTTTTAAACAAAATTTTAAATAATTTTCTTTGAAAATTACTTTTAAAAAACATTTTATTAAATATTAACCTTTTAAAAATGAAAAGGAAGCTTCAAAGTAATGACGGTGGGTAAATATGTACATGTCATATGAGGTAAAAAGAACATTCCTTTTACATGGTAAAAAGGTTATAAAAATGAATTGTTTGGAATGTGAAAATAATATTTATTTTAATATATTGGTAAAATAAAAAAAGGGTAAAAATTTATTTTAGATGTTATAGGATAATAGTATAATATTCTTGGAAATCCTTTTTAGAAAACATAGATTTCTGACCAAAGGGAGGGTAAAGTCAGGATTTCTTGAAAACACTTTCTTGAATATATTATGTACCAAATATTAGAAAATGGTACCAATACATGAATAAATAAATAATAACTATAATATACATAATTTTATTGAAATATATATGATAATATTTCATCAAAGTAAGTATAAACATAAACAATCTGGAAAAGTGATGAGATTGTCTCAATAAACTCTTATAACTTGGTTACGTTGGGTCATACTCTCCATGTAATAAAATAAAATTAATTAAAGCTTAAAATATCATTAAAATAATTAAATTCATGAGTTAACACAAAAAATTTAATTATATACATCTCGATATAGAATTTAGGTTCATAACAAAACATGAGCCTCAGAGAAGGTAAATTGAGACAAAACTATTTCACTGATTTGATAACTTTTGAAACATAATCCCCATGAAAGAATTATCATTAAATAGAAATTTGAATACCCATGAATTTAGTTATAATATAATTATAATACAATCATGGTTAGTACATACACCACACGAAAGGAAAGAGTGGCCAACATAACATGTATCTCAGAGAAATTAAAAGTGAGATGAAATCCCCTTACCATGTGTCTTGAATCTATTCGTACTCATACAAGATTTCTGTATAATAAATACATGTTTATTATACATATTTTAAATAATAATATTATTATACATAATACCATATATTGTTTTATTATGACCTTATATTACCATCTTGTTAACGATCCTATGTTAAGAACCATCTTGAATAATTCTCCAAAAATGTACCAATACATGAATATATGGAATAATATTATATGCCACTCTATTCAAATTCTAGGCAGTTTTAAAAACCAATATTACCACACTTAATAAATAAGAGGATTCACCCCAAAGGATCATCCCAAAAGATAGGAATTTTACCATTAATAAAAATCATTATAGGAGGCATACTTTAAATGAAATAGAACATGAATCCAACTCATTCATGTTTCCCAAACCACATAAGACAATACTAACCTTCCAAGGGAAAAAATCGAAAATCACATACCACTAAGAAAAACCACATGCCTAAAATTCTATTTTCTAAAAGAAAATTTTCTTTTAAAAATAACCATATTCTGTAAGGATTAAAACCCATTTTCCAAAAAAATGTGCCTTTAAAAACACCCAAAAAGTTTAAATCATTCAACTTCCTTTAAAAATCTCAACTCCCTTCTAGTGAATTTCAAAAAAGGTTACCCGGATTCAAAATCTACTAACTCCTATTTAAAAAAATAAACCCAATTTGTGTTCAAAAATATCTCCTTTATTTAAAAAAATTTAGATAGAAATCCATTTTTCATTTCCTAAACACTTCACTTTTTAAAACATTTCAAAAAACTTTCATGTTTTCATTTTAAAACTGACCACCCTTGGAAACACACCCTAAGAGGGTCAAAATCTTCTCCAAACAACTCCCTAAACTAGTTTTAAACCCCAAGATACTTTCTATTTTTCATTAAGAAAAAAATAATTTATAAAAAATCTCATTAAAACCAAATTAATTTAACAACCAAGCCCTAAGGCCTCATTTCAAAAAGAAACTTTTTTGTGTAATTCCCCTTTGCACACAAAACCAATTTTCACAACAAACACACATAAACAAAACATTCCACAAATCTAATGAAAATAAAAAACACATAAAAAACTCTATTTAATTCACCATAATAATTAGGAATCACTCAAGGGAAATCTAAATATGAATACCAAACGGGTTTCAGATCCATTCATGAATTGGTCTCTTGGCTTGATGGACCATTCACCAATCATGTAAAAGCCTTTGAAATAGTTCCAAAATCATGAACCCAACCTCTTCATAGTTTTCAAGTCATGTGAGTTAGATTTGAATCGTTATATATTCCTCCATTATTATCCCAAAACTCAATGAAACCTCATGGAAATACAAATAATTCCAACAAGTATCAAAACACCATCATCTCAAACCATAATCCAACAAATGAATAAAATAAAAAACCAAATCCTAACATCCCATAGTAACACAAGTGTTGTCATTAAAGGTGGTGTTCAAGAACCAACTCATGACCTGCTTCATGAGACTCAATGAAAAATCCTAATTTACATTTTACCAGGATACACTCAAATAACAAGAGGGAATTTCAATAACCTTTTCCTTTAGAGAACCTTGCCTCTGATACTATTTTGTAATGAACCATCTTAGGCTACCAATTAACTAGTACTCTACCTAGCTCAATAAAAGGATCAAAGGATGTTCTCAGTCCCCATGGGATGGATAAAAATGATAATGGTATCATAATGCATTGATGGTAATAATTTCACCCTTTTATAAACAAATAATCAAGTAGAAAAGACTGTCGAGAATCCGGTATAACCTATGTACACAATAAAAAATTATGTAAAACAAATAAGGAAGAAAGTTAAGAATGGTATAATAAAATTAAAAAACCATCCAAATCATACTAATAGACCCAAAAAATTATACAATTTAAGAAGATACAATAAGTATAAAAGATAAAATACACCAAGAAGAACTGGATGATACAACATCCCAAAAGAAAAAAAATAACTCAAATAGTTCCAAAAAACCTCCAAGTGACCCATGGTCACTACCCATATCCCACCACATTCATCTATGACCTAATGAACAATCAATGAATATGATATAATACTAGGCACCAAAGATAAATCATAATATTTTCACGCACACACACTAGTGTATATGAAGGGTGTGATCCAAACATTTATAGTAGGATTTTACCATAGATTCTATGAAGACCATTTTATAATAGATTCCATAAATTCTAGTTTGAACATAATTTCAAAAATAGGGTTTTCACGTGAATAATCATAAAGAAAAAATATCACATTTTATCTCTTTTATTCCAAAACCAGGAAAACCCTTTTAACAATAAATGAGGCTCATCCAACCCAAAAAATTACTTCAAAACCAATCAATAAAATAAATATTTCCTTTAAAATATCTTTCAAACTTAGAAAATAGAACTTTTAAACTTATAAAAAAATAACCTAATCATTTCTCTTTTCCCAAAAAATTTCCCATTGACTTTTTAAAAATTACATTACCTTTCTTTTTTCAAATTCATGCTTTCAAAACAATTTTTAAATCAATTTGAAATTAAAACATAACCCCAACTGTAAAACAACATAAACAGTGTCGCCACAAAACCATAAATGAATCATGAAAAAATAAACAACAACCACACAATGATTTCTAAATTTAATGTTATAGGAATTAAAAAATAGTGTATATATATCAGGATCACCAAAAAAAATAATCAATATGAACTAGGAACCATATTAATCTCCCTAGAACTCAAGTAACATGAACCTAAACTAGAAACCAGAACCTTCGAATAGAACAAAAGAATATTTCAAGTTCCCAGTAGTCCCATAGAACCAACCAGGCTACATAATCCATCCCAAGAGCACTCAATATCTGTGATCCACATAATCCATCCTAGGCGTGCTCTTCATCCATGTGTCACTAACCCTAATCGGTGAACAATATATACTAAGGGGTGTGATCATCCATGTCATTTACTAATTCCATAGGTTCCTATGACAAAAATCAACAAATTTTAGAAATAAAATAGATCAAAGGATTAATGATAAAATACAATAATAACCCTCATCTCACCTCAAAAACCCTCAGATAAAAATATCACATTTCATATCCATGTATAAGAATCAATAATAAACAATATAAAACATACCCCTCAGGGCCACAATCCATAAAAAGCATAATATAAACAAATGGGATCAACAATAAGGGTAACCACAATTTCTGATCAACTCTTTGGTTAATAAAGTTCCAAACATGACTTTGAAAAAAAAATGGGATACCAAATCACTTTATCTGCATTCAAAAACAATCCATGAAAATGTTCATTGAAATAAATTGATGTCAAGAACCCCTTTTAAATCATCCAGTTCCTTTTTAAATCACTTTAAATCACTATAAGACTAATAGGTCTTAAAATTCTTAAATATGGGGCAACACACCCCTTTTTAGTAAAACACTCCTTTAAAGATAAAATAGTTCCTTTTAAATTAAAATTGGTCACAACAACCCATTAAAAACACCTTAATTACTTTAAAATAGGAACTCAGGCATTTTTACAAATACTTGGCACACAAAAACTCCATCCTAAGTGGAGAAAACCATTAAAACCATTTTTTACACCTCATGGGTAACACATATAGATAAAATTTAGAAATAAAAGAATTTTAAAACATCTAAGAATCATATATAATTTAATATAAATTAATGGAATAAAATTTTTGATTTTTATTCAAGCAAAAAAAGTGTAAACACATTTCCTTCAATGGAGAACACCTAACTAAACAAGAAGAAACCCACTAAAACCCATAAACATAAAAAATAACAATGATTAAAACCTATCCAATACCGAAAACTAATATTCAAATCAATTAAAATTCCATAGGAAAAGTAAAATCAAGTGGAAAGGGGGAGTAAATGATGGGATATGGAGAAAGAAGAAATGAATTTCAATGAACCACTGGGAATCGATAAAGAAGAACTCAAAAACCAAGGGAGAAGAAATAGGAAGCGGGAGGATCTCTAAGGGATCTCCCTAGACCCAAACATGTAAGAGAGGGAGAAATAAAGGGTTCAAAACCCCAAAAAATATATAGGGAAAATGTCACAACCCAACTCAATGGGGATCAACCCATGACTACCCCATTCCCTCATCCAATAGGCCAGGGGCTAGCATCTAGCACTGACTATACATATCACACAAATGGGAGTCCTTAGAATATGGTACCTATACACACACACCCACAAAAATCTCTATGAAACTGTGTATAGATACTATAAACTAAAAAGAAATGCATGCATACATCTATCTCAAAACCAAAGTAGTGAAAGTGAAAAAAAAGGTCAAAATAGAATCCCACCAAATTCTATAAAAGTGTCCAACTAGTTCGGATGGATGAAATCACTGTCAAATGAAACTATCGAATATCTCTATGTTTAATCCTTAGAAAACACCTTAGTCAATATAGTAAAATAATCTCCACCAGCTCTGGGTCCATTATATACTCCTTTGAGAGGCCTATCGTAAGCACAAGGCACAACATGTGCAGGAAAAGCCCATGTAGGGATGCGTATAAAAATACTCAATAGGATCCCCAAAACACAAAATAAAATGGAGCAACTGAAAGGCAACAGTCTGCTCGGCCTAGCCAGAGGGAACCCAAATGAGATAGAAACTCCATCTAGAACCATCATTAGTTATACGTGACTAGACATCTTAGTCCACATTCGGTGTTAACCAAGGTATGTGACAACACCGCAAGGACTCCCATAATCACCAAGATATACTCATCTTAGACTCTAAGTCTCATGAGGTTTTTGACCTCATATCCAGTTATAGGATTATACTAAAAGATCAAAGATAACACCCGTCTAGGAGAACACACTCCAAAAGCTTTTCCAACCCATTGGGAACAACACTACCATCCCTGATGGTATGTATAAGAGAATGTGATCCATCAGGAATAGCTCGTTGGGTCAAACTCTAGTGCCCATCACCAAAGGTCCTATCACTATTGTCTATCACCCCGCACGAGCTCATAGGAACCCAAGTGGAGAGGTCATCCTCTCACAACTACACATAGTCAATGGAGCATTGCTTCGGACCATGAACCACATGCATCCACTCTAAATAGAAAGAGTGCATGGACTGACACCTCACCACTAACCCACATCCATATGAGTATTTGCTCCTAACAATTCCATGAAACCTCTATCACAGACATAGGGAGAGACATACACCTCACTTCATTGAGTGAGATATAAATCCAATCAAGGTATCATACACAACACGTGGAGGGGCCCGCTACTCATAACTATGCTCCTCAGCTAAGGGAGCTCCTACTCTAGTAGAGGAGTCTCACCCTAAAATGGAAGGGGAGTACAAATCCATAGATAGAGTACCATCACCCTAGTATGATAGGGTAGTACCACTCTATGGCTAGAGGATCCACACCCATGTACTATGAGGGAGTACTAATCTACTAGTATTATCACTATGGGTGACCCGCACCCTGACATGGTAGGGGAGTACTAACCCCAGGCTAGAGGAACCACACCCAGGTATGATAGTAGAGTACCAACTCTTACAGAACATCTGTAGAGACCCGAAGCTTGACGTACATGAACATTACATTACTTTTGCGGAATACTTAGTACATAACAAAAACACACACACAAGGATCGTAATAGTTTAGTGTCTTTGAAAACTCGGAATAAAATCTTCTAATCGTGGTGAAATATCTTCAACATCTCCCATAAAGATCTTCCTTTTTTTACCTAAAACCTTTCTTTATTCCTGGGGAAAAGAAAACATAAAAGGGTGAGCTCAAATGCTCAGTAAGGGTAAACAAAAGAAATATCAATCACATCGTATTCATAAGAACATAACATTTTGGAAATCATAACCTGAAAAAGAGAGAATAATTTCATAACATGGGATAAATCATGGTAGTGAAATGTAATCACAATAATCATAACCTAAAACATGAAACTTTGTGGAATTCACACATAATCATAGAGAATCATTTCTTGTTAGTCAAGACTCATTGCCAAGACTATCTTAGTGGACAAAGTCCCTTTCTGAATCGAGTAACCCTCGTTTCAGTCCTGTTTCACTGAACCGGTATAACCTACCATTCCAGCCATGTCTATCTCATGAGATATAAAATCTTTACCCAATGCATTGGAGGGAGATATAGGTCCCACCCATCTCATAATGATACCATTCTTATGTGTGCCACAAAATCATAAATCATACATCATTTCATAACCCATGTAATAAAAATGAGATTCTTAAACAACATGACATCATAAAACCATTCATATAAGATAAAGGAATTTATAAACATAATTCCATAACAACATAGTCAAATCAATGTAAAAATATGGATAGAAATAGAACCCATTATTATCTTAGATGGAAAATAATTTTGATAAAACACTTGAATTGAATTCTTGAGGAAAATATCCTTTCTACTTCAAAAACATTTTTCCTTTCTTAACATGTCATAGAATTTTAAACTAAAAGAAGTTGATTAAAAATAAACTTCAAAACTTGTAAAGGATGCTTCTTGGAAATAATGTTTTAAAAATCCATTCATGCCGTATAAGTTTAAAAAAAACATTCTTTGTACTTTTGTCGGAAAAGTCAAAAAGTACCTCGTACGACAAAAGATTCCTTTCATACATATTACTAAAAAATCACCGAAGGGTAAAAATGGATTTAAAAAATTGTAGGTGGATGGAAATAATATTACATATTGATGAAACATGGATGTGGATGATAAAATACACCCCAGTAAATACTTACGAATAAACAATCTCGGATAAAAATGAGATTGTGATATTTCCCTTACCTTAGGTCCGATTTGCTTCGTATGTGTCCGAACCTCCTGTATAATGATTTAAATAATGTCATTGGCTTATTACAGAATCATATTCATTGTTATGATATCATATATGGTTCACTTGTGACATTATATTACTCGTTCTTTTGTAAATTCCATGTTATGGAAGCGTTTTGGGTAAAATCGTTTCATTTATCGTAGGTGTTTTGACTTGTTGTTCTTGACATTATTATTACTTATATCATGATTTAATTACTTCCAGAATATAAAATATGATTTATATATCATATATATTCAGTATATATATATATAATAGATAGATAAATGAAATGAAAAACACCGTTCATGGAGACGGTAGTCCGTACGTACGCATGAACGTTGTTTTCCTTTCCTTATTGTCTTGAATGGAAGTAAGTAGATGACATAAACATATATATATATACATAAATCCAGTAGCTTTGTAATGTCATATATTTCATTATTATTTCTTATATATACTTTATAATCATTCTTAAATGGTTAACAGGGAGAATGAATCTCATCGCGTCGTGGAGATGGTATTCCGTACGTACGCACAAGCGATGATATCATTTCCATAAATATTGAATTGAATTGGAGTGGATTATACAATATATCAGAATCAATATGATGTTGTAATAACTATGTATAGTTATTCTTTACACCATTATACCCATCCAATTAAGGTGGTGGCGGAAAATAGATTACACCACGGCGTGGAGACGGTATTCCGTACGTACGCACGCGCGGTGATTTCCTTTTTCCGTAGGATGGATAGAAGGTTAATTAGAGTTGTTTCATATTTATAATAAAATATCAGTATATAATAAATACTGATGTTATTACTTTATCATGAAACAACTAAAGAAGAAGAATTTGAAGAAGAAAGAAATTGAAAAGATCGGTAATGGATATTACCTCTTCTTTGGAACGCCTCTTTGAATCCTCCACTTAAGGAACTAAGATTGGTCTTTGGAGAAGACCAGGACCTCTAGGATTATTCTAGGGAAGTGTAGAGGAGAAAATTTCAGGGGTTGGCCGAGCTTGAGTGCTCAAATTGGTGTGAGGAGGAGGGGGAGGAGGTGCCCTTTTATAAGGGAGGAGAGGGGCACCTTAGGAATATCTCAAAATATTATTTTATATTAAAGTCAAAATCGGTTTATAATGGTTACAAAGGGTCTTATTTCGAAGATAAAGTGGGGATGGGTCGAAATACTATCAACCAATAGGATTTAGACAAGTTTAGGGTATTATTTTAACCTTATCAATTAGATTTAACTCTAAGTTAATTAATTTAACTTTTACCGTGTCTTTTTGTTTTCTTTCACTATATGGTTAATACACTTACTATAACATGCCAAACGAACCCCAAATTGTTTATTATTAATATATATATCCTTATCTAAGTCATTTGGCCGAACCTTAGATTTTTAGGAATAAAATAACAATTAATAATATAATATTTGATTTAAAAACTATTTAGTGTCAATTTTGACACTATTTGATATATGATTTTTGTGAAAGTCATAATAGAATTATATGTTCGAACCATGTTGATTAAATCAACAATAATATATCATAGTAACCTAGAAAATTAGTGGAATCCATAAAAAGTCTTAAATTACATTTATTTTGGTATTTATAATATCAATTATGTCAATATTTCATTAATAAGATAATTACTGCATCATCTTTGTGTCATAAATAAATTAACTTATTTGATGTCTAAAAATTACAAATAAAATATCATTATGTAGGAAATCTTTTTAGCTTTCTAATGAATATTTACAATGTAATTTATCTTATGTATAACCCTATATTAAAAATGTTTTAGTAAATAAACTTTGATTTTAACTCTTTTAACTCTTCTTTGAATTAAATAATAATAAATGTCCTAATCTATTCCAAGTGGGCCTAAATGATAATATTTTACACTTAAGGTTGTTTTTGGTCGAGATACACTTGTCCAATAGGATTAGGACATGTGTTAGGGTAATATTAATATCATTGTTACCCTTAATTGCCCTATTTACTTTTAACCGTGGTAAATAAAAGTAAAAAGTTACTATTCACCAAAAATTATTTTCATCTCATTGAACCACATTTTACTTACTGACATCAACCGTGTCTCTCGGATTTTTGAAATTCCATTCACAGAAGTGGTAAAATTAAGTTTTATGAAAAATTCAGTTTTTTAACTACCACTTAGTAGTTTCACTATTCATCAAAAATTGATGTTTTTCAGAACAATGCCAAAATTTCATCCTAAGCTATATTTCATATTCCGAATTCAAAAATGAAGTCTATTTCACCAAATTCATAACATAGAAGTTTCATAAATTAATTTTATAATTAAATCCCGCTGTTAAAACAAAAAGCATGTGTTTAAGAAACAATATCTATCAAAAGATTGACACTTGTTTATGTCTGGTTTAAATGTGAAATTACATCCAATGACCAACATTGTATTAAATTGTAAAAATATATTCTAAATATAATTTAAAACCACTCAAATTAATAATTTATCACTATTAATTATTTCGATAAAAAAAGTTGTTTTTAATTAAAATTTAGTAATTTTCACTATTCATTAGAAAATGAAAGTTATCCGAAAAGTACCAAAATTTCACCCTAAGCTAATTTCGATATTACGAATCCAAAGATGAAGTCCATTTTGAAAAATAAAAATTACAAAATTTCAAAAAGTGTTTATTACTATTCATAATGTCTAGTTTTAATAATATTTTAATAGCATATCGTTGTTTAGCGAAACTTGGTGTTGCGTACAAAACACGCTATCGTGGAAGGTTGCGATTGCGTGTAATGTAAGGCAAGTCAAGGATGCGTGTTGTGAAAGCTCCTTTTGGTGTAGTGTACAACACAAGACATTAATAAAATTAAAAGGATTATTTTTCATAAAATCTCGGGCTGTTACATTCTACCCCCCTTAAAATGAATTTCGCCCTCGAAATTCGTCGGGGTTATAAATGCTTTACTATTTGAAAGTTTCTTTAATAGAAACCCACATCGTAAAAAGGAATACCAAAACATGGCTTTAAAAACTAAAGTATGAAATGTAACGGTTACCCAAATTAACTCATCACTGGGTTTCCACGTAGGAGAACATAGGTGAAAATATGGATATGGAAGAAAAATCTAACCATCATGTTCTGATGGAGAGTGGTAGAGAACATGGCTATGGAAAATCTAGTAATCACAAATCCATAAATTTGCGACGATCTAAGGTACCATCTGATTTATCAGGTATAAGATCACTAGGACAACATTTTTGGTTTTCAAGATCATTTCCCTAAAGTTGAAAATTTGAATTAGAATAAATACTTTCTTTATTTTGGTACAATCTCACTGTTGTTCATGCCTTGAACAATTTCCACTTCATCTCTTAAATAAATGAAGTTGAATTTGTTATTCGTGAAGTGTTAGCAGATCATGTGATAGAATGACGGGTCATTCCATCTGTCTCAAACAAAAGGTTAGCAAAAATTATATACAGAAGTCGATCTATAGTGAGATTAATCACATATGGTTCCTAAAATGGACTTATACTTCATATATCATACTGCTTAATATAATAAAACTAGTTTCTACTAAACAGGGACTTCCTGTAGGCCAGTGGTAGGCGACAAAGGCCAGTCGCACTTCGGTTGTGGGTTCGATTCACACAGCCTTGTCCGACGCGATGGGCTGTCGCCCGTCCTGCAGGTTGTCCTTTTTCTAAAACTACATTACTATAACATCCCATCAATAATATCGAAAAAAAACTTTTATCCTTAAAAAATACTCACTTATGTCTAACATAATCCATTTCAATCTTTAGGATTATCCATAATACTGTAGTCCATTCTCATAACATAGTGAAGACGATTACCAGAGATTTAGTACCATCGTTGATCCCCATATATCATAAGATATGTTTTTTTGGTCACATTCCAAACATTCAAAGTCCTTAATCATGTATTCTCTTGAATACCTTAGTGAAAACATGAATGCAGTTAAAAGTTAACACCTTCCACATACCAAAATCCTCAAAATTCTATATACTCAAACCATGATATCACTTAGTCCTTATATCAATCATGATCTCATGAATCTCATTGTCTTCTTATCCTTTCATTATGCACTTATCATCTACTTTCCAAAAGTATCTGAATAACCTTTCATGGTTACTGGTACCATTCATTATACACTTTCAAAACTTAAGGAAAGACAATAGTGTAACAATCCTTAGATGTCTCCTTATTCCATGAGATTACTTATACAACATTACACATGATAAACATGTAATCATTCCACTACATTCTTAGACCATTGACCGAGCTTCAACATTTCTTTCATCTCACATATCATTTGTAGTTTCTTCATCATCGTCAACATAAATACTTCCCATACGACCATACTGATTCTCTTCATGAGACTTTCCCTTAGGGCATTGGTTTGCATAATGCCCGTACATTCCACATTTAAAGCATTTAACCATTGTTGATGTCGTAGCAATACCATTATCCTCATCCATGGTGTTAATTGAACCTTTTCCTTTGCACTTACTTGCTTTGTGTCCTTCTTTTCCACACCCAAAGCATCTTCTAGTTCCTTTGAAACATTCTCCTTGATGCCTCTTCCCACATGATTTACATAGGGGAAATTGAACTTTCTTTCCATTATGATCATCATGAAACTCCATCTTTCTCTTATTAGCCGAGTCAGGAAACTTACCAAATTTTACTTTATTGATCATATTATGAGATTGCTGATTCGGCATAATAATGATGTTTGGACTTCCAAATCCCATTTCATTATGAAGAATATCATTCCATTGTCCATCATATCCTCCATTATTGTGAATCATCTTGTCTCCAGCCATTTTCTAAAACCCAAAAAGAATAGTGTGAGAGGAAAAAATCATGCTAGGGAAAACGACATAATAAAGGGGGAGTAACTTCAATATCTAACATCTTAGGTTAAATTCTAATATCGTTAGCAAAATTCTAGGACTATAACCTATACGTATACTTAACCATAGAGACATCCCTAGACATACCGTAGAAATATCTCTAGGGATCTTACTAACGTTTTCGCATCCTAGTTTCCAAAGGTTGACTAAACCTTTCCTCTGATACCAACTGTAGAGACCCGAAGCTTGACGTACATGAACATTACATTACTTTTGCGGAATACTTAGTACATAACAAAAACACACACACAAGGATCGTAATAGTTTAGTGTCTTTGGAAACTCGGAATAAAATCTTCTAATCGTGGTGAAAGATCTTCAACATCTCCCATAAAGATCTTCCTTTTTTTACCTAAAACCTTTCTTTATTCCTAGGGAAAAGAAAACATAAAAGGGTGAGCTCAAATGCTCAGTAAGGGTAAACAAAAGAAATATCAATCAC
The DNA here is from genome assembly GCA_963277665.1 of Viscum album. Lineage (NCBI taxonomy): Eukaryota > Viridiplantae > Streptophyta > Magnoliopsida > Santalales > Viscaceae > Viscum > Viscum album. The sequence goes on along the minus strand of OY728165.1, from coordinate 193,692,287 downwards.
ATCGTATTCATAAGAACATAACATTTTGGAAATCATAACCTGAAAAAGAGAGCATAATTTCATAACATGGGATAAATCATGGTAGTGAAATGTAATCACAATAATAATAACCTAAAACATGAAACTTTGTGGCATTCACACATAATCATAGAGAATCATTTCTTGTTAGTCAAGACTCATTGCCAAGACTATCTTAGTGGACATAGTCCCTTTCTGAATCGAGTAACCCTCGTTTCAGTCCTGTTTCACTGAACCGGTATAACCTACCATTCCAGCCATGTCTATCTCATGAGATATAAAATCTTTACCCAATGCATTGGAGGGAGATATAGGTCCCACCCATCTCATAATGATACCATTCTTATGTGTTCCACAAAATCATAAATCATACATCATTTCATAACCCATGTAATAAAAATGAGATTCTTAAACAACATGACATCATAAAACCATTCATATAAGATAAAGGAATTTATAAACATAATTCCATAACAACATAGTCAAATCAATGTAAAAATATGGATAGAAACAGAACCCATTATTATCTTAGATGGAAAATAATTTTGATAAAACACTTGAATTGAATTCTTGAGGAAAATATCCTTTCTACTTCAAAAACATTTTTCCTTTCTTAACATGTCATAGAATTTTAAACTAAAAGAAGTTGATTAAAAATAAACTTCAAAACTTGTAAAGGATGCTTCTTGGAAATAATGTTTTAAAAATCCATTCATGCCGTATAAGTTTAAAAAAAACATTCTTTGTACTTTTGTCGGAAAAGTCAAAAAGTACCTCGTACGACAAAAGATTCCTTTCATACATATTACTAAAAAATCACCGAAGGGTAAAAATGGATTTAAACAATTGTAGGTGGATGGAAATAATATTACATATTGATGAAACATGGATGTGGATGATAAAATACACCCCAGTAAATACTTACGAATAAACAATCTCGGATAAAAATGAGATTGTGATATTTCCCTTACCTTAGGTCCGATTTGCTTCGTATGTGTCCGAACCTCCTGTATAATGATTTAAATAATGTCATTGACTTATTAAAGAATCATATTCATTGTTATGATATCATATATGGTTCACTTGTGACATTATATTACCCGTTCTTTTGTAAATTCCATATTAAAGAAGCGTTTTGGGTAAAATCGTTTCATTTATCGTAGGTGTTTTGACTTGTTGTTCTTGACATTATTATTACTTATATCATGATTTACTTACTTCCAGAATATAAAATATGATTTATATATCATATATATTCAGTATATATATATATAATAGATAGATAAATGAAATGAAAAACACCGTTCATGGAGACGGTAGTCCGTACGTACGCATGAACGTTGTTTTCCTTTCCTTATTGTCTTGAATGGAAGTAAGTAGATGACATACATATATATATATATACATAAATCCAGTAGCTTTGTAATGTCATATATTTCATTATTATTTCTTATATATACTTTATAATCATTCTTAAATGGTTAAAAGGGAGAATGAATCGCATCGCGTCGTGGAGACGGTATTCCGTACGTACGCACAAGCGATGATATCATTTCCATAAATATTGAATTGAATTGGAGTGGATTATACAATATATCAGAATCAATATGATGTTGTAATAACTATGTATAGTTATTCTTTACACCATTATACCCATCCAATTAAGGTGGTGGCGGAAAATAGATTACACCACGGCGTGGAGACGGTATTCCGTACGTACGAACGCGCGGTGATTTCCTTTTTCCGTAGGATGGATAGAAGGTTAATTAGAGTTGTTTCATATTTATAATAACATATTAGTATATAAGAAATACTGATGTTATTACTTTATCATGAAACAACTAAAGAAGAAGAAGTTGAAGAAGAAAGAAATTGAAAAGATCGGTAATGGATATTACCTCTTCTTTGGAACGCCTCTTTGAATCCTCCACTTAAGGAACTAATATTGGTCTTTGGAGAAGACCAGGACCTCTAGGATTATTCTAGGGAAGTGGAGAGGAGAAAATGGCAGGGGTTGGCCGAGCTTGAGTGCTCAAATTGGTGTGAGGAGGAGGGGGAGGAGGTGCCCTTTTATAAGGGAGGAGAGGGGCACCTTAGGAATATCTCAAAATATTATTTTATATTAAAGTCAAAATCGGTTTATAATGGTTCCAAAGGGTCTTATTTCGAAGATAAAGTGGGTATGGGTCGAAATCATATCAACCAATAGGATTTAGACAAGTTTAGGGTATTATTTTAACCTTATCAATTAGATTTAACTCTAAGTTAATTAATTTAACTTTTACCGTGTCTTTTTTTTTCTTTCACTATATGGTTAATACACTTACTATAACATGCCAAAATAACCCCAAATTGTTTATTATTAATATATATATCCTTATCTAAGTCATTTGGCCGAACCTTAGATTTTTAGGAATAAAATAACAATTAATAATATAATATTTGATTTAAAAACTATTTAGTGTCAATTTTGACACTATTTGATATATGATTTTTGTGAAAGTCATAATAGAATTATATGTTCGAACCATGTTGATTAAATCAACAATAATATATCATAGTAACCTAGAAAATTAGTGTAATCCATAAAAAGTCTTAAATTACATTTATTTTGGTATTTATAATATCAATTATGTCAATATTTCATTAATAAGATAATTACTGCATCATCTTTGTGTCATAAATAAATTAACTTATTTGATGTCTAAAAATTACAAATAAAATATCATTATGTAGGAAATCTTTTTAGCTTTCTAATGAATATTTAAAATCTAATTTATCTTATGTATAACCCTATATTAAAAATGTTTTAGTAAATAAACTTTGATTTTAACTCTTTTAACTCTTCTTTGAATTAAATAATAATAAATGTCCTAATCTAATCCAAGTGGGCCTAAATGATAATATTTTACACTTAAGGTTGTTTTTGGTCGAGATACACTTGTCCAATAGGATTAGTACATGTGTTAGGGTAATATTAATATCATTGTTACCCTTAATTACCCTATTTACTTTTAACCGTGGTAAATAAAAGTAAAAAGTTACTATTCACCAAAAATTATTTTCATCTCATTGAACCACATTTTACTTACTAACATCAACCGTGTCTCTCGGATTTTTGAAATTCCATTCACAGAAGTGGTAAAATTAAGTTTTATGAAAAATTCAGTTTTTTAACTACCACTTAGTAGTTTCACTATTCATCAAAAATTGATGTTTTTCAGAACAATGCCAAAATTTCATCCTAAGCTATATTTCATATTCCGAATTCAAAAATGAAGTATATTTCACCAAATTCATAACATATAAGTTTCATAAATTAATTTTATAATTAAATCCCGCTGTTAAAACAAAAAGCATGTTTTTAAGAAACAATATCTATCAAAAGATTGACACTTGTTTATGTCTGGTTTAAATGTGAAATTACATCCAATGACCAACATTGTATTAAATTGTAAAAATATATTCTAAATATACTTTAAAACCACTCAAATTAATAATTTATCACTATTAATTATTTCGATAAAAAAAGTTGTTTTTAATTAAAATTTAGTAATTTTCACTATTCATTAGAAAATGAAAGTTATCCGAAAAGTACCAAAATTTCACCCTAAGCTAATTTCGATATTACGAATCCAAAGATGAAGTCCATTTTGAAAAATAAAAATTACAAAATTTCAAAAAGTGTTTATTACTATTCATAACGTCTAGTTTTAATAATATTTTAATAGCATATCGTTGTTTAGCGAAACTTGGTGTTGCGTACAACACACGCTATCGTGGAAGGTTGAGATTGCGTGTAATGTAAGGCAAGTCAAGGATACGTGTTGTGAAAGCTCCTTTTGGTGTAGTGTACAACACAAGACATTAATAAAATTAAAAGGATTATTTTTCATAAAATCTCGGGCTGTTACAACATCGCATATGGAAGACATGCACCTTGTAATGACAGTGGAGTTCTGAATCCAAGGATAAAGGACCCACACCCTATCATGATAGGGGAGTGCCCACTCTATCAACACACCTCATATAGATGACATGTTCCCTGGTGCGACATGGGAATACTGACTCCATAGATAGAGAACCCACACCCTATATGATAGGGGATTAACTACTCTATCTAGATAATAAATATAGAGGGACCACACCCTGGTACTATAGAGACCCTTGATTTTCAAAACATTAACAATACATAACATTTTCAGAATACTTAAAAATTATAGAAATATATTCCGAAAGGTTGTATTTGGTCTAGTGCCATTGGAAACATGGAAACATAAACACTGGTACATAAGAGAACTACATTATCTCCCACTAGGTTCTCAAGTACTATCAACCCTCTTACACATATCATTCAAAAAATATATCTTCATAACATAGGGAATGAATCTTGAAAAGGGGTGAGATTATATGCTCAGTAAGGTTAAACAACGGATATATGTAAGCATAATAGTGAGAATAAGTGTATGAGATCATGATCATGAAAACAAAAGATCATACCCTACATGTCAAAGATCATAAACATGAATCATGGAATAAATCATCATAGTTCATAAGACCTTAATCATAACTAAATAAATAAAACAATCCATGAAATCATTACATAGGAATAAAACATGGAATTTTGGAAAATAAATAAGCATATAATATGATTTCCATAGTAGCCCAGGCATCGCTACCAAGACCATCCTGGTAGTATGGGTTCACTCCCTTGTCCATATTATTATCATTATTTTACTCTTCATACCATCTTGGTATTCATAGTTCACTCACATGTCCATATTAGTGGCATGAATTCACTCCTCATACCATATTAGTAGTCATGGTTCATTGTCATGTATATCTTAGTGGTCAAGGTTCATTCTCAAGACAATATTAGTCTATATCATGAGATATAAATCTCTAACCAATTCATTGGAGGGAGATATAGGTCCCACCCAATTCATAGTGAAATCTTACATACATGTTCCACAAGATCATTAAAAATCATATCATAACCCATTTAATGAAATGGGTATCGTAAAATGGTAAACATATCATAACCTAGGGAAAAAGATATAGTTTTTATAATAATTTAATCAAAATCATAACCCATGAAATAAAAATGGATTTCATAAAAATATAACCCATGAAGGGGAAATGGGTTTCATAAATACCAAGACATTAAGCATAACCCATTCATAGAAATGATATGAATGTAACCTTTATATCATTTTCTAGAAGGGCATGTGTAACATCAATGGATTTCATCTTATATAGAAAATAATTTTGAAATATCTTTCAAAAACATTTCTTGAAAAAAATATGATTTCCTCTTTGAAAAATGATTTTAAATAAATAAAACCATTTAAAAATTATTTTCTTAGAAAATACCTTGAAAACTTATAAAGAAAACATCAAATCATTTTGAAAACATTTTTCCATGAAAACTTATAAAATAATATTCAACACATTTTAAAAACCTTTTTCTTTTAAAACACTATCCAAAATTGTAAATAAATATTGAAAATGTATTTAAAACCTTTTTACCTCAAAACATGTTTAAAAAATCATGAAATTTTTTTAAAAACCATTTATTTGAAAATAATTTGAAAAATTGTAACTAAGGATTGAAAACATTTTAAAAATGATTTTCATTAAAAAATTATTAAATAAGTTTGAAAAAAATTGAAAACAAATTCCTTAAAAATTAATTTTTTAAAATCATTTTCTTAAATATTAACATTTTAAAAATTCAAAGGAAGCTTCGAACGAATGACGGTGGGTAAATTGGTACATGTCTCATAAGGTAAAAAGAACATTTATTTTGCATGGTAAAAAGTTTAGAAAAATGAATTGTTTGGAAAGTTAAAAGAATATTACTTTGAATATATTGGTCAAATACAAAAAGGGGAAAATTTTATTTTAGATATTAAAGTATAATTGTATAATATTCTTCAAAACTCTTTTTAGAAAACATAGATTTCTGACCAAAGGGAGGGTAAAGTTAGGCTTTCTAAAAAACACTTTCTTGAATATATTATGTACCAAATAGTAGAAAAATGGGTCTAATACATGAATAAAAAATTAATAACAAGATTATAATGAATTTTCTTGAGATATGAATCATAATATTTCATCAAAGGAAGCATAAACATAAACAATCTCGAAAAATTTTCAAAAAAAATAAACAATCTCGAAAATGAAATTACTTAAACTTAAAATATCATGAAAATAAGGAAATTAATGAGGTAACATGTAAAATTTAATTATATACACCTTGTGATGTAATTTAGGTATACAACAAAACATGATTCTCAAAGAAGGCAAATTGAGACAAAATAATTTCACTGGTTTGGTCACTTTTGAAACATAATCCCCATGAAACAAATATCATGAAATGGACATGTTAATACCCATAAATTTAGTTATAATATAAATAGAATAAAATCATGTTTATTGCATACACTGCACAAAAGGAAAGAGTGGTGAACATAACATGTATCTCACAGAAATTAAAAGTGATATGAAATCCCCTTACCTTGTGTCTTGACTATCTTCGTACTCATTCAAGATTCCTATATAATAAATATATGTTTATTATAAATATTTTATAGAATATTATTACTAAACATAATACCATATATGGTTTTATTATGATCTTATATTACCATCTTGTTAACGATCCTATGTTAAGGTTTTACTTCAGGTAATATTCGCTTTGTTTTTTGCATGTGTCTTAATTTGTTATATCATTGGTACTTATACTTATATCATGATTAAATAATGTAAATAATGATATAAATATAATTTATATCCATTATATTTATATTATAATAATCTATTTCATAAATAAATATGGAATGGAATACAATGTTCATGGAGATGGTAAGTCATACGTACGCATGAACATTGTTTCCATTTTTATTTTCGTATTGAAAGAATGTATATAAATTACATGTGTGTGTATATATATGTATGTATATATTTATATATATTTATTATATTATCATTATTATATCATATAAGTTCACTAAACCTATCCTTAATACATTCCATGTGGTGTTTGAACGAATCACATCTCTTTGAAGGGGCGCTAGTCCCAACTTCCTCAAATGAGATTATTGTATTAACACTAAATGGAAAGTAAAAAAGGTATGAGTTTTAAAAAGTAACTAAGAAGCTTAAAGGAATAATAAATATTATATTTAACTTATATAAAAATATTTTACATCAAAATGGCCACTATGATTTGTGGTAAAGGAAAAAATGAACAATCATCATTTTGTGAGGTAGTAGTTCATCGTACACAAAAATAGTATGTTCGATATCCATTAGATGGAGGTGGGTCTAATTTTAGGTCTATCTGTCATCACCCGCCTTCACCAAGATGAGAGAAGGGATAGGAGGTTGCCAGACCCTTCCTTATTCAAGTTGAAGGAGAGATAATGACCCCCGAGACCCGCCTTCAATAGGCCCCGGAGTGGAAACTGGAACCAAGGGTATAGAATCACACACAAGATGGAAGGAATTACCCTTTTTATTTAATAGTATCATGAGATAAGATAGTAAATCCCAACAACACAAAAAGTGGAAGTATAGGTAAAGCCAAAACAAACCATTCTCATATGCTTGTTCCAAAAGTAAAACATACAAAAGTAAAAGAAAACCCCAAAAAGAAGTACTAAAAGAAAGAAAAACAGCACCAACAATTGTCCCAACTTCTGAACTAGTACGACCTTGCACAATCCCTGAATTCCTCCTAGAAACCTGAGAACATTTTTATATACATAGGGTGAGCATACAAGTATACTCGGTAGGGAAAACCAAAATATCTCTTGCACAAGTGGGGAGGCATTGTAATGCTCTGTGATAAAATAAATAACTGAAACACCTAGTAAGGAAAACTGCCCACCCAAGCCTCACCAAGGCATGCTCCCCAAATAATGCAAGTTAAGAAATATAATAGTAATAACACATCGATGTTTGTGTACCCTGCGCCACTTCCCCACTGGTTATTGAAGACATCCTATGCATCGAACCTCCCCTGCCATTCTCACTGCAGTCCCACTGCCACACCCCGCCCGCACACACCTGGGCCATAACCACACATCTCGCCCGCAAACACCTGGGCCAGAACAACTACTTCCACGCCCGAAGATACCTGGGCCTCATCCCGAAGACACTTGGGAAACAACATGCCCGCACACACCTGGGCAACCACCACAAATACCCTGCCTGAAGAATATTGGGATATAATGGACCTCATTCCATCATAGCATGCTCGATGAGTCTTGGTATATTCGGGAAATGGAGTAGAAAAGGAGATAATAACCAGCCACTCATAGGAGTGTTTGGAAAAAACACCCTCCCCCATGAAATGGGGGTGTTTGGCACTAGGTTCTCAACTTGGGTGGGGCACAAATAAGAAACATAAGAAGTACAATTATATAATATATATAACAAGCACTCATCCCAACCTAGGAGTTCCAAAACCAACTTCATCACAAACACCCTCATTACTATTCATTCATAAGAAACACTGAACACAAGACCATGTCACCACTCATCCTGGAAAGAGATTCCCCATTGAGACCATTCTTGTTTTCATGTTCAATTGATCTCATTTAAGTAAATTATACACTACTGGGCAACTAACAGGCATAACCACACACCAGAGAAAGAGAAACACCCAAACAAAAATTTAAGCATTCACACTCGGTTCTCTTGTAAGGTCACAAAAACAAAGGGATTTGTGAGATCCCTCGAAGTAATGGAACCAAACCAAGCCTCGAGATATAGCCCCACACATCTTTAGATTCACAACCAACAATCATTCCATAGCAGGGGATCCCATCCCCATCCACATCACCCCATAAGCATCAAACAGAACAACACACCTACTACCAAAACAGAGTAGAGAAACTTCCAAGTTCAAGCACATAATTAATTAGGTTCTTATTTCTGTTGGTTAACCGGGGTGACCACACAAGTATTGATGTTCACTGGGCATCCATTTAACCAACTGAGTTTAGGTGATTAACCAATTTCCTTGTTACAGTCATTTAATCATCACAGAAGAAAAGGGTTCATTAGTGTGCAAGGAAATACCACCAACGGCCATGATTTTCAGTGAGCATAAGCCCATATAGTTCACAACATATAGCAATTATAAAAGAGTACAGTAGAATTGTCAAACAGACCCCATAATTCTTTAACATCCTACTTATTATCTTTGTTAAGGTTTGGTTTCATCCATTCCCACAGAGACAGTGGCGTACCAACACTGCATGATACACAGTAAGGAGATACGAAGGAAAATTCCTACTTGGTTGATCAAGGATAGAAGTTCTTCTCCGTGCGCCAAGAACTGGGGATTCGTGACTTGCAGGGGAGGAACGTCGGGGACTCCAAGGGTGAGCAGAAAGGCTCCAGCACAGGTTCACCACTTGCCTCGGGAAGGGGAAATCCAAACTCACAAAGAAGAAAAGGAGACTATCCAAGAGTAAGAAGAAATAATTTCTTGCGTGATATAAAGAAGAGATCTCGTTGTTACGCGATATGGAATTTTGAATGGCTATAAATTCAGATCATGGTTTCACCATGCGGTTGAGTGGTTATGCACGATGGAATTAATTGCCATTTAATAATTCTCCTCAGAGAGGTTGTCATAACGGCTATGTGTTAAATAGTTTTCTTTAACCATAAAGAAACATGTAAGAGGGGTGGATCTGGAAGGTACGGGGAAGGGCATGACACCGAGGAAAAACCACATGTTTTGGTAAGTTAAGGGTTTCCCGAATCTTGAGAGATTTTAGATATTATTTATGGGCTTTAAATGGCTTTGAAAGGGGGAATTAAATCATCTTTACTTCAAAAGATATATTGTGGGAGCGGAAAAGTCGGGAACTGGGAAGGAACGAAGACCGCTCGGTGAGGACACGGTGCCACCGTCACGGTTCCACCCTCACATTGCCACCGTCACGGTTCCACCCTCATGGTGCCACCATCACGGTAGAGTCGTGTTTTGGAAAATTAATGGACCAGGTGGGTCCAGGCCATTACATCAGATACCTCTCAAACTATTCTTTCCCTCGAGAATCAAAACTAGACCCGAAGAAAAGAGGGGTTCCGAACGACCACCTTGAAAGATACCTCTCAAGAGTGAACCTCATAGACATCTAGGAACACCTCTCCCTCAAGTAACCAGGAAACACTCAAGGGTCAAACTGTCCATTCATGTGGGTTAGGGAGTTTCTTCCTCCATGTCAAGATACTATCCTCTTTGGGTGGAACTGACTCACCCGCATGGGTTTAATCGCATCCACCATAATGCGTCTTGATTAGGGATTGGGTCCTCCCCTCCCCATAGTTAGGACTCTTCACACACATCCACTGAATAAGGAAACCCGAACGTTCCATAGTTAACAAGGTAAAGTGTTCCATCACAAACAAGTACAAAAAAATAGAACAAAACTGAAAATAGCTCTGGGTACTGGGCGCGCATCTGCGTCTCTTGTTCCCAGGTACTTTCCTCGAGCCCGCCATGCCTCCACAACATACGAACCAAGGAATGGTCCATACACGGATCACCTTCTCCTCATGATCCTTGATCCTCCCTGGATTTCCACAAAATTCACGTCGTCTTCGATATCTAGCTTTCCCCAGTTGAGGACGTGTGAATCGTCATGTAGATATCGTCGGAGCTGAGACACATGGAATACATCGTGTAGTCTCACTAGTGGCGGTGGTAGCGCTGGATGATAATCCACTTCACCGACCTACCGCAGCACTTTGAATGGTCTGACGAACTTGAGAGAAAGCTTACTCCCCCTGTTGAATCTCTATTGCCCACGCCGAGGGGAGACCTTCAAGAACACATGGTCCCCAACCTCAAACTGCAAGGGTCTCCTCCTATTATCGGCATATGACTTTTTCTGGTCTTGGGACACCTTCATCCTCTCCCGTATAAGTTGGACATTCTTCCTCATGCTCTGCACCACCTTCGGGCCAAGAACACCTGCCTCCCCAACCTCTGTCCAGCACACAGGTGAGAGACACGACCTCCTGTACAATGCTTTGAACGGAGCCATTCCAATGGTAGAGTGATAGCTATTGTTGTATTCAAACTCCACCAGAGGCAAGTGTCATTCTCACGATCCCCCAGAGTCCAGAATACATGATCGTAGCATATTCTCCAATGTCTGGATGGTGTGCTCTATCTGTCCATCTGTCTGGGGGTGGAAAGTAGTGATAAGATGTAGCTGGGTTCCAAAAGCATGCTGCAATCCTATCCAGACCCGTGAGGTAAACCATGCATCCCTATCTGAGACTATGGATCTCAGGACTCCATGAAACTGCACCACCTCATCCACGTACCTCTGTACTAGGGCATCCACCATACTTGACTCCTTGATTTCCAGGAAGTGGGCTGATTTCGTCAGTTGGTCCACCACTACCCAGATAGCATTGCAACCCCCTTGAACTCTGGGTAGTCCCGTGACAAAATCTATCTATATGTCATCCCACTTCCACTCAGGGACATCTAAAGGTTGTAATAGACCCCTAGGATGTGGTGTTCAGCCTTCACCTACTGACACACGAGGCACTTTGCTATGAACTCTTCCACCGCCCGCTTCACCCCAGGCCACTAGAAATAACCTCTCAAGCCCCGGTACATTTTGGAAGCTCCCTGGTATACTGACAGGGGTGAGTTCTGGGACTCCACGAGAACTCTCTCACGCATCGTCTCCAGAACAAACAACTTCCCTCTAAAAATAATCTGATTCTGACCATCCTCTTTCCACCCTTCCGGAGCATCGCCATGGTTAACCTGGTCACGAATTACTTCAGTCTCTATGTCTCCCCACTGAGACTCCTCCACCTGTCGTAGGAGAGAGGATTGCACTATCATCTGAAATAGACAACCTCTACCACCATCCTCTCTTACATTCAAGTTCAGGGAATCCAACTCCTCCATTGCCTTTCAAGCATCTTCCAACTCTTGAACCGCATCCTTTTGTGACTTCCTACTCAAGGAATCAGCCACCACATTCCCTTTTCCTGAGGTGTAGTAAATCTCTAAGTCGTAGTCCTGAAGGAACTCCATACACCTTCACTATCGTAAGTTTAGGTCCAGTTGGGAGAAGATATACTTCAAGATTTTGTGATCCGTGAAGACCACAAAGTGCTCTGCAATGAGGTAATGCCACCACAACTTTAGTAAGAACATGACCGCTACAAGCTCCAGATCGTGGGTAGCATAATTACGCTCATGGGGACATAACTGTCTAGACCCATAAGAGATCACCCCTTGTCTTTGAATCAGCACACACCCGAGGCCTTCTCTTGAAGTATCACAGAACACCTTATAAACCACCCCTTCTTCTAGAAACCTTAGCACTGGAGCACTTACCAAATTCTCCTTCAGATAGTTAAAGGTTGCCTCGCACAGCCCATCCCATAGGAAAGCCTGGCCCTTCTTGGTCAAATCTAACAAAGGTGCTGCAACTCTGGAGAAGTTGTGTACGAACCTCTGGTAGTAACCTTCCAATCTAAGGAAGCTACAAACATCTACCACGTTCCAGGGTGATGCCCAAGAAACAACCGCCTCGACCTTCGATGGGTCCACCGCTATTCCCTGCTCGGACACCACGTGCCCAAGGAAGTGCACTTCTTGAGTCCAGAACATACACTTGGACAATTTCCCATAAAGTTGGTGATGTAGAAGGACCTCTAAAATCATTATTAGGTGCTCAACATGATTTTCCTCTGACCTTGAGTAGATCAGGATGTCGTTAATAAACACAACTACGAACCGGTCTAGATATTCTTCGAAGATGGAGTTCATGAACCCCATGAACATAGCTAGAGTGTTCATAACGCCGAACGACATGACCAAAAACTCAAAGTGCCCATATATTCACCTGAAGGCGGTCTTCAAGATGTCACCATCCTTCACCCTCATTTGGTGATATCACGACAGCAGGTCAATCTTAGAGAACCACCCTTTCCCTTTTAACTGGTCGAAAAGGTCATCTATTCTTAGGAGAGGGTAACGGTTTTTGACCGTTACCTGATTCAGTCTCCGGTATTCTATGCATAGCCTCATACCACCATCTACCTTCCTTGAAAACAAGACAGAAGCACCCCATGGTGATGCACTTGGATGAACAAAACCCTTCTTCATTAGATCATAAATCTGAATCCACAACTCTCACAACTCAGAATGTGTTATCCGGTAGGGATCCATCAAAATCGGACGGGCACCAGGTTGCAAGTCTATCCCAAACTCAACATCACGTCGAGGGGGTAGAGTTTCCACCTCTTCAGGGAAGATGTCCATAAACTCACCAACGATCCCTGGGACTTCCACCATTTCTGTATCTTCCAACTCCACTAAAAGTTCAGCTAACAAGTAAAGGAAGGGCTCCACTCATCAGTTACCTTCCTAGTAACCTCACTCACCGATGAAATTCACACGTAGGACACCCAAGTCTGAAATAATGATCCTTCCTCAGAAGCATTAAATAGTGTCACATACAGAGAACAACCATTCAATGCCTAGGATGACATCGTATGGATGTATCTGCAACAGTAGAAGATCCCTGATTGACGGATGTGGCCCTATCATCAGTTTAAACCCTCAAAAAACATAAAACAATTTGTTCTGACCTATAACTGGTGTACTCAACACCAGGGGCACTGGAAGTATCTCAGCATCTAGACCCAGATCACGGGCTAAACTGGGTGTAATAAATGAGTGTGAAGCTTCTGTATCGAACAAGGCATAGGCAATAGTACTAAACAAGTTGATCGTACCTCGAACGAATTCTGGACCTGTTGGAGCTGCTGCCTCCGCGGCGTGTAACTGCCCATGCCCAACTCCCCTGCCCCTCGGCTATCGGCCGCCTCCCCAACCGTGCTATGGTTGAGGTCCTTGAGGAGCACCCTGAGGTCAGCCTCCTCTTGCGACGTCTGCCCATAGAGGAGCGGTAGCTTGCTGTCCCTGTTGCTGATGCATAAAGGGCCTAACTTGAAACTGTTGCGGCTAGGGCAGGTGTTGCACCGGCCCACCCCCATTGTACTGTACTCGCTCTGGGAACTGATTCTGAAGGTTCCCATGGCTTCCACAGAAGAATCATCTCGGTCTTGGGATCGAAAGAAAAGGGAGAGGACTGGAAGATCGGAACTGGAACTGTTGGGGCCTGCTTCCTACTGGTCGAAACCTAGAGGGCCCTGATGCTGGAGGCCTGCTGCTGATAGCTTTCCCCTTCGATGAGCCCAACTGGATTCCCTCTCGTGGTATACCTCCCATCATGTGCATCCTCTCCACCACTTCATCCTTATTCTGGACCTCCAAGTATGTTGTTAAGGTGAAGGGAGTAACAGCATACTGAAGAGAAGGTTGAAGTGCCTCCTCCAAAAATCTCGCCCAAGACTCCTCATCTGGAAAGAGGTACAAAGAAAAGTGGAGGAGATCCTTGAACTCGATCCCCAACTCTCTCACTAAAATTCTCCCATGCTGGAGGGAGAGTAGCTCCTACCTCTTCTCAGCCTTCATCGTGGAAGAGAAGAATTCCTCCCTGAACTCCCTCTTGAAGTCAGCCCATGTAACCTCAACCTCCCTCTTCTCCCCGAGGTAGAGCGTCCACCACTGATGCGCTACTCCCCGCATCTGGATTACAGCTAGAGGAACCCAGTACTCCATCGGAGCCTGGATCAAGTTGAAATCTATCACCAGCTCCTCTATCCAGTTTTTTGTTTCCATGTCTGAGGTGTTTCCCTCGTACTTCCCAAGGGTCTGTCACTGAAATTCATGAAGTGTCCTCTTCCACTGATATTCCTCCTCCTCTCAGTCAGTCCTATGCTGATCGGCCAAGTCAACCTCCTGGGCCTTGATTTCCCTCACTACTCGTGGTTTTATCCCAGGTGCCATAGCTGCAAGGTAAATAAGGAATGCCTAAGCCCAAGTAGTGTAGAATATTATTCTTAAATTTTCTTAGACTTCTTATTCATTTTAAATCCCCAAAATACCCATGAAACATGTGAACACAAGTCATTATGATGCATGTACCTTTCCTAGGGTATCTAAATAGCAATCAGTGTAGCCTCACTTAGACATTCGGTAGGCCTAGAGTCCTTACATCAGATCACGGGGGGCCCTAAAATCCTGTGTCCTAGCCGGTCTTTCCTGGCCTATTTCACGCACCAAGATTTTCCAACACTATTTCCCTACCATCCCATGCAATCCTCTATGTGCATAACTACAAACTCTATCCTATATATCAAACTCCTCCTCTAATACCATTCTGTCATGACCCGCCTTCACCAAGATGAGAGAAGGGACAATAGGTTCCCAGACCCTTCCTTCTTCAAGTTGAAGGAGAGATAATGACCCCCGAGACCCGCCTTCAATAGGTCCCGGAGTGGTGACTAGCACCAAGGGTATAGAATCACACAAAATATGGAAGGCATTACCCTTTTTATTTAATAATATTGGGAGATAAGATAGTAAATCCCAACACTAAAAGTGGAAGTACAGGTAAATCCAAAACAAACCATTCTCATATGCATGTTACAAAAGTAAAAGATAAAAA
Source organism: Viscum album (assembly GCA_963277665.1). Taxonomy (NCBI): domain Eukaryota; kingdom Viridiplantae; phylum Streptophyta; class Magnoliopsida; order Santalales; family Viscaceae; genus Viscum; species Viscum album. The sequence continues at coordinate 193,676,691 of OY728165.1, read as the reverse complement.
AGTAAAAGAAAACCCCAAAAATAAGTACCAAAAGAAAGAAAAACAATAACAGAAAATGTCCCAACATTTGAACTAGTATGTCCATACATGATCCATGAAGTCCTCCTAGAAACCTGAAAACAGTTTTATATACGTAGGGTTAGAATAAAAGTATACTCAGTAGGGAAAACCAAAAGATCTCATGCACAAGTGGGGAGGCATTCTAATGCCCCGTGAGAAAAGAAATAACCAAAACACCTAGAAAGGAAAACTACCTATTCAAGCCTCACCATGGAATACTCCCCAAATAACGCAAGTCAATAAATATAATAGTAATAACACATCGATGTTTGGGTACCCCGCGCCACTTCCCCACTGGTTATTGAAGACATCCTACACATCGAACCTCTCCCGACATTCTCACTGCAGTCTCACTGCCACACCCTATCCGCACACACCTGGGTCACAACCACACATCTTGACTGCAAAAACCTGGGCCACAACAACCACGCATAACCACACCTGCAAACACCTAGACCAGAACAACTACTACCACGCCTGAAGACTCCTGGGCCTCATCCCGAAGACACTTGGGAAACAACCCGCTCACACACACCTAGGAAACCACCACAACTACCCTGACTGAAGAATATTAGGCTATAATGTACCTCAGGCCGTCACAGCTTGACCGATGGGTCTTGTGTTATTCGGTAAAGGGAGCAGAAAAGGAGCTAATAACCATCCACTCATAGGAGTGTTTGGAAAAAACACCCTCCCCAATGAAATGGGGGTGTTCGGCACTAGGTGATCAACTTGGGTGGAGTGAGAATAATAAACATAAGAAATACAATTATATAGTATATATAACAAGCACTCATCCCAACCTAGGAGTTCCAAAACCAACTTGAGCACAAACACCCTTGACACTATTCATTGATAAGAAACACCGAACCCACGACCATGTCACCACTCATCCCGAAAAGCAATTCCCCATTGAGCCCATTCTTGTTTTCATGTTAAAGCGATCCCATTTAAGTAAATTCTGCACTATTGGTCAACTAAATGGCATAAACACAAGCCAGAGAAAGAGAAACACCCAAAAAACAATTTAAGCATTCACACCCGGTTCTCTTGTAAAGTCACAACAACAAAGGGATTTGTGAGATCCCTCGAAGTACTGGAACCAAATCAAGCCTTGAGATACAGACCCACACAACTTCAGATTCACAACCAACAACCATGCCACTACAGAGGATCCCATCCTCATCCAGATCACCCCAAAAACATCAAATAGAACAACACACCTATTACCAAAATAGAGTAGGGAAACTTCCAGGTTCAATCACATCATTCATTAGGTTCTTCTTTCCGTTGTTTAACCGGGGTGACCACACAAGGATTGATGTTCACTGGGAATCCATTTAACCAACCGAGTTTAGGTGATTAACCAATTTCCATGTTACAGTTATTTAATCATCACTAAAGACAAGGTTTCATTAGTGTGCAAGGAAATACCACCAATGGCTATGATTTTCAATGAGAATAAGCTCATACAGTTCACAACATATAGCAATTATAAAAGAGTACAGTAGATTTATCAAACGCACCCCATCATTCTTTAACAGTCTGTTTATTATCTTTGTTAAGGTTTGGTTTAATCCATTCCCACAGAGACAGTGGCGTACCCACCCCGCATGATACACAGTAAGGAGAGACGAAGGAAAATCCCTACCTGTTTGATCAAGGATCAAAGTTCTTCTCCATGTGCCAAGAACTGGGGATGCGTGACTTGCAGGGGAGGAACATCGAGGACTCTAAGGGTGAGCAGAAAGGCTCCACAACAGGCTCACCACTTTCCTCGGGAAGGGGAACTCCAAATGCATAAAGAAGAAAAGGAGACTATCCAAGAGGAAGAAGAAATAATTTCAAGTGTGATATAAATATGAGATCATGTTGTTAGGAGATATGGAATTTTGAACGGAAATAAAGTCGGATTGTGGTTTCACCATGCGGTTGGGTGGTTATGCAAGATGGAATTAATTGTCATTTAACAATTCTCCTCGGAGAGGTGGTCATAATGGTTATGCATTAAATAGTTTTCTTTAAACATAAGGAAACGTGTAACATGGGTGGATCTGGAAGGTACGGGGAAGGGCGTGACACTAAGGAAAAACCGCTATTGTAGCGGTACTGTAGCTGTGGCGACACTGTTCGTCAGCGGGTACTATAGCGGCGGCAGGACACTGTAGCGGTGACGGTACTGTGCGGGTACTATAGCAGGCGGGTTACTATTCACAGAATGTGAATTGGACCATATATTTGGGCCTACGGGCTATGTAATGGGCTACAATCCCACTGGGCCTTCGGGCTATATAATGGGTTTCCCTCTACCTAGTTAAAAGAGGTCTTTTCTTTGATTTAATAATAAAAATGAGGCTTCGGCCCCAACCTTTAAAAAAAGGGAATTAAATCTTATTTACGTCAAAAGATATGTTGCGGGAGCGGAAAAGTCAGGAACTAGGAAAGAACAAAGACCGCTCGGTGAGGACATGGTGCCACTGTCACGGTGCCACCCTCACGGTGCCACCGTCACGGTGGAGCCATGTTTTGGCAAAGTAATGGACCAGGTGGGTATGGGATATTACACTAACCAATAGCATAAAAACATACTAGTATATTTAGGATACTATTTTTTTCATAAAATAATGGAATAAAGATATTGGATGGGTGGATAGGGAAAATAAAGGAAAGGAGTTTGAGAGAAGACGTTACCTCTTAATCAGGTAACTCGTTTTGGTTTGTGCCAAAAGGATTCCTAGAGTTTCCTTCTACCAAAATTAAGTCTTCTATGAGTAAGTTATGGAATTTGGGAGATTATTTGAGAATATTTTGGGTGATACAATGTTCTTGAGAGTTGTTAGGAAGTGGGTAGAGTTGGTGGCCTTTTATAGGGAAGGAAAAGGAAACACTTGGCATTTTTTAAAACAAGTTAGGTGTACCCGAGTTTTAACCTAAAAAAAGTCATAATAAACCACAAAAACTCAATAATTTAAGGTCAATGAACTAATAATGGACATAAAATTGGTTTTTTACAATTTTCTAGGTCTTTTTGTGTTTTATATTTATGGTTTAGTACTTTATGAACCTTATTTTTCTCTTAACCGATGTAATTAATTTTAATCACTTCCACTAATATTTTTTGTCAAAAACAAATTTATCCTTATTATAAATTATATATTATTCTTATTAAAAATATGTAATCCATTTTTTAAAATTCTAAAAAAATAAGTGGCAGAAATTAATTTAAAATTAATTTTGCTGACGGGATGACACTATGGGTTTTTAACGTAAAAACATCCAAAAAATTTCTAAGTTTTTATATCCAATTTCAATGTCAAATTGGTTACAATGACCTAAATTAGATTAATTTATAAAAAATTTATCTAAATAAACTATCAAACCAAATAAAAATATAATTTAACCTTATAAACAGATTATATGAAAATGCATTTTTGAATTAAAATCCATTTTTTAACTATTCATTAAAGGATAAAACCTTACATAAAAATACCAAAAAAATTATACTAACCTAATTTTTATGTTTCAATTCCAAATATAATGTTTATTTTTACATATTAAATCTATAAATTTTATAAAAATTGTATTTAAAAATTGGTTCTTCATTAAAAGGCGGCAAAACTACCTTATAAAAAATGGGTTTTTATGCATAAAATTGTGTTTGTTCTTATCTTATGTATATCAAATATATTGGATTAATATAAAAAAATATTTGATTGAATATATAACATATTTATTACATTAATATCACTTACTATTTTTAATTAATTTAATTTACTACGTTAGAATAGCTTTATGGATATAATAATATTTTCCTTTATATTCAAATGGTTTTCATATACATTTATAATTAATTGGTAAGCTATAAATTCATCTTATATTTGTGTAAACCATATATTTTAATAATTTAGTTAACAATATTCATATCCATAAACTTAATAGATAATTAACATCCCATTATAATAATATTTTTAATAATATATTATAGTTAGGTAACACTTAGTTTGGTATGTTATGCAAGCCATCGAGGAAAGTCAATCTTACGGGTAATGTATGCTTACCTTATTATTCCATGTAAAATACTCTAAGTTAGTGTTTCATATAACATAATCCAAGATGGTTTCCTATTAAAGGAATGTTTGTCTTAGTGAAAAACTATTTTTATTTTTGCATGAAATGGAAAATATCAAAAAATTAAATTAATTTGAGAAAAATGTTTCACAAAATCTTGGGGTGTTACATTCTACTCCCTTAAAATGAATTTATCCCTTAAAATTCATTTGGGTTATAAAAGGTTTAATACTTTAAAGTTTCATTCATATAAACTCACATCATAAAAATGGACACTAAAACTTCCCTCAAAAATGGAAAGTTGGAACCATAACGGTTACCCAAAGTAACATATAACAAGGTTTCCACATAGAAGAACATATGTTGAAAGTGAAGATTGGACATGGAGGAAAAACATAAATATGTATAGGGAGTTATTGAGGTCATAAATCAAAAACAAGTGAATGATCAAAGAAATGTTTTGGGAATCAAAGTCATAAATCTATGATGATTTCAAAAGCCATCAGTTCAACTAAAATTAAGGTATAAGGACAACATTTTTTATCACTTTAAAAATTTTGAGTAATTATTGATATATTTATATAGAATAATTATTATTTGGTTGTGCTTTGATCAATTTCTAATACATCCATTATCTCAATGAATGAATTTCAAGAAATTAACATTGATGCATAAAGAACTAAAATACACTTTTAACGGATTTTAAGTCCCATAAAATAATGAAAAATATAACTATTTATCTCTTAAAAAATATACATTAATATATAAACATAAAAAGTATCACTAATAATTCATCAAAAATAAATATACATTAACCAGAACATCATGTAGGCTAGTGGTAGGCGTGAAACCCTTATCGTCATTTGGTCATGGGTTCAAGACAAGCGGCTTTGCTAGACCAGATTGGTTGTCACCCAACATGAATGATGTACTTTTTTAAATCAATGATAATATAATTTACAAAATGTATAATATATAAATCCTTCAAATAAGTTTAATCACTAAATATCCTTTTAACCAAGGTTTTCAATACAAACTCAGTGTGTAAATACTTCATATGAAGTTTAACTTAAACTTTTCATGGAATCTTAACCCTATAACCCCTCTCAAAGATTAAAATAAAAAACATTATAAAGAGAGTCACGAAATTAGCTTAGCATTTATTCCCCTATATAACACAATTTATCTCTTGGTTGTTACATTCCAAACATGTGAATACCCTCATTATATACTCTCTACAAAAATGGTAATAACCTGAATTACTATAAATCCATTTGGAAAACATGAATTATTTCTTATTCCAAAGTATATTGGATCTATTCCTTAAATCCAAAAATATTGTAAACTTCATAAATGCTGGCATAAACCACATATCAACATGTCCTTACTTAGTTCTAAGGTAATAATTATCGTCCAATTTACTTATCCATATCCCACGTATCTTTATCCATACAACATTATCTTAACATAAAAAACGTATTAAGGGTTGCCTTACCTTAGTCAAAATATCACCATTTCATTAAATCACTTCACCAGTCCATTAGAAAAATTCAACATAAACTTGTAAATACAGAGTGAAAAAAACATAAGTATAACAATCCTTGTATATTTCATCATTCATAACTTTTGAATCCAAATACATAAAAACTTAGATTACTTAATCCTTAATCCATTAACAATTCTACCCCATCCTATTACATAACATCATTTTTACTTTCACGTTTCATTTATAGTTTCATCATCACCCACAATGTTACCATTACTCACACCACCTTTTTGATTCTCTTCATGAACTTTACACTTGGTACATTGAGTTACATAATGACTATTTAATCCACACTTAAAACACTTAACCTTTGATGATGTCTTAAGGAGGAAAATATTATCATCCATTTTTTTAACCAAACTCTTCATTTTTTTATGATTTCGCTTGCTTTGTGACCGTCTTTTCCATAGTCAAAACACCTTCTTGTTCTTCTAAGACATTCACTTAGGTGATTCTTTCCAAATTCTTGAAATAAAGGAAACCGAATCTTTATTCATCTATGGTCTCCATTACCAACACTCTCTGCGAACTCATTCTTTCTCTTCCTTGGTGAGTTCAAGATTTAGTTAAGGTAAATGTTGTTAATCATATTCTCTAAAAACTGATTAGGCATGATCACAACATCTTTCACTCCTGTAATCTTTATTCTTGACTACCCATCATAAAATCTTTCATAATAGTCAACATTAATCCAGTTTATTTTGGTTCCCACCATTGAATAAAACAATAAGAAAATGTGGGAATTACTTATCATAGCAGAACACGACATAGTCATGAAAAGATTACTTATATGATGTCTAAATCATGACACCTTTCTTAATCTACAACACCCTAGATTCATCCTAGGTTATTCATATCCAACTTATATTTAAATCCATCATGATGGTTCATAAAGAGTTTCTGAATTCCCAAAGCATATCCCCTGAGAGTGTCAAACCAAGTGTACATCAAGGCCCATTATCGTGTACTAGATTACCTTGAGTCAAGCCCATAACATCCTGTCGGAGTTTTTACCCCTAGTTACATTTTTTCCAGATCCACTTCCACTTGTAGTATCCAGACAGGGATGTATTTCAAGGAAACCACTCACTTGACCCTTTACCAAAATTCCATGACATTTTCCTAAACATTAAATAATCCTTATACTTATCCTTAAAGACATCCCCTAAGCATATCCTTAGAAATATACCTAGAAATATCACTAAAGTTTTCTTATCCTAGATTCCAATGGTTAATTATAACTTTACTTTGATACCAACTATAACAAACCTTGATTTTAAAAACATTAAAATTACATAACATTTTTTGAATACTTAAACATTATACAAATAGATTCCCAAAGGACGTATTTGTTCTAGTGCCTTTGGAAACATGGAAACGTAAACATTGGTACAAGAGCAGGATACATTATCTCCCACTATGTTCTCTAAGACTATAACCCCTCTTAGACATATCATAAAAAATATCTTCATAACATAGGGAATGAAATAGGAAAAGGGGTGAGCTCAGATGCTCAGCAATAGTAAACAAAGGAGACATGTAAACATAATCAAGATAATAAAGGTATGATAACATGATCATGAAAACAAAAGATCATGATCTTCATGTCAAATGTCATAAAAATGAATCATGGAATAAATCTTGGTAGTTAATAATACATGAATCATAAGGAAATAAAGAACATAATCTATGAAATCAAAACATAGGAATAAAACATGGAATTGTGGAAAATAGATAAGAATATAATATGATTTCCATAGTATCCAAGGCATCACTTCCAAGACCATCATGCTAGTATGGTATCACTCCCCATACCATATTAGTATGCATGGTTCACTCCCATGGACACCTTAGAAGCATAAGTTTACTCATCATACCATCTTGGAAGTCATAGTTCACTCTCATGGCCATCTTAGTAGTATGAGTTCACTCCTCATACCATCTTGTTAGTCATGGTTCACTCTCATGGTCATCTTAGTAGTAAAGGTTCATTCCAAAGACTATATTAGTATATATCATGAGATATAAATATTTACCCAATGCATTGGAAGTAGATATAGTTCCCACCTGTATCATAGGTAAATCATACATACATGTGCCACAATATCATTAAAAATCATATCATAACCCATGTAATGAAATGGGTATCAAAAATAGGTAAACATATCATAACCTATGGAAAAAATATACAGGTTTCATAATCATTTCATCAAAATCATAACTCATGAAAGAAAAATAGAATTCATAAAAATAAAACCCATGAATGAGAAATGGGTTTCATAAATACCATGACGTTAAGCAAAACCCATTCATAGAAAGGATATGAAGGGAAACTTTAGATCATTTCCTAGAAAGGCTTGATTAACATCAACCAATGTCATCTTGAATAGAAAATATCTTTGAAATATCTTTCAAAAAACATTTATTGAGGAAAATATTCTTTCTTCTTTGAAAATTTATTTTTAATAAATAAAAAAATTTAAAATTCGTTTTCTTATAAAATACCTTATAAACTTATAAAGAAAACTTGAAATCATTTTGAAAACTTTTTTCCTTGAAAACTTATTAAATAATATTCAAAACATTTTAAAAAAAAATTTCTTTGAAAACACTTTTAAAACTTGTAAATAAATCTTGAAAAAATTTTGAATACCTTTTTACTTTAAAAAATATGAAAAAAAAAATTGAAAATGTTTTAAAAAACATTTATTTGAAAATACTTTGAAAACTTGTAATTAAGGCTTGAAAATATTTTTAAAAAAAATTCCTTAAAAACATATAAAATAAGTTTTAAACAAAATTTTAAATAATTTTCTTTGAAAATTACTTTTAAAAAACATTTTATTAAATATTAACCTTTTAAAAATGAAAAGGAAGCTTCAAAGTAATGACGGTGGGTAAATATGTACATGTCATATGAGGTAAAAAGAACATTCCTTTTACATGGTAAAAAGGTTATAAAAATGAATTGTTTGGAATGTGAAAATAATATTTATTTTAATATATTGGTAAAATAAAAAAAGGGTAAAAATTTATTTTAGATGTTATAGGATAATAGTATAATATTCTTGGAAATCCTTTTTAGAAAACATAGATTTCTGACCAAAGGGAGGGTAAAGTCAGGATTTCTTGAAAACACTTTCTTGAATATATTATGTACCAAATATTAGAAAATGGTACCAATACATGAATAAATAAATAATAACTATAATATACATAATTTTATTGAAATATATATGATAATATTTCATCAAAGTAAGTATAAACATAAACAATCTGGAAAAGTGATGAGATTGTCTCAATAAACTCTTATAACTTGGTTACGTTGGGTCATACTCTCCATGTAATAAAATAAAATTAATTAAAGCTTAAAATATCATTAAAATAATTAAATTCATGAGTTAACACAAAAAATTTAATTATATACATCTCGATATAGAATTTAGGTTCATAACAAAACATGAGCCTCAGAGAAGGTAAATTGAGACAAAACTATTTCACTGATTTGATAACTTTTGAAACATAATCCCCATGAAAGAATTATCATTAAATAGAAATTTGAATACCCATGAATTTAGTTATAATATAATTATAATACAATCATGGTTAGTACATACACCACACGAAAGGAAAGAGTGGCCAACATAACATGTATCTCAGAGAAATTAAAAGTGAGATGAAATCCCCTTACCATGTGTCTTGAATCTATTCGTACTCATACAAGATTTCTGTATAATAAATACATGTTTATTATACATATTTTAAATAATAATATTATTATACATAATACCATATATTGTTTTATTATGACCTTATATTACCATCTTGTTAACGATCCTATGTTAAGGTCTCACTTCGGGTAATATTCACTTTATTCTTCGCATGTGTCTTAATTTTTTATATCATTAGTCCTTATAATTATATTATGATTCAAGAATTTCAATAATTATATAAATATAATTTATATCCATTTTATTTATCTTATAATAATCTATTTTATAAAGAAGAACGAAATGGAATACACTGTTCGTGGAGATGGTAAGTCGTACATACGCATGAATGTTGTTTCCGTTTTTATTTTTGTATTGAAAGAAAGTATGTAAATTACATTTGTAAGTATATGAATGTTTATATATATATAATTATTATATTATAATTATTATATCATATAATTTCACTAAAACCATCCTTAATACATTCCATGTGGTGTGTGAACGAATCACATCTCTTTAAAGGGGAAGTAGTCCACACTTCCTCAAATAAGATTATTGTATTAACACTAAATGGAAAGTATAAAAGGTATGATTTGTAAAAAGTAATTAATAAGATTAAATAAATAATAAATATAATATATAATATATATAAATATATTGTCAATCATAATGGCCACCATGATTGGTGTTAAAGGAAAAATGAACAATCATCATTTCATGAGCTAGTAGTTAGGCATACACAAAAATAGTATGTTCGATATCCATTAGATGGAGATCTATGTAAGATTAGGTTTAACCCTTAGCATAAAAAAATAATATTATATTTATTATACTATTTTTTAATAAAATAATGGAATAAATAGAGTGGAGGGGTGGATAAGGAAAATAAAGGAAAAGAGCTTGAGAGAAGACGTTACCTCTTAATCGGGTAACTCCTTTTGGTTTGTGACAAAAGGATTCCTTGAGTTTCCTTGTGCCCAAGGTAAGGATTATATGAGGAAGGGATATAATTTTGGATCTTATTTGAGAAATTTTTGGATGAGCCAAATTTTTTTAGAGGTGTGAGGATGTGGGTAGAGTCGGTGTCCTTTTATAGGGAAGGGAAAGGACACACTTGGAATTTTTGAAAACAAGCTAGGTGTACCCATGTTTTCAACTAACAAATTCATAAAAAAACTCAGTAATGGAAGGATAATTTAATAATCATGGCCATATAATGGGTTTTTTACAAGTTTATATGTCATTTGGGTCTTATATTTATGGTTTAGTACTTTATCAACCTTATTTTTCTCTTAATTGATGTAACTAATTTTAATCACTTTCGCTAATATTTTTGGTCAAAAACAAATTTGACCTTATTATAAAATATAAATTATGACAATTTCAAATATGGAACCCATTTTTCAAAATTATAATCACATAAGTGGAAGAAATTAATTTAAATTTAATCTTACCGACGGGACAACATTGTGGGTATTTTACGTAAAAAAGTCCAAAAGTTTTCTATGTTTTTATATCCAATTTCAATGTTGAATTTTTCTAATGACCTATATTGGATTAATTTATAAAAATATTATCTAAATAAAATATAAAAACAATTAAAAATATAATTTAACCTTATAAAAAATTATATTAAAAAGAAGTTTTGAATTAAAATTCAGTATTTTTAACTATTATTAAAAGATAAAACCTTACATAAAAATACCAAAAATTTATCCTAGACTAATTTTATGTTTTACATAAAAATATAAAGTCTATTATGACATATTAAACCTAAAAATTTTATAAAAATTTTATTTAAAAATTGGTTCTCCATTAAAATACTTTAAAACTACCTTATAAAAATAGGTTTTTATGCATAAAATTGTGTTTGTTTTTATCTTATGTCTATCGAATCTATTAGATGAATATAAAAAATATAGGATTTAATATATAAAATATTTATTACATTAATATCACTTTAAATTTGTAATTAATTTAATTTACTAGGTTAAAATAGCTTTGTGACTATAATAATATTTTTCTTTATATTCAAATGGTTTTCATATACATTTATAATTAATTGGTAACCTATGAATTCATATTATATTTTTATAAACAAAATATTTTCATAATTTAGTTAATACAATTAATATCCATCAAATTAATTGCTAATTAATATACCATTATAGTAATATTTTAATAATATATTATAGTTAGGTAACACTCGGTCTTGTGTGCCATGCAAGCCATCAAGGAAGGTCAATATTGCATGTAATGTACGCTAACCTTGTTGTTCCATGTAACATATTCCAACTCAGTGTTTTGTGTAACATAATACAATCTAGTATTTTTTTTAAAGGAATTTATGGATTAATTAAAAATATTTTTAGTTTTTTGTGAAATTAAAAATATCAAAAGATTAAATTAATTAGAAATAAATATTCATAAAATCTCAAGGTATTACATTCTACCCCTTTAAAATGAATTTCTCCCTTGAAATTCATATGGGTTATAAAAGTTTTAATACTTGGAAATTTCATTCATAGAAACCCACATCATAAAAATGGATACTAAAACATCCAACAAAAATGGAAATTCAGAACCATAACGGTTACCCAAAGTAACATATAACAAGGTTTCCACATAAGAGAACATAGGTTGGGATTGAATATTCAACATATAGGAAAAGCGTAAATATTTATAGGGAGTGATTGAGGTTTTAAATAAAAAACAAGGGAATTATCAAATAAATTTTCAGGTCATCAAAGTCATAAATCTGTAATGATTTCAAAATCCATCAGTTCAAAAAAAAATTAAGGTATTAGGACAACATTATTTTTTTATCACTTTAAAAATGTTGAGTAGATCTAGATATATTTCTATAAAAAATTATTCTTTGGTAGTTCTTTGATAAATTTACAATACATCTATTACCTCAAGTAATGAATGTCAAGAAATTAACTTTGATGCACAAAGAACTAAAATACACTTTTAACAGATCTTAAGGCCCATAAAATAATGAAAATTGTAACTATTTGTCTCTTAAAAATCAATATGAATTAATATATAAACATAAAAAGTAACAATAATGATTCAAAATTAATATTTATACATCAGAAATAAATATACATTAACCAAGACATCACATAGGCTAGTGGAAGGCATGGAACCCTTATCGTCATTTGGTTATGGGTTCAAGACCCGCAGCCTTACCAGACTTGATTAGTTGTCACCCGACATACATGATGTCCTTTTTAAAATCAACGCTAATATAATTAAAAAAATTATAATATGGAAATCCTTGAAATAATTTTAATCACTAAATAGACTTTTAACCAAGTTTTTCAACACAAACTCAATGCGAAAATACTTCTTCCAAAGTTTAACTTAAACTTTTCATGAATTGTTAACCCTATAACCCTTCTCAAATATCAAAATAAAAAAATTTATAAATAGAGTCATGAAATCAGATTAACATTGATTCCCATGTATAACACAATATATCTCTTGGTTGTCACATTCCAAACATGTGAATACCATTATCATATATTCTCTCAAAACATGGTAATAACCTAAATTACTATAAATCCTTTTAGAAAACATACATTATTCCTTATACCAAACTATATTGTATCTATTAATTAAATCTAAAAATGTTCTAAAATTCATCAATTCTAGCATAAAACACATATCAACAAGTCCTTACTTAGGTCCAAGGTAATCAATACCATCCAATTTACTTATCCATATCCCATTTATCTTTATCCATACAAAATTATCTTAAAATAAAAAACATATTAAGTTTTACCTTCCCTTGGTCAAAATATCACCTTGTCATTAAATCACATCACTAGTCCATCAGGAACATTCAACATAAACTTTTAAATATAGAGTGAAAAAAACATAAGTAGAACAATCCTTGTATATTTAATCATTCATAACTTTTGAATCCAAATACATAAAAACGTCTATTACTTAATCCTTAATCTATTAACAATTATACCTCATCATATTACATAATACCTCTTTACTTCTACATTTCATCAGTAATCTTTTCATCATCCATAATGTAACCATTACCCACACCACTTTGGTGATTCTATTCAGGAACATTCCTCTTGGTACGTTGAGTTGTATAATGACCATTTACTCCACACTTAAAACACTTAACCTTTGATGATATCTTAAAAAGTACAATATTCTCATCCATTTCCTTAAACAAAATATTCATTTTTTCCTCGAAGTAACTTTCTTTGTGTCTTCCTTTTCCATATTCAAAACACCTTCTTATTCCTATAAGGCATTCACTTAGGTGATTCTTTCCACATTATTGAAATAAAGGAAACTGAATCTTCTTTTATCCATGGTCTCTATTACCCACACTCTCAGCGAAATCCTTATTTTCCTTCCTTGGTGAGTTCGAGAGTTGGTTAAGGTAGAAGTTATTAATCATGTTCTGTGAAAACTGATTAGGCATGATAACAAAATATTTGACATCGGTGATCATTCCACTTGACTCCACGTCATAGAATCTTCTATCACATTCAACATTAATCCAGTTCCTTCTAGTTCTCTCCATTTACTAAAACCAGAAGCATACAGTGAGAATTACTTATCATAGCAGAAAACCACATAGTCATGAAAATATTTACTTATAGGATGTCTAAATCATGACAAATTCTTTAATCTATGATACCCTAGTTCATCCTAGGTTATTAGTAGCCAAATTATATTAAAATCCTTAATTATGGTTCATGAAGAGTTTTTGAATTACCAAATCATATCCCCCAGGACTGTCTAACCAAGTGTGAATCAAGGCTCATTTTTGTGTACCATATTACCCCGAGTTAGGACTAGAACATCCTATCTGATTTTTTACCCCAAGGTACATTTGTGTGACATCCACATACACTTGTAGTATCTAGATAGGGATGTATTTATAGAAAACCACTAAGTCTATCCTTTACCAAATTTCCAAGACATTTTTCAAAACATTAAATCATCCTTATACTTATACTGAAAGACATATCTTGGACATATCCTTAGAAATATACCTAGAGAGGTCACTAAAGTTTTCTCATCCTAGACTCCAAATGTTAATTATAACTTTGATCTAGTACCAAATATAGAGACACTTTCTTTTCAAAACATTAAAATTACATAACTTTTTCAGAATACTTAGATATTATACAAACAGATTCCCAAAGACCATATTTGGTCTCGTTCCTTTGGAAACATGGAAACCTAAACACTAGTATGCAAGAGGGATACATTATCTCCCACTAGGTTCTCCAATACTAGAACCCCTCTTTGAAAAATCATACAAAAAATATATCTTCATAACTTCAGGAAGGAAACCTGAAAAGGGGTGAGCTCAGATGCTCAGTAAGGGTAAACAATGGAGACATGTAAGCATAATCATGATAATAAGGATATGATAACATGATCATGAACACAAAATATCATACTCTACATGTCAAAGATTATAAACATGAATCATTTCATAAATCTTGGTAGTTCATAAGACATGAATCATAAAGAAATAAAGAACATAAGCCATGAAAGCATAACGAAGGAATAAAACATAGAATTGTGGAAAATAGATAAGAATATAATTTTATTTCCATAGTATCCAAGGAATCGCTTCCAATACTATGTTGGTAGTATGGGCTCACTCCCCATTCCATCTTGGTAGTCATGGTTTACTCCCATAGACATATAAGTATCATTATTTCACTCTTCTTTGAAAATGTATTTTTAATAAATAAAACAATTTAAAAATAAATTTCTTATAAAATACCTTGAAAACTTATAAATAAGACTTGAAATAATTTTGAAAACATTTTTCCTTGAAACTTATAAAATAATATTCAAAACATTTTAAAAATATTTTTCTTCTAAAACATTTTGAAAACATTTAAATAAATATTGAAAATGTTTTAAAAATATTTTTACTTGAAAACATCTAAAAAGTGCTTGGAATTTTTTTAAAAACCATTTATTTTAAAATACTTTGAAAACTTTTAATTAAGGCTTGAAAACATTTTATAAACAATTTTTATTGAAAACTTATAAAATAAGTTTGAAAAAAAAAATTAAATAATTTTCCTTGAAAATTACTTTTTAAAAAACATTTTCTTAAAGATTAACCTTTTAAAAATGAAAAGGATGCTTCAAAGGAATGATGGCAGGTAAATCCGTACATGGCGTATGAGGTAAAAAGAACATTCCTTTTTCATGGTAAAAAGGTTAGAAAAATGAATTTTTTGGAAAATGAAAATAATATTCGTTTTAAGATATTGGTAAAATAAAAAAATGTTAAAAATTATTTTTAGAGATTATAGGTTAATGGTATAATATTCTTGGAAACCCTTTTTAGAAAACATAGATTTTCGGCCAAAGGGAGGGTAAAGTCAGGATTTCTTAAAAACACTTTCTTGAATATATTATGTATAGAAGAGTATAAAAATGGTACTAATACATGAATAAATAATTAATAACTAGATTATAATTAATTTTATTTAGATATGTATCATAATATTTCATCAAAGGAATCATAAACATAAACAATCTCGAAAAGTGATGAGATTGTCTCAATATACTCTTATAACTTGGTTACTTGGGGTCATACTCTCCATGTAAGAAAAATAAATTAATTGAAAATTAAAAAAATCATTAAAATAATAAAATTCATGAGTTAACACATAAAATTGAATTATATACACCTCGATATGGAATTTAGGTGCATAACAAAACAAGAGTCTCAAAGAAGGAAAAATGAGACAAAACTATTTCACTGATTTGGTAACTTTTGAAGCATAATCCCCATGATATAAATATCATTAAATAGATATGTGAATACCCATAAATTATGTTATAATATACATATAATACAATCATGGGTAGTACATACACCACACAAAAGGAAAGAGTGGAAAACATAACATGTATCTCAAGGAAATTAAAATTGAGATGAAATCCCCTTACCTTGTGTCTTGACTCTCTTCGTACTCATAAAAGCTTCATGTATAATAAATATATGTTTATTATAAATCTATTATATAAGAATATTATTATACATAATAGCATATATGGTTTGATTATGACCTTATATTACCATATTGTTAATGATCGTATGTTAAAGTTTCACTTTAGGTAATATTCATTTTGTTCTTTGCATGTGTCTTAATTTGTTATATCGTTGGTCCTTATACTTATATCATGATTCCAGGATGTAAATAATGATATAAATATCATTTATATACAGTATATTTCTATTATAATAATCTATTTTATAAATAATTATGAAATGGAATACATCGTTCATGGAGATGGTAAGTTGTATGTATGCACGAACGTTGTTTCCATTTTTCTTTTCGTATTGAAAGAAAGTATGTAAATTACATGTGTATATATATGTATATATGTATATATAATTATTATATTAGAATTATTATATCATATAAGTTAACCAAACTCATCATTAATACATTCCATGTGGTGTGTGAATGAATCACATCGCTTTGAAGGGGCGGTGGTCCACACTTCCTCAAACAAGATTATTGTATTAAAACTAAATGGAAAGTAAAAAAGGTATGATATGTAAAAAGTAATTAAGAAGAATAAAAAATAAAAAATATTATATATAACATATATAAATAGAGTTTACATAATAATTTCCACCATGATTGTTGGTAAAGGAAAAATTAACAATCATAGTTTCGTGAGGAAATAGTTCATCGTACACAAAAACAGTATGTTCGATATATATTAGATGGAGGTGTGTTTAAGTTTAGGTATAACCATTATCATAAAAAAATACTAGTATATTTAGGATATTGGTGTTGTCATAAAATAATATAATAAATAGAGTGTAGGGGTGCGTAAGGAAAATAAAGGAAAGTAGCTTGAGAGAAGATGTTACCTCTTAATCGAGTAACTCCTTTTTCTTTATGCCAAAAGGATTCCTTAAGTTTCCTTCTTCCCAAGGTAAGGAATATATGAGTAATTTATGTAAATTAAGAGCTTATTTGATCAAATTTTGGGGTTTCCAATGGGATTTAGAGGTGTTAGTAAGTGGGTAGAGTTGGTGGCCTTTTATAAGGAAGGGAAAGGACACACTTGGCATTTTCTAAAACAAGTTAGGTGTACCCATGTTTTCACCTAAAAAATCATACCAAACCAAAATAAATATTTAAAGGTTAATGGATGAATCATGGATAGAAAATATCTTTTTCACAAGTTTATTGGTTGTTTTGGGTCTTATATTTATGCTTTAGTACTTTATTAACATTATTTTTCTCTTAACTGATGTAACTAATTTTAATCACTTTCACTAATATTTTTGTTCAAAAAAATGACCTAATTATACATTATAATTTATGATTATTCTAAATTTAGAATCCATTTTTCAAAATTTTAATTTCATAATTGTCATAAATTAATTTAAAATTAATCTTACTAACGGGACGACACGGTGGGTTTTTAACGTAAAAACGTCCAAAAGTTTTCTGAGTTTTTATATCCAATTTCAATGTCAAGTGGGTTTTAATGACAAAAATTGGATTAATTGATATAAATATTATCTAAATAAAATATCAAACCAATTAAAATATAAATTAACATTATAAAAAAATTATATGAAAAAGAAGTTTGATTTAAAATCCAGTATTTTTAACTATTGATTAAAATATGTTACCTTACATAAAAATACCAAAAAATTATCCTAACAAAATTTTTATGTTTTAATTCAAAATATAAAGTTTATTTTGACATATTAAATCTATCAAATTTATAAAAAAATTATTTAAAAATAGGTTCTCTATTAAAAGGTGGTAAAACTACATTTATAAAAAAATTGGTTTTTATGCATAAAATGGTTTTTGTTCTTATCTTATGTCTATCTAATCTCTTAGATGAATATAAAAAAATATAGGATTGAATATATAAAATATTTATTATATTAATATCACTTACCATGTATAATTAAAATAATTTACTATGTTAAAATAACTTTGGGACTATAATAATATTGGCCTTCATATTCAAACGGGTTTCTTATATATTTAATTAATTGGTAACCTATGGATTCATCTTATATTTATGTAAACCACATATATTAATAATTTAGATAATAATATTCATATCCATCAACATAATTTCTAAGTCATTTCCGATTATAATAATATTTTTAATAATATATTATAGTTAGGTAACACTCGGTCTTGCGTGTTACGCAAGCCATCGTGGAAGGTCAATCTTGCGTGTAACAAAAATTTTCCTTGTAGCATATTTCAATTCAGTGTTGTGCGTAACATAATCCTCACTGGTTTCATTTGAAAGGAATGTTTTTCATAGTGAAAACTATTTTTAGTTTTGTGTGAAATTAAAAATATCAAAATATTAAATTAATTCGAAAAAAATATTTCACAAAATCTTAGGGTTTTACATTCTAACCCCTAAAAATGAATTTATCCCTTAAAATTCATCTGGGTTATCATAGGTTTAATACTTAAAAATTTCATTCATTTAAACCCACATTGTAAAAATGGACACTAAAACTTCCCTCAAAAATGGAAACTTGGAACCATAATGGTTACCCAAAATAACATATAACAAGGTTTCCACATAGGATAACATAGGTTGTGAGTGAATATTGGACATGGAGGAAAAGATTAAATATTTATAGGGAGTGATTGAGGTTGTAAATCACAAACAAGTGAATGATCAAAGAAATTTTGAGGGCATAAAATTAATAAAACTTTGATGATTTCAAAATCCATCGGTTCAATAAAATTTAAGGTATTATGACAACATTATTTTTTATCACTTTCAAAATGTAGAATAATTATTGATATATTTATATAAAAAATTATTCTTTGGTTATGCTTTGATCAATTTATAATACATACATTTCCACAAGGAATGAATGTTAAGAAATTAAATTTGATGTATAAATCACTAAAATACACTTTTAATGGATCTTAAGGCCCATAAAAGAATGAAAATTATAATTATTTTTCTCTTCAAAATCAACATGCCTTAATATATAAACATAAAAAGTAGAACTACTGATTCATCATTAATATTTATTCATAAAAAATAAATATACATTAACCAGGGCATCATGTTGGCAAGTGGTAGGCATGAAACCATTATCGTCATTTGGTCATGGGCTCAAGACCTGCGGCGGCCTTACTATAATTGATCGGTTTTCACCGGACATACATGATGTCCTTTTTGAAATCAACTATAATATAATTTATAAAATTTATAATATATAAATCCTTAAAATAATTTGAATCACTAAATATCCTTTTAACCAAGTTTTTCAATACAAACTCAGTGCGCAAATACTTCCTCTGAAGATTAACTTAAAATTTTCATGAATGGTTAACCCTATAACCCTTCTCAAATATGAAAATACAAAACTTTATAAAGAGAGAAACATAATCAACTTAACATTGATTCCCCTATATAACATAATATAGCTCTTGGTTGTCACATTCCAAACATGTGAATACCCTCATTTTATATTCTATCGAAACATGGTAATAACCTGAATTACTATAAATAATTTTAGAAAAAATGAATTATTCCTTATTCCAAAGTATATTAGATATATTCATTAAATCAAAAAATGTTGTAAACTTCATCAATTCTAGAATAAATCACATATCAACAAGTCCTTACTTAGTTCCAAGGTAATCAGTATCGTCCAATTTACTTATCCATATCCACACATATCTTTATCCATACAACATTATCTTAACATAAAAACATATTAAGGGTTACCTTACCTTAGTCAAAATATCACATTTTCATTAAGTCATGTCACCAATCTATCAGTAACATTCAACATAAACTTATAAATATAGAGTGAAAAAAACATATGTATAACAATCCTTGTATATTTCATCATTCAAAACTTTTGAATTCAAATACATAAAAACTTTGATTACTTAATAATTAATCCATTAAAAAATCTACACAATCCTATTACATAATACCTCTTTACTTTACATTTTATCTATAGTCTCATCATCATCCACAATGTAACCATTACTCACACCACCTTGTTGATTCTCTTCAGGAACTTTTCTCTTGGTACATTGAGTTGCATAATGACCATTTACTCCACACTTAAAACCCTTAACCTTTAATGATGTCTTATGTAGGACAATATTCTCATCCATTTCATTAACCAAACTCTTCATTTTTCTCTTTAATTCACTTTCTTTGTGTCCTTCTTTTCCATCGTCAAAACACCTTCTTTTTCCTCTAAGACATTCACTTAGTTGATTTTTTCCACATTATTGACATAAAGGAAACTGAATCATCTTTCATACATGGTCTCCATTACCCTCACTCCCAGCAAGAACCTCCTTTCTCTTCCTTGGTGAGTCTAATATTTGGTTAAGGTAAAAAAATTTAATCAAGTTCTATGAAAACTGATTAGGCATGATCACAACATATTTCACTCTAGTGATCATTCCACTTGACTACTCATCATAAAATCTTCCATCACATTCAACATTAATCCAGTTCCTTATGGTTCCCACCATTGACTAAAACCAAAATCATAGTGTAAACATTACTTATCATAGTAGAAAACCACAGTCCTGAAAATATTTACTTATAGGATTTCTAAATCGTGACACCTTCCTTAATCTATGACACCCTAGGTTTATCCTAGGTTATTTGTATCCAACTTATACTTAAATAATTCATGATGGTTCATACAGAGTTTGTGATTTCCCAAAGAATATCCTCCAGGAGTGTCAAACCAAGTGTGTAACAAGGCCCATTGTCATGTACCAGATTACCCCAAGTTAGGACCGGAAAATTATATCTAAGTTTTCACCCCTAGGTACATCAATTCTAGATCCACATTCACTTGCAGTATCTAGACAGGGATGTATTTCTTGAAAACCACTCACTTTATCCTTTACCAAAATTCCAGGAAATTTTCCTTAACATTAAATCATCCTTATAATTATACTTAAATACATCCCTGAGACATATCTTTTTAAATATAAATGGAGATCTCACTAATGTTTTCTCATCCTAGCTTTCAAAGGTTAACTATACCCTTTATATAATACCAACTATAGTGACTCGTTCTTTTTATATTGGATCGTAATATAGATGTAAATGTATATTAGATGGCACAATACAAGAGGGGTGTGAATTGTAGGTTTAAAAAATTTGTATTTAAACTCTTAATAATGAAATTAGTTTAAGAGATCTTAAACTAATACAATTCACAATCATTAAAAATGACCTTACGGGTTGTGGATCCGATGGATATGGTATGATGCAATACCACAGGTAAAGAAAAAAATTATATTTGAATTGAATACAATTATTAGAGTAATAAAAATGTAAAATATTCTACCATATAGTGTATAGAATCTCTTAATACAATATGTAATGAAAGAATCATAATTGAAACAATTACAATATAAAAGAATATGAATAGAGATAAGAAACAAAATGATTCCCTTTCTATTAAAAATAGTGGCAGAAATGTAAAGTTATTACAATTATTTTATTCCAAAGAGTAGGGTATCCTTTCACCTAGGATAAAATGTATGTCTTACCACCACCCTAGTAATCCCTCGATACAATGAAAGGAATGATTGTCTTCCAATCCTTGGAATATTTTGATTAAGAAGGTAATCGGCACCATTGTCTTTCAAACACTTGAAAGCCCTCAATACGATGATCGGAAGCACGTCTTCCTATTCCCAGAATCCCTCAATTGTTATCACAATGATTGGTGGAACAAATAAAAACAAAGCACTTATAGAAATACAAGAACTTGGAACAATCTGTTCATGTCTTGTATCTTCAAGGATTTAGTACGAATCAAGAGAGAAGTCACAATATCTCTCTCTAGAACTTGATAGTAGCACTAGTTTTTTTTTGATCTGGTTCGAATGACCTCCTATTTATAGGCCTCAGGTTCCAATGGTCATATTTCCTCCAATATTCATATTTTTCTAGAAAATTTGGAGAGACTTGGACACCTGGCATTATAACGGTCAAAAAAAAACAAAATACATGACATCATTTTGATTAGTATATAACTAACTCAATGAAATCATTTTGGTTAGAAAACAATAAATAGAGGAATATGAAATAATGAGTAAGACACGAGTTTAATTCATTTCATGAGTTGATTAATAATATGTTTACAATGCGAATCATGATTATGGTTCATATAGTGGTTACAATTCATATCATGGTTATGATATGATTACAATTCTTAACATGGTTACGATGTATATAGTGATTACAATGTATAACCTGGTCACAATTCTTAGTTACGATGCATAATATGAGTAAAATACATAACCTAGTTACGATGCATGTGGTTATGATTCATAACATGAATGCGATGTATAACCTGGTTAAGATGCATAATGTGATTATGATGTATAACTTGTTTATGATGCATAATGTGATTATGATGTATAACCTGGTTATGATGCATAATGTGATTACGATGTGTAACCTGGTTATGATGCTTGGTTATGATGCATAATATGAATTTGATACATAACCTGGTTACAATGCATGTTGTTACGATGTATAGTAGCAGCATGTGTGGTTATGATGGAAAACAAAATATGTGATTATGATTGTAAACAAATAGTATGTGTAGTTACGATATATGTGATTATGATGTAGAATAACAGCATGTGTGATTAATATGGAAATAAAAATATGAAATATAAGAAGTAATTTGTGATTTCCAAAACAAAAAGATCAATGTGAAAGTCAAAACATGTTTTAACTCAACAATCTCCCCCTTTTTGGAAAGCACAAAACAAGATAAACAAAAATACTTATCTCCCACTAAGTTTAGTAACTCTTCTGAGAGTAATATTGAATACGACTAATTCCACCCTAGGATAAAAATATCACTAAGGATCATGTTCTCTTTATTTTCACTTGTGGTTTCTCCCCCTTAATGAGATATTCATCAAATTATTCTTTTCCAAACTATTCTCCTCCTTTTGTGATTTTCAAAAATAATAAGGGAAAACATTCATTTCCTGCAAAGGGTTAGAGAAACACAGTATGAAACAATTGACATTACGTGGAATGAAACAATATTTTATTTTAATAGGAGTTCTCAAATAATTCTTTACCTTTTTGTTTTTTCAAAAGGTTGAACATAGAAAGCTTAATTTTCTTGAACTCTTTTCAATCATCCATCGGTTTATCAAGACCTTCTTGTTGATCCTTCCGCTTTACATCTTGTTCATCAATTACCATTTATTGTTTCCAGAGTCTTTTAATTATAAGTTGATTGATTACTTTCTGATCTTTAATCTTTGCTTCATGAGAATTGAAATCCTCCATTATAACTCTGTAGGCCTTGTCCAAAATTACAACTCTATTTGAGAGAAAACAACCTCATTACATTCATTCTCCAATTTTTCCTTTATATGATCAAGATATTCAGATTTAATTTTTTTTTAGGTACCCGACCATTGAAATGCATCAATATCTTCATTCAAATTAGCAATCAACTTTTGATAGATAGAATTGAGATCATTTACCCGATTCACCGATTCATCTTGCTTGTACAGATGATTCTTGAGACTATAATCAACGTTATACGAACACTTGACAGACTTATTACAAGCCTTTCTATGCTTAGTATCATTCTCCTTGAATATCTTGAAATTAGATTCAAGATTATGAAACCAATCCATCAGAATCTTGACAGAGTATGTTCTTTCATTATGACTATTTGAAAGGATTTCTATCCTAGCTTCAATTTTTGGAATGAATGGTATCATCTTCTCCAATCTATTAAAATCTTATTCTATGTATTAAATTCCCTTAAATGTGATTTTCCTTTCAAAATTCGTATCTTTAGTGTATTCTAGGAGATCACTAAAATGGGTTTTAGTACTGATAAATTAAGTTGGATGATTCCAATTCATATAGGATTCTTCTTCTTCTTATTTATCTAAAATCTGAATGACTTTCTTGGAAGAAACCTTTTGAAAGACAATTTTTTATGTCTATGGATTAGGAGAAGGGAAATTAAAGGATGTAACTTCTGAAAAATCTACTGAATGATATCTCTTGTTTTCATCTTCATTGTCTTCAATTTATTCTTTTTGTTGACCCTATTCTTCTTCCCCTTTTCTACTTCACCTTGTTCTTCTTCTCCTTGTTCTTATTCTCCTTGTTCTTTTTTTCCTATTCTTCTTCGGATTCATGAATAAGACTCTATGTAGCTGATTGTTCATATGCATGTATCTTCTTTACTTTATCTACTAGATCTGATTGAGTCTGAACAGGTGTATCCATTATTATAATATTGGTTTTTTCTTGCTCAACTATATTCATATTACTTTTAATATCAATCCCTTGGTCCTTTCACTTTTTCATTCTCTTCTTATTTTCTTCTTCTTTTAAAGTTTCTTATGGTCTTATTTTCAGAGCAAAGGATTCAGCTATATCCAAACCAAACTGAGGTTCCCATTCTTTCATTTCTTTCTTATTTTTCCTCCACTCAACTGCAACCTCATCTGATACTGCCTTTTGTTTCTTTTAATTTTTGGGGTATGTAGTCTTAACAACTTTTATTTTTTTGGAAGATGAATTGGACGGCTAGAAGGTTTTTCACTTCCTTCAGCTACTTCCTTTCTTTTCTCAACTTCTGAATCTTTCTCAAACTTTTTTGATTCAGGATATAATCATAACTTAAGTCTCCTTATTTTATCATTACAAATAATAGGCTCCTTGAAATATTTCATATCTAACTTGATTGATACATTGCATAAACTCAAGCATTCTTTCAAAAACTTAATCAAGATTGTTGGAAACATGATTACCTGAGATTTTATAGCATTGTATTTGAGCTTATTAATCATCAAGAAAATGAATCCCGTTATATTTAACTTCCTCATGTTCACCAAATAATCAAGCACATAAACAACTGAAAGTTTCAAAGTTTCCTTATCACCCTTTCTCGTTACTAAAAATCCTTGAATCCAGAGTGATATGAGTTGATTATCTCCTGATAAATGACTTACCTTTCTCTTGTCCTCATGAATCTCTAAAATATATTATTCATCTTTGATCTTATCAAAATTCCCATCCAATTATAGTAATCTATGGGAAGGACATGGGGCATCACCATCATATGGAACACCTAGAAACGTAGTTGCTTGTTTTATGGAGGTTATATACTTCTTATCATACATCATAAAGAAAATCTTGAGAATGTTGTCTATCTCCATTATTTTATAAAATTGTAACACCTCGTCATGGAACACAAAATCCTTATCTGAATTTGATCTTTCAACACAAATTGATTCCCACCCATGGAAACTTATTATCCTTTTCAATGATGAATCAAAAGTCTCATAAAAGTCTTGATAGACTAACCTTTCACCTCAAAAGGTCATGGAAGATAAATATTTTGGAGACATTTTCTTTGGAGAAGAGGTAGTAGACTCAAACATTAAATACTATCTCCAACAATGAAGATTTTCCGAGTTATGAAAGCTGAGGAGATCTTTGATTATGAAAACTTAGATAAAAATGATTACGAACTACTTTCGGTGTATATAAAACATCAGAACTTTGGATAAAATCAGAGGAGTTAAATGTGGGATTGGTTGGGAGGGGTTATTTAAAAAATAAATAGACAGATAGGATTAGATCCATAAGATCTAATGGTCGATAATGACTTAAAATCTTGAGGTTTTCCTTAAAATAAAATGGTATTCAGAATGAATCTGATTAGAAATTGGAAGAAAGAATTGAAAAAAAATATTTAAACAATGAAAATAAGGTTTTATAAATTTTCCCTTTCGGATTATTAGGATTGATGTATTAGTTTCAGTATATTTTTTTATAATAATACAAACAAAATTGAAAAGCATATGAGACTGATTAGAATTACAAAACCAATAAAATATAATTAATCTGGTACCTATAATCTAGTACTGATAAAATATTCTAATAACGATAAAGGTGAAACTGATAAAAAGTAAAAATGATTAAAATGTAAAACCAATAAATAGTCAAATGATAAAAGGTAAATTGATAAAAGTAAAGCTGATAAAAGTGAGACTGATTAAAGTGAAACAGATTATAGTGAAATCGATAAACATGTAAAACTGATAAAATTGAAACCGATTAAAGTGAAACTGATTAAATTGAAACTAATAAACATGTAAAACTGATAAATGAAATTGATAAATGAAAAAATAATAAATGAAAAACCGATAAATGTAAAACTAATAAATGCAAAACTGATAAATGTAAAACTGATAAATGAAAACCCAATAAATAAAACTAATAAAATTATGTATACTCTCACTTTGAAAAGGAGTAGCTTAATGTAAAGAGGTGGTTTAAACAATAAATAGATATCAATGATTAATTTATGGTGATCATTCCTAGTTTCTATTTAATGTATTCAAATCTATAAAAATAAAATGGTTTTGTAAAAATATCAACAAGTTGTTCTTGTGTTTCGATGAATTGTAAAATAATATCCCCTTTTTGTGTGTGATCTATAAGAAAGTGATGCATAATATCTGTGTGTTTTTTACATGAGTGATGTGAAAGGTTTTTACTAAGATAAATGACACTTGTACTATCACATAGTATTTGAGTTTTTGAAAAAAACTCATGCCATAGTCAGTGAGTGTGTGTTGCATCCATGAAACTTGAGCACAACAACTTCCAACTACTACATATTCAGCTTTAGTAGTAGAAAGTTCAACTGAATTTTGTTTTCTTCATGACCAAGAAACTAATTAATATCCTAAGAAATGATATGTTCTGTATGTACTTTTTCTATCCATTCTACAACCACCAAAGTCATCATCTGAAAAGATTTTTAATACAAAATCATTTCCATAAGTGTAAAATAGTACTAAATCCATAGTTCCCTTTAATTAGAGAAAAATTATTTTCATTGATTTTAAATGAGATTATTTTGGATTAGATTTATATCTTGCACATAAGAATACTGAAAACATTAAGTCTGGATGACTAGCTGTTAATCATAACAAACTTCCTATCATACCTCTAAAAGATGTTTGATCTACTGGTTTCTCAACTTCATCAAGATCAAGTGTATTTGAGGTACCTATTGGAGTTCTTATACTCTTAGTGTTGTCATATCCATACATTTTAAGTAAATATTTGATATACTTATGTTGGAATATATAGGTTCCTTGTGCTTTTTGAGAGATTCAAAAACCTAAAAAATTGTTAACTCACCCATCATACTCATTTAAAACTCATAATTCATTAGATTAAAAAAATAATTAGTTAGGGTTTGCTAAGTTGGTCTGAATATAATTTCATCAACATAGATTTGAACAATCAAAATATTTTTGTTTTCCATTTTTATAAAAAGAGTTGTATTTTTAGTACCTTTTTCATAATTTTTTTGTAACAGGAATACTATAAGTCTATCATACCAAGATCTAGGGGCTTATTTAAGGATATACAAAGCCTTGGTAAGTTTAAAAACATGATCAGGATGTCTTGAGTCTTAAAAACTTGAATTTTGTTATATAAAAACTTATTCTTGTACAAAACCATTAAGAAAATCATATTTTACATCCATTTGAAAAAGTTTTATGTTAAAGAATGCTGCAAAGGTGAATAGAATTCGAATATATGCAAGTCTAGCTACCAGAGAATAGGTTTCTTAATAGTTTATTCCCTCTTGTTTAATATATCCTTTAGCTACAAGGCTTGATTTATTTCTTATAATGACTCCATTTTCATTACATTTGTTTCTAAAACCCCATTTTACACCAATTATAGTTGTTTCTTTAGGTCTTTCAACCAAGGTCTATACTTGATTCTTTTCAAATTCATTTACTTCATCTTTCATTTCTTTAATCCAATTTTTATCACCTAAGGCCTCATTAGAAGTTTTAGGTTCAAATTGAGATAGAAAAGCAAGATATTCTATTTCATTTCTCAAGGAATTTCTCACCCTTATAGATTGATTTACATCCCCAATGATATTATTACTGGAATGATTCCTAAGAAACAATTGATTAGGGTTTTGTAAAACTTGTTCATCAACATAAGATAAAAATTCTTCTGGGTTAAATGTTTCAAAAACATTTTTTTGAGTATTTCCTTTTTTAGAATATTTTTCAATCAATTGTCAATAATCATCTTATAAAAACACATCTGTTGATGTGGGAAGGGTTTTTTTAAAACTAAAGGGATCAGTTTCATCAAATTTGACATGAATTTTTTCCTAAACAGTATAATATTTTTTATTAAAAACTCTATAGGCCTTAGAAGTAGTGGAATAACCTAGAAATATTCCTTCATTGGATTTGGGTGAGAATTTAAAAGATTATCTTTAGTATTCAATATGAATACTTTGTATCCAAATACTCTGAAGTAATAAACTTTAGGTTTTAGGCCAGTACACAATTCATAAAGTGTTTTGTTAAGGAAAGGCCTAGTTAAAACTAGATCTATAGTATAACATGCAGTACTAATAGCTTTAGCCCAGAACTGCTTAGCAATTTAGTATTCACTCAATATGGTTCTTATCATTTCTTGAAGAATATGATTTCTTCTTTCAACAACACCATTTTTCTAAGGTATTCTTCGATTTAAAAAGATGTGAGTAATACCTATCTTACTATAAAAATTTTCAAAATCTGAATTTTGAAATTCTCCACCGTGATCACTATGAATAGTTATCAGTGGTAGGTTTTTCTCATTTTTAACTTGGTCTTTAAAAGTTTTTAAATAGAAAAAGGCTTCAAATTTATTTTCTAGAAAATATACCCATGTAAATCTGGTGTAGTCATCAACTAAAACAAATACATAGTATTTGTCTCCACTACATCCAGTTTGAGTAGGATTGAAAAGATCCATGTGCACTAAGTGTAATGCATTAGAATTTAGAAATTCATTAATTGATTTAAATCTAGTTTTATGTTTATTTCCATATTGAAAAGGGTCATAAACTTTTAAATAATCATACCTAAGATCAGGTATATCCTTAATAAGTCTTTTCTTTGAGATTTTTCAAAGGATCCTAAGGTTACATTGTCCTAACATTCTATGCCATAACCAATATTGGAATTCCATTACACTTAATCAAGGTAATTCTTGGATCTTAAGGTCTTCTAAGTTAAGTGTGTATAAATTCTAATGCCTATGGGTAGAAAGAATGACTTCATCCTTGGAATTGTGAACTACACATTTATCATTCCTAAAATTCATAAGGTAACATTCATCCCATAATTAACTTATGCTTATAAGGTTTTTATTAAGACCTTTAACAAAAAAACATTTGAAATTAAAACTTTTCCTAAAAGAATAATATTACATATACCAATGATCTTTCCTTAAGAATTATCTCTGAAGGTCATTTTTTCACCTTTCATTTCAATGATATTTTCAAAGAAATATTTTTTCCAGTCATATGTTGAGAACAACCACTATCCATGTTCCAAATATTCTTGTTGTTGGTACACTTTTTGTTTTCTTGAAAATGAAACAATTAGTTTTTCAGAACCTAAACTTGTTTGGATCCTGGAATTTTAGATAAAATAATTTTCTAAATCCACGTTTGTTTTGAAAAATGAGATTTATGAAATCCTAAAGATTGGGTTTTATTAAGAGAACAATTTCTTTCCCAATGTCCACCACATTGACACTTGGTGAAGAATTGAGCACTTTGGGGAACAAAATAGTTATGACTAAAAAATAGTTTTGAATGAGTATAACCAATTCCAGAACTATTACTTAGAGATCGAATTTGAGAATAAATTTTGTCAAATTATTTCCTTCTAGTAGTGAAATTTTATAAAAGTTTCTTAAGATAACAAATTTTATATTTTAGTCTAATGATAAGTTTTTTTGGAATTGTTTTTTGTTTCAAATACATTTTTCTCAAAAACAATTTTTTCAAAGTCCTTGGAAAGTTTATCCTTCTCATAATTTACTTCCATAAGGTTTTTTTAAATATTTTCAAAATCAATAGATTTCTTATAAAGATATTTTGAAAGATATGATACTTCTTTTGTAAGGATGTAGATTCTAGAATCTTCCTAATAAATCTTTTTCTTGAGTTTGAAATTATCATTCTTAAGTAATTTGGAAAATCTTGATACTTCTTCAAAAGAAGGTAAATTTTCCTCTACTGAGGAAGATTCTTCATCCAAAGAGTAAGAATATTTCTCATCAGGTTAATTGGCATTTAAAGATATATTTTTAAGAGATTCTTCATTGTGTAACTTATCCATGATACGATGATTTTCAATAGGTAGTATGGCTATAATTCCAATATTATTCTAACTATAAGATTCATATTTTTAAGATTAGTCTGATGAATCCCCACCACTTTCACTCTAAGTATCATTTGATTTCAAGAACTTATTTTTATTTGACTTGTAATACTTTTTCCTTTTCTTTCAGAATGTTTCTCCTTCCTATATTTTCGTTTAAGTAAAGGAAAATCTAGTCTGATATGACCTTCTCTTTTACATTCATAACATTTCACTTCTGAGTATTTCTGTCCTTTCTATCTTTCTTTTTGGATTTATACTGAAAGTCTTTCTTTCCCACAATCTTGTTCATTATTTTAGTAAGATTGGCTTATTCATTCTCTGTATGATCACTTTCACTAGATTCTGATATAACAACATCTTTCTTAGCTTTGGATATTATTACCATTTTGGTGTCTTGGCTTTAGATGTAGTGATAAAATCTACACTTCCATTGCCATTCTTCTTCTTATTAAAATTTTCATCTCTTTTCATCTTGTCTCGTACTATAGGAGAGTACCAAATAATTCATCAAGGTTGATTTGATTAACTTTCCAGTTTTCATCAATAGATGTCCTTT
The DNA here is from genome assembly GCA_963277665.1 of Viscum album. Taxonomy (NCBI): domain Eukaryota; kingdom Viridiplantae; phylum Streptophyta; class Magnoliopsida; order Santalales; family Viscaceae; genus Viscum; species Viscum album. The sequence goes on along the minus strand of OY728165.1, from coordinate 193,645,437 downwards.
TTTATTCCCACTCATTTTCATTATATTTATTATCTTGTCCACAAGAACTTCATCATCAAGACCCTTTTCCCCATGGATTAAAAACTATTGAATATTATCATGGCTATTCGTGTTTCTATTACTTTAGATATACCAAAATGTGTGACTTCCAATTTCTTCCAGATACAATTGGCCACTTTGCATGAAGATATCTGACTATATATATTCTTGTTCATAGAATAAATCAAAGTATTGAATACCATGTAATTCAGTTGATATTCTAGTTTCTCTTGGCTGGTGAAGGTTCTGACTTCCTTGTCTAGTATTTTGTAATCTCTAGTGAGCATCACAAAATTATCTAGACCAATATTAACAAAAAAAAAGTCTTCATTCAATAACTCCAAGACTAATTATCATTCCAATCAAAAATAAGTGGTATAGTTGGATTTAGGTTGTTAATTGATCCAATATTAATTCTTTCCATCTACTAAAATAATACTTTACCACTCCACACGTTATTTCAGTAAGTAAATATAAAAAAAGGATTTATAATAGAAATACAATTGTCTTGATGAAAGAAATAAAGCAAGTAAAACAAATCTGTGGAAACCTGCTCTGATACCAATTGTTGGATCATAAAATAGATGTAAATTTATATTAGATCGTACAATACAATAGGGGGTGAATTGTAGGTTTAAAAACTTTTTATTTAAACTCTTAAGAATGAACTTAGTTTAAGAGATCTTAAACTAATACAATTAACAATCAATACAAATGACCTTACGGGTCCTGGATCCGATGGATATGATATGATTTAATACCACAAGTGAAGAAAAACAATTGTATTTGAAATGAATACAATGATCAAAGTAATAAAAATGTAAAATATTCTACCATACAGGGTATAGAATCTCTTAATACAATATGTAATGAAAGAATCATAATTGAAACAATTACAATAGAAAAGAATATGAATAGAAAGAAGAAAAAAATGATTCCCTTTCTATTTAAAATAGAAACAGAAATGTAAAGGTATTACAATTTTTTTATCCCAAAGAGTAGGGTATCCTTTCACTTAGGATAAAAGGTCTCTCTTACCACCACCCTGGTAATCCCTCAATATGATGATCGGCACAACTATCTTCATATACCTAGAATACCTTGATTAAGAAGGTAATCGACACCTCTATCTTTCAAACACTTGAAATCCATTTAAACGATGATCGGAAGCATGTCTTCTTATTTCTAGAATCCCTCGATTGTTATCACAGTGATTAGTGGAACAAAGCAAAACAAATCACTTATAGAAATGTGAGAACTTGGAACAAGTCATTCACGTCTTGTATCTTCAAGGATTTCACACCAAACAAGAGATAAGTCACACTATCTCTCTCTAGAATGTGATAGTAGAAAAAAAAATTGATTTGGTTTGAATGACCTCCTATTTATAGGCCTCAGGTTCCAACAATCATATTTCCTCTAACGGTGATATTTCTCTGTAAAATTAGGAGGGACTTGGACACCTGGTATTATAACGGTAGAAACAAACAAAATACACAACATCATTTTGATTAGTATATAACTAACTCAACAACATCATTTGAGTTAAAAAACAATAAGTATAGAAATATGAAAGAATGAGTAAGACATGAGTTTACTGCATTTCATGAGTACGATTAATAAAATGGTAACAATGCTTATCATGATTATGATGCATATAGTAGTTACGATTCATATCGTGGTTACGATATGATTACAATTCTTAACATGGTTACGATGCATATAGTGATTAAGATGTATAACCTGGTTATGATTCTTGGTTACGATGCATAATATGAGTACAATAAATAACCTGGTTATGATGCATGTGGTTACGATGCATAACATGAATACAATGTATAACCTGGTTATGATGCATAATGTGATTACAATGTATAACATGGTTACGATGCATAATGTGATTATGATGTATAACCTGGTTAGGATACATAATGTGATTACGATGTATAACCTAGTTACGATTCTTGGATATGATACATAATATGAATATGATAAATAACATAGTTATTATGCATGAGGTTATGATGAAGAACAAAATCATGTGTGGTTATGATGGAAAACAAAACATGTGATTATGATTGTAAAAAAACAGCATGTTTGGTTATGATATATGTGATTACGATGTAGAACAACAACATGTGTGATTATTATGGAAAAAAAATATGAAAAATAAGACTTAATTTATGATTTCCAAAACAAAAAAATTAATGGGAAAGTTGAAACACATTTTGACTCGGCATTTCAAAACATTAAATTTTCATAACTATTTCATAATACTTAAATATTATACAAACAGATGCCCAAAGACCATATTTGGTCTAATGCCTTTGGAAACATGGAAACGTAAACACTAGTACGTAAGTGGGATACATTATCTCCCACTAGTTTCTCCAAAACTAAAACCCCTCATAGACATATCATAAAAAAAATATATCTTCATAAACTAGGGAAGGAAACATGAAAAGGGGTGAGCTCAGATGATCAGTAAGGGTAAACAATTGATACATCTAAGAATAATCATGATAATAATGGTATGATAACATGATCATGAAAAAAAAGATCATACTCTGCATATCAAAGATCATAAACATGAATCATGGCATAAATCTTGGAAGTTCATAAGACATGAATCATAAGGAAACAAATAACATAATCTATGAAAGCATAAAATAGGAATAAAACATGGAATTGTGGAAAATGGATAAGAATATAATATGATTTTTATAGTATCCAAGGCATCGCTACCAAGACTATCTTAGTAGTATGGGCTCACTCCCCATACCATCTTCATAGTCATGATTCACTACCATATCTATGTTAGTAGAATGAGTTCACTCCTCATACCATCTTAGTAGTCATGGTTCACTCCCATAGCCATCTTAGCATGATTTCACTCCCCATACCATCTTGTTAGTCATGGTTCACTCCCATGGTCATCTTAGTAGTCAAGGTTCATTCCCAAGACCATATTATTCTATCACATGAGATATAAATCTTTACCCAATGCATTGGAGGGAGATATAGGTCTCACCCGTTTCATAGGGAAATATTACATACATGTTCCACAATATCATTAAAAATCTTCTCATAACCCATTTAATGAAATGGGTATCATAAATAGGTAAACATATCATAACCCGTGGAAAAAAGATACAGGTTTCATAATAATTTCATCAAAAGCATAAATCATGAAAGAAAAATAGATTTCATAAAAATATAACCCATGAAGGAGAAATGGGTTTCATAAATACCATGACATTAATCATAGCCCATTCATAGAAATTATATAAATGGAACCTTTAGATCATTTCCAAGAAATGCATGAGTAACATCAACAAATGTCATCTTAGATGGAAAATAATTTTGAAATATCTTTCAAAAAACATTTCTTTAGTAAAATATGCTTTCTTCTATGAAAATTTATTTTAATAAATAAAATCATTTAAAATCATTTTATTAGAAATTACCTTAAAAACATATAAAGAATACTTGAAATCATTTTGAAAACCTTTTTCCTTGTAAACTTATAAAATAAGATTCAAAATGCTTTAAAAACCTTTTTCTTTGAAAGCACTTTAAAAACATGTAAATATATCTTGAAAATGTTTTTAAAACCTTTTTACTTGGAAACATATGAAAAAAACTTGAAATTATTTTAAAAAAAAGTTATTTTAAAATACTTTGAAAACTTTTAATTAAGGCTTGAAAACATTTTAAAAACAATTTTCCTTGAAAACTTATGAAATAAGATTAAAAACATTTTGTAAATAAATTTCCTTGAAAAATAATTTTTAAAAAACATTTTATTAAAGATTAACCTTTAAAAATTCAAAGTAAGATTCAAAGGAATGACGGTGGGTAAATCTGTACATGTCATACGAGGTAAAAAGAATATTTCTTTTTCACAGTAAAAAGGTTATAAAAATTCCTTGTTTGGAAAGAGAAAATAAGATTCATTTTAATATATTGGTAAAATATAAAAAGGGTAAAAATTTCTTTTATATATTCTATGATAATGGTATAATATTCTTGGAAACCCTTTTTAGGAAACATAGATTTCTGATCGAAGGGAGGGTAAAGTCAGGCTTTCTTAAAAACACTTTCTTGGCTCTATTGTGTACTAAAGAGTAGAAAAATGGTACCAATACATGTATAAATAATTAATAACCATATGATAATTAATGTTCTTGATATATGGATCATAATATTTCATCAAAGGAATCATAAATATAAACAATCTCAAAAAGAAATGAGATTGTCGTAATAAAATCTTATAACTTGGTTACTTGGGGTCATACTCCCCATGTAAGAAAATGAAATTAATTAAAACTTAAATATCATGAAAAGAATTAAAATCATTAGGTAACATGTAAAATTTAATTATATACACCTCGATATATAATTTATGTGCATAAAAACATGAGTCTCAAGGAAGGCAAATTGAGACAAAACAATTTCACTGATTTGGTAACTTTTGAAACATAATCCCCATAAAAGAAATATCATTAAATGGATATGTTAATACCCATAAATTTATTTATAATATACATATAATACAATAATGGGTAGTACATACACCACACAAAAGTAAAGATTGGTGAACCTAACATATATCTCACGGAAATTGAAAGTAAGATGAAATCTCATTACATTGTGTCTTGACTCTCCTCATACTCATACAAGATTCCTGTACAATAAATATAAGTTTATTTTAAATATTTTACAGTAGAATATTATTATACATAATACCATATATGGTTTGATTATGACCTTATATTAACCTCTTTCACTTCAGTCAATAGTCGCTTTGTTCTTCGCATGTGTCTTAATTTGTTATATCATTGGTCCTTATACTTATATAATGATTACATAATGTAAATTATTATATAAATATCATTTATATAAATTATATTTATATTATAATAATCTATTTCATAAAGAATTATAAAATGGGATACACTGTTTATGGAAACGGTAAGTCATACATATGCATGAACGTGGTTTCCATTTTTATTGTCGTATTGAAATAAAGTATGTAAATAAAATGTGTATATATATATGTTTATATATATATATATAATTATTAAATTAGATTTATTATATCATATAATTTTACTCAACTCAACCTTAATACATTCCATGTGTTTTGTAAATGAATCACATCGCTTTGAGGGGGTGGTAGTCCACACTTCCTCAAACGAGATTATCGTATTAACACCAAATGGAAAGTAAAAATATATGAGTTTTAAAAAGGAATGAAGAAGATTAAATAAATAATAAATATTATATATAACATATTTAAATATATTTTCCATCATAATTTCCACCATGATTGTTGGTAAATGAAAAATGAACAATCATTGTTTTGTGAGGTAGTAGTTCATCATACATAGAAACAGTATGTTCGATATCCATTGGATGGAGGTGTGTATAAGTGTAGATAAAACCCTTAGAATAAAAAAATAATAGTCTATTAATTATATTTGTGTTTTCATACAATAATAGAATAAATATATTGGATTTGTGGAGAAGGAAAATAAATAAATGAGCTTGAGAGAAGATGTTACCTCTTAATCGGGTAAATCATTTTCGTTTGTGCCAAAAGGCTTCCATGAGTTTTATTATGCCCAAGTTTAGGATTATAGAAGGAATGGAGAGAAGTTTTGATCTTATTTGATCCTATTTTGGGTTATACAAGGGGCTTTATAGGTGTTAGTAAGTGGGTAGATTTTGTGGCATCTTATAGGGAAGGGAAAGGACACACTTGGCATTTTTTTAAAACAAGTTAGGTGTACCCACATTTTCACCAAAAAAAATTCATAAAAAACCAACAAAAATAAATAATATAAGGTTAAGGGAAGAATAATTTACATTAAATTTTTTTTGGACAAGTTTCTAGGTCATTTTGGTTCTTATATTTATGGTTTAGTACTTTATTAAGCTTTTTTCTCTTAAGTGATGTAATTAATTTTAATAACTTTCACTAATAATTTTGGTCAAAAATAAATTTGACCTTATTAGATATTATAAATTATTATTATTTCAAATATTTAATCTATTTTTTCAAATTATAATCCCATAATTGGCAGAAATTAAATTAAAATTAATCCTACTGAGGGGACGACACTGTGGGTTTTTAACGTAAAAACGTTCAAAAGTTTGCTAAGTTTTTATATTCAATTTCAATGTGTAATTGGTTACAATGAACAAAATTGGATTAATTGATTAAAATATTATCTAATTAAACTATAAATCCAATAAAAATATAATTTAACCTCATAAAAAATTTATATGAAAGGGCATTTTTGAATTAAAATCCAGTATTTTAACTATTCCTTAAAATATGAAACCTTAAATAAAAATGCAAAAAAATTATCCTAACCCAATTTTTATGTTTTTATTAAAAATATAATTTTTATTTTGACATATTAATTCTATAAAAGTTATAAAAATTTTATTTAAAATGGTTTCTCCATTAAAAGACAATAAAACTACCTTTATAAAAAATAGGTTTTTATGCATAAAATTGTGTTTGTTCTTATATTATGTCTATTGAATATATTGGATGAATATAAAAAATATTGGATTGAATATATAACATATTTATTACATTAATATCACTTAAAATTTATAATTAATTTAATTTATTGCGTTAAAATATCTTTGTGACGATAATAATATTTTCCTTTATATTCAAACAATTTTCATATTCATTTATGATTAATTGGTAACCTATGAATTAATCTTATATTTATAAAAACCACATATTTTAATAATTTAGTTAATGATATTCATATCCATAAACTTAATGGATAAGTAATTTCCCATTATAATAATATTTTTGATAATATATTATAGTAAGGTAACACTCAGTCTTGCGTGTAATGAAAACCATCGAGGAAGGTCAATATTGTGTGTAATGTATGATAACCTTGTTGTTCTGTGTAACTTATGCCAATTCAATGTTGCATGTAACATATGACAAGCTAGTTTCATGTGAAAGGAATGTTTGACTTAGTGAAAAATTATTTTTAGTGATGCATGAAATGAAAAATATCAAAAAATTAAATTAATTTGAAAAAAAATATTTCACGAAATCTTGGAGTGTTACATGTACGATAGGAGGATTTATCTCCAACTACACAAAAAACACAGGGGAACCATACCATGGTCAAACAAGGTATTTATAACCTTTTAAGGACTAATCCATAGGTATAGGACCTTCACCCTATGTAAAGGGGAGTTCTATCTCTACTGACTTGAGAGGTAAGGAAAACTTGCACACTGATACAAAATAAAAGTACCAGCCCTTAGGTCTCTCTGGTAATCCTAATTGATCTCATGTGTTAGTAAAGAATCTATCAAAGGAGTGTCAAACTTTCCATACCTTACATCACAACACTTCCACGGGTAGGGGGTTTGTGCCCTGATATGACAAGGGAGCACCATTATACCAGCCTAAATTGTCTAGGGGACCCGCATCCTGAGATGATAGGGAAGGGTACAACCCTAATGTCAACATAGTGATCCTACCTAATCATTATCTAAGATCTATAACTACTAATATATCTTATTTCTTGAATCATTCCATGTCATATTCCACTGGTCACCATAAGGTCCACCATCTCTTTCTATATAGGAAACTACTCTGGATAGGATACTTGCATGCCTAAATCCAAGCCCCAAAGAAGGAGATACGCTAGACAGAAGTCTCCAAAAAGGAGTATATGGAATGTATGGGGGTCGACACATCATGTGACTCCACTTGAACACCCATATGTGTCCCCTGATGTACATATTGGCTGCCCATGTGAGTTTACACGGCATGTCTCGCCTCTCCTAGGCCTCTGGACGTGTCTTTCTCCACAAGACTCGGCCAGTCATGTCCCACCCATGGCATTTACTCCCTTTTACATATAATGTCCCAACTTCCTAGCCACTTTTCCATACTTCTTTCACATTACCATGTACGGAAACCCATTTTTGTGTACTCAGGTCATGTACATTCACACAGCCATGTCCTTTGACATGGCTACCCTGGTTAGGTCCCTTGGCCACACGACCTAGGCTCACTATATGGAGTATAAACCTAGTACATTGTGTGTAGTCCCTAAAATTATTCTTCCCAAAATTGTAATAACATGTGGTGTGTTCCACTAAAATACACATTGTGTGATCGGGAATTGCAAATGGGAATTCCTTACGAGATGCCTAAATCACCCCAGTTTCCCCCAAAACCTATATATTGACCCTCAGAGGATCTCTAGAATTTGTAATAGGGATATAAAACCTTAAAACAACACATCAAAAAGGGTATCAATACATAAAACTCAAATTTTCTTACCTCATGTAAAGACATTGAAGCTTCGGGTGCAGATCCATGCTCTGAATCCACTACACCATGATCTAAGAGATATCGTCATCAATATCAGAGATCAGCAATGCCTCATATCCTTGGTTTAGCCTTGATTTTTCCATCACTTCAAATGGAGAGGGTGGGTTTCTACACCTCTATGTCATGCACACACCAAAGGTGGTGAGCTTTTATTCATTTAATTTTATTAAATGAATAAACCTCTACTCAACTCCCCACCAACATACACCCTTGACAGAACTCTCGACGCTGACAAATTTTATGTCCTTCCTAGTTTAAAACCCATATTCTAAACTCAAAATAGGTCTCAGAATTATGATCTAAGATTCAAATTGGGAGTTTTTTCACATCTCCAAAGAAACTATGCTGGTGTGATAAAATATATTTAATATTTTTAATATCACCATGTCGAGGCACTTTGAGCCCCATAATCCTACGTCGAATTAGCACCTAGATTCATAAATGTTATTAGAAATATTTAAAAGTATTATAGGTCAAAACATTAGTCACTAAATATACCCCATATTTATACTTTTGATCCCTGAAAAGAAAAATCCTAGGAAGAAGGAGAAAACTAATCTCTCTACTAGGACTCCCATGCCTATGATCTCATCAAGAGGTTCTCATACTGCTTACAAGCATGCACTTAGGAAAACCACAAGGAAAAACCACACCCATTTCCATCTAAAACTAGTATGAAATCAAGAAACAAGTGGTCACTTTCTCAAGAGTTGCGACAAATAGAAAACACCAAGCACTCGGTCCGTCTGTAGTCATAGGGTCTAGCGATACACCACCTCTCTAACCTGACATAGATGACAACAAAAATCGATAGTTTCTATCCACCCTTATATGACCAACACCAAAAACTCCTTGATATACTAATGCATAAAGTCATCACTGAGAATGTGAGGGTACCAATTAACAATTCAGGGCTTTCCAGGTCTAAGCACTGGGTATTACCAAACCTATGGGAAAACCTCTAATATGAAACCTGCCATGAACACACAAGTTGAATAAACTCATTTAACACACATAGAAACTATATTATTTGGGTGACACTAAACCACCCACATGATTTTTCTTATGTCACAAAAATTCACCTCAGTGGGGGAAGTATCCATCTTCCTCATGCATCCAAAGCTATGTCAAACAACACCAACACAGGGTTCTACTGACAACCTACATCACCCTGGAAAAAACTTGAAAGAAAGTGCCAAGAATAGAGTGCCTCATAATAGTTTCTATCAATACTACTAAAAAAGTAGAAAGGACAAAGGGAATGCCTCTATTCATCCTCAGAGTTTTTGAGTCAAAGGCCTTTGTGGCGTATAGTTGTCCTTAGCCCCATCCTTTTTCTCCCTGAGCCTAGCATGGACCACCTAGAGTTGGTGGTGTCAATATTTCAAACTTTCTTCCACCTCTTTCTACTCTCCCCACTCCTTCTCCACATCTGACATCATACGAAACTCTCTGATCCAAATATTGTCTCTACCAAGGTGGTCTGTCGACTAGCTCCCTCTTAGAAGCATGATGGGTTGGAAAATCTTGAGCAAGATGTCTCCATCCATCGCAAGTGTAGCATCACTTCTCTTGTAGCTGACCAGATCCCCGACGCAACTCTTGCACTATAAGAACATGTGTTTGGGTTTGGGCATGTGTATGCCTCCTCCACCACAATCCTATCAACTATCGTCTACTAGCTACTACAGTCATCTTGGACTCATGACCACCACTTCTAACCACATCTGCTCAACCCTCTTCAAGGAAGCTCTCTACCACCATAGATCCTCTAGTACCCCCTCATATGAGGGAAGGCACAAGGAGACCCCACATTTTCAGATGTCTCTGTAAAGTCCCTACTCAAAGTTCAAATCTTTGAAAAAAAATCTCAAACCATATCCATGGAGTATCATGAAATATTTTTGAGCCTCTTCGAGTAATCTACTACAGTCATTCGACCCTACTGAAGATTCAATAGCTCCTAGATCGCACTAATATCAACATATCTGGGTAAAATTATTCCCTAGAGAGCTGATCAAACTCCACATAATTGATCATTACCTCATTGTGGGTCTATATCACCATATTCCACTATCTCCCATCCAAACCCTATAGAAGGATTTCCGCTAGGACCACCATATAATCGGGAGGTGTCCTCATAAGGAATAAAACATGTGTGACTACCTCAATCTAGTCATCATATTCCTTGGGTTCTGGATCACCCTGATGTCTTAGAGGTCTCTTCCTATGGAACTCATATAACACACTCAGCCTGCACACATCCATGGCCTAAATTTCCAACACAACTTTCTTCTCAATGGGTGGTGGCTCAACTGGATGACCACCTTGAGATAGTACCTTAGGACTAGTTCCCTATAGTGAAGCCTCATATCTAGGTGGAGCACCATCATAATCCCACCATGGGACCCTGTATGGTTGTCATCGTGGTGTCATCCTGAAATATAATCAAGACACACCGTGGTGAAATAGTATATCTAGGGAGACGTATCAAGAAGGATTGAAAAATCTAAAACCCAATCCTATATGATGTATGTACCAAAATTTCTCTATAGCCAATTTCCTTATTTACTGAGTCAACAAGAAGGTTATCAAAGTACTAGTGAATGGATACATCATCTTCCTCACAAACACTGTAGTCCCTGGCCTAAAATCCAAAGTCAAAACACTTTAACAATGTCACTATACAGCCCAAACCAATCTCACAACACTGTGGTCACAAAGTGGAACCCACTATAATACCACTCGGTCATGACCCAGCCCAACGAGGCTTGATCCACGAATACCCTAAGACTACCTCTAATATAAAAGGGGTGGAATATAGTTCCAAGTAAGCATATCACACAAATAGGAGGCCTTATCCTATGGTACCTATATGCATTCACCCACATACATATCCATGCAATAGAGAAGATATAATATAAACTTAAAATAAATTCATGCATACATCGATCCCGCAACCATAGTACTAAAAGAGAAAAAAGTAAAAAATAAAATCCCATCAAAAACTTTAAAATAATCAAACCTTCTCATATTTATGGTATCTCTATCAAATTAAACTTCTAAAAATCTCCTCTTCCAAGCACCAAAAAACACCTTGGTCGATCTAGTCCATTAATCTTTTTGTGTTTCGGGTCCACCAGGGACCCTCTCAAAAGGCATGTCATCTACGTAAGACACAATATGTGTGGAAAAATCCAGTACAGGGGTGAGTATAAAAATATTCTATACAAACCCCCCAAACCCAAAATAAAAGGGAGAAACTGAAAGAAAATAGTCTACTCTACCAAGCCAAAGGGAACCCAAATGTGAGAGAAACTTCATCTCGAACCATCCTTAAATATACACAACTAGTCATCTCAGTCCACATGGGGTTTCAACCAAGTTACATGATAACACTATAAGGAATCCCAGAATCATCCAGATATACCCATTTTAAACTCCTAGTATCATGAGGTTTTGACCTCATAGCCAGCTATAGGATTATACTCAAGGATCAAAGATAACACCCATCTAGGAGAACAAACTCCACAAGATTTGTCATCCCAAATGAGACTCATCTAAGAGATACACTCCATAGAGAACAACACTACCATCTCTGATAGTATGTCTTAGAGAACGTGCTCCATCAATAATGGCTTGTTAGTTCAAACTCTAGTGCATAACACCAAAGGTCTTATCACTGTTGTCTTGCACCCTACACAAGCTCATAGAAACCCAAGGGGAGAGGCTCATCCCTCACCACTACACACAGTTGAGGGAGCACTGCTAAAGACCATAAACCATGTGAATTCTCTCTAAATAGTGATAGTGGAGGTATATGAACCTCGCTTGTTCCCCATAGTTGAAGGAGTAATATCTCTAAACAAATCTGTGAAACCTATTTTTCACCCATAGGAAGTTTCCCACACCTCACTACGTCAAGGGAGCACTAACTCCTAACTAGGTATCATGCACAAAAAGTGGAGGGTCCATCTCCTCAAAACTATACTCCTCATATGAGGTAGATCCCTCTCTAGTGGAGGGTTCGCACCCTAACATGGCAGGGGAGTATAACTCTGTAGATAGAGGACTCACACCATAGTGTGATAGGGGAGTACCACTCTATATCTAGATAACTCATACCCTGGTACAACAGGGGAGTACCACTCTACCAGTATCATCACTGTGGGGAACCCACACCCTAACATAGCAAGGGATTACCGACTCCAGGATAGAGGAATTACACCCTGGTACGGTAGGGGTGTACCAACTCTACTGAAACATCACATTTGGAGGACACACACCCTAGAATAACAGGGGGTCCCAAATCCAAGGATAGAGGACCCTCAACTTGTAATGATAGGAGAGTTACCACTCTATCTATACAAATCATATGGAGGACCCCGTAATATGGTGAGACAGGGGAGTACCGACTCCATTAATAGAGGACATGCACCCTATATGGAATGGGAGTCCCTATTCTATTTGTCCAACAGGTATGGAGGGATCATGCTGGTTGTACCCAAAATTACCCTACCGGTAAAAACGGTCGTTGAAGTACAAGTAAGGGTCGAATCCACAGGTACCGAAGAAGAAACCTTGAGACACTAAAATTTGTTGATGGATTGGCTATGAAGATGCCAACTTTGAGGTAGATTTTAATTGTAGAACTAATGATATAATTTAAATAACATATAATAAAAATGATGTGAACTAAACAATTATTGATGGTGGGTTGACCTTATGGTTTTCCTTGGGGTGGATTGGATGAATTTATTTTCTTAGAAAATTTCATGTCATTAATTCAAGACATATCCAAACAATGAGATAATTCTCGCAAATCATTCACTAATTTAATCCCTACACAATTACAATTCCAATCACCAATTAACTTTGAGGATCACTTTAATGAGAACTCAAATGAAATAGATCATACTAGCACTCAAAATGTGTCATCATTAAAGTTGGAAAAGATGATAAAGAATGTAACTCATCAAATGGAAATCCTAAAATAACGAATAGATTTAAATATTAAGTACATGAAATAACATTCAATCCATAACCTTACTACTCCCTTGGATAAACCCTTAAGAGTTTATCCCTCCATTGATGATATTATACCAATGGAAGCGGCGTGTATAATTGTGGGGGCAGAATTGAAGAAGAAGAAAATTATTAAAAGAACGAACACTCCACCGTTGTGTGGTTGAAATCACAAGTGCTGGTGTGAATAATTTCACACCTTGATTCAACGGTATCAATGTGTGAATAAAAGTAAAAGAATAAGTGAATAAGAAGAATAAATTTTATTAAAATACTAAAAGTGAAAGAAAAATTTACATAGGAAAACTTGACGATGCGATTACAAATTGAAAGTAGGAAATTACAATTGAAAGAAATACAATGGATGAAATAAAAACTTCAATTGAAAGAAAAAATATTAGATGCTTATTCCCTTCACCAACAACTCATTATATAGGAATATTAGGAGCCTTAGGTTCACCCCCCAACAATAAATTTACCCCCGACAATTAAGAGAGTCAAAACGAGGGTGAATAATCAAAAGGAAATTGACATTTCGAAGTTGACCCAAAAAACTGTCCAGATTCATCCTCCATTTGGACGTTCGAATTTGACATTAAATATGGCCGAATAATCAGTGGTCATAGAAGAAAAATATCTTCAACCATGTGTCATATATAATCTATCCAAATTTCAGGTCATTTTTTGCATTCTTTTGAAACTTATTCCTGAAATAGTGAGAATAATTTCTGGTCGTTCATATCGATCCCACCATTTAAATGTAAACTTAGGATCCATATATCACCATGAAAACTTCGGAATTAGATCTGGCCATAGTTGAATAAAATGATCCTAATATTTTTATCTTTATACTGTAAAAATTTGAGCTTCATTGGGATTGGTTTGTGGGACCCCATGTTTGTTTGATGGGCCTTAGGCCCATTATGCTTTTTCCAGCAAATTTCTGCATTCAGGCCCAAAAATCTCCATCTTCCCTTGGGATTCATCCATCGGACCTAAAAGATAAAATGTTCCAAATAAAGTGTTGAATATTATACCAAAATATTAAATTCATAAAATGAATATAATGTTATCCACAAACAGATGAATGATTGGGCCCAAATTTGTATTTTAAACTTGAATTGCATTTAAGATGAGAAATGAAGTTCTATGTATGTAATGAACTAAAAAAATGTTTATGGAATTTGTAACAATGAATATAAATATATTAAAAATTAATATTATCCACTTTCAGTGACTAATCACACCCCCCAACTTGAGTTTTGCTAGTCCCGAGAAAAATATATGACAAATATGAAATTCGAATCCCCTTTTCCAAAAAAACATTTTAATACACATTGCACACCCAAAGACCTCATACCAAAAATATTTATGAAACCCATCAAAATAATTTAAAACAAGATAGGTCCATAAGCATATTCCAATCCCAAGCTCATTCCTTTTTTCAAATTTATCTCCACATTTCATCCAATTTCAATTCAACATGATAAAGTGTTGTGCATCACAAAATATATGGGGCTCATTTTATTGTTCAAGGGGAAAAAATGGAAGCGCTAGGTGGGAATCACATTAAACCTTAAGATGAGTATCCATTTTTTTTTGAATTTTTTGTTTATTTGCTTTTTTTTAACCACAATAGATATGAAAAGACTAACTCTGGGCAAGACAACAATGGAGTCACGATCCCCATGTGTCGGACGACACACATATTGTCAATTCCATGCTCTAAAATAGATAAATAAAGACTAACTCTAGGAAAGAAAACTATGGAGTCACTATCCCCAAGTGTCGGACACCACGCATTTGGAAAAAACATTTCTCCATGTGGTCATTATTTTTATTCAATTTTTTTTTGTTTTTTTTTTGTTTTTGTTTTTTTTATACTCAAATTAAACTAAAAGTGACCCGAGAACTCTATGATATAATGAAAGGGACCCAAGAACTCAAATTTACACCCAAGATCCAATAGACGTGGATTGTGGCATTTTTATTAAGAGGATGAAAATGTAAACTTTGAAAAATCACATCGGACAACTGCACTTTCCAAAAACTATGCTCATGAACTTAAACTTGTATTAAAATTAGAATCAAGGCATGAAAATTTATTTGATATCCAATTTTAGAGTTTGCAATGTGTTTTACCATGTTCAAGGTTAATGGAATTTTTCTTTCCATGCATGTTCTTATTAAAAAAAATCATTTTTTATTTCATCTCCCCCCCCCCAACAAAGAATAAAAATGTCCCTAGTGTTTAAAGAAAAGAAAATTTATAAGGGGCGTAAGATAGGAGTTCAAAGAGGAAATTGAAAATGATAAACATGGAATAAATTCACCTGTTTTTTGAAGTTGAAGTTCATGATGCTTCAGATTAGTCTTTTGATCTCTTGGGGGATATAGGCACCTCCTTGATTGAACATGTTTCACCCAAAATAGTTATTGAACTATACAAAGAAGAACAAAGCAGAAAAAACAAATAACACAATGATTTATTTAATTCCAAGTATCACCATTTTTATAGTTTTCCCAGTTTTTTATTATTTTTTTTTAATTTTAAAAATCAAATTGATGATACATTGTCTTATTTATATTTTCTGTGTAAGGAATTACTCAGGGATCACACTGCGTGACACGGATGAATACAGTGCTCCCCTTTCATACCCATCCTTACTCATAAAATAAGAACAGGTCAACAATATATTTTTTTTAAATACCTACAAAAACATAAAATAAAATAAAATAAACTGATGATACATTGTCTTCTTTATATTTTCTAGGTAAGGTATTACTCAGGGATCACACCGTGTGACACGGATGAATACGGTGCTCCCCTTTCATACCCATCCTTACTCATAAAATAAGAGCAGGTCAACAGTCTATGGTAATTTATTATATGAAAAAGAAAACGATTCAAAATGATTGGAAACATGAAAACCATGGGTGGTCTCCCATGCAGCGCTTTTGTTTAACGTCGTTAGCTCGACTTGAACCCCCCAACTTATCCAATTCCAACTTTCAAAATTTTAATGAACACATCTTTCTCAACTTCAAATTGATTAATATTGATTGTTTTTTAATAATCTTTTTCTTGTATAAATCCATGTTCTAAAATAAATCTAAAGATACAAGGAATGTCAGAAATGGTTGATCTAGTTGCATTTTTTGTGTTGCCTAAGACGTCAAGGTTCAATCTAACATTATTTCTTTCATGAGAAGAATGAATGACTAAAGTATAGTCGTGGGTATCACTTATGATGTAATTATTATGTGGGGAATAAAGGATAATGATTTTGAGTTCTGGTTGATTGTAATTTCTTAATGAAGATTGGCAATTTGAATGAAAGTCAGTTTCTTCTCCAAAAAAATTAGAAAGAAGTGGTTCCATTTGAAAACATAATTCATCCCCAAAAGTGTCTAGTTGAATTTCAGAAGTGTGTATTAGCTCAATGTTTGGTATTTCTCCCAATTTTTCAGTGATTGGTGTTTTTGAAAAATCATCAATAGAGAAATATTCAGGACTCTCCATGCACAGTGTCAAATTTCCCTCTTGTGAATACAAAAAAATCAGTTTCTTCTTGATTTAAGCACCCATCAACAATTCCATGATTATCTTCAAATATCCCAAATCTAATATTTGGTTCTTAAATAAATTCATGTGAGGTTTGTGGGAGATAAAATTCATGTATTAGTGATGAGGAAGAGACAACCTGAGTGGGAATGGGTTCCACAACCATTTCAATGCTTTGTAGTTCTACTCTTAAGGATGAAACTTCTAAATTCATTTTAACCATTTTTTCACACAAATGTTCAAGAATTTTTTCAGAATTAGGATTGATATATGTTTGGACATCATGAAAATCATTAAGTTTTATCTCTTAAATCATCCTCAAGAGGTATGGAAATTGATCCTTTAAACAATCAGCATCTCATTGATTGTACATCTCATCTTGTGTGGTGTATTCAATCAAGGTTTGGTCAATGTAATTCTATATGTGAGGTGATTCCAAATATTGATTTTCTAGTTGATTATAGCTTTGGTCTATCAATGGTTATTGTGGAAGATAATCCATAGGAGTTTATTGAAAATTGGTTTTGGGATTCATTGGACACACAGAAACAGAAAGGGGACTAGAGAAGAGAAATTAGGGTGAGAACAGAGAATTTGGGGTGAGAAAAGAAGATGAGTCTCTAAGGTAACTTACTTGGGTCCCCGGAAATGGTGCCAAAATTTGGTTGCGCCCAAATTTTCCCTACTCATAAAATCAGTCGTTGAAGTACAAGTAGGGGTCGAATCCACAAGGATTGAAGAAGAAATCTTGAGACAGTCAAATTTGTTGATGGATTGGCTATGAAGTGGACAACTTTGAGGTAGATTTTAATTGTAGAACTAATGATATAATTTAAATAACATATAATAAAAATGATGTGAACTAAAAAATTATTGATGGTGGGTTTATCTTAGGGTTTTTCTTGGGGTGGATTGGATGAATTTCTTTTCTTAGAAAATTTCATGTCATTAATTCAAGACATATCCAAACAATGAGATAATTCTCCCAAATCATTCACCAATTTAATCCCTACACAATTCCAAGTCCAATAAACAATTAACTTTGAGGATAACTTTAATGGGAACTCAAAGGAAATAGATCGTAATAGCACTCAAAATGTGTCATCGTTAAAGTTGGAAAATATGAGAAATAATGTAACTCATCAAATGGAAATCCTAAAATAACGAATAGATTTAAATATTAAGTACATGAAATAACATTCAATCCCTGACCTTGCTACTCCCCTGGATCAACCCTTAAGATTTTATCCCTCCATTGATGCTATTCTACCAATGGAAGCGGGATGTAGACTTATGGGTGTGGAATTGAAGAAGAATAAAATTATTAAAAGAACGAACACTCCACCATTGTGTGATTGAAATCACAAGTTATGGTGTGAATAATTTCACACTTTGATTCAACGGTATCAATTTGTGAATAAAAGTAAAATAATAAGTGAAGAAGAAGAATAAATTTTATTAAAATACTATACGTTAAAGAAAAACTTACATAGGAAAACTTGACGATGTGATTACAAATTGAAAGCAGGAAATTACAATTGAAAGAAATACAATGGAAGAAAGAAAAACTTCAATTGAAAGAAAAAATATTATATGCATATTCATTTCACCACCAGATCCTTATATAGGCATATTATGAGCCTTAGGTTCACCCCCCCCCCCCCAACAATAAATTTACCCCCCAACAATTAAGAGAGTCAAAAGGAGGGTGAAGAATCAAAAGGAAATTAACGTTTCGAAGTTGACCTGAAAAATTGTCCAGATTCATCCTCCATTTCGATGTTCGAATTTGACATTAAATATGGCCAAATAATTAGAGGTAGTAGAAGAAAAATATCTTTTTACATGTGTCTTCTATCATCTGTCCAAATTTCAGGTCATTTTTTGCATTCTTTTGAAAGTTATTCCCGAAATGGTGAGAAGAATTTATGGGCATTCATATCGGTCCCACCATTTAAATGTAAACATCGGATTCATATATCACCATGAAAACTTTGGAATTATATCTGGACACAGTTGAATAAAATTATCCTAATATTTTTATCTTTCTACTGTAAAAATTTTAGCTTCATTGGGCTTGGTTTGTGGGCCCCCATATTTGTTTGATGGGCCTTAGGCCCATTATGCTTTTTCCAGAAAATTTCTGCATTCAGGCGCAAAAATATCCATCTTCCCTTGGGATTCATACATCGGACCAAAAAGATAAAATGTTCCAAATAAATTGGTGAATAATATACCAAAATATTAAAATCATAAAATGAATATAATTGTGTCCACAAATAGAATAATGATTGGGCCCAAATTTGCATTTTAAACTTGAATTGCAATTAAGATGAGAAATGAAGTTCTATTTATGTAATGAACTAAAAAAAATTATGGAGTTTGTAACAATGAATATAAATATATTAACAATGAATATTAGCCACTTTCAGTGACTAATCATGTGCCCTAGTATGACAGGTCAACTCAATCTCCAACTACATGAACAACATGTGGGACCCACACCCTGGTCTGAAAGAAGAGTTACGACCCTGTAAAGACTGTTAGATGGGTATAGGGCATGTACCCTATGTAAAAGGGAGTTCCATATCTATTGATCCAAGATTTAAGGGAAAACCATGCCCTGATACGATAGGAGAGTACCAGTCCCTACATCTCTCTAGTAATCCCAACTAATTTCCTGTGTTGATCAAGTATCTCTCAAAGGATAATCACAATCATCATGTATTACATCATAACGCTTCCATGGGTAGGGGACCCATACCCTAGTATGATAGGGGAGAACTACTCTACCAGCCTAAAGAGTTTAGAGGACCTGTATCCTAAGATGATAGAGGAGGGTACTGACCCCAAATTCAACCTAGTGATCCTCCCTAATAACTATCCAAGATCTAGCACTAATAATTCAGTATAATGCATGAATCATGCCACATAATTTGTAACATTCCACCATGAGGTCCACCATCACATTATATGTGTAATACTTCTCTAGATAGGATACTCACAGGCCTAAATCTGAGCCCTAAAGAAGGATATATTCTAGAAAAAAGTCTCCAAAAAAGATTGCATGATGTGAACAGGGGTCTACATAATGTGTGAACTAACCTGAACACATATATATTTCCTATGATGTATGTATTTTCTAGCCATGTGATCTTACATGTTGTATACATGGGGTACATAGTGTGTCTCTCCTCATCTAAGCCTTTGGTCGCGTCTTTCTCCACACAGCTCGGATATCTAGGTAAATTATACTTACTTGTTCCACAATATCGTTAAAAATCATATCATAACCCATGTAATGAAATGGGTATTATAGATAGTTAAACATATCATAACATGTGGAAAAAAGATACAGGTTTCATAATCATTTCATCAAAATCATAACTCATGAAAGAAAAATAGAATTCATAAAAGTATAACTCATAAAAATATAACCCATGAAGGAGAAATGGGTTTATTAAAGACCATGACATTAAGAATAACCCATTCAAAGAATGTATATTAAGGGAACCTTTAGATATTTTCCTAAAAAGACATGAGTAGCATCAAAGGATGTCATCTTATATAGAAGATAATTTTCAAATGTCTTTTAAAAACATTTCTTGAGGAAAATATAATTTCTTCTTTGAAATGGTCTTTTTAATAAATAAAATAATTTAAAAATAATTTTCTTATAAAATTCAATGAAAACTTATAAATAAGTCTTGAAATCATTTTGAAAACCTTTTTCCTTGAAAACTTATAAAATAAGATTCAAAAGATTTTAAAAACCTTTTTCATTGAAAACACTTTGAAAACTTGTAAATAAATATTGAAAATGTTTTGAAAATATTTTTACTTGAAAACATCTATAAAAAAAATCTTGAAATTTTTTTAAAAACCATTTATTTCAAAATACTTTGAAAACTAGTAATTAAGGCTTGAAAACATTTTAAAAAAAATTTTCCTTGAAAAATTATAAAATAATTTTGAAAAAAAATTGTAAAAAATTTTCCATGAAAATTAATTTTTGAAAAAACATTTTCTTAAAGATTAACATTTTAAAAATTCAAAGGAATCTTCAAAGGAATGACGGTGGGTAAATCCGTACATGTCGTATGTGGTAAAAATAACATTCATTTTTCAATGTAAAAAGGTTATAAAAATGATTTTTTTGGAAGGTGATAATAATATTCCTTTAAAGATATTGGTAAAATAAAAAATGGTAAAAATTTATTTTAGAGATTATAGGATAATGTTATAATATTTTTAGAAACCCTTTTTAGAAAACATAGATTTCTGACCAAAGGGAGGGTAAAGTCATGATATATTAAAATCACATTATTGAATATATTATGTACCAAAGAGTATAAAAATGGTACCAATTCATAAATAAATAAATAATAACTATATTATAATTAATTTTCTTGTGATATGGATCATAAGATTTCATCAAAAGAATCATAAACATAAACAATCTCGAAAAGTGATGAGATTGTCTCAATATACTCTTATAACTTGGTTACTTGGGTTCATACTCTCCATATAAAAAAAATAAATTACTTGAAACTTAAAATATAATTAAAATAAGTAAATTCATTAGTTAACATATAAAATTTAATTATATACACCTCGATATAGAATTTAGGTTCACAACAAAAAAATGAGTCTCAAATAAGGAAAATTAAGACAAAACTATTTCACCGAATTGGTAACTTTTGAAACATAATCCCCATGATAGAAAGATCATTAAATATACATGTGAATACCCATAAATTCAGTTATAAGATACATATAATAAAATAATGGTTAGTACATACACCACACAAAAGGAAAGAGTAGCGAACATAACATGTATCTCACGGAAATTAAAAGTGAGATGAAATCCCCTTACCTTGTGTCTTGACTCTCTTCGTACTCATACAAGATTCTTGTATAATAAATATATGTTTATTATAACTATTTAAAAGGATAATATTATTATAAATAATACCATATATTTTTTATTATGACCTTATATTACCATCTTATTAATGATCCTATGTTAAAGTTTTACTTCAGGTAATATTCATTTTGTTCTTCGTATGTGTCTTAATTGGTTATATCGTTGGTCCTTATACTTATATCATGATTACAGAATGTAAATAATGATATAAATATAATTTATATACATTATATTTATATTATAATAATCTATTTTATAAAGAAGTATGAAATGGAATACATCGTTCATGGAGATGGAAAGTTGAACGTACGCAAGAACGTTGTTTCCATTTTTATTTTCTTATTGAAAGAAAGTATGTAAATTACCTATGTATACACATATAACATTATAATATTATAATTATTATATCATATAAGTTCACTAAACTCAAAATTAATACATTCCATGTGGTGTGTGAATGAATCACATTGCTTTGAAGGGGCGGTAGTCCACACTTCCTCAAAAGAGATTATTATATTAACACTAAATATAAAGTAAAAATGTATGAGTTATTAAAAGTAATTAAGAAGTTTAAAAAATAATAAATATTATATATAACATATATAAATGTATTTTACATCATAATGTCCGCCATGATTGGTGGTAAAGTAAAAATGAACAATCATCATTTCGTGAGGCAGTAGTTCACTATACACAAAAATAGTATGTTCAATATCCATTAGTTGGAGGTGTGTGTAAGTGTAGGTCTCACCATTATCAAAAAAAATTCTTGTATATTTATGATATTGGTGTTTTTATAAAATAATATAATAAATAGATTTTAGGGGGTACATAAGTAAAATAAAGGAAAGGAGCTTGAGAGAAGACATTACCTCTTAATCGGGTAACTCCTTTTGGTTTCTGCCAAAAAGATTCCTTGAGTTGTCTTATGCCCAAGTTAAGGATTATATGAGGAATTTATGAAAATTGGGAGCTTATTTGATCAGATTTTGGTATTTACAAGGGGCTTTATAGGTGTGAGGAAGTGGGTAGAGTTGGTGGCCTTTTACAGAGAAGGGAAAGGACACACTTGGTATTTTTTAAAACAAGTTAGGTGTACCCTTTTTTTCACCTATAAAAAATCATAACAAACAAAAATAAATAATTTAAAGTTAATGGATGAATCATGGACAAAAAATAGGGTTTTCACAAGTTTCTAGGTCATTTTTGGTCTTATGTTTATGGTTTAGTACTTTATTAACCTTATTTTTCTCTTAACTGATGTAACT
The DNA here is from genome assembly GCA_963277665.1 of Viscum album. Taxonomy (NCBI): domain Eukaryota; kingdom Viridiplantae; phylum Streptophyta; class Magnoliopsida; order Santalales; family Viscaceae; genus Viscum; species Viscum album. The sequence continues at coordinate 193,622,218 of OY728165.1, read as the reverse complement.
AATTTTAATCACTTTCACTAATATTTTTGTTCAAAAAAATTGACCTGATTATACATTATAATTTATTATTATTCCAAACATGGAATCCATTTTTTAAAATTATAATCATATAAGTGTAATAAATTAATTTAAAATTAATCTTACTGATGGGACGACACTGTGGGTTTTTAACATAAAAACATCCAAAAGTTTTCTAAGTTTTTATATCTAATTTCAATGTAGAGTGGGATAAAATGACCTTAATTGGATTAATTGATAAAAATATTATCTAAATAAAATATAAAACCAATTAAAAATATAATTAACCTTATAAAAAAATTATATGAAAATAAAGTTTTGATTTAAAATCCAATATTTTTAACTATTCATTAAAAGATGAAACCTTACATAAAAATACCAAAATTTTATCGTAAAATAATTTTTATGTTTTTATTACAAATATAAATTTTATTTTGACATATTAAATCTATAAAAATTATAAAAAGTTTATTTAAAAATAGGTTCTCCGTTAAAAAGAAGAAAAACTACCTTTATAAAAATAGGTTTTTACACATAAAATTGTGTTTGTTATTATCTTATGTCTATCAAATCTATTGGATGAATATAAAAAATATAGGATTTAATATATAACATATTTATTACATTAATATCACTTAACATTTGTAATTAAATTAATTTACTAGGTTAAAATAACTTTGTGGCTATAATAAAATTTTCTTTTATATTCAAACGGATTTCTTATACATTTTTAATTAATTGGTAACCTATAAATTCATCTTTTATTTGTGTAAATTTCTGATTATAATAATATTTTTAATAATATATTATAGTTAGTAAACACTTGGTCTTGTGTGTTATGCAAGCCATTGAGGAAGCTCAATATTGCGTGTAATGTATGTTAACCTTTTTGTTCCATGTAATGTATGGCAAGTCAATGTTTCATGTAACATAATCCAAGTGGGTGTCATGTGAAAGGAATTTTTGCCATAGTGAAAACTATTTTTAGTTTTGTATGAAATGAAAAATATCAAATTATTAAATTAATTCGAAAAAAATATTTCACAAAATCTCAGGGTGTTACATTCTACCCCCTAAAAATGAATTTCTCCCTTAAAATTCTTCTAGGTTATCAGAGGTTTAATACTCAAAAATTTCATTCATATAAACTCACATCTTAAAAATGGATACTAAAACTTCCCTCAAAAATAGAAAGTTGGTTCCATAACGGTTACCTAAAGTAACATATAACAAGGTTTCCACATAGGAGAACATAGGTTGGGAGTGAAGATTGGACATGGAGGAAAGGAGTAAATATTTATAGGGAGTGAATGAGTTTGTAAATCAAAAACAATGAAATTTTGAGGGCATCAAATTCATAAATCTTCTATGATTTTAAAATTCATCGGTTCAATAAAATTTAAGGTATTAGGAAAAAATTATTTTTTTATCACTTTAAAAATGTAGATTAATTCTTGATATATTTATATAAAAAATTATTATTTGGTTGTGATTTTATCAATTTATAATACATCCATTACCACAAGGAATAAATGTCAAGAAATTAAATTTGATGTATAAAGCACTAAAATACACTTTTAACGAATCTTAAGGCCCATAAAAGAATGAAAATTATAACTATTTTTCTCTTAAAAATAAATATGCATTAATATATAAACATAAAAAATTATAACTACTGATTCATCATTAATATTTATTCATTAAAAATAAATATACATTAACCAGGATATCATGTAGGCTAGTGGTAGGTGTAAAACCCTTATCGTCATTTGGTCATGGGTTCAAGACCCGCGCCCTTGCTAGAATCAATTGGTTTTCACCCGACATAAATTATGTCCTTTTTGAAATAAATGCTAATATAATTTCTAAAATTTTTAAGATATAAACCCTTGAAATAATTTGAATCACAAAATATCCTTTTAACCAAGGTTTTCAATACAAAATTAGTACGCAAATACTTCCTCTGAAGATTTACTAAAAAAATTCATGAATGGTTAACCCTATAACCCTTATCAAATATGAAAATCCAAAACTTTAGAAATAGATCCATGTAATCACCTTAACATTTATTTCCCTATATAAAACAATGTATCTCTTGGTTGTCACATTCCAAACATGTAAATACCCTCTTCGTATATTCTCCCAAAACATGGTAATAACCTGAATTACTGTAAATCATTTTGGGAAACATGAGTTCTTACTTATTAAAAATTATATTGGATCTGTTACTTAAATCCAAAAATGTTTTAAACTTCATCAAATCTATCATAAATCACATATAAACAAGTCCTTACTTAGTTCCAAGGTAATCTTTATCGTCCAATTTACTTATCCACATCCCACGTATCTTTATCCATACAACATTATCTTAACATAAAAAAACTATTAAGGGTTACCTTCCCTTAGTAAAAATATTACCTTGTCATTAAGTCACTTCACTAATCTATCAAGAACATTCAACATAAACTTGTAAATATAGAGTGAAAAAAGACATAAGTAGAACAATCCTTGTATGATTCATCATTCATATCTTTTAAATCCAAATACATAAAAACTTTGATTACTTAATCCTTAATCCATTAACAATTCTACCTCATCATATTACATAATACCTCTTTACTTTCACATTTAATCTATAGTCTCATCATCATCCAAAATGTAACCATTACTCACACCACCTTGCAGATTCTCTTCAGGAACTTTCCTCTTGGTACATTGAGTTGCATAATGACCATTTACTCCACACTTAAAACACTTAACCTTTGATTATGTCTTAGGGAGGCAAATATTTTCATCCATTTCATTAACCAAACTCTTCATTTTTCTCTTGAAGTCACTTTCTTTGTGTTTTTCTTTTCCATAGTCAAAACACCTTCGTGTTCCTCTAATACATTCACTTAGTTGATTCTTTACACATTCTTGACATAAAGGAAACTGAATAATATTTCATCCATGGTCTCAATTACCCTCACTCTCAGAGATAACCAACTTTCTCTTCCTTGGTGAGTCTGATATTTGGTTAAGGTAAATGTTGTTAATCAAGTTCTGTAAAAACTAATTAGGCATGATCACAACATCTTTCACTCTAGTGATCATTCTACTTGACTGCTCATCATAAAATATTCCATCACATTCAATATTAATCCAGTTACTTATGGTTCCCACCATTTAATAAAACCAGAAGCATAGTGTGATCATTACTTATCCTAACAGAAAACCACATAGTCATGAAAATATTTACTTATAGGATGTCTAAATCATGACACCTTCCTTAATCTATGACACCTTAGGTTTATCATAGGTTATTCGTATCCAACTTATATTTAAATCCTTCATGATGGTTCATGAAGAGTTTGTGATTTCCCAAAGAATATGCTTTGGGAGTGTCAAACCAAGTGTGCAACAAAACTCATTGTCGCGTACCAGATTACCCCGAGTTAGGACTAGAACATTCTGTCTGAGTTTTTACCCCTCGGTACATCTATGCCAGATCCACATCCACTTGTAGTACCTAGAGAGGGATGTATTTCTAGGAAACCACTCACTTTATCCTTTACCAAAATTATAGGAAATTTTCCTTAACATTAAATCATCCTTACAATTATACTTAAATACATCCTCAAGACATATCCTTATAAATATAACTAGAGATCTCACTAAAGTTTTATCATCCTAGTTTCCAAACGTTAACTATACCTTTTCTATAATACAAACTATAGAGACCCTTGCTTTTCATGTTGGATCATAATATAGATGTAAATGTATATTATATGGCACAATACAAGAGGGGGTGAGAATTTTATGTTTAAAAACTTTGTATTTAAACTCTTAATAATGAACTTAGTTTAAGAGATCTTAAACTAATACAATTCACAATCAATAAAAATGACCTTACGGGTTCTAGATCCAATGGATATGATATGATTTAATACCATAATTAAATAAAAACAATTGTATTTGAATTGAATATAATGATCAGATTAATACAAATGTAAAAGATTCTATCATACAGTATATAGAATATCTTAGGGAATTCAACCAGACTATCTACATGGAACTTCCCCTCCCCAGCATCTACATCATGATAGTAGCTCTCCACCTTTGCATGGTCGTCTGGCTAGGCTTCCCATGCAAGCATAGGCTGGTCCCGATGGCATGTCCATACCCTCTCATTCTGAAAAATCCATTTGGCTCTTCTCTGGTAAGTGCACCTACTCTGAATCCTCTTCTGGGGTTGCTCCATTTTTTTAGTGTGTCTGGGGTAACTGCATGTGGCCCAAAGGCCTTGAGGTGGCCCGAGGGCCTTAAAGATGGCCCTAAATCCCTACTGACCCAAAGTCCTGGGTGGACCGAAAGCCTTAAGGACTCCAAGCCCAAATCGGTGGCCCAAGGTGAATAGTTCCAACTACTACAGTACCGAATAGTACCTACTATAGTAACTACAAAAGTGCCTACTATAGTACCTGCACAGTGTACATTTCTTCTACAGTGCCTGTACAGTGTATAGTTCTGTTACAGTACCCGCACAGTGTACAATATTGCTACAGTTCCCAGAAATATGCCTCTACCTGGTTTTGAACCTGGGTCTTCTGGATGCACTTAAGGATACCTCACCAACTAGGATGAGGCTCATGTAATCTCATAAGCCTATGGGCCTTGTAATCTCTGAGCCTATGGGCCTTGTAATGGTTCCCCCTCATCCCTTGAAAGGGGGGTTATCAAAAAATCAATAAAAATGAAGGCCTTTGGGCCATTCGGGCATATAGAATCTCTTAATACAATATGTAATGAAAGAATAGTAATTGAAACAATTACAATAGAAAAGAATATGAATAAAAATAAGAATCAAAATGATTCCCTTTCTATAAAAAATAGTAGTGTAAATGTAAAGGTATTACAATTCTTTTATCCCAAAGAGTAGGGTATCCTTTCACCTAGGATAAAAGGTCTGTCTTACCACCACCCGGGTAAGCCCTTGATACGATGATTGGAAAGACTATCTTCCTATCCTCAAAAGCCCTCGATTAAGAAGGTAATTGTCACCTATGCCTTTCAAAGACTTGAAATCCCTTGATACGATGATCGGAAGCACATCTTCTTATCCTCATAATCCCTCGATCATTATCACAATGATCGGTCTCACAAAAGAAAAACAAAGATCTTATAGAAATACAAGAACTTCGAACAAGTCGTTCATGTCTTGTATCTTCAAGGCTTTATCACAAAGAAAGAGATAAGTCGCTATATCTCTCTCTAGAACTTGATAGTATCACATGTTTTTTTCATCTGGTTCTAATGACCTCCTATTTATAGGCCTCATGTTCCAAAGGTCATATTTCCTTTAATGGTAATATTTCTCGGGAAAATTTAGAGGGACTTGGACACTTGGAATTATAACAGTCAAAACAAACAAAATACATAACATCATTTTGATTAGTATATAACTAACTCAACGACATCGTTTCAGTTAGAAAAAAATAAGTATAGAAATATGAAATAAGGAGTAAGACATGAGTTCAATGCATTTCATGAGTAAAATTAATAATATGGTTACAATGCTTATCATGATTATGATGCATATAGTGGTTATGAAATGATTACAATGCTTAACATGGTTACGATACATATAGTGATTATGATGTCTAACCTGGTTACAATGCTTGGTTACGATGCATAATATGAGTGCAATACATAACCTGGTTACAATGCATGTGGTTACGATCCATAACATGAATATGATGTATAACCTGGTTACGATGCATAATGTGATTACAATGTATAACCTCGTTACGATGCATAATGTTATTATGATGTATAACCTAGTTATGATTCATAATGTGATTACGATGTATAACCTGGTTACGATTCTTGGTTATGATGAATAATATGAATGTGAAACATAACCTAGTTACGATGCATGTGGTTACGATGAAGAACAACAGTATGTGTGTTTACGATGCAAAACAAAATATGTGATTATGATTGTAAAAAATCAGCATGTGTGGTTACAATATATGTGATTACAATGTAGAACAGCATCATGTGTGGTTAATATGGAAAACAAAATATGAAAAATAATAAGTAATTTGTGGTTTCCAAAACAAAAAGATCAATGAAAAAGTTGAAACACGTTTTGACTCAACAATATCCCCATTTTTGGAAAGAATAAAACAAGATAAACAAAAAAAAAGTTATCTCCCCCTAAGTTTAGTAACTCTTCTGAGAGTAATAGTGAATATGACTAATTCCACCCTAGGATAAAAATATCACTAAGGATGGTATTCTCTTTACTTTTACTTGTGATTTCTCCCCCTTAATAAGATATTCATCAAAATATTCTTTTCTGAACTATTCTCCCCCTTTTTGATTTTCTAAAAGAATAAGTGAAAAAATTCATTTCTTACAAAGGATTAGAGAAAAATAGTAAACAAAATAGACATTACTTGTAATAAAATAAGATTTTATTATAACAAAATTTCTCAAATCATTTTCCCCCTTTTTTCAAAAAGTTTGAATAAAGAAAGTTTTTTTTTCTTGAACTCTTTTCAATCATCCATCAGTTTATAAAGAGATTACTGTTGAGCCTTCAACTTCACATATTGTTCATCAATTACCATTTCTTGTTTTCAAACCCTTTGTTCTAGAAGATGATTGATTGCTTCCTGAGCTTTAAGCTTTACTTATTGATAATTGAAATCCTCTATTCAAACATTGTAGGCCTTATCCAAAATTACAACTTTGTTTGAGATAAAAACAACCTCATTACATTCATTCTCCAATTTTTCTTTTATACGATCAAGATCTTCAGATTATATTCCTTTTGAGGTACCCAAACTTTGAAAGAATTCAATATTTTCATTCAAATCAGCAATCAACTTTTGATAGATAGAATTGTGATAATTTACCCAATTCGCAAATTCATCTTGCTTGTACAGATGATTCTTGATACTATAATCAATTTTGTATGACCACTTGACAGCCTTATTACAAGACTTGATGTGATCAGTAGAATGATCCTTGAATATCTTGAAATCGACTTCAATATTCAAAAACCTATCCATTAGAATCTTGACAGAGTATATTCTTTCATTATGACTGTTTGAAAGGATTTCTAGCATGGATTCAATTTTTGGAATGAACAGTATCATCTTCTCCAATCTGTTCAAATATTGTTCTATGTACTGAATTACCTTCAATGTAATTGTCCTTTCAGAATCTGTATCTTTAGTTTATTCTAGTAGATCACCAAAATGAGTTTTAGTACTGATAAATTGAGCTGGCTGATTCTAGTTCTTATTAGATTCTTCTTATTCTTCTTTATCTTAAATATAAATGACTTTCTTGTAATAAAACCTTTTAGAGACTCTTTTTGATTTATGTGGATCAAAAGTAGAAAAATTAAAGGATGGAACTTCTGATGAATCTAATGAAAGGTTTCTCTTGTTTGCATCTTCATTGTCCTCAATTTCTTATTCTTGTTGACCCTATTATTCTTCCCCTTTTTCTTCTTCTCCTTTTTCTTCTTCTCCTTGTTATTCTTCTCCTTGTTATTCTTGTTCCTATTCTTCTTAGGATTATTGAATAAGACTATGTGTAGCTGATTTTTCAGATTCTTGTATCTCCTTTCCTTTATTTGTTGGATCTAATTGATTCTGAACAGGTGGATCCCTTATTACAATACCAGTTTTTTCTTGCTCATCTACATTGAGATGACTATCAATATCAATCGCTAATGAATTTCTCTTCTTCATTATCTTCTTCTTTTCTTCTTATTTTAAAGTTTCTTATGATTTTATTTTTTGAGCTAGGATTTCATCTAGATCCAAAACAAACTGAGGATCCCATTCTTTCCTTTATTCCTTCTTTTTCCTCTACTCAACTGCAACCTCATCTGATATTGCCTTTTGTTTCTTTTAATTTTTGGGGGATGTAGTCTTAACCACATTTATTTTTCTTGAAGATGACTTGGATGTATTATAAGGTTTTTCACTTACTTTAGCTAATTATTTTTCTTTCTCAGCTTTTGAATCTTTCTCAAAAAAATTTGATTCAAGATTGAATCGTAACATAAGTCTCCCTATTGTATCTTTACTGATAAGAGGATCCTTGAAATAAGTAGGATCTGACTTGATTGATCCATTACATAAACTAAATAATTCTTTAAAAAACTTACTCAAGATTATGGGAAACATTATTAGCTTAAATTTTATGTCACCATATTTTAGTTTCTTGATCATCAAGAAAATGAATCCCATTAGATTTAACTTCCTAATTTTCACCAAATAATAAAGCACATAAACATCTAAGACTTTCAAAGTTTCTTTGTCACCCTTTCTTGGTACTAAAAAGCCTTGCATCCAGAGGGATATGAGTCAATTATCTCCTGATAAATGACTTACCTTTCTCATGTCCTCAAGAATCTCAAAATATATTATTCATCTTTTCTCTTATCAACAGTCTCATTCAATTCTGATAATTTATGGTACGGACATAGGGAATCACCCTCATATGGAACACCTAGAAACGTAGCTTCTTGTTTTATGGAGGTTGTGTACTTCTTATCATACATCATAAAGGAAATATTGAGAAATTTTTCTATCTCCATTTTTTTATAAAATTGTAACACCTCATCATGGAACACAAAATCCTTATCTGAATTCGGCCTTTAAACACAAATTGATTCCCACCCTTGGAAACTTTTTATCCTTTTTAGAGATGAATCAAAAGTCTCATAAAAGGATTGATAGACTAACCTTTCACCTCAAAAGTTCAGGGAAGAGAAATATTTTGGAGAAATTTTATTTAGAGAAGAGGCATTAGACTCAGACATTAAATAATATCTCCAACCCTGAATATTTTCCTAGTTATGAAAGTTGAGGAGATATCCGATTACAAAAACTCAGATAAAAATGATTACGAATTGCTCTAGGAGTATATAAAACATCAAGACTTGGGAGAAAATCAAAGGATTCTAATGTGGGATAGGTTGGGAGGGGTTCTTTAAAAAATAAATAGACAACCAGGATTAGATCCAGAAGATCCAATGGATGAGAATGAATTTGAACTCTTAAGTTTTTCTTTAAAATAAAATCGTATTCAGAATGAATCTGATTATAAATTAAAAGAAATAATTTCAAAAAAACTATTTGAACAATGAAAATAAGGTTTTAGAAATGGTACCTTTTGTATTATCAGGATATATGTATTGGTTTCAGTATATTGTTCTTATAATAATACAAACAAAACTGAAAATTATATGAGACTGATTAGAATTCTAAAACCAATAAAATACAATTAATCTAGTACATATAATATAGTACCGATAAAATATCCTAATACCGATAAAGGTAAAACTGATAAAAAGTAAAACTAATTAAAATGTAAAATAGATAAAAAGTTAAATGAAAAAAGTTAAAACGATAAAAGTAAAGCTGATAAAAGTTAAATTGATTAAAGTAAAATTGATTATAGTGAAATCGATAGGCATATAAAATGGATAAAACTAAAACTGATTAAAGTTAAATCGTTTAAATTGAAAATGATAAACATATAAAACCAATAAATGCAATTGATAAATGAAAAAACCAATAAATGAAAAACTGATAAATGTAAAACCAATAAATGAAAAACTGATAAATGTAAAATTGATAAATGAAAAACCAATAAAGGAAACCAATAAAATTATGTATACTCCCCCTTTGAAAAGAAGTAACTTAATGTAAAAATATGTTTTAAACAAGAAATATATTTTAATGATTACTTTATAGTGATCATTCCTAGTTTCTATTTAATGTATTCAAATCTATCGGAAGATAGCGGTTTTGTAAAAATATTATCAAGTTGTTCTTGCATTCTGGTGAATTGTAAAATAATATCCCCTTTTTGTGTTTGATCTCTAAGAAAGTGATGCCTAATATCTATATATTTTTTACATGATTGTTATTCGGGGATTTTACTGAGATTAATGGAACTAGTATTATCACATAGTATTTGAGTTTTGGAAAAAACTAATTCCATATTCAATGAGTGTGTGTTGCATTCACAACACTTTAGTACAAAAAATTACATTTACTACATATTCAGCTTCAGTAGTGGAAAGTTCTACTAAATATTGTTTTTTTCATGACCAAGAAACTAATGAATCTCCTAAGAAATTATATGTTCTGGTTGTACTTTTCCGATCCATTCTAAAACCACCAAAGTCATCATCTGAAAATATTTTTAATACAAAGTCATTTCCAGAAGAGTAAAATAGTCCTAAATTTACAGTTCCCTTTAAGTAGTGAAAAATTCTATTCACTTCTTTTAAATGAGATTATTTTGGATTAGATTGATATCTTGTATATAAGCATACTGAAAACATTAAATCTCAATGACTAGCTGTTAATCATAACAAACTTCCTATCATACCTCTAAAAGATGTTTGATCTACTAGTTTCCCAGCTTCATCAAGATCAAGTGTATTTTAGGTACTGATCGGTGTTCTTATACTCTTAGTGTTTTCATATCCATACTTTTTAAGTAAATATTTGATATACTTATATTGGGATATATAGTTTACTTATAATTTTTGATAGATTTGAAAACCTAAAAAGAATGTTGACTCACCCATCATACTCATTTAAAACTCATATTTCATTAGATTCACAAGAGAATTAGGTAGGTATTTCTGAGTTGATCAGAATATAATGTCATCAACATAGATTTGAACAATAAAAAAGTTTTTGTTTTCCATTTTTATAAAAATAGATAGATTTTTAGTACCTTTTGCATAATTGTTTTTTAGTACCGTTTGCATAATTGTTTTTTAAAATAAATCTTATAAGTCTATCATACCAAGATCTAGGGGATTTTTTAAGTCCATAAAAAGCTTTAGTAAGTTTAAAAACATGATCATGATGTTTTGAGTCTATAAAACCAGGAGTTTGTTCTAAAAAACTTTTTCTTTTACAAAATCATTAAGAAAAGCACATTTTACATCCATTTGAAAAAGTTTGAAGTTAAATAATGCTGCATAGGCTAATATAATTCAAATAGATTCGAGTCTAGATACTGGAGCATAGGTTTCTTGATAGTCTATTCCCTCTTGTTTATTATATCCTTTAGCAACAAGTCTTGATTTATTTCCTATAATGGCTCCATTTTCATCACATTTGTTTCTGAAACCCCATTTGACACCAATTATAGTTGTTTATTTGGGACTTCCAACCAATGTATATACTTGATTCCTTTAAAATTCATTTAGTTCATCTTGAATTTCTTTAATCTAATTTTCATCATCTAAGGACTCATTTAAAGTTTTAGGTTCAAATTGAGATAGAAAAGCAAGATGTTCTATTTCATTTCTCAAGGAATTTTTTGTCCTTATAGGTTTATTTACATCACCAATGATATTATTACTGGGATGATTTCTAAGAAACAATTGATTTGGGTTTTTTAAAACATGTTCATCAACATAAGATAGAAATTCTTCCAGGTTAAATGTTTCAAAAACATTTTCTTGAGTATTTCCCTTTTTAGAAGAGTTTTCAATCAATTTTTGATAATCAGTTTATGAAAACACATATGTTGATGTGGGAATGGTTTGTTTAAAAACCAAGGGACCAGTTTCATCAAATTTGACATGTGATGTTTCCTAAATAGTACAAGATTTTTTATTACAAACTCTATAGGCCTTAGAAGTAGTGTAATAACCTATAAAGATTCCTTAATCAAATTTGGGTGAAAATTTATGTAGATTATCTTTAGTATTCAATATGAATACTATGCATCTAAATACTCTGAAGTGAGAAAATTTAGGTTTTTACCATTATACAATTCATAAGGTGTTTTATTAAGAAAAGGTCTAGTTAAAACTCAATTTATAGTATAACATGCATTAATAACAACTTCAGCCCAGAAATGCTTAGTAATTGAGTATTCACTCAACATGGTTCTTATAATTTTCTAAATAATTCAATTTCTTCTTTCAACAACACCATTTTTCTAAGGGTTTCTTGGATCTAAAAATATGTGATTAATACCTTTCTTACTACAAAAAGTTTCAAAATTGGAATTTTGAAATTCTCCACCATGATCACTATGAATAGTTATCAGTGGTAGGTTTTTCTCATTTTTAACTTGGGATTTAAAAGTTTTGAAATAGAAAAAGGATTCAGATTTATTTTCTTGAAAATAAACCAATGTAAATCTGGTGTATTCATCAACTAAAACAAATACAAATTATTTTTCTTCAATGCTTCCAGTTTGTATAGGATCAAAAAGATCCATGTGCACTAACTGTAATATATTAGAAGTTGAAACTTCATTAATTGATTTAAATCAAGTTTTATGTTGCCTTCCATATTTACAAGGGTTACAAACTTTTAAAGAATCATACCTAAGATAAATTAGATCCTTGAAAAGTATTTTATTTGAGAGTTTTAAAAGGTTACTAAGGTTACAGTGTTTGAACATTCTATGTCCTAACCAAGATTGGTATTCCATTGCACTTAAGCAACGTAAGTCTTGGCTCCTAAGGTCTTCTAAGTTAACTGTGTATAACCAAATGGCCTGAAGGCCTTCATTTTTATTGATTTTTGATAACCCCCCTTTCAAGGGATAAGGGGGAACCCTTACAAGTCCTGTAGGATCAGAGATTACATGGATTGTAGTCTTAGGAGATTACATGGCCCAAAGGTCTTAGGGAATTCAACCAGACTATCTACAAGGAACTGGCCCTCCCCAGCATCTTCATCGTGATATTATCTCTCCACCTTTGTATAGATGTCTGGCTAGGCTTCACGTATAAGCACAGGCTGGTCCCAATTGCATTTTCATACCCTCTCATTCTGAAAAATCCATTTTGGCTCTGCTCTGGTGAGTGCACCTATTCTAAATCCTCTTCTGGGGCTGCTCCTTTTTTGTAGAGTCTGTATGGGGCAACTGCATGTGGCCTGAAGGCCTTGAGGTAGCCCGAAGGCCTTAAAGCTGTCATGAAATCCCTACTGACATGAAGGCCAGGGTGGCCTGAAATCCTTAAGGACTCCAAATCCCAAACCGGTGGCCCAAGGTGAATAGTTCCAACTGCTACAGAACCAAACAGTACCCGCACAGTGTACAGCCTGCTACAGTACCTGTATAGTGTACAGTTCTGCTACAGTGCCCACACAGTGTATAGTTCTACTACAATACCCCGAAAATATGCCTCTACTTAGTTTTGAACCTAGGTCTCGTGGATGCACTTAAGGATACCTCACCAACTGGGATAAGGCTCATATGCAGTTAACTGTGTATACATTTTGATGCTTACGGGTATAAAGAATGAATTTATCCTTGGAATTTTGAACTAAATATCTATCATTCCTAAAATTCATAAGGTAACCTTCATCACATAATTTATTTATGTTTATAAGGTTTTGGTTCAGACCTTTAACAAAAAAACATTTGAAATTAAAACTTTTCCTAAAAAAACAATATTACATATACCAATGATCTTTCCTTAAGTATTATCTCTGAAGTTCAATCTTCCACCTTTTATTTCAACAATATTTTCAAAGAAATATTTGTTTCCAGTCATATTTCGAGAAAAACCACTATCCATGTACCAAATATTCTTGTTGTTGGTACACTTTTTGTTTTCCTGAAAATAAAATAATTAGTTTTTCAGAACCCAAACTTGTTTGGATGCGGAAATTTTAGATAAAAGAATTTTAGGAATCCACATTTGTATTGAAAAATGATCTTTATGAAATCCTTAATATTGGGTTTTATTAAGAGAAAAATTTCTTTCCCAATGTCCACCACATTGACACTTAGTGTAGAATGGAGTACTATGGAGAACAAAATAGTTATGACTAAAAAACGGTTCTGAATGGGTATAATCAATTCCGGAACTATTCTTTAGAGAATTAATTTGAGAATAAATTTTGTCAAATTATTTCCTTATAGTAGTAAAATTTTATAAAAGTTTCTTAAGATAAATAATATCAGATTTTAGTCTAATGACTAAATTATCATTCTCACAAGAAATTTTTTTGGAATTGTTTTTTGTTTCAAAAAAAAATTTATAAAAAACAAGTATTTAAAATTCATTAGAAAGTTTATCCTTATCATAATTTATTTCCATAAGGTTTTTTGAAATATTTTCAAAATCAATAGATTTCTTATCAAGATCTTTTGAATGATCTGATACTTCTTTTGTAAGGATAGATATTCTAGAATTTTCCTTATCAATATTTTTCTTGAGTTTGGAATTCTCATTCTTATGTAATTTGGAAAATATGGATACTTGTTCAAAAGAAGATAAATTGTCCTCTACTGAGAAAGATTCTTCATCAGAATATTAAGAATATTTCTCATCAGGGTAATTGGGATTTAAGGATACATTTGTAATAGATTTTGCATTGTGTACCTTATCCATGATACAATGATTTTCAATAGGTAGTCTAGCTATAAGTCCTATATTCTTCTGACCAGAAGATTCACATTTTAAAGATTAGTCTAATAAATCTCCACCACTTTCACTCCAAGTATCATTTTCTTTCAAGAATTTATTTTCCTTTTAATTTTAATACTTTTTCTTTTTTCTTTTAGAATGTTTCTTCTTCCTATATTTCCTTTTAATTAAAGAAAAATATGGTCTGATATGACCTTTTCTTTTACAATCATAACAATTTACTTCTAAGTATTTATTTTCCTTTCTACCATTATTTTTGAATCTATACTTAAAGTCTTTCTTTCCCACAATCTTGTTCATTCTTCTAGCAATATTGGTTAGTTCATTCTCATAATGATCACTTTCACTAGATTCTGATATAACAACATCTTTCTTAGCTTTGGATCTTGTTACCCTTTACGGTGTCTTGGATTTAGATGTAGTAGTAAAAGCTACACTTCTATTACCATTCTCCTTCATATTAAAATTTTCATCTCTTTTCATCCCTGTCTCATACTATAGGAGAGTAACAAATAATTCAACAAGAGTGATTTGAGTAACTTTCATGTTCACATAAATAGCTCTCCTTTTTTATTCCCATTCATTTTTCATTATATCGATTACCTTTTCTACAATCACTTCATAAAAAATACCCTTTTCTCCCATGGATTGAATACTGTTGACTATTTTCAGGAATCTTTGTTGTATCTTGCATACCAATTTTCCATAAGGAAAAACAAAACCATGATATTCCACTCAAATCATGGCTCTTCTTGTTTCTATTACTTTGGATGTACCAAAATGTGTGACTTCTAATTTATTCCAGATACAATTGGCTACTTCACATGAATAAATCTATCTATATATATTCCTAGTCATATAACAAAGAAAATTATTGCATACCTTTTAATTCCGTTGATATTCTAGTTTCTCTTGGTTGTTGAAGGTTCTGAATTCCTTGTCTGGTATTTTATAATCTCTAGTGAGCATCACAAAATTATCTACACCAGTATTAATAACAAAAGTTTTCATTTTATATCTCGAGTACTCATAATCATTCCCATAAAAAATAAGTGGTCTAGTTGTATTTAGGTTGTCAATTGATCCAATATCCATTCTTTCCATCTTCTAAAATAATAATTTTCCACTCCACACGTTAGTGCAGTATGTAAATATAAACAAAGGATTTATAATAGAAATATAATTATCTTACTAAAATAAATAAATCAAGTAAAAAAATCAGTAGAAACCTACTCTGATACCAATTTTTGGATCGTAATATAGATGTAAATGTATATTAAATGGAACAATACAAGAGGGGGTGAATTGAAGGTTTAAAAATTTTGTATTTAAACTCTTAATAATGAACTTGGTATAATAGATCTTAAAATAATACAATTCACAATCAATACAAATGACCTTAAGGGTCCTAGATTCAATGGATATGATATGATGTAATACCACAAGTAAAGAAAAACAATTTTATTTGAATTAAATACAATGATCAAAGTAATAAAATGTAAAAGATTCTACCATATAGCATATATAATATCTTGATACAATATGTAATGAAATAATCCTAATTGAAACAATTATAATAGAAAATAATATTAATAGAAAGAAGAAACAAAATGATTCCCTTTCTATTACAAATATCAATAGAAATGTAAAGGTATTACAATTATTTTATCCCAAAGAGTAGGGTATCCTTTCACCTAGGATAAAAGGTATGTCTTACCACCTCCCTGGTAATCCCTTGATATGATGATAAGCATGACTATCTTCCTATACCTAGAATCCCTTGATTAAGAAGTTAATTGGCACCTCTATCTTTCAAACAATTTAAATCCCTCGATACAATTATTAGAATCACGTCTTTATATTCCTAGAATCTCTAGATAATTATCACAATGATCGGTGGAACAAAGAAAAAAAATCACTTATAGAAATACAAGAACTTAGAATAAGTCATTCACATATTTTATCTTTAAGTCTTTCTCACGAAGAAAGATAGAAGTCACACTATCCATATCTAGAACTTGATAGTAGAAAATGTTTTTTTATCTGGTTTGAATGACCTTCTATTTATAGGCCTCAGGTTTCAATAGTCATATTTCCTCTAATGGTCATATTTATCTAGAAAAAATTTAGGGACTTGGACACATGGAATTATAATGGTCAAAACAAACAAAATACATGACATCTTTTTGATTTGTATATAACTAACTCAATGACATTGTTTCAGTTAAAAAACAATAAGTACAGAAATATGAAATAATTATTAAGACATGAGTTCAACGCATTTCATAAGTACGATTAATAAAATGGTTACAATGGTTATCATGGTTACGATGCATATAGTAGTTGCGATTCATATCATGGTTACAATACGATTACAATGATTAACATTATTTCGATTCATATAGTGATTACGATGTATAACCTGGTTATGATTATTGGTTATGATGAATAATATGAGTACAATGCATAATCTGGTTACGATGCATGTGGTTACGATGCATAACATTAATATGATGTATAACCTAGTTATGATTCATAATTTGATTACGATGTATAACCTGGTTACAATGCATAATGTTATTATGATATATAACCTAGTAATAATGAATAATTTGATTACGATGTATAAACCAGTTATGATGCTTGGTTACGATGCATAATATGAATACAATATATAACATGGTTATGATACATGTGGTTATGATGCATAAAAATAGCACGTCTGTTTACAATGGAAAACAAAATATGTGATTACGATTGTAAACAAAAATCATGTGTGGTTACGATATATGTGATTATGATGTAGAACAACAGAACATGTGGTTACGATGGAAAAAAAATAAGAAAAATAAGAATTAATTTGTGATTTACAAAACAAAAAAATCAATGGGGAAGTTGAAACACATTTTGAATCAACATTTCAAAACATTAAAATTACATAACTTTTGAGGAATACTTAAATATTATACAAATAGATTCCCAAAGACCATGTTTAATCTAATGCCTTTAGAAACATGGAAACATAAACACTAGTATATGAGTGGGATAAATTATCTCTCACTAGGTTCTCCAAAACTAAAACCCCTCTTAGACATATCATACAAAAAATATATCTCCATAAACTAGGGAAGGAAGCATGAAAAGGGTTGATCTCATATGCATAGTAAGGGTAAAAAATGGATACATCTAAGAATAATCATGATAATAAGGGTATGATAACATGATAATAATAAAAAAGATCATACTATGCAAGTCAAAGATCATAAACATTAATCATGGCATAAATCTTGGAAGTTCATAAGACATGAATCATAAAAAAATAAATAAAATAATCCATGAAATCATAAAATAGGAATAAAACATAGAATTGTGGAAAAGGGATAAGAATATAATATTATTTCTATAGTATCCAAGGCATCGCTACCAAGACCATATTGGTAGTATGAGATCACTCCCCATACCATCTCGGTAGTCATATTTCACTACCATAGCCATCTTAGTAGAATGAGTTCACTCCTCATACCATCTTGGTATTCATGGTTCACTCCCATGGTCATCTTAGCATAAGTTCACTCCTCATACCATCTTGTTAGTCACGGTTCACTCCCATGGTCATCTTAGTAGTCAAGGTTCATTCCCAAGACCATATTAGTCTATATCATGAGATATAAATCTTTATGCAAGGAATTTGAGGGAGATATAGCTCTCACCCTTATCATAGGGAAATCATACATATATGTTCCACAATATCATTAAAAATCATATCATAACCCATTTAATGAAATGGGTATCGTAAATAAGTAAACATATCATAACATGTGGAAAAAAGATACAGGTTTCAAAATCATTTCATCAAAATCATAAATCGTGAAAGAAAAATAGATTTCATAAAAATATAACCCATGAAGGAGAAATAGGTTTCATAAACACCATGACATTAAGCATAACCCATTCATAGAGAGGGTATAAAGGTAACCTTTAGATCATTTCCAAGAAATGCATGAGTAACATCAATGTATGTCATCTTAGATGGAAAATAATTTTAAAATATCTTTCAAAACAAATTATTTAGGAAAAAATGGTTTTTTCTATGAAAAAAGTCTTTTAATAAATAAAATCATTTAAAAATCATTTTCTTAGATTATACCTTAAAACTTATAAAGAAGACTTGAAATCATTTTGAAAACATTTTTCCTTGAAAACTTAAAAAATAAGATTCAAAACGTTTTAAAAACATTTTTCTTATAAAACACATTGAAAACTTGTAAATAAGTCTTGAAAATGTTTTGAAAACCTTTTTACATGGAAACATATGAAAACAAAATTGATATTTTTTTAAAAAAAATTATTTGAAAATACTTTGAAAACTTTAATTAAGGGTTGAAAACAATTTTCCTTTAAAACTTATAAAATAAGTTTCAAAACATTTTGTAAATAATTTTCATTGAAAATTAATTTTTAAAAAACATTTTCTTAAAGATTAACCTTTAAAAATGCAAAGTAATCTTCAAAGGAATGACGGCGGGTAAATCTGTACATGTCATACGAGGTAAAAAGAACATTCCTTTTACACAGTAAAAAGGTTAGAAAAATGCCTTGTTTGGAAATAGATAAGAATATTCCTTTGAATATATTGGTAAAATATAAAAAGGGTAAAAAATTATTTTATACATTCTAGGATAATGGTATAATATTCTTGGAAACCCTTTTTAGAAAACATAGATTTTTGATCAAAGGGAGGGTAAAGTCAGGCTTTCTTAAAAACACTTTCTTGACTATATTATGTATAAAAGAGTAGAAAAATGGTACCAATACATGTATAAATAATTAATAACCAGGTTATAATTAATTTTCTTGAAATATGGATTGTAATATTTCATCAAATGAAGCATAAACATAAACAATCACAAAAGCTAATGAGATTGTCTTCATAAACTCTTATTACTTGGTTACTTAGGGTCATACTCCCCATGTAAGAAAAGGAAATTACTTGAAACATAAAATATCATGGAAATAAGTAAAATAATTATCTAACATGTAAAATTTAATTATATACATCTCAAGATAGAATTTAGGTTCATAAAAAAACATGAGTCTCAAAGAAGGAAAATTGAGACAAAACTATTTCACTGATTTGGTAAATTTTGAAACATAATCCTTATGAAAGAAAGATCATTAAATGGATATGTTAATACCCATAAATTTAGGTATAAGATACATATAATACAATCATGGGTAGTACATACACCACACAAAATTAAAGAGTGGCGAACCTAACATGTATCTCACAGAAATTGAAAGTGAGATGAAATATCGTTACCTTATTTCTTGACTCTCTTCATACTCATAAAAGATTCATGTATAATAAATATAAGTTTATTATAAATATTTTACAGTATCATATTATTATACATAATACCATATATGGTTTTATTATTACCTTATATTAACCTCTTTCACTTCGGTAAATATTCATTTTGTTCTTCACATGTGTCTTAATTTGTTATATTATTGGTCCTTATACTTATATCATGATTACATAATGTAAATTATGATATAAATATCATGTATATACATTATATTTATATTATAATAATCTATTTCATAAAGAATTATGAAATTTAATACATCTTTCAGGGAGACGGTAAGCCGTACATAGGCATGAACGTGGTTTCCGTTTTTATTGTCGTATTGAAATAAAGTATGTAAATAAAATATTTATATATATGTATATATATATATATATAATTATTAAATTAGATTTATTATATCATATAATTTCATTAAAATCATCCTTAAAACATTCCATGTGGTGTGTGAATGAATCTCATCGCTTTGAGGGGGTGGTAGCTCCACACTTCCTCAAACGAGATTAACGTATTAGCACCAAGTGGAAAGTAAAAATATATGAGTTTTAAAAAGGAATGAATGTGATTAAAGACATAATAAATATTATATATAACATATATAAATATATTTTCCATCATAATTTCCACCATGGTTGGTGGTAAAAGAAAAATGAACAATCATCGTTTTGTGAGGCAGTAGTTCGTCGTACATAGAAACAGTATGCTCAATATCCATTGGATGGAGGTGTGTGTAATTGTAGGTAAAACCATTAGCATAAAAAATACTAGTATGTTAATTATATTTTTTTATACAATAATTTAATAAATATAGTGGAGTTCTGGATAATGAAAATACAGGAAAGGAGCTTAAGAGAAGACTTTACCTCTTAATTAGGTAAATCCTTTTGGTTTGTGCCAAAAGGCTTCCATGGGTTGACTTATTACAAAGTTAAGGATTATAAGAGTAAGGGAGTGAGGTTTGGAGCTTATTTGAACAGATTTTGGGTGATAAATGGGCTTGATAGGTGTTAGTAAGTGGGTATATTTAGTGGCATTTTATAGGGAAGGGAAAGGACAAACTTGGCATTTTTGAAAACAAGTTTGGTATACCCACATTTTTACCTAAAAAAAGTCATAAAAAACCCAACCAAAATAAAAAATTGAAGGTAAATGGACTAATAATATCTATTAAATGGTTTTTTTACAAGTTTATAGGTCTTTTTGGTTCTTATATTTATGGTTTAGTACTTTTTTAACCTTTTTTCTCTTAAGTGATGTAATTAATTTTGATAACTTTCACTAATATTTTTTGTCAAAAATTTTTTTGACCATTTTAGGCATTATAAATTATTCTGATTCCAAATATGGAATCTATTTTTTCAAATTCTAATCACATGATAGGCAGAAATTAATTTAAAATTAACCATGCTGACGGGACAACACTGCAAGTTTTTAACGTAAAAACGTTCAAAAGTTTTCTAAGTTTTTATATTAAATTTCAATGTGGAATTGGTTCCAATTACCAAAATTGGATTAATTGATAAAAATATTATCTAACTAAACTATAAATCCAATAAAAATTATAATTTAACCTTATAAAAAAATTATATGAAATGGAATTTTTGAATTAAAATCCAGTATTTTAACTATTCATTAAAAGATGAAACCATACATAAAAATGCCAAAAATTTATCCTAACCTAATTTTATATTTTTATTCTGAATATAATTTTTATTTTGAAGTATTAAATCTAGAAAAATTATAAAAAAATTATTTAAAAATGGATTCTCCATTAAAAGGTAGTAAAACTACCTTTATAAAAAATAGGTTATTATGAATAAAATTGTGTTTTTTATTATCTTATGTCTATTGAATATATTGGGTGAATATCAAAAATATTGGATTGAATATATAAAATATTTATTACATTAATATCACTTACCAATTATAATTAATTTAATTTACTAGGTTAAAATAGCTCTGTGACTATAATAATATTTTCTTTTATATTCAAACAGTTTTCATATTCATTTATAATTAATTGGTAACCTATGAATTCATCTTATATTTGTGAAAACCACATATTTTTATAATTTAGTTAATAATATTAATATCCATAAACTTAATGGCTAAATTATTTCCCATTATAATAGTATTTTAATAATATATTATAGTTAGGTAACACTCGGTCTTATGTGTAATGAAAACCATCAAGGAGGGTCAATCTTGTGTCTAATGTACCCTAACATTGTTATTCTATGTAAATTATGCCAATTCAGTGTTGATTTTAATATACTCCAAGTTGGTGTCATGTGAAAGGAATGTTTGACTTAGTGAAAAACTATTTTTAGTGTTGCATGAAATGAAAAATATCAAAAGATTAAATTAATTTGAAAAAAATATTTCACAAAATCTCGGGGTGATACAGGAACGATGGGGGGATTTGTCTCCAACTACACAAACCACTTGGGGGTCCATACCATGTTCAAAAAGGGATTTCTAACCCTGTAAAGACTACTCCAAAGGTAGGGGACATGCACCTTATGTAAAGGGGAGTTCTATCTCTACTGACTTGAGAGGTAAGGGAAACTTGCACCTGATACGAAATGGGAGTACCATCCCTTAGGTCTCTCTGGTAATCCCAACAGATATCATGTGTCTATCAAGAATATATCAAAGGAGTGCCACACTTTCCATACCTTACATCACAACACTCCCATGGGTAGGGGTATGTGCCCTAATAAGATAGGGGAGCACCATTATACCAGCCTAAATTGTCTAGGGGACCTGCATCTTGAGATGATAGGGAAGGGTACCAACCCCAATGTCAACACAGTGATCCTCCCAGATCACTATCTAAGATCTAGCACCACTACTATAGCTTTGTACTTGAATCATGCCATGTCATATTCCCCATGCCACCATGAGGGCCACCATCTCTTTCTACATAGAAAACTACTCCGGATAGGATACTCGCATTCCTAAATCCAAGCCCTGAAGAAGGAGATACACTTGACGGAAGTCTCCAAAAAGGATTGTATGGAATTTACAGGGCTATATATAGCTTTTGACTCCACTTGAACAGCCATATGTGTTTCCTGATGCATATATTGTCTGGCCATGTGAGTTTACACGACATGTCTCGCCTCTCCTGGGCCTTCGGCCATGTCTTTCTCCACACGACTCAACCAGTCGCATTCCACACATGGAGTGACCCCCTTTTACATGGCATGTCCCAACTACCCATCCACTTGTCCATACCTCTTTCCCATGCCCATGTTAGGCACCCCATTTTCATGTACTCAGGTCATGTACATTCACACAGCCATGTCCTTTGACATGGCTACCCTGGTCAGGTCCCTTTTCTACATGACCTAGGATCACTACATGGTGTGTAACCCCATTACACAGTGTGTAGTCCCTAAAAGTCATATTCCCCAAATGGGAATATCTTTTGGTGTGTTCCACTAAACTACACATTGGGTGATTGAGAATTAAAAATGGGAATTCCTTGCAAGCCGCATGAATTACCCCAATTTCCCTAAAACCTACAAATCGACCCTCAGAGGATCTCTAGAAGTTGTAATAGGGATATAAAACCTTAAAACAACACATCAAAAAGGGGATATGTACTTAAAACTAAAATTTTCTTACCTCATGGAAAAACACCAAATCTTCAGGTGCAGATCCATGCTCTGAAACCGCTGCAGCATGATCTTGGAGTGATCGTCATCAAGATCAAAGATCGGCGATGCCTCCTCTCCTTGGTTTCACCTTGATTGGTCCATCACTTCAAAGGGGTAGGGTGGGTTTCTACTTCTTTATTTCATGCACACACCAAATCTGGTGAGGTTTTATTCATTTAATTTTTATTAAATGAATAAACATCTACTAAACTCCCCCACCAACATACACCCCAAACTCTCAGCACCGAAAAATTTTATGTCCATACTACTTTAAAACCCATATTATAAACTCAAAATATGTATCATAATTAGGATATGAGACTCCAATCGGGAGTTATTCTACATCTCCAAAGAAACTATGCCAGTGTAATAAAATAAATTTAATATATTTAATATCACCATGTCGAAGCTCTCTGGGCCCCAGAATCCTATGTCGAATCAGCACCTGGCTTCAAAAATATTATTAGAAATATTTCAAAGTCATATAGTTAAAAACTTGAGTCACTAAATCCACCCCATATTAAGGCTTTTCATCCCTGAAAAGAAAAATCCTAGGAAGGATAAAACTAATCAATCCACTGGGACTCCCATGCCTGCGAACTAATCAAAAGGTTCTCATACTACTTGAAAGCATTCACTTAGGGAAACCACAAGGAAAAACCAAACCCATGTCCAGCTCAAACTAGGATAAAATCATACAACAAGCGATCACTTTCTCTACAGTTGCGACAAGTGGAAAACACCAAGCACCCGGTCCATCTGCAGTCATAGGTTCTAGCGATACACCACCTCGCTAACCTAACAAAGATTCCAACAAAACCTGATAGTTTTTATCCACCCTTGGATGACCAACACCAAAACCTCCTTGAGCTTCTCATGGATAAAGTCATCACTGAGAATGTGAGGGTACCAATTAACAATTCAGGGCTTTCCAAGTGTAAACACTGGGTCTTACCAAGCCCTTTGGGAAAACCTCTAATATGAAAACCGCCCTAAACACAAAAGTCAAATAAACTCATCTTCCACATATCGAAACTATCTTATTTTGGTGACATTGAACCACCCACATGATTTTACTTATGTCAAAAAAATCATCTTAGTGGGGGAGCATCCCTCTTCTTTATGAATCCAAATCTATGTCAAACAACACCAACAAAGGGTTCTACCGACACCCTGTATCACCCTGGACAAAACTAGAACAAAAAGTGACAAGAATAGAGTGCCTCGTAATAGTTTCTATCAATACTACTAAAAAAGTATAAAAAAATAGGTAATTCCTCTATTCATCCTTGGATTTTTCGAGTCAAAGGACTATGTGGCTTGCATCTATCCTTAGACCCATCCTCCAAATCCCTGAACCTAGCATGGACCACCTGGAGGTGGTGGTGGAAACATGTCAAACTTTCTTCCACATCCTGATACTCTCTCCAATCCTTCACATATTTCATCATACAAGACTCCCTAATATAAATATTGTCTCTACTAGGCTGTTCCATAAACTGACTCCCTCTTAGAAGCATGATGGGTTGGAAAATCTTGATCAAGATGTCCCCATCCATCACAATTGTAGCATCACCTCTCTTGTAGCTGACCAGATTCCCAACACATCTCTTGCACTACAAGAACACTTGTTTTGGTTTGTGCATGGGTATGCCTCCTCCACCATAATCCTATCGATTTTCATCTACTAGCTATTGTAGTCATCTTGGACACATGACCACCACTTCCAACCACATCTTCTTGACCCTCTTCCAGGAAGATCTCTACCACCAGAGATCCTCTAGTACCCCCGCATATGAGGGAAGTCACAAGGAGACCACACCTTCTCAAATGTCTCTACAGAGTCCCTAATCAAAGTTCAAAGATCTGAAAAAAGGGTCTCAAACCATATCCATGGAGTATCATAAAATATTTTTGAACCTCGTCGAGTAATCTACTACGGTCATTCTACCCTACTAAAGATTCAATAGCTCCTGGATCACACTGATCTCAACAAAGATGAGTAAAACTCTTCCCTAGAGAGCTTCTTAAACTCCACCTAATTGAGAATTACCTCATCATGGGTATATATCACCAGACTCCACTATCTCCCAGCAAAAACCTAAATAAGTATTTCCACTAGGACCATTATTTAATCGGAAGGTTTCCTCATAGGGAAGAAAACATGTGTGACTACCTCAATCTAGTCATCAGATGTTTGGAGTTCTGGATCACCTTGATTCCTTAGAGGTTGCTTCTTATGGAACTTGTATAACTTACTTAGCCTACACACATCCATAGTTTGAATTACCAACACAACTTGCTTCTCAATGGGTGGTGGGTCAACCAGATGACCACCGAGAGGTACTACCTTAGGACTAGTTCCCTATAGTGAAGCCTCATATCTAGGAAGAGAAACATCATAATCCCACCGTGGAACCCTATATGGTTGTCATCGTGGTGGCATCCTGAAATATAATCAAGACACACCAAGGTGAAATAGTATATTCGGGGAGTTGCATCAAGAAGGATAGGAAAATCTAAAACCCAATCCTATATGAGGTATGTACCAAAATTTCTCTATGGCCAGTTCCCTTATGTACTGAGTCAACAAGAAGGTTATCAAAGTACTAGTGAATGGATACATCATCTTCCTCACAAACACTAGAGTACCTGGCCTAAAATCCAAACTCAAAACACTTTAACAATGTTTCTATACATCCCAAACCAATCTCACAACACTGAGGTCCCAAAGTGGAACCCACTCTAATACCACTCGGTCACAACCTAGCCCAACGGGGCTTGATCCACAAATATCTCAAGACCACCTCTAATATGCAAGGGGTAGAATATAGTACCAAGTAGGAATATCATACAAATGGTAGGCATTATCCTATGGTACCTATATGCATGCACCCATATACATATCCATGCAACAGTTCAGATATAATATAAACTTAAAATAAATGCATGCATACATGTATCCCGCAACCAGAGTACTAAAAGAGAAAAAAAGTAAAAAATAAAAGCACATAAAAAATTTAAAAGAATCCAACCTTCTAATATGGATGGGATATCTATAAAATAAAACTTCTACAAATATCCTCTTACAAGCACTAGAAAACACCTTGGTCGATCTAGTCCATTAATCTTTGTCTGCTTCGGGTCCACCAGGGACTCTCTAAAAAGGCATGTCATCTACATAAGACAAAATATGTGTGGTAAAATCTTGTGCAGGGGTGAGTATAAAAATATTTAGTAGGAACTACCAAACCCAAAAGAAAAGGGGGAAACTTAAAGTAAATAGTCTACTCGACCTATCCAAAGGGAACCCAAATGAGAGAGAAAATTCATCTCGAACCATCCTCAGATATAAAAAACTAGTCAGCTCAGTCCACATGAGGTTTCAACCAAGTTACATGATAACATAATGAGGACTCCCAGAATCATACAAATATACTCATCTCAAACTCATAGTCTTATGAGGTTTTGACCTCATAGCCAGCTATAGGATTATACTCAAGGATCAAAGATAAAACCCATCTAGGAGAAAAAACCCCTACAAGATCTTCCATCCCAAATGAAACTCATCTGAGAGATACACTCTATAGAGAACAACACTACCATCCCTAATGGTATGTCTGAGAGAACGCACTCTATCGAGAATGGATCACTATTTCAAACTCTAGTGCATAGAACCATAGGTCTTATCACTGTTGTCTTGCACCCGACGCAAGATCATAGAAACCCAAGGGGAGAGGTCCATCCCTCACCGCTGCACACAGTCGAGGGAGCACTGCAATAGACCATGAACCATGTGAATCCTCTCTAAAGAGTGATATTGGAGGTACATGAACCTCACCTATGCCTCGTAGTTGAGAGAGTAATATCTCTAAACAAATCTACAAAACTTATTTTTCACCCATAGGGAGTTTCCCACACCTCACTATGTCAAGGGAGTGCTAACTCCTAACTAGGTATCATGAACAGCAAGTGAAGGGTCGATATTCTCATAACTATACTCCTCATCCAAGGGAGATCCTTCTCTAGTAGAGGGCCCACACCCTGAAATGGTAGGGGAGTATAACTCTATAGATAGATGAATCACACCCTAACATGATAGGGGAGTACCACTCTATGTATATAGGACTCATACCCCAGTACAAGAGGGGAGTGCCACTCTACCAGCATGATCACTATGGGGTACCCACACCCTAACATGGTAAGGGATTACTGAATCCAGGATAGAGGACCTACACCTTAGTATGATAGGGGTTTACCAAATCTGTTGAAACATCGCATATGGAGGACCCACACCCTAGAACAACAGGGGGTCCCAACTCCAAGGATAGAGGACCCTCACCCTAGTATGATAGGGGAGTTACCACTCTATCTATACAACTCATATGGAGAACCCTGCATCATGGTGAGACAGGGGAGTACCGACTCCACAAATAGAGGACCTACACCCTACATGAAATGGGAGTAACTATTCTATTTTTCCAAAAAGTATAGAGGGATTGTGCCCCAATACGACAGGTCAAATAAATCTCCAACTACATGAAAAAACATTTGGGACCCACACCCTGGTCTGAAAGTGGTGTTCCAACCCTATAAGGACTACTATATGGATAGAGGGCCCATACCCTATGTAAAGGGGAGTTCTAACTCTACTGATCCAAGAGTTAATGGAAAATCATGCCCCAATACGATAGGGGAGTACCAATCCCTATATCTCTCTAGTAAGCCAAACTAATCTCCTTTGTTGATCAAGTATCGCTCAAAGGAAAATCATACTCATCATGACTTATGTCGTAACACTACCATGGGTAGGGGACCCACGCCCTAGTATGATAGGGGAGAACTTCTCTATCATCCTAAAGATTTTAGAGGACCTGCAACCTAAGATGATAGAGAAGGGTACCAACCCCGAATTCAACCCATAAATCCTCCATAATCGCTGTCTAAGATCTGGAACTTCTAATTTAGTATCATGCATGAATCATGCCACATAATATCTCAAATTCCACCATGAGGTCCACCATCACATTATATGTGGAATAATTCTCTAGATAGGCTACTCACAAGCCTAAATACGAGCCCTGTTGAAGAATATATGCTTGGTGAAAGTATCCAAAAAGGAGTGCATGATGTGAAAGGAGGTCAACATAATGTGTGACCCAACCTGAACACCTATTTGTGTCCTCTTATTTATGTATTTTATGTCCATGTGAGCTTACACAGTGTGTACATGGGGTACATAGTTTGTCTCGCTTCATCAAGGCCTCCAGTTGTGTCTTTCTCTACATGGCACATCCAGCTAGGTCCCACACATGGGGTGTACACTCTGGTACATGGTGTGTCCTTTCTACTCATCCACTTGGTTGTGACTCTTTCCCATGCCCATGTCTGGCACCCTATTTCCATTTACTCCGGTCATGTACTTGCACATGGCCATGTCTTTTGACACAGCTGCCTTATCCAAGTCTCTTGGACACACGACATGGTCTCATTACATGGAATTTATTCCCCAAATTTCATCTTTCCTAAATGGGAATAACACATAGCATGTTCCATTAAACTACATCTTTTGTGATTAGGATTTCTGAAAGGTAATTCCTTGCAAGTTGCCTGAATCATCCTAGTTTTCCCTAAAACTTGTAGATTAACCCCCAAGGGATCTCAAGCAGTCATAATAAGGATCTAAAAACTTAAAACAATGCATAAAAAATGGGATTGGGACTTAAAACTAAAATCTTCTTACCTAGTGGTGAAATGTCAAATATTAGGGTGCAGATCCATGCTTCAAAGTCATTGTATCACGATCTGGTAGTAATCTTCGTCAAGATCTAAGATCATCGGTGCATCTTCTCCTTGGTTTCACCTCACTTTGTCTATTTCTCCAAAGGGTGAGGGGGGTTCTCCTCCTCTCTTTTTTTCACACACCAGAGTGGGGAAGGTTTCATTCATTTAATTTTTATTAAATGAATAAACCTCCAATAAACTCCCTGCCAATGCATTCCCTCGCTCGAACTACTAGCGCCAAAAAAAATTATTCCATGCCTAGGGTAAACACCACATTATGAACATAACCTTGGTCTCAGAATTCTGATATGAGACTTCTCTTAAGAGTTATTCCACATTTCCAAAGAAACTACATGTCTGTGAAAAAAATATTTTTAATATTTTTAATATCATTGAATCGAGGCTCTCTACGACCCAGAATCTTGCACCGACTCAGTTCCTATATTTTGGAAATATTCTTAGACATATTCCGAAGTTTTATAGGTAAAAACTCAAGTCACTACATAAAATTGGTAAAACCATAAACTTACATAGCTAGGAAGGGCACCACAGCATGCACCATGTCGCGATGCGCCTCTAGTCACCCCCTGAGAACTCCCAACATGCTAAGAAACATAGCAAAGGCCCCCGCCCCCTTATCATTTTATCACCCTCCACAGCATGCACTATGACAAGTTTTTGCCATCTATTTCCCCCAAGGGAAACCCCTTAACCAAGAAACCTAGTGAAATTCTCAACCTGGGCATTCCACCCATCTCTATTTCCCATAGGGAAAACACTTATGGTAAAATGCACACTAAAATTCCCAATCCTAGGGTGACACAATGTGGTGAGTTCACTATCACATCAAAAACTACTTTTCAATCTCAAAACACCTTGAAAATAAGGAAAAACTCTGATAAAATCCAAAATACCCTAAAATTAATTAAAATTAAATATTAAAGTGACATGGGGTGTCACATGAGTTCTAATAAATGATCCATAATAATTATAATCCAATAATTCATCATTATGGATTCATTCGATGCGATTCTTATTTATATGGCCCAGCTGAAAATCCCAATGATAAGTGGAATTAAAAGAATTTTTTTTAAATTTCCTATTATTTACTTTATATATAGAATTAAAAATATCCAATACATAAATTTCATTAAACATGTTATATGAACCATAAAAAATCATTCATATAAAAGTAATAATAATTGTTCTTTATTACAAAAGAAAAACATTCCTTATTAATTCAAGGTACAAAAACAGATCTTCATTTGTTGATATTACATGATAACCATATTTAATCAATAATGAAATTTATTGGGAGGAAGAAAATTAAATGTCCCCATGGATAATGTAGAAACTCTTACTTAATTCACAAATTATATGTCTAATTTTCTGTTAATCATTTTCCTATGATCTTTGAGATATTTCATTTACCAAAAATGTGAGATGTTCATAGGTTACCTAATGCCCAAGATTTAGATTTAGATAAATTTATCTCTATAAATTATAGTTCTTCACACCTATGAATATTTTATTCTTAGGTCATTCAATCACATTGAATGATTCCATATCTTCATATAACTTTTGAATATTGAAAACCATAGAAGATAGAAAAATACATCTCATTTCATATACACCATTTTGATATGTCTCATAAGAATATTTTCCCTCTTGTGAGGTAGAATATAATAACTCATATTATGTGGATATCTCTAGAAAGTATAATTTCTCCATTTTTTCAATATAAATTCTCAAATTATGATTCTAATCAGTTAAATTATTACCATAAAATTTTTCCTTATCAAGGATTGATCTAAAGGATAAATTTGAGTTTAAATTTAATGTCATGAATATCTATAACAAAATATATGTCACTATTAGTATCATGTGTGTTATTATTCGGTATAGTTTTTTATTGAATATAATCCCACTAAAATAATAATATTCACTATTATAAACTTAGTGGGTCAAAACCCATATTTTTTCATGTCTTAAATTAGTTAAGATAGTATCTTAAACCATTTATTTTTAGATAAATAATTCTTTTAAATTGTATCAAATACAACTCTTGGATTGTTGAGTAAATGATACCTTTCCCAATTCATCTCATGAATATTCTTAGAACCATGCCTCTATGTGATAATCTGATTGAGTTACCTAGTCAAGTTTCACCCAAAATTCACATGAGGATAACTATTACCCTTTCATCTAACATAATATATATTATTAATTAACATTATTAACATTTTATGTATCACATATATACCCTATATAATTATATTCACAGTAATTCAATAGTATATATCACATACATACTCAATGAATCTCATGCATAATAATTACTTAATTCACCTACCCTTGTATCCCATATAAGGGTTCATACTTTAATCACATTACATATAAAAATTATATGTCTCTACATTGATTTCAATAGGACATAAGATCAATCATGCTTAAGGGTTCTAGTGGACAAGAGAACAGGGAATGCGATATTTTACACAGGGGCCAAGCGAAATCCCATGACATAGAATTACCCTTTAGGGGACTAATATAATCATAAAAATTTCCATCAATGCTTCATGTGAGTCTTAAATTAATTTTACATAATGTGAATATATCATATAACTATACAACATTATATCATTTAGTTTATGTATTTTTCATTTATCGAGTATGGATCTGATAACACTAAAGGGTGGCAGGATCATATCCTTCACATGAACACATAATAACATGACACCATATGAACCTATCATAGTACACCATCACCCAAACTCCTTGGGTTATTCCACTATTCACATCAACAATGGAGCTCATGGGCATAGAGATGCACTTTGTCACACGTTCATGTGTGAGAGTTCCTAAGAATTGGTTAACACTTTAATATTTTATCTAATACCATGACATAGTTTTAATAATGTTATTGAACCTCAATATACATAATAAGTAGTAATAAAAACCCAAAAATAACATTGTAAAGACCTTTAAATTTCGAGGAAATTTTTTTTCTTAATTTATTTGGAATTTTACGAGTGCGCAGTTTCAGAAGGCACCTGATTCCGAGGCCCGGTGTGCCCGAAATCAATTTATGAAGTTTAGCTCGGGTACATTTAGTAAACGAACGAGCTGGTTTTTATATCTTTTGAACCGGTGCTCGGAATTGAAATCTGAGGGCACCGATAAACTCGTAGCGCCGGTAATTGCTTAAGGGGACCTTTTCCACAGTTGTGTTTGCACGGGTGGAGAAGTTAAAATTTGTGGATTAAATGAGAAGTGAATAAAATTGTTGAACAATTTTATTTTTATATCTAAGGAGATTTCATCCTACATGGGGGAGTTAGGGTGGGACCCACAAGCACCTAACTACCCATGTGAGGATAAATGTGAGGTGGGTCCCACATGAGCCCCAACCCTTCACCTTCCCTTAAAATCTTCAAACCCCCCTTCTTAATTTGTGAACTCCCCATAACTCTCATTAACCCCCCCCCCCCCATTAAAGCTCCCTTGTTTAATTTTGTCAACACTCCCATTTATGAGACCCCTCACCTCCTCCTCTTCCCCTCTTAAATTCTTTCCAACATGCCCTAATTAATGAGATGAGCTTCATTTAATTAATTAAGTGGTTTGTTTTTGAATTTTAAATACTTTGTGATGGGAATAAAAATAATATCAAGAGATATTATTTAGCGTTGGATCTTTGGGTGTGTGGAGAAATATATTAGTGAAGTTTTAGAGTTTTTGGGAGAGCTTTGGTGTGAAGAAGAAAGAACTTCCCTTTGACGAAGAACGACGCTTCTTCAACGAAGAACGCCACTTCCGCGAAGAACGACAACGCGCTTATTTTTCTTCCTCCGCATCAAGGGAGGAAATACAACCGTGGGGAACTCGCCAACGATGATGGTTCTTTCTCGGTGTTGACGGAGTGGAAACGCTTTCCCTACGATAAACGAACGCCTGACAAGTTTATCGGGGTGGGGGAATTATATTTGATTTTCTCTTTACCTTTTGAGAAAAGAACGATGAGCGTGGACCAACCTCTGCCTGGTTGATTCGCGGATCTCTCGTTCATGTGGGTTGGATGTGGGGTTAATTTTCAGGATTGGATTTGAGTTTGATCTTGATTGAAAACCTCTAATGCAGAGGGCACGGGCTAACGAACAATTCTGGACCCTCTGCAAAATATTTGTTGTGTGCGGATTGACGGTGATGATGAAACGGGTCCGCAAAGGCGTTTGGAAGCCATCGTAGTGAAGAACGGGTCCCAGGAGAGCCGCTAACGCAGACGGTGGGAAAAACGGACCATCGGAGCGCGTTCGGTGGTCCGCAGAAGGTGTCGGTGGTGCGCCACGCCGGCGCAGCAGTGCCGGTGACTGGAGGCGGCGGCCGAAGCCGTCCGACCGCCTCAAGGCGGCGGCACCCCAGCGCACCGTCGGAGAAGACCCATCACGGCTGTACCACGGTGGCGAGGTGGAAGATCTCACACGGTCGTGGGATCTGGGACAGCGGGGCGGCGCAAAGCACCGCCGGTGTCAATCAGCGGCGAGGGGCAGCGCCCCCCGCTCCGCGGTTTCCGCTCGGCCATGCTGGCCGAGCCGCGGCTGGCCACGCGGCCGGGCCACGCCAGTCTGGCCGGACCGTGCCGGCTGGGTCGGGCCACGCCCAACTGGGCTGAACCCGGATCCGGGTTGGGTCGACCCAGTTCGGGCCGACCCAGGGGGTGTTGGGTCGGGTCGGACTGGGCCCAGACCCTCTGTTTTCGGAACGTTTTCATTTAAATGGGAATATCTTGAACTACGGAGCTCCGATCAACGCACTGTCAGTTTCATCGGATTCCTTGGATCGAGACGGTCGTTTCGGTATATTATACTCAAGGTATCGGCAAAGTTTGGGTATGGCCGGGTTGGTTCGAACTCGAAACCAACCGGGCCCTCGGAGCGGAAACACTTATAACTTGAGCTCCGGACGTCCGATTGACGTGCCATCAACTTTGTTGAATTCCTCTTGGTGAGACAGTTCTTTTGGTATACTTCACCTAAGGTTTAGACACAGTTGGAGTTTTGCCGGGTCGGATTGTACCCGAAATCCAACCGGGCCCCTAGAACGGAAAAACTAATAACTCTCAGACCGGACGTCCGTTTGACGAACCATCAGCGGAATTGGTACTCATGTTGTGAAACGGTTCCATTGAGTATACCCCATGAGAGTTCGGGGTACAGTTGAGATACGGTCGGGTTGGTTCGTACATGAAACCAACCGGGCCCCCGGGACTAAAAGGCTAATAACTCATGGACCGATCATCCGATAGACGCGCCATATGATGCGTTGAGACCCCTTTAACGAGGCGGTCCTTTGAGATACTTCTTCGTGGGACTTCGTGATAGTTGATGTATCAACCCCTTGGCTCATGGAGTGGACCCTCCCAGAATCGAGCATGTAGTGTGCAGGAACCCTAGAGCTGGTTGCGATTGTGACGACGAGGACGACTGTACTTGGATCCTCTGTGGGTCCGGTAGCGATGACGATTGTACTTGGATCCTACGTGGGTTCGGCAGCGAGGATGACTATACTTGGATACTCCGTGGGTTCGGCAGCGATGATGAATGTACTTGGATCCTACGTGGGTTCGGCAGCGAGGACGACTATACTTCGATCCTCCATGGGTTCAGCAGTGATGACGACTATACTTGGATCTTCTGTGGGTTCGGCAGTGATGACGACTGTACTTGGATCCTCCGTGGGTTTGGAAGCGATGACTTCTGTACTTTGATCCTACATGGGTTCGGCAGAGGAGATGATTTAGAGGCTACATTTAATCATCTCCACCCCTCTTCATGAGTAGTATACATGTGTGAGCTGAGTCTTGACTTTCAATATTTATCATTGATGTGATTGACGTGATTTCCTGTGTGGACTGGTTGTGTTTTCCTGTGTGAACTGGGTTGAGATTTCCTATGTGGACTGGTTGTTTTTTCCTGTGTGGACTGGGTTGTGATTTCCTATGTGGAATGGTTGTGTTTTCCTATGTGGACTGGGTTGTGATTTCCTGTGTGGAGTGTTTGTGTTTTCCTTTGTGGACTGGGTTGTGATTTCCTGTGTGGACTGGTTGTGTTTTCCTGTGTGGACTAGTTGTGATTTCCTGTGTGGACTGGGTTGTACTTGGGCTCGTGAGTTGGAGCCGAACTGGAAATGATGACTTAGGTATATGTATGGGCATATACCAAAGTAGAGTTGGTTTATACTTCATGTTTGTATATTTTCTTTGTGGATATCCTTGTTGGATTTAGTGAGACCTTGGGGGTTTCGATATCCCTACTGAGTATCGTTATACTCACCCCTGCATGGGCTATGCCCGCACCTCGTTGTGTTGAATGCAGACGATGGACAGTGCTGACAGAGATCTAGTGTACAAGGACTGGACGGTACCTAGAGGTGGACCACACGATGAGTCAGTACCCAGAGGTGGACCTCATGACGAGTCAGTACCCGGAGGTGGACTTCACGACGAGACGGTACTCAGAGGAGGTTGGTGAGCAAGAGCGTTGAGGAGGCTATATGTACCTTCCCTTCATGTAGGATCCGAGGTGGACGACCCAGGAGCTACTTCTATCTTCCAGTTGTTTGTCTTTTCTGTTGTACTTTCATTTAGTTGTAGTTGTACTACTCAGTTGGGTTTGTATTCTGGCCCATTTTCTTTTCAGCACTTTCTTTTGTACTTAGTGTATTACTTCCGCTTGTACTCTGGTTATATGTGTTTATGTTTTATAAAGGAAATTCCTTCCCAGTTATCGGTATTTACGCCTATAGTGCTAGTCTCCAGCCCCTGGCCTATGGAAGGCGGGCTTGGGGTAGTCACGGCACAGGCCCCGAGTACGGGTCGTGACAAATTGGTATCAGAGGAGTCGGTTCTACAGCATAACTCAGGACTCTGATCATTCTTTTCTGTGAAGCAATAGTGGTAAGGGTACCGAGTGTGGTCTTCAGTTCAGGGAGTCCAGTGTTGGTGCGGCGGCTGACGTATCTATACCCCAGGATCCTGACTACTGATTTATGACTTAGTGCACGAAAACACTGATTGCGTGTGTGTTTCCAAAATTTTTCTTTAAGTCAGCTCAAACCAAGTCATCTCACCAGGTATAATCATTTGACCATGTCGCATTTGTTTAGGATGCCACCATGCAGACAGTCAGTTGAAGTTCTGAGAGAGAGTACTCGAGGATGGTCCACCGAGCAACGAGGCTCTAGTGCAAGACCCTCTTTCTATGATGGGACATTCGGGTGGTGTACTAGCAGCACCACCACCCGTTGGGCAGTAGACACCGCCAGCTGTACTAGAGGACAGTGTATGCCGACAGAGCGCGTTGCACGAGATCCAGCAGCAGAGGCCTTCGAGGTTATGAGGCGAGACAGATTCCCAGTCAGCAGAGGACTGGATGGACGTGATTTCTAGAGATTTCCGCCTAGTTGAGAAACCAGTAGAGTGGATGGTGGACTTAGATAATAGTTTTTTTTCAGTCAGTGGCCATAAGGTTGGTCTGTATAGTGATGAGGCTTCGGTGCATGGACCGATGCCTAAGTTAGTGACTTCGGGTTGTGTGCCAGCTATATCACTACCTGTTGGTCAGCAGTTTCAACCGGTGGTACCGATAGATGACACATGTAGTATTAGTGCCTTACACGTGTTTCAGCATCAGATACCCCTCATGTTCTGAGGCAAGCTCGACTCACAGGTGGCTAAAAACTGGCTTGAGGAGGTGGCTAAGAGTTTTATAGAGCTTATATAGCTTCGGTAGGACGACATGTCGGTAGCTGAGTATTCATCGAGGAGTACCGATCATTCCTGGTACTTTATGACTACGATACGATCAGTGCTTTAGATCTCGGACCTCTGAGCGAGGTGTGTTTAAGGATATCTGAGTAAGAACTCTTTCCTCTATACATTCCTACTTATGTTAGGGTTCTAGAAAGAACCTTTGTGGTTGAATATTCTTTGGTTGATCGGTTATAGAAAATGAATGTTAGTAGTGGGAAGAAGTGAACTGGCGCTATTCTCAGAGACTTGGGTGTGTAAAATGTTTCAAGAAGAGGAAGTGTTAAGGACAGATGAATCAGTAGAGCAGCAGACATGGAAGCAGAGCTTGGAGAGCAGCATGAGGTGGTGTACATTTCGACATGTTACAACCACCCGCCTTTGTAGTCCCCGCCAGGCTCAGGGAGCTAGAGGGCAGGGGAAGGGAATAGTTGCATGTTGTCACAGAGTGTGACCCAAGGGCTCTAAGAATGATTTGAGGTACGTTCTGTGTCTACTACGAGCTGCCATATCAATAGACATAGGTACCAATCATTCCTTCCTTCCACGAATCTTGTCCCAGACCTAAAGTTTCGGATTAAAACTATTGACTTGACCCTCACGTCTGGAGATACCTTTGAGAGGAGACTCGATAAACACACTTACGCCGACAGGTGTGATCTGACCCTTGAGGCGAGAGTTTCGGTTGGAACCTCTTGGTGGCAGCATCGAGGCCTTACTACGTCGTTCATGGCATGAAATAGTATCGTTCATGTCAGGATTGACTGTATTAGGAAAAGAATGTGGTTCATCCAGGGGATTAGACCAGATTTCTCTTTTCAGTAGAGGAGAAATCCCAGTAGCTCTTTGGTGGAACATAGATGAAGAAGGGTGGAGATGAGTTCTTACAATTGGCTAATCTCACCCATTGTTCATTGAGCGAACGGTTTACAGTTCTCTCCATCTTAATAATCTCATGTGTATCTTCTCTCAAAAGGACATGAACCTGAGACAACAGTGATGTCTTGAATTCCTCCAGGACTAAGACTTAGAGATTTCTTATACTTCTAAGGAGGGGAATGTTGTAGCAGATTCCCTTAGTAGGAGATCAGTCTTTCAGCTGTTAGGAGTGGCGAGACAGCAGTTGGCTACATTTCAGATATCCTTTGTGGATAGTGATGGAGTCAGCACGTGTAGAACCGGAGATGGTTCAGGCTACGATGGAGAAGGTATAGATCATCCAGGAGCAGATGAAGACTGCACAGAGCAGACAGAAGTCCTTTGCTGATAGGAGACAAGACCACTGGATTTTGAGGGTGACGACCACGTCTTCTAACGGGTCTCACCTCAACAAGTTCTACGTAGTTTTGGCTAGGGCGGCAATTCATCTCCACGTTTCTTCGGACCTTTCCATGTCCCTAGCAGAGTAGGCAAGGTGGCTAACCTTATGACCTTTCCACCTCAATTTTACCAGGTACACAATGTCATTCGTGTATCTCAGCTGAGGAGATGTATGCACGACCTATCCGTCATCATTGACCACGGAGAGCTGGACATCGATGACGGGGCGAATTTCATGGGGTTCTAGTGGAAGTTTAGGATCGACATGAGCGGGTCCTATGGGGATGGTCGATTCCTCTTGTGCGCTTTTGTTGGCAGCACAGGAACCTTCATAAGAGCACATGAGAGCGGGAGGCTCAGATGCGTGCTCGGTACCTCCTTTAGTTTCCCTAGTTTTGTTATAGCTTTATGGGGATGTAAAGCCTTGAGGTGGGAGTGATGTAAAGACCCAAAAATTTCAAGGAAATTTTTTTTCTTAATTTCTTTGGAATTTTACAAGTGTGAAGTTTCAGACGGCACCTGATTCCGAGGCCCGGTGTGCACGGAATCAATTTCTGAAGTTTATCTTGGGTACATTCAGTAAATGAATGAGAGGGTTTTTCTATCTTTTGAACCAGTGCTCGGAATTGAAATCTGAGGTCACCGATTAACTCGCAGCGCCGGTAATTTCTTAAGGGGACTTTTTCCGCAGTTGCGTTTGCACGGGTGGAGATGTTAAAATTTTTGGATTAAATGAGAAGTGAATAAAATTGTGGAACAATTTTATTTTTATATCTAAGGAGGTTTTATCTTACATGGGGGAGTTAGGGTGGGAGCCAAAAGAACCTAGCTACCCATGTAAGGATAAATGTGAGGTGGGGCCCACATGAGCCCCATCCCTTTACCTTCTCTTAAAATCTTCAAACCCCCCTTTTTAATTTGTGAACTCCCCATAACTCTCATTAACCCCCCATTAAAGCTCCCTTGTTTAATTTTGTCAACACTCCCATTTATGAGACCCCTCACCTCCTCATATTCCCCTCTTAAATTCTTGCCAACATGCCCTAATTAATGAGATGAGCTTCATTTAATTAATTAAGTGGTTTTTTTTAATTTTAAATTCTTTTTGATGGGAATAAAAATAATATCAAGAGATATTATTTAGTGTTGGAGCTTTGGGTGTGTGGAGAAATATATTAGAGATGTTCTAGAGTTTTTGGGAGAGCTTTGGTGTGAAGAAGAAAGAACTTCTCTCCGACGAAGAACGACGCTTCTTCAACGAATAACGCCACTTCTGCAAAGATCGAAGATGCGCTTCTTTTTCTTCCTCCACATAAAGGGAGGAAATACAACCACAGGGAACTCGCCAACGATGACGGTTCTTTCTCAACGTTGACGGAGTGGCAACGCTTTCCTCATGACGAATGAACGCCCGACAAATTTATCAAGGTAGGGGAATT
Source organism: Viscum album (assembly GCA_963277665.1). NCBI lineage: Eukaryota > Viridiplantae > Streptophyta > Magnoliopsida > Santalales > Viscaceae > Viscum > Viscum album. The sequence continues at coordinate 193,582,382 of OY728165.1, read as the reverse complement.
ATATTTTATTTTCTCTTTAACTTTTGAGAAAAGAATGACGAGTGAGGACCAACCTCTGCCCGGTTGGTCCGCGGATAGCTCGTTCATGCGGGTTGGATGAGGGGTTAATTTTTGGGATTGGATTTGAGTCTGATCATGATTAAAACCCTCTAACATGGAGGGCACGGTCTAACGAACAATCTCAGACCCTCCGCAAAATATTTTTTGTGTGCGGATTGACAGAGATGATGAAACAGGTCCAAAAAGGTGTTTGGAAGGTGTTGCAGTGAAGAACAGGTCCCGGGAGAGCTGTTGGTGCTGACTGTGGGCAAAACGGACCACCGGAGCGCGTCTGGTGGTCCACGGAAGGTGTCGGCAGTGCACCATGCTGGTGCGGCGGCGTCGGTGACCGGAGGCGGCGGCCGAAGCCGTCCGGCCGCCTGGAGGCGGCGGTGCCCCAGAGAACCGCCGGAGTAGACCTGATGCGGATGTACCGCGACGGTGAGGTCAAAGATCCCACACGGCCATGGGATCTGGGATGGTGGGGCGGTGAAAAGCGCCGCCGGTGTCAATCAGCGGCGAGGGGCAGCGCCCCCCGCTCCGCGGTTTCTGCTCGGCCACGCTGGCCGAGCCGCGGCTGGCCACGCGGTCGGGCCGCACCAATCGGGCCGGACCGCGCTGGCCAGGCCGGGCCGTGCCCAACTGGGCCGGACCCGGAATCGGGTCGGGTCGACCTAGTTGGGCCGACCCAGGGGTGTTGGGTCGGGCCCAGACCTTCTGTTTTCGGAATGTTTTCGGTTAAACGGGCATATCTTGACCTACGGACCTCCGATCGATGCACCGTCTATTTCTTGGGATTCCTTAGATCGAGACAGTCGTTTCAATATATTATACTCAAGGTATTAGCAAATTTTGGATATGGCGGGGTTGGTTTGAACTCGAAACCAACTAGGCCCTCGGAGCGGAAATGCTTATAACTTGAGCTACGGACGTCCTATTGATGTGTCGTCGACTTTGTTGAATTACTCTTGGTGAGATGGTTATTTTGGTATACTTAACCTAAGGTTTGGACGTAGTTGGAGTATGTCCGAGTTGGATTGTACCTGAAATCCAACCGGACCCCTGAATGGTAAAGCTAATAACTCTCAGACCGGACGTCTGTTTGACGATCCTTCAGCAGCATTGGTAATCACGTTGTGAAACGGTTCCATTGAGTATACCCCATGATAGTTCGGGGAACAGTTGAGATACGGTCGGGTTGGTTCGTACATGAAACGAACTGGGCCCCCGGGACTAAAAGGCTAATAACTCACAGACCGGGCGTCTGATAGACGCACCGTCTGATGCGTTGACACCCATTTGACGAGGAGGTCCTTTGAGATACTTATTCAAGGGACTTCGTGACAGTTGATGTATCGACCCCTTGGCTCATGGAGCGGACCCTCCTGGAATCGAGCGTGCAGTGTGCTGGAACCCTAGAGTTGGCTACGACTATGACGACGAGGACGATTGTACTTGGATCCTCTGTGGGTTCGGCAGTGATGATGACTGTACTTGGATCCTACGTGGGTTCAGCAGTGAGGATGACTGTACTTGGATCCTCCGTGGGTTCGGTAGCGATGACAACTGTACTTGGATCCTACGTGGGTTTGGCAATGAGGACGACTGTACTTGGATCCTCCGTGGGTTCGGCAGTGATGAAGACTGTACTTGGATCCTCCGTGGGTTCGTCAGTGATGACGCCTGTACTTGGATCCTCTGTGGGTTCGGCATCGATGACTTATGTACTTGGATCCTACGTGGGTTTGGCAGAGTAGATCATTCAGAGGCTACATTTAATCATCTCCACCCCTCTTCGTGAGTAGTATACCTGTGTGAGCTGAGTCTTGACTTTCAATATTTATCATCGATGTGATTGATGTGATTTCCTGTGTGGACTGGTTGTGTTTTCCTGTGTGGACTGGGTTGAGATTTCCTGTGTGGACTGGTTGTGTTTTCCTGTTTGGACTGGGTTGTGATTTCTTGTGCGGACTGTTTGTGTTTTCCTGTGTGGACTGGGTTGTGATTTCCTGTGTGGACTGGTTGTGTTTTCCTGTGTGGACTGGGTTGTGATTTCCTGTGTGGACTGGTTGTGTTTTCCTGTGTGGACTGGTTTTGTTTTTCTGTGTGGACTAGGTTGTACTTGGGCTCGTGAGTTGGATTCGAACTGGAAATGATGACTTAGGTATATGTATGAGCATATACCTAAGTAGATTTGGTTGATACTTCATGTTTGTATCTTTTCTTTTTGGTTATCCTTTTTGGATTTAGTGAGACCTTGAGGGTTTTGGGGTCCCTACTGAGTATCGTTATACTCACACCTGCACGGGCTATGCCCGCACCTTGTTGTGTTGGATGCAGACGACAGATAGCGCTGACAGAGATCGAGTGTACAAGGACTGGACGGTACCCAGAGGTGGACCACATGACAAGTCAGTACCCGGAGGTGGACCTCACGATGAGCCAGTACCCGGAGGTGGACTTCACGATGAGATGGTACTTAGAGGAGGTTGGCGGGCGAGAGCGTTGAGGAGGCTATCTGTACCTACCCTTCAGGTATGATCTGAGGTGGACGACCCAGGAGCTGCTTCTATCTTCCATCTATTTGTCTTTTCTGTTGTACTTTCATTCAGTCATAGATGTACTACTCAGTTGGATTTGTATTCCGGGCCATTTTCTTTTCAGCATTTTCTTTTGTACTTAGGTTATTACTTCCGTTTGTACTCTGGTTGGATGTGTTTATGTTTTATAAAGGCAATGTCTTCCCAGTTATCGGGATTTATGACTTTGGTGCTAGTCTCCAGCCCCTGGCCTATGGAAGGCGGGCTTGGGGTAGTCACGGAACGGGCCTCGATGATGGGTCTTGACAAACATAAAAAGTAAATTAAAAATTCAATGATAAAACAATAAGCTAAAAACACCTTTTAAAAAGGTTTGAAATATTTAGATAAAACTTGAATTGTCAAATTCAAGTATCCTTAAATATTTAATTATAATTTCAATCACCAAAATCATGGAGGGATATTCTTCTTTTCCAAGTGATTCTAGTCACTCCTATAATTCCTAGGAAAGATAAACATATGAGAAAGAATCTAAAGAACCTCTAGGGTGAAGAAAAATAGAGAATTCTCTCAGGATAGGAAGACTTGAGAACACTAAGCACTATTTTTTCTTTCCTCCAATGGAATTAATTTTATCACCCCTTATTTATATTTATAGGGATCGGGGAATTAAATATCCTCCAAGAAAACCAAATTCATAGAAAACCAAATTAGGTGCAATAAATAGCCCCCAATGGTCATTTATAGCATTAAATAGACTCCAAAAGTATTTTAAGTCTCTAACCATATTGGGAGATGCATTAATTAGCCTCCAAAATTGTTAAACCTATTAAAGGAGGTGATTTAATGATATCTCAAGTTGGGATTACGAATTTTACATGAAATGGACCTTAAAAATCATTACTCCAAACCCAATACCAAAATATATTTAATCTTTATCATTTCCTCATGTTTATGTTTTAATAATATAAATAACTCAATATTTATATTATAACACCACATTATTTAATTAATTAAATAACAATTTTTAATTAAATATTTAAATTGTGAAAAACACATATATCATGTGTGTTTATAATAAACATAAACATTTGTATTCATTAAATAATCACATTAGTCCAAAAATCCCAATTATCTTTATCATAGGTGTGACCCTAAAGGCCCTTGATAAAGTTATAAATGATCATGAATGTCATTCATAATTATAAACTAAGAGTAGTATCTAGAAACATTCCATAGAAACCCAACTTAAAAGGGGGTTTGGTATGATCTAATCCACCACATGACCATTAGTAAAGTTTCATTGTCCATGACATCAAGATTAAGTATGAGATGTAGATAATGTCAACTTCGCATAGCTTATCTCTTTTTCTAAATTCTTGATCCAGATAAATCTTATATAATTACATCACATGTAATTCTATTGGAATGTCCATGCACTTAATCAAAACTAAATTGAGGGATTTGATGTCATAATTCATCATGTGGGAGGACACATCCTATATTTGTTAATCAAATCCCTCTACTTTATTAGTATTATGCCCAATAACCTTATATTAATAAACATTATCAAATGACTTTATATGGGTATCAAAGTATGTATCCTTATAAATAGAGAACCTTTTTTAAAACCTCAAGTTGAACGATCCATATATGATGTTCACTTAAGAAACACCAATGACATATATATATATACATGAAAATCTATGTGTTGTACATTATGTGGGTCAGTACGAATACAATTTAACCTACTTATATCCTATGAGTGATCAGTTGTATCTTTATACAAGTGATCCTACTCATACTAATCTTAACATATCATCACAACCCAATATAATGATTATTAATCCTAGATAACCTAATAATACATAAATTATAGGGGGTTTTCTCATATAGTCTTCTATGTTCTACACATCAAACATATATGAATGATAATGTATTTCCATTAAGATACATTACATGATACAACTAGTCCTTAATCCAGCAACACTTTACTGATTTTAGGGCATAAACACCAACATTGGTGAGATCATATCAGTTCATGAGTTTTCATCCATGAGCCATATCATGGTGTTTTTAGTCACTGATGGCCTAGACCTTGAATTTTATAGAATGGTAACCTAATACTCATGATGGGAATCTATAATCATGTTAAGATGATAGGTTTTATAAACCAGGCCAGATACCCTAGTATATTGATACCCAAGATGGTCCGGACATAGCCTAAAGGGTATTCCCAATCCCCAAATGTTGGAGACTAGCACCTGGCGTTATATCAAAATCAAGAGGGAATGGTTTTGACACAAAATAATAGAAGATAAATGGTACAATTCGGTATTCCAACACTCCTCAAGAATAAATTACCAAAATCAAAGAAGTAAAAAATACTCAACGATACATCATCTAAATACTCAAAATATTTCAAATAAAAAACTTAGAAAAACCCATGTAATAAGTGAATCACATCTCCAATGGTCACCCCCATCACTATAGGTCCCACTAATCAAGCTCACCCACCACCTACAAGTGGCACTTTAACTTTTCTTGGACCTAGAATAAGACAATATACAAATGCCCAAATGAAAAGGTAAGGTGTGAGACAAAAATCCCAATAGGGTATCATTAAGTGTTCCATAAGAAATTCCATAATGATAAACTATTTATGATTTAAATTTAAATAAGTCATGGCATGGTAAGGAATTTACATATTTTCAAAAAAACGTGATTTCAACTCAAAATATGGTAGATATATCAAAACCTAATTAAATGAAAATTTTATATAAAAAATTTATATAAAAAATTTGTAATTAATAAAATATTTCTATAAACAATGACATATATAATCAATTCAATTAAAACAAATCATCATGCTCATAATCCCTAAGTTACATTAGTTTATAGCTATAAGATCCCCACACTTCTCAATCGTCATCATAGATCAATATGTGTGTGCACACTTGAATCAACACCCCAATAGGGGACCCATTATAAGAAATCAAACAACACCCTATTTGGTGACCCATCTTAGGAAATCATACAAAATTTGGTTTAGTTAGTGTTTTCATAGTCAATCCATTACTAGGGAGTCAAAGTCCTAGAATTCTTATCCTAATAACCCACTAACAACCTAGGTCCACATGTTCCTCAAACAATAAAACAATCAATCATGGTCAAATCAATCATTTCAAATCATTTCATCATTCACAGTTCAATTTCCCAATTCCAATTTTAACATGCCTTTTCATTTAAAAAAATCATAATTTTCATAAAATTCATTCCTTTTCAAATAATATTTCAATTTAAGACAATTTTTATCAAGGATTAATATCAAATCATTTAATAAAATCCATTTTCAATTCAATCCATAATTTTTCACAAAATCCACCAAAGAATTTCAATTCCATTGAAATTGGGGGTTTAACACAATTTTAAGACCTTTTTAAATCAAAAATCAAATCATCTAAAATTAGGGTTTTTAAATGAATTAAAATCTAATTTCAAACCAATCAAGAAAAATAAGGTTTAAATTGTAGGTTAAATCCTTTTGGAACTACTAACCTTTAATCACGCAATCAAATCAACACCCGTAACAGGAATGCCAATCAGAATATAGGTGAAGGAGATCAAGAAATCAACCCTAGAATAAAGATACATGAAAAAAAAGATTAGATCCATCAATAAAATGATGATGTATCACTATATAAGAAGGATATAAAAGGATATCATAAGAAACCACATAAGAGAATATTTACCTACCGAAACAAGATCGAACACAAACATCGATGCTTCAATCTGCCAAGAGAAGGGGTTGAAGGAATAAAAATTTCCTCTTGAGATCCTCCAAAGACCAGGGAATCATATTAGGGTATAATGGGGGTGTTTAGGGGTTAAATCGAGGGTCCCTATATTTTTAATAAAAAAATCAATGGAATTAAAAACTGCACACACAGTTTATTGTATAGGTTGCATGGTTAGTAGTAACTACACACCCTAACTATGTGTCCCTAATGGACTTCAGGATGGGGTGCATGGCCCTAGTCACATGGTTAAAATAACCATAAAATAACCATGAAAAACCTCACAATCTAAGGGTTCATGTTTTGGAGGGTTGGTCATATGGTTTGGAAAAATCATGTTCCCCCTTCTAGTGGATCAACCTTGGTCGCACAGTTTTTTGGGCCAAACTACATGGTTTTCCAAAATAATGATCCAACCTCGCACAACCCCAAAAGGTTCCAAAATTTTACAAACTTCACCAACCTCTAAAAGATTAAAAACTGGATTATAAGTCAGAATACATTTAAAATCATCAAAAATTTCTTATATTTCACATCCCATAAGAACTTCACTCCTTTCTGAGTGAGATAGGTCATTATAGAATCTAAATTCAAGAAATATTTGATGAACCTATGGTAATTTCCTTCCAAGCCCAAGAATATATGTATATAAAAAACATTACTTGGTTTTTCACATATTATAATAGTCTTTACCTTATCAATTTCAACTAAAATACCATGTTCCAAGACCACATGTCCCAAGAACTTCACTTTTAGAATCCATAAATTACATTTTTAAATCTTTGTGTGAAGTTGGTGATCTATCAAGATTTTTATAATTGGTCTCAAATGATGCACATGATCCTCCTTGGTTTTAGAGAAAACCAAAATTTCATCCACAAAGACTACCACGAATGAGTCAAGTTACTCACATAATATCGTGTTCATCAACACCATAAAAACTAAAGGAGCATTGGTTAGACCAAAAGGCATAATAAGTTACTCATAATGGCCATACCTACTCTTGAAGGTGGTCTTATGAATTTCAGATTATTTAATTCTCAACTAGTGATAACCATATCAAAGACCAATCTTCAAGAACCACTCTACACTTTTTAATTGGTAAAACAAATCATCAATCCATGACAATGGATATTTTATCTTTACCATAACTCGATTGAGTTTATGGTAATAAACAAAAAGAAAATGTTTTCCATAAACTTTCTTTGTAAAAAGAACAAGTGCCTCCCAAGGTGACACACTCAGGAGTATAAATCCTTTCTCCAATAAATCATCCAACTAAGTCTTCAACTCTTTAAATTTAGCTAATACCACATGGTAAGAAGAAATTTATACTATTTGAGTACCCAATACTAAATTAATGAAAAACTCCACCACTCTTACTGGTGTAAAGCTATAGAAATCATATGGAAACAGATTAGGAAACATAATAAAAATTGGAGGGTATTTATCACTCAAAGTGTAAGATCCCAGATTTTCTTAAGGTATTTTCTTGTTTAAGTTTTGGTTTGGACTCTTATTTTTGGATAGATAAGTGTTTCCTATGTTTTTTTAAAGGCCTGAGGGTGTTCTTGGGGTTAGAGACATGAAAAGAGAAAGAAAAAGGGAGTTCCTGGGCATGTTGCGCGATTTGTGCACGGTTAGTACAAACCATGCGGGAATCCCAGGTAACTATATAGCCTTCTATAGAGCCTTAAGCACGGTTGTAACACAATTAAGAAAACCATGAGGGTAAACCATGTGAAGGAGTGTTTTTTGGATAGTTTCTCATGCATGGTTTGCGCAAGGTTTGGAAAACTGGGTGGGTAAACAGTGCAGCCCAAAAACTTTGAGAAAATTACAAAAATTCCATCTCAGGATTTTAAACCCCAACTCGGTATTCTCCTTCATTCTACCCCCTACAACCCTAGTGATGATCTTGGATGAACCAAGCTTACCAAGGGTGGTTATCCTTTGATTCTTGGTCGTTTGGAGTACTGTTGGTTTTGTATCAAAGCCTTGGGTAAGTCTAACACTCCTCTTGATTCTCTTTTTCGGATTAGGCCTCGTGGTTTATCTCATCTTCTTCTGAAACCCTAAAACCCTCTTTTTTCATTGGAACCTAGGTTGGGGCTTCATGGGATGCTTGAATTTATATCTAAGGTCATGATGAAGACTGTGTTCATCATCGGATTCGAGTTACGTGGTCTACAAGTATTATCCCATAGTTTTATTCTAGATTTGTGCATAGAAGATTGTGTTCTTCTTTACCCCTAATTTTGTTCTTGGTCCCGTAGGAGTGTTTGATAAAAAGGGGTGTCTAAGTGACCAATTGAAAACCTCATGATCCCCGTGGGAGGTGTAGAGGATTACTTGACCATTTTAGGGCCACCCATGGGGTGCGCCGGCATTCCTGAACCTAGAGAGTGGTGGGGTTAAGTAAAATGTTGCTGAATAATATTGTAGAACCCATAAATAACATGTTTTAATGGTTGTTAAAGTTTTAAATGGAATTATGATAGTTTTTCCTAGCATGATAAGGGAATAAGGGGTTATTTGGCATGACATGGAAATGGGAAAATTGTTTCGAATGAGATTATGTCAATTGTTTCATAAATCTTGGTTAGAAATGCCTAAGAGGTTTAGTGAATATTAAATAGTGAACTTGTAATTGGATAATGGAATGAAAAATGGTAAATTTGTTAATGGGGTGTAATAAGGGAATGGATGAATATGTTGAGTGGTTTAATACATGGGAATTTAGGTCCACCTAATGGTTGAATGTAATAAAGGGTTGTGTTATAAGATTTTGAGAAATGTACTTGAAATGCATAAGTGAGTAAATTATTGTGAAATAATAAATGGTATAAATGGGTTAATATATGCTCATCGATGAATATTGGATAAGGCATAGGGGTTTTTGAATAAACTTAAAGGGTTAAGGCATGCGAATGGGAATTTGGATAAATGGTTGTGAACCATAATTGGTAAATGTGTTAATGGGTTGTGTAATAGTATTAATTCTCATCTTGTTTGTTATGCATTGTGATTTACAATGGAATTGGTTATGTTATGTTTTGTTAAGGTATGGTTGTGGTGACTTGATAAATAATCATGTGCACATGGCTTGGTAGAGTGGGGTATTAAGTTGAGGTTCTACGCTCATGGGTTTATTTAGACTGAGGCTCTAAACTCTACCTCAAAATGCATGGGTTATAGAAGGGGACAAAGGCTCTATTCCCCTAACAGTTGAATTCCACCCGGACCGAGGATTCGAGGTGAGAATAATGTCTTGATGTGATATGTGTATCCCTATTGAGATAAGGACTTGACTTATTTCCCTTATGCATTTTGATTGATTTCCTTATACCCTTGTATAGATGATATATATTCCTAACTCATGGAACATGTGATCAAAATGGATTAAGTAATGAAGTTGGTATAAAAAATGAAGTTGGGATAAATGTTAGGAATTAATTAATTGAACCTTGTATATTTAATGGAACTCGGGTTGTACCTTGTTTACTTACCATTTATTTTTTACTTTCATGCACTATATATTATACTGGATATTTTTTAGACACTATTGGTGGTGACCTACTGAGTTTTGTACTCACACCCTACTCGGGCCATCATTGGGTACCTGAGAAGATTTCTTGGTTATAGGTCAAGACAAGGTAAATGGCCCCACTCTAGGATGTTTAGTTTTCCTCAGGATGTATGTGGAGGAGGATCTAGACTTAGAGTTAGGACCTTGGGAATTTGGCCGGTTGTCTTGTTTTTGGGTTTTATTCACTATGAACTGCTAGCATGTCATGGCATCATTAAGGTTGAATTATGGTTTGTGCCCATTTGGGAGATGTTTGACTTGTATGTTTATTTTTTGTTTCATATTATTCCTCTATTTATATTGTTTTTTGTTTTGGATTTCTCTAGTAAAGAGGGTATAGCCTCCCCAAGTGACTCATTAGACCCTCGCTGCTAGTTGGAAATCTCTAGCGTATGGGGAGGCGTGCTTGAGGTCATGTGATGACTCGGCTCAGGGAACCGGTTTAGTGGATTATAGATTGGATACATTACAAAGTGGTATTAGAGGAGTTATTTTCTCTTTCTTACTATTTATGGATGGTAGACAGGATATTAGGATGTGTTGGTCCTTGATAATGAGCTCATGCTTGGGACTAGCTAACCCATGTATGAGGGAAAACCCAAGTCACCTTGGGTGGGGATTGTTGTTCTTGATGTGTGTTGTTATAGTTGAATGATATTTCACCATTGGGTGATTCACATGATGTGTGATTTGATTTATTTATGATATTTTTCTCATTTTTTGAATTTCATGAGGTTGTGCATTCATGCATCATTTTAGGAACCTAAGGATATAGGTGGCATGCATCATTATAGGAACACACACGGGATGGGTGTGTGGGTAATAGAGAGTATAATTCATTTTACTTCCTTGATAAATATAAAGAAAATGATGCCTAATAATGGTAATGCAAGTGGGTTAATGAAAATAATGCAAATGAATAGTTAAGTAATATTTTGTATAAAGAAATTTTGTGGTCGGGTTAAAATTTTGGGTTTTAATAAACTGTAAAGGTTAATTTGGTATCTAAAAGAGAATGATCTCATAATGATGGTAAAACTATTAATTAATTTTTTCCAAATGAAAGGTATAAATGAACTAAAATAATGATTGTAATAATCCATGAAGTGAGAAATGTGCCTAAGAGGAAAGGATCATGTTGTAAAAGAAGAATTGGTTTGAAGAGGTATTGATGAAAGACTTGTGATTAAATAAATTAGTTACCCCATGTTGACCCTGACTCGAGGTAAGTATGGTATAGGGTAGTGTTCTAAGTGTGATGATGACCTTTGGAATAGAGTATGAAGAATGGTTTTTTTAAGGTTGATAGCATGAGATCTTTTCTATCTGTGGTTAAATCATGTTGGTCATTCTTCGAAGTATCGGGTGAACGATAAGTTTAAAATGAGAATGATTAAGTTCAATGGTGGGTATCCCTTGTGTGGTCCATTTGACCCTTGTATGTGTAGTTTTGGTAGTGAGAGTGACCTGGTTTGAGTCTTTGGATTTGGATTGTAAGGCCTTGCCGGTTATGATATAGCCTAGGTGGTGTGTTTAGGGAACCCTTGGTGGGGTTTTGTCCGTTGGATTGTGAGGTGTTGTTCAGTAATGAGAGTTTGGAAACTCTCATGGTTCATGATTGTATGAAGTGCATAAGGGACCTTAAGGATGGTGTCTAGGTCCTGGTGACCTGGAGAGTAGATACCTTGCGAGTTGTGTTTTTAATCCTGGAAAAGATGTTTGGGTCATAGTACTGATGAATCTGTACACATTTGGTGTGGAACCTAGAGTAAATGGTTATTTGGTGTTCTAGTCATAGTGTGAATCAGAATAGGAGTGAGAGTTCTATTCATGATCATTGCTTTTTTCATGCCATGATAAGTATGTTTTGAGAGAGGACCAATGGATATTCCTAGTTGTGACTTTAGTCTAGGGGTTTGTTATCATTCAACCTTCAAGGTGACCTATGAGATAGGTCGAACAGGTTTTCTAGTGCTTTTGGGTGTGTGTCGCACATGTAGATGTTTTGAACTTTAATAGAGGGACTCAGAGTGTTTCATGGTGCAGGTTTCACCTTAAGGGCCAAGTGGGAAGGTTGATGGTTGGTTGTGATGCCCGAGTTGTAGTTTTGTGATGATAGTCTCATAAAATCAAGGGTACCTCATGGAAGGTTAGGCCATTAGTTCAAGTTCCTTGAAATATGAAGCATGATATATGATTTGAAGGTGGTGCCAAAGCACACTAAGTACCACCAAGTTTTAGTAAATGGTATAGTTGTTCCTGGTTCTTTCATAAGGGTACCCTAGTGTTTGTGATAGGATGAAAGGTTTCTTTTTAAGGGATGTAACATATGGATTCATGATTCACCTATTTGGATGATGATTAATGGAGGCTTTGAAGTTGTTTTCGAGTGGAAGAGATGAAGGTTGTTGATGTGTGGTTATATGCTTTCACTTGATGGTGACACCCGAGGTAAGGGTGGCCACGTGGCTGAAATTTTTTGTATGAATGGTTTGGTTGTTGGGTGAGATGTAGGGGATGCCTCAGGCCTGATGAGACTAACTAAACAAGATACATGGTTAGGTAAGTAGGTGGTCAATGGGATATACATAGATAAAGGTTGATTTGTGAGAGACCATTGGTTTGATTGGTGTGGTGGACCATTATGCTTTGGTTGTTAGCTGCCAAGGACGCATTAGAAGGACTCGAGCGGTGTGGTGGAATAAGTTCCATATGAATAATTGGTTAATGAATACTTGGAGATTTGGTTATGTAGTGATGGTTAAACTTGGTAGTAAATCATTCCTGAGTGGTGGTGGTTAACTGTTGATTAAATTCATTCAGTAGGGGAGATTGAGATCCTTGATAAGTCATGATGTCCCATTGTTTGATATCAGAGATGGATAAGTTGGTGGTGGTGTTCTTCAAAAACTACTTATCATACCTCATCTAGTGATGATCCTGTCCAATATATTGATATCATCCTAGGTACATTGAGGATCTTTGGCTTTACGCCAAGAGACATGAAGGTATTTGGTTAGATGAGGGACATCATGGAGTTTACGCGCATTGAAATGGTATGTGTGGAGCTTGATGATGGGATGTACACCCTCAATGGCTTTGGTTGAGGTCCTCAGGATGGACCAAATGTTGACAAACATCATGGGTGTCGTTCATAGAATCTGGGAATGGTCATTGGGTGATGTTCATTTTCTTGTTTTGGGAAAAATATAAATGGTTATGTCAAATTTTGGGGTTCATCTTATGATTGAGCATAAGATGTGGTGGTTGGAATCACTCATGGGGAGAAATGGTAACTATACTCCTAAGGTGGGGAGTGATAATCCAGTCTTGGATGTGGAGGGGAGAACATCGAGTTGATGTAATGGAATCAAGATGCCAATGAGAAACTTGTGTGGAGCATGTTAGGTTCCTTAGTGAGGCAATGTGGGACTTGGATGTGGTGACTGATGATCCAAGTGTTGGCTTCAAGATCAAATTGGTTCCATGTGAAGCTTGTGATGTCTATACTAAAGTCGTAGAAGGGTGTGGTTGGATATGACAACAGGTTGCGGCAAGAGTGGATGGGTTCTAAAACTCCAATGAATATCGGGGTTAGACTCGGGTAATTTTTTGATGGGTGGTTTTAGAACATCGTGAAGTTGAGTGAACCTTGTCCACGTGATGTTGTGTCATGCCAAGGTTGAAGACTGATGATGTTTTGGAGGGTGGTAATGCCGTGATTATAGAATTCTACTAGAATTCAGAGAACAAACTCAATGGGTGTGTGGGATGATAACGATAATCTTCAAGTCAGTAAGCATCGTGGGAAGGTGACAAAGGGGGTATAATACCATTAGTGGAAGATGGGTGTTTTGGGAAAAGCTAGTCGGGTGTGGTCTCACCTGATATGGTAAACTTGAATGGGTGTGGTGAGAGTGACCCACCTTCAGGTTCATGTTGTGTCAGAAAGTTCCTTTTTGGAAATGAATTTGTACCCGAGTGAGTGTAAGTTAATCTTAGTCCTTGAATGGTTATTTTAGGGATGACCACTTGAATGGTTTCGACGGTTCTACTAGATGATAATGCAGGGTAATTCTCCTATGGATGTTGGTAAGATGGAACACGTCAGGTGATCTGAATGTTGAGTTGAAATTCAGGTGATCTTTCCTCGATAGTGGTGAATCGATGCATTCTTAGGGTCCAATACCTGAAAAGAGGAATAAAAATGGAGTTTCTGGGCATGTTTCATAGTTTACGCATGGTTAGTAAAAACTGTGCGGGAATCCTAGGTAATTGTGCAGCCTTGGACAGAGGCTTATGCACGGTTGGAATACGGTTAAGCAAATCGTGTAGGTAAACCATGTGAAAGGGTGTTTTTAAGAAAGTGGATCATGCACAGTTTTCACATGGTTTGGCAAACTGTGTAGGTAAATCGTGCGGTCCAGAAACTTTGAGAAAATTAAAAAAATTCCATATTGGGATTATAAACCCCAACTCAGTATTCTCATCCATTCCACCCCCTACAACCCTAGTGATTATCTTGGATGAACCAAGCTTCCCAATGGTGGTTCTCCTTTGATTCTTGTTCGTTTGGAGTGTCGTTGGTTGTGGATCGAATCCTTGGGTAAGTCTAACTCTCCTCCAGCTTCTCTTTTTCATATTAGGGCTCGTGGTTTCTCTTATCTTCTTCTGAAACCCTAAAACCCTCTTTTCTGGTGTAACCTAGTTTGGGGCTTCATGGGATGCTTGAATCTAGATCTGAGGCCATGATTAAGAGTGTGTTCATCATCAGATTCGAGTTAGGTGGTCTACAAGTATTATCCCATAGTTTTATTCTAGATTTGTGCATGGAAGATTATGTTATTCTTTGTCCCTAATTGTGTTCTTGGTCCCGTTGGAGTGTTTGGTAAAAATGGGTGTCTAGGTGACCAATTGAAACCCTTACAATCCCCATGGTATGTGTAGAGGATGACTTGACCATTTTAGGTCCACCCATGGGGTGCACCGGCATTCCTGGACCTAGAGAGTGGTGGGGTTAAGTGAAATGTTACTGAATAATAATGTAGCCATGAAGAACATGTTTTAATGGTTAGTAAAGTTTTAAATGGAATGATAATAGTTGTACCTATGTTGATAAGGGAATAAGGGGTTATTTCCCATGATATGGAAATGGGAAAATTGGGTCGAATGAGATTATGTCAATTGTTTCATAAATCTTGGTTATAAATGCCTAAGAGGTTTAGTTCATATTAAATAGTGAACTTATAATTGGATAATGGAATGAAAAATGTGAAATATGTTAATGGGGTTTAATAAGAGAATGGATGAATATGTTGATTGGTTTAATATATGGGAATTGAGATCCACTTAATGGTTGAATGTAATAAAGGGTTGCATTATGAGATATGAGAAATGTACTTGAAATGCATAAGTGAGTAAATGCTTGTGAAATAATAAAAGGGATAAATGGGTTAATGTATGTTCATCAATGAATATTGGCTAAGGTATAGGGGTTTTTGAATAAACTTAAAGGATTAAGGCTTGAGAATGGGAATTTTGGATAAATGTCTATGAACTATAATTGATAAATGTGTAAATGGGTTATAGAATAGTATTAATTCCTATGTTGTTTGTTAGGCATTGTGATTTCCAATGGCATTGGTTATGTTATGTTATGTTAGGGTATGGTTGGAGTGACTTTAGAAATAAGCATGTGCATATGTCTTGGTAGAGTGGGTTATTGACTTGAGGTTATACGCCCATGGATCGAGTTATACTGGGGCTCTAAACTCTACCCCAAAATTCATGGGTTAGGGAAGGGGATAGAGGCTCTATTCCCCTAATGGTTGAATTCCACCTGGATCGAGGCTTCGAGGTGAGAATAATGTGTTGATGTGATATGTGTATCCCTAGTAAGATATGGACTAGAATTATTTTGATTATGAATTGTGATTGATTGGCTTAGACCCTTGTATAGACAATATTTATGCCTAACCCATGGAACATGTGATCAAAATGGATTAAGTAATGAATTTGGTATAAAAAATGAAGTTGGGATAAATGTTAGGAATTAATTAAGTGAACCTTGGATATTTAATGGAACTCAGGTTGTACTTTGTTTACTTACCATTTATTTTGTACTTGCATGCATTGTCTATTATACTGGATATTTTTTAGACACTGTTGGTGGTTGGATACTGAGTTTTTTAATCACACCCTGCTTGGGCCACCGTTGGGTACCCGAGAAGATTTCTTGGCTATAGGTTAAGACAAGGGAAAAGGCCCTAATCTAGGATGTTGATTTTTCCTCATAATGTATGTGGAGGAGGATCCAAACTTAGAGTCAAGACCCGTTTGTGGATTTGGTCAATTGTCTTTTTTGGGGTTTTATTCACTAGGCACTACTAGCATGTCATGGCATCTTTAATGTTGAATTATGGTTTGTTCCCATTTGGGAGATGTTTGAATTGTATGTTTATTTGTTGTTTCATATTATTACTCTGTTTATATTGTGTTCTATTTTGGATTTCTCTGGTAAAGAGGGTATAGTATCCCCACATGTGTCATTAGACCCTCGCCGCTAGTTGGTAATCTCTAGCATACGGGGAGGCACACTTGAGGTCATGTGACGACTCGGCTCGGGGCACCGGTTTAGTGGATCCTAGGTTGGAGACATTAAAAAGTGGTATCATAAGAGTTCCTTTATCTTTTTTACTATTTTTGGATGGTAGACAATAGATTAGGATGTGTTGGGCCTTGGTAATGATTTCATGCTTGGGAGTAGCTAACCCATGTATGAGGGAAAACCCAAGTCACCCTAGGTGGTAATTTTTGTTCTTGATTTGTGTTGTTATAATTGAATGATATTTTATATTGGGTGATTCACATTATGTTTGATTTGATTGATTTGTGATATTTTTCTCATTTTCGAAATGGCATGAGGTTGTGCATTCATGCATCATTTTAGGAACCTAAGGATATAGGTGGCATGCATCATTATAGGCACACACACAAGGGATGGGTGTGTGGGTCATAGAGAGTAGAATTAATTTTACTTCCTTTATAAATATAAAGAAAATGATGCCTAATAATGGTAATTCAAGTGGTTTAATGAAAAAAATTAAAATGAATAGTTAATGAATATTGTGTATAAAGAAATATTGTGACCGGGTTAAAATTTTGGGTTTTGATAAACTGTAAAGTTTGATTTGCTATCTAAAAGAGAATGATTTCATAATGATGGTAAAACTATTAATGAATTTTTTTCCTAATTAAAGGTGTAAATGAGTTAAAATAATTATTTTAATAATCTGTGAAATGGGAAATGTGCCTAAGAGGAAAGGATTGTGTTGTAAAAGAAGAATTGGTTTGAAGAGGTATTGACAAAAGACTTGTGATTAATTAAATTTGTTACCCCGTGTTGACCCTGACCCATGATAATTATGGTATAGGGCAGTGTTCTAAGTGTGATGATGACCGTTGGAATAGATTATGAAGAGTTGTTTGTTTAAGGTTGATAGAATGATATTTTTCCATCTGTGGTTAAATCCTATTAGTCATTCTTCAAAGTATCGGGTGAATGATAAGTTTAAAATGAGAATGATTAAGTTCAATGGTGGTTATCCCTTGTGTGGTCGGTTTGACCCTTGTATGTGCAAGTTTGGCAGTGAGAGTGGCCTAGTTTGAGTCTTTGTATTTGGATTGTGAGGCCTTACCGGTTATGATATGGCCTAGGTGGTGTGTTTAGGGAACTCTTGGTGGGGTTTTGGTTGTTGGCTTGTGAGGTGTTGTTCAATAATGAGAGTGTGGAAACTCTCATGGTTTGTCACTGTATAAAGTGCATGAGGGGCCTTAAGGATGGTGCCTGGGTCCTGGTGACCTAGAGAGTAGATACCTTGTGATTTTTTTTTGAATCTTGGAGAGGATGTTTGGCTCATAGTTCTGATTAATGTGTACACCTTTGGTGTAGAACCTAGAGTAAATGGTTTTTTGGTGTGCTATCAATAGTGTACATAAGAACCGGAGTGAAAGTTCTATTCATGAGAATTTCTTTATCCGTACCATGATAAGTATGGTTTTGAGAGAGGACCAATGGATTTTCCTGATTGTGACTCTATTCTAGGGAGTTGGTATCATTCAACCTTCAAGGTGACCTATGAGATAGGTCAGACAGGGTTTCTAGTGCTTTTGGGTGTGTGTGGAACATGTAGATGTTTTTTACTTTAATAGTGGGACTCAGAGTGTTTCATGGTGCAGGTTTGGCCTTAAGGGCCAAGTGGGAAGGTTAATGGTTGGTGGTGCTACCCGAGTTGTAGTTACGCGATGATAGTTTCAGAAAATCAGGGTTACCTCATGGGAGGTTAGGCTAGCAGTTCAAGTTCCTTGGAATATTAAGCATGATAGATGCTTTGGAGGTGGTTTCAAATAATACTAAGTACCACCAATTTTTAGTAAATATTATAGTTTTTCTTGGTTCTTTCATAAGGGCACACTAGTGTTTGTGATAGGAAGTAAGGTTTCTTTTGAAGGGTTGTACCATATGGATTCCTGACTCACCTATTTGGATGATGATTAATGGATGATTAGAATTTGTTTTCTAGTATAATATATGAAGGTGGTTGAAGTGTGGTTATATGATTTCACTTGACAGTGACACCTGAGGTAAGGGTGGTCACATGGTTGAACTTGTTTGTATGAATGGTTTGGTTGTTGGGTGAGATGCAGGGGCCGCCTCAGGCCTAATGAGGTTGACTGAAAAAGATACATGGTTAGGTAAGTAGGTGGGTGATGGTATATACATAGATAAAGGTTGATTTGTGAGAGACCATTTGTTTTATTGGTGTGGTGTACCATTATGATTTGGTTGTTATCCATCAGGGATGCATTAGAAGGACTCAAGTTGTGTGGTGGAAGAAGTTCCATATGAGGCGTTGGTTCACGACTGCTTGGAGATTTGGTCATGGAGTGATGGTTAAACTTGGTTGGCAATCACACTTGAGTGGTGGCGGTTAATTGTTGATTAAATGAATTCAGTAGGGGAGCCTGAGATCCTTGACAAGTCATGATGTCCCATTATTTGACATCAGAGATGGATAATATAGTGGTGGTGTTCTTTGAAAAATTCTTAGTGTACCTCAGCTAATGATGATCCTTCCCAATGTATTGATATCATCCTAGGTATGTTGAGGATCTTTGAATTTACTCCAAGAGACTTGAAGTTTTTTGGTTGGATGAGGTACATCATATATTTTATGTGCATGGAAATGGTATGTGTGGAGATTGATGATGGGATGTACGCCATCTATGGATTTGGGTGAGGTCCTCGGGATGGACCAAATGTTGAAAAACATCATGGGTTGAGTTCACAGAATTCAGGAATGGGAATTTGGTGACGTTCATTTTCTTGTTTTGGGAAAAATCTAGATGGTCATGTCTAAGTTTGGGGTTCATCTTGTTATCGAGCGTAAGATGGGGTGGTTGGAATCCCTCATGGGGAGAAATGGTAACTACACTCCTAAGGTGGGGAGTGATAAGATAGTCCTGGATGTGTAGGGGATAACATTGAGTTGATGTACTGGTAATGGGATGCCAATGAGGAACCTGTGTAGTGCATGTTAGGTTAGAGAGGCAATGTGGGACTTGGATGTGGTGACTGATGAGCCAAGTGTTGGCTTCAAGCTCAGGGTGGTTCCATGTGAATCTTGTGATGTATGTACTGAAGTCATAGAAGGGTGTGGTTGGATATGAAAATAGGTTGTGTCAAGAGAGGTTGGGTTCTAAAACTCCAATGAAGATCGGGGTTAGACTTGGGTGATTTTTACTTGTGTGTTTTTAGAACATCATGAAGTTGAGTGAACCTTGGCCATGTAATGTTGTTTTATGCCAAGGGTGAAGTCCGATGATGGTTTGGAGGGCGGTAATTCCATGATTATGGAATTATACTAGAATTCAGGGACTGACCTCAATGGGTGTGTGGGATGATAATGATAAGCTTCAAGTCTGTAAGCACCTTGGGAAGATGAGAAAGGGTGAATCATACCATCAGTGGAAGGTGGGTGTTTTGGGACAAGCCAGTTGGGTGTGGTTCGACCTAAGATGGTAAACTTGAATGGGTGTGGTGAGAGTGACCCACCTTTGAGTTGATGTTGTAGTGGAAAGTTACTTTTTGGAAATTAAGTTGTACTCGAGTGAGATCAAGTTGATCTTAGTCCTTTAATGGATTGTGTAGGGATGTCCACCTGAATGGTTTCGACGGTGCTACTAGATTCCAATGCATGGTAATTCTCCTATGGATGTTTGGGGATGGTAATATAGAACATGTTAGGTGATGTGAATGTTGAGCTGAGATTCAGGTGATCTTTCCTCGGTGGCATTGAATTGATGTAAGTTGGGAAGTGTGGTTTAAAGAACCATGCATTATCATTTGGGAGATATTGAGTTTGGTCAATGTTAGAGTTGGGGAAAAACGGAGGAAAATAACGCCAAGTGATTTAGGTCTTGAGTTGTGTAGAGGATCAGACCGAGGGGGTGCCAATTGGTTCCTCCATAATGATGTGATGTGGTGTGAAAAGTTTTCGTGTTTAGTGAGTTAAGAACTGTTGTCTAAGTCTTCTCTATGAAGTTATTTTGGTTGGGTATGGTTTAATTTGATGCATCCTTTAGGAGTTTTCGGTTCATGTTGTGGTTGTGGTGGGGAAGACTTGTGGGAAAAGTTTGTGCCCTTGATACATTTTCGGTGGGCTTTGTGATGTAAAACCAGAAACTTGAAAGATGAAAATAGATAGGCAGGCCTAGTGGAATGACCACTAGTTACAGAATCTTAGTGATATGTGGAAGAGAGGCTCGAGGATGAGATGTTATAAGGTGGGAAGGTTGTAAGATCCTTGATTTTATAAACATATGTTTTTGTTTAAGTTTTTGTTTGGCCTCTTATTTTTTTCTAGATAAGTGTTTTCAATTTTCATGTAAAGGCTCAGGGGTGTTCCCGGGGCCTGAGACAAGAAAAGAGGAAGAACAAGCGAATTCTTGGGCATGTTGCACGGTTTGCGCACGGTTAGTGCAAATCGTGCGGTAATCCCAGGTAATTGTGCCACCTTGGACAGAGGCTTACACACGGTTGGCATACAGTTAAGAAAACTGTTCAGGTAAACCATGTGAGAGGGTGTTTTTAGGATAGTGGATCATGCATGGTTTCCACATGGTATGGAAAACCATGTGGGAAAACTGTACGGTCCAGAAACTTTGAGAAAATTAAAAAAATTCCATATCGGGATTATAAACCTCAACTCAGGATTCTCCTCTATTCCACCCCCCACAACCCTAGTGACATGCTTGGATGAACCAAGCTTCCTAAGGGTGGTTCTCCTTTGATTATTTTCCATTTAGAGTGACGTTGGTTGCGGATTGAATCCTCGAGTAAATCTAACACTCCTCTTGCTTCTATTTTTCAAATTAGGGCTTGTGGTTTCTCTCATCTTCTTCTAAAACCCTAAAACCCTCTTTTCCAGTGTAAACTAGGTTGGGGCTTCATGGGATGATTGATATGGATCTGAGGCATGATTAAGAGTGTTTTTATCATCAGATTTGAGTTAGGTGGTCTACAAGTATTATCCCATAGTTTTATTCTAGATTTGTGCATGGAAGATTGTGTTATTATTTGTCCTTAATTGTGTTCTTGGTCATGTTGGAGTTTTTGATAAAAAGGGGTGTCTAAGTGACCAATTGAAACCCTTACAATCCCCGTAGGAGGTTTAGAGTATGACTTGACCATTTTAGGGCCACCCATGGGGTGCGCCGGCATTTCCAGACTTAGAGAGTGGTGGGGTTAAGTGAAATGTTACCGAATAATAATGTAGAACCCATGAAGAACATGTTTTAATGGTTGGTAAAGTTGTGAATGGAATTATGATAGTTGTACCTAGGGTGATAAGGGAATAAGGGGTTATTTGGCATGACATGAAAAAGGGAAAATTAGGTCAAATGAGATTATGTCAATTATTTCATAAATCTTGGTTAGAAATGACTAAGAGGTTTAGTGCATATTAAATAGTGAACTTGTAATTGGATAATGAAATGAAAAATGGGAAATTTGTTAATAGGTTGTAATAAGGGAATGGATGAATATGTTGAGTGGTTTAATACATGGTAATTAAGTTCCACCTAATGGTTGAATGTAATAAAGGGTTTCCTTATGAGATATGAGAAATATAATTGAAATGCATAAGTGGGTAAATGCTTGTGAAATAATAAATGGGTTAATGTATGGTCATCGATGAATATTGTCTAAGGCATAGGGGTTTTTGAATAAACTTAAATAATTAAGGCATGAGAATGGGAATTTGGATAAATGGATATGAACTGTAATTGGTAAATGTGTTAATGGGTTATGGCATAGTATTAATTCCCATGTTGTTTGTTATGAATTGTGATTTCTAATGGAATTGGTTATGTTATGTTGTGTTATTGTGTGGTTGTAGTGACTTGATAAATAAGAATGTGCACATGGCTTGGTAGAGTGGGGTATTGACTTGAGGTTCGGCGCCCACGGGTTGAGTTAGAATGAGGCTCTAAACTCTACCCCAAAATGAACGGGTTAGGGAAGGGTACATAGGCTCTATTCCTTTGATGGTTGAATTCCACCTAGACTGAGGCTTTGAGGTGGGGATAATGTGTTGATGTGATATATGTATCCCTAGTGAGATAGGTACTTGACTTATTTCCCTTATTCAGTGTGATTTATTTCCTTATACACTTGTGTAGATGATATTTATGCCTAACCCATGGAACATGTGATCAAAATGGATTAAGTAAAGAAGTTGGTATAATAAATAAAGTTGGGATAAATGCTAGGAATTAATTAATTGAACCTCAGATATCTAATGGTACCCATGTTTTCCCTTGTTTACTTACCATTTATTTTTTACTTTCATGCACTCTATATTAGACAAGATATTTTGTAGACACCGTTGGTGGTGGCCTGTTGAGTTTTGTACTCACACCTTTCTCGGGCCACTGTTGGGTACCCGAGCATATTTCTTAGTTGCAGGTCAAGACAAGGGAAAAGTCCCTACTCTAGGATGTTAATTTTGGATTGGTATATACATGGAGAAGGATATGGACTTTGAGTCAGTACCTGTTTGGGGATTTTTCCAATTTTTTTATTTTTGGATTTTATTTACTATACATTGCTAGCATGTCATGACATCGTTAATGTTGAATTATGGTCTGTACCCATTTGGGAGATGTTTGACTTGTATGTTTATTTTTTTTTCATATTATTCCTCTATTTATATTGTGTTCTTTTGTGGATTACTCTGGTAAAGAAGGTATAGTCTCCTCACATCACTCATTAGACCCTCGCCACTAGTCAGAAACATCTGGCATATGGGGAGGCACGCTTGAGGTCATGTGATGACTCAGCTCAAGGCACCAGTTTAGTGGCTCCCAGTTTGGGGATGTTAAATAAATATTCACACTCCAAATCAAAATAGAACATTGATACTAACCCACCTAACTTTATAAAGCAAGGTATGACTCTACTCAACTATAGTTCTAATTCTCCCTAAAAAACACAACATACCCCATAAAGTGTAGTAAAGGAGACTCACCAAATAAAGCATTCAATTTTTTCTTTATAGGTAATCATGAAATCCATCCTGAAAATTACATCAAGAGGTTTAGTGTAGATAACCAAAAAATCTAAGTGATCTCAAACTCTGATAAAGAGAAAACTAAGAGAGACATTGGAGACCTTGTTCTCTCTTCATTCCAAGGGTCGTAGTAATATCCATCACATAACACAAAAGTTCTGTAAAAATATTTAGAAAATCAACAACATGAGTTGATATGAACGATTGAAATTCACCAGTATAAAATAAATCAATCATTAAAGATTACATTATAGTGATGGTACCTCTCACTTTCATTGGACCCACGTCATCTTCCTCTAGAGACTCTTTCATTATGTCAATAAACTTCATTCCAGATGCATGTGGTTATGACCCCTTAGTTCATGAAGCGTTTTATTTCACTATATTACTCTTAGGTGTTTATGAGGTTATTACACTATTTTGAGAATAAAATATGTGATTGAACTTCTATATGTCACCTAATAATCCACATTAACTAAAGATCTTGGGTGCCTTAGTGAAAACCCATTTTGAATGCCTAACCTTTCCACACTGAAATCAAGTCATCAAACCTCTTCTAAGAAATATAGGAGGTCTAGATAATGCCTGCTATCGAGATCTACCATGAGACTCATCATGATTTCTCTATACTTTAAAATAACTAACAAAACTTCCAATGGGAGAAAAATAAACTCTCATCAACCCTAACTTACCAGCTACATTAATTTTAGTCATCAACACTCTATCCAGAACATCTGTATAAGAGGTGAGCTTTAAAATGAAGACCTAGAATCGAATGTTAGATCGATAACCCATCTCAAATATTTGAGATTTTAATTATCATTCTTCACTAACTTGGGATAAAACTAAACATGTTCAGTAAAGTGGTTTGCATACTGTGTCATGATACTTTCTCCCTACTGAAGATTAATAAATTTCATGGATTTCCCCATGGCTATATATTCTCGGTAAAATTTATCAATGAAAATAACTCTGAATTACTTCCACTCTAAGCCCTTATATTTATTCACTATCACCATCAAATCCCACCATCTCCTGCTAGGCCCATCTAACTTGAATGTATCACACTTCACTTTTATCGAATTAGGAATTTATAATAAATCAAAAACAAAATCTATATTTTTTAACCAATCCTCTTCCTCTTAAGGATCATTAGATCCATGTAAAGATGGTGTCTTTTGATGAAGAGAATCTTGATCATGATCTATGGATTATCCCCTTCATGGTTCCACTATGAGAGACTGAATGAGAACAGGTGCAGTTGTCTATCCTAGAGATTGGAAAGTATGCACCACTATCTTAAAAAGATTTTAGTCCACTAAAGGACTCACTCATTGTGGTTCACTAGAATCTTCCTCTTTTAGACTATTCATACATCTTCTTAGAGGCATGATGTTACACAACATCAATAGCAAACATTAAAACATCAGCAAGGATGCACATATCATCAACCCAATCAAGAGATACAAAATATAAATTCTATCAAATAGAATTCAAGATTGGGAAAAGACTATAATCATATCAACTTACTCCTCAAAGACACTTTTCTGAAACAACCATGGTGACTTAAGGCTTGTTATGATGAGTGATATCCAAAAACTCAATCGTAACTACCTCCTAAGTCCTGAAAACCCTACCTCCTATCTACTAGGACAACCTAAACTATATATAGACATCAAGGAAAGATTCAAAACCTAGTTTGATACCAGATTTCCATGAACCATCCCAGATACCCTTTTATTATTGAAATTGGGTTCCCTAAACCCAACTCATATGTGTACTTTTATTATTGTTACATGTATAAATTTTTATATATACATGTTCTTAACTTACCAGAATATTATTGGTACTTTTGTGTCCACTATATTTATGGTAATTTACATAGATTAATTTTTATATCAAAAGATTATAAAAGTTACCATACTATAATGATAACCACAAGATACTATGACATTAATCTTAAAAAATATATCCTATGGTCTAGATACATCATACTGACTGGACATAATTGATGTCTAACTATCAAGTGATGGGGGGCGCATAATCTTTGAGATTTATTCTCATAAATTTCAAACTTGGTGACCTCTACTGTATGAGATCATGAGGACAGACCCTTCAATAGAAACATCATATGTTTCAGGTGTCATTGGTTGTTCCTATCTACTAACATGTGTATTGGTATCCGGAATTGATATCATTATCAATGTGTTTAATTTGATCACATACTTTGATGAAAGGAAAAAACCATGACATTGAAGTCATGGAAATTTAGCTTTTTTTGGGTGTTTAATTGGTGGTATGGAATTAATTGAATGAGTAAGATATAATTTGATACTTTTGAGTTGAGGAAGTAATATCTCAGGCCTATTTGATCAATATGGTAGTACCTACATTAAATCATTGTCCATGATAGTTGAATGTAAGTCTTTATAGTTAAATAAATAAATAATAAATAAATAATGGATAATGACATGAGTCATGCATCACTCTTTATGAGATATCATATAAAAATAGATTTTATTATACAATGTGTGTTCATAGGATGGGTGTTGTTGCTATGAATATTACTTTTCTCTTTAGGGACCTTGATGGGTTTATATACTCTACTTATGGTCTATGAATAATATTCAATGCTATAAAGATAAGGGTCTAAAGGGTCACACACAATAAAATATTCAAGATTCTGCCATATTTTGGTGAATAGGTGTATCGGACATGGTGGGCCCCACCATGAGGTCTAAGAGTTGTCCAAGTTTTAATGACCACTATTAATACATAAGTACATTATTATTAGAGTATAGAATAATTGAGTTGAATATATGTATTAAAAGTATTTATAAGTGTTTATGTAAATACATAGAGTAATATTATATGAATGAAAATTATTTTAATATTCAAGGTTCATTTAATATTAGCAGGAATTACAAGTCAAGTTAATTACTTAGGTTTATCATGTGATATATTTAATATATATTACAAGTATGTGATAAAATATAAATAATATTTATGATTTAGTTAGTTTATCATGACTATTTATTTATTTGTTATTTAGTGGACATTAAATATATGGGGGTCGGGGAACCCTATCCAGGTATTTTTAACATTCAATATATAAGTCTGCAGGAGATATATTCGGTTGTGTTGTTATTTCCAATGAACTGAGTGATCCACTCTCCTCCACCATCCTAGATATATAAATTATCTATCCGAGAAAGTGAAGATCAATTTGATCGTCACTAAAATAAAATAATCGCCATCGCTCTATGCTAGCACCCAGAATTTGACAATATGTGTCTGCATAGAATCATTAAGTGTGTGTGGATGATCTAGAGGTGTTCAAGGTTGGATATTTCAAGAAAAAATCACCTAATATGTATAATAAAATAATGAATATTCAATCCAAATTAGTTACTCTTTGTTTTAATTTATTTGTTTATTAAATTTACATGATATCCTTGAACCTCTACCAGGGATTGTATTTCCAGAGATGATCAAGTTATGTGGCTCTGGTGATGAAAAAATTAAAATCCTCATCCCACTAGCTTCTGATGTGTGCCTTGATACCTTAAATTGGTATCATATTGGTTGTGTGAATTTTTTAATCCAAGAAAAAATTAATTTTCATTAAATTAAGTAGAGGTCTTTAATCTAATCCCAATAGAACAGACCACAC
This sequence comes from Viscum album, assembly GCA_963277665.1. Classification (NCBI taxonomy): domain Eukaryota; kingdom Viridiplantae; phylum Streptophyta; class Magnoliopsida; order Santalales; family Viscaceae; genus Viscum; species Viscum album. The sequence goes on along the minus strand of OY728165.1, from coordinate 193,555,113 downwards.
ATCAATCTGATTTCAGAAAATCAGGTTATGGTCATCCAAAATTTTTAGTATGGATCAAAAATATGGTTGTTTCTGGTTAAAATTAAAGAATTGTATATTTATATATTTTGTTCATGTTATAATTATGAGATGAGTTCTTCAAACCTGTAATTTCTGTCCAAATTCTGGGTGGAATCTGATGGTCGGAACCTCATCAGTCGGAAAAAATTTTCCTGGTGAGTTGTAAGATTACCATAGAAGCTTTAACAAAAATAATAATAATTTTTCAATAGCCTAGTCACATAAGCATTGAATTTTTAACAAAAATACAAAATAAATTTTATGTGTATGAGAAGCTCATCGGTGGAAGAAGTCTTTTTAAAAATTATATTTGGTCAAAAATAAAAACAAAACGGGGGACACTTCATAGGTTATCTAGCATGATAAAAAAATAAAAAACAAAAAGAAAATAAAACTAAATGGTTGACTTACAGAGGAATCCCACCATACCTCCTCCAATCCTGAAGCCAACCACCACCAACCTCTTCTAGCTATCCCACCTTGGACCACCTGTAGTCCTTTTCACTGACCATTAACCTTGTTAACCTAGACGTCATCCCAGATGTCGCCATACCCAGCTTCCCTGGGTGCCATCAACTTGAGAAAGCACCCTGCTAATGTCACCTAACTCCACCTGCCCACGGCCCCACCCCCCTCGGCAACCCTATCAGCATCGTCCCCATGCCCCACTTTCATGACCTGCTCATCCAAATTAGCCACCATGGGTTCCTGAGGTTTCACCCATACCGCAACACTCAAGACCTTCAGCCAAGCCTCGTTGTTATTGTGACCTCTCGATCTCCCTCCACCACTAGACTCATTGTGTCGCCTCTCCATCCCAACTGAGATCTCATTAACCATCGAACTCTTGTGGCCAACTCGGGACATTATTGTTTTTTTGGGTTGAACCTCATCACCACCTCCATGCGAGGTAACTTGGTTGGTCTCCCCTATTTCCAATTGTTGAGCCATCGGAGACCCCCTTACCACATTCGGTTCAACCAGGAGGACCCGAACCCCCTGCCACTATAAACCCCTACTCTGATTAGGTCTTGTCCGACTCAGAATGGGTCGAAGTGGGTCTACCTAACCCTAAACCACCTTTCATAGGTCTTCCTAGCCTACAATGGCCCTAGGTGGGTTCTTCCTGGCCCAGAACAAACCTGTATGGGTTCGGCCCAACCCAAAATAGGTCTGGACGGGGTTTTTGGGCCCAAGGATAATTTTAATATAACCAAAATAAATTTATTCATTTATTGGTTTAAAAAATAATAATAATTTTATTATTCAAATAATTAATTTAATTTTGGTATTAAATTAAATTAATTTATTAATTTAATTTTTGGAATAAATTTTAAATTAATCTCTGGACTAAAAAAACTATTTGAATTTTATAATTCATTTAATTTATATTTATGCCCTCAAACTTAAATTTATTGAATTTTAATTTTATCATGTGTTTATTTGATATACTGATTGATCTTGAGTAGTGACCAACCTCTTGCATGTCTGGGTTTATTTATTTAAATATTTATTACAATTGCATGTGATGTCTATAATAATTATTTATTTTTTGATGGTGTGTGCATTTTATTTTTCATTTTAATATGTATAAGGGTATATGAATATAGAAATTTTATTTCTATATGTATTTTTCACTTCCTATACCACCTCTCACGTGTATGGGTATACTTTTATTATTTAATGATGAAGAAGTAAGATGTGGACCATGTCAAGAAGAGGTGGTATCCCAGAAAAAACATGGGAACACTGGAATGGGGGAGACCTGCAATAAGAGTTAGGGTTTGACTCAGGTATGATACCCCTAGTTCACGGTTGATCTATTTATCTTAAATGGATAAACCATTATTATATTCTCAATACTAGTCGGGTAATTTATTTTCTTTATGAATTTTTTATTATTTTATACATTTTCATGTTTGCGAGAACGTGTAAAATAATAAAATTATAAAATAAATAAATATGTTAAGAATGTATTCTATTAAATGCATGTTCAGTTGTGAGTGCAACGACATAGTATAAACATATTTAATAGAAAATTATTACATTAGTCGTAAATAATAGAAACCCCTTAAATTAATATTAAGTTGCAATACGTCTTCCATCATTGTAATTTTAACAAAACCAAATGTATGGGGTACTCTTCAACCCTAGTTGAGGGTGCCTACCACTATTGGGGAGTTATTATGAGAGTGGTGGATTGACTTAACTAACGATGATAGAAAAGAAGTATCCATATATATCTTGTTGCATCTTTAGAGGAAAGTATTGAGTAAATAAATTTTATAATTTTAGAATATGAGAATTCACTCAACAAATCAAGGAGTCGTGAGTTAATATAGTTGTCCATTCAAACACCTATCATGAAACTCTTCGAGTAGTGGTGTATTCATGGCTTTTATACTATGAGGGGAAGTTTCAAGGATCATTTCCACTAGAATACTGAAGAGACAGAGTATTATGATACTAGTAGTGAGGGTTAATAGAGTTCCATAAAATAGTGGGAGACATTCAATGATTTAATTAATTAATCAATAATGTCTAAAAACTAATCATATAAAGTAATAACTACTAAAAAAAATTGTAAATAAAAAATAAAATCACCAACACCACTATTACATTATCACATTGATCAATATTGGATAAAGAAAATATCTTGACTAGCCCTAACTTACATGAGTGGTACAGGAACTTGCGCATAGTACTATACCAATAAAGGAAGCTTTATGTGCTGGATTCAACAATTCTTGTTGATCCCCCTCAGGAAGAAATCAAGGAAAATAAAGATAAATATAAAATTCATGGAGATGATACACTAGATATAAATTGTATCATTTTGTCATCAATGTCCATACAATTGCAGAAAATGCATGAAGAAAAATATTCCTATAATATGATAACTCAATTCTAAGAATTATAATAGGAGAAAGAAATGCATGGAAGGTATGAGATATCTATTGAACTATATAGGTGATGGATGACTGAAGGGAATCAAGCATCAACTCATGTACTCAAGATGATAGAATACATTAAGAGACTTGAAGCCCTTATGTTCAAGATGAACCAAGAACTAGAAACTATTTTCATTCATGCCTCTTTAACACTAATATTATTGACTTTTATTGTTAATTATAATATCAATAACATGAAAAATTCTCTCCCATATTTTTTTATTTATCTCTCCAAGATGATAAGGATATGAATAATACCAATTCTCTAGTCCTTATGGTGAACAAGAGGATGAATGGAAAGGATGAGGTGTCTAAGGCTAAGTCTCAGTTGAAGACACCTAAGAATGATCCTTCCAAAAAGACAATGATTCATAGGGAAGGAAATGAGAAAGTGGTTGTCTTCTTTTCATGTGGTAAGAAAGGCCACTGGAAGAATAATTATAGAACTGGGAAGAAGAAGAGAGGAAATGCTTCTACTTAAGTATTTTTTTCATTAAATGCAATCTATACTCATCTACAAGTTGGGTATTGGATATAGCATGTGGCTCACATATTTTTATTAAAATATAGGAACCAGGTAGATTTAAGAATATTTTAAAAGGAGAGGTGTATCTATGGGATGTAAATGGTGTGATTCTAGTAGCCTTAGTAGTGGTATATTATCATCTTACTTTTCTAGGTGGTTTAGTTCTTATATTGAATAATTTTTATTATTTTCCTTCATTTTCTAGAAACATAATCTCAGTGTCAATTTTGGACAAAATGGAATTTTATTTTAAGTTTGGAAATAAATGTTTTCTCTTTTATAAGGATAACAAGTGTTATGGTGTGGTTCGTATTAATAATGGATTATATATACTTGAACTAAAAACCTTATAATAGAAATCAATGAAAAAACCAGTGAACATGACTTTTATAACACCAATCTATGGAACTTTAGGCTTGGTCATGTGAATGAGAATAATTTACAAAAAAAATACATCAAGAAGGATATTTAGACTCAAAAGAGTTAAATCCACTAGATGCATGTCATTCTTGCTTAGAATTTAAAATAACCAAATCACCCTTCTTTGGAAAGGGAGTAAGAGCCACTGAATTACTGTAATTGATTCATAATGACTTAGGTGTTCTATTTCCAATAGAGTAAAGGGGTGGGTTTTCATACTTAATTGCTTTTAATGATGACTATAGAAGGTATGGACATATCTACATAATGATGTATAAGTAGGATTCCTTTCAGATGTTTAATTAATATCAATATGAAGTAGAAGACCATCTTGGTAAGAATATTAAGACACTCTTCTTAGACCTTGGCAGAGAGTATCTTAAATAAGATTTAATTTTTCACTTAAAGGAGTGTGGGATAGTATCCCAACTCACTCATACTTATATACCTCAATGGAATGGTGTTAGGGAAAAGAGGAACCATACATTTCTTGACATGGTCAAATCAATTATGAGTTAGGAAACTCATCTATTATCCTTTTGGGGATGAATGTTGCAGATAGTGGCATATACCCTTAATCAAGTACCAACTAAAGAAAAATATGGGATTCCATATGAGTTTTTTTATGGAAATAAACCTAGTTTGTTACATATATATGTATAGGGATGCGAAGCTTTTTTCAAAACTATACCTAGTGAAAAATTATCATCTTGAAGCATGAAGTGAATCTTTATAGGTTATACTAAAGAAACTAAAGTATATTACCAATATAACCCTTAATATAAGAAAGTTATTGTTGAAAGGAATTATATATTTATATAAATGGAAAACATTTATAATAGAAACAATGGTAAAAATATTTAATTCAATGAATTTGTATTCTCTGTATACACAATAGTTGGCATAATAACCATTTTCACAAGACTAGGTGAGAGATGAAGATGTTCCCAAGACACAAGTACTGCGTAGGTCAACTTGAGTGGTTAGAGAACCAAAGTGTTGTGGTTTTCTTATCACTAAGTCAGGTGACATGTTACTCCTTGAGAATGATGAAACTCTAACCTATAAGGAAGTAATATAATGAAATAATTCTTCTAAATGGAAAGAAGCTATGTATTCTAAGATGGAGTCCATATACCAAAACCATGTTTTGATTTTGGTAGATCCTATAGCTGATGTGAAACACATTGGGTGTAAATGGGTATTCAATAAATCATTGGACATGGATGGTAAATTCAATACCTATAAGGAACGACTGGTAGTGAAGGGTTCTAGAAAACATCAAGTCATAGACTATGAAGAAACCTTCTCACCAGTAACAATGAAAAAATCCATTGGAATATTTCTTGTAATAGAATCATTTGATTATTATGAGATTTGTAAAATAGATGTAAAATTTGATTTTCTAAATGGAAATTTAGTTGAAGATGTCTATATGACTCAACCCGAAGGGTTTTTAAGTCAAATAATGATAATAATGTTTACAAGATGCAGAGATCCATTTATGGGTTGAAGTAAGAATCATAATCATGGAATGTTCATTTTGATGAGGTCATAATATAATTTGGTTTCATCAAGAAAGAAATTTTTATATGTGTATATAATAAGTTTAATGGGAATTCAATCATTTTTATTGTATTATATATTGATGAAATATTAATTATGGGAAAATAAATACAAGTCTTACAGTTAGTTAATACTTGGTTAAATGAATGTTTATTCATGAAGGAAATTGGTGAAGTAGCCTATATTATATGGATCAAGATCTATTGATATAGATCTTAGAGGATTCTTGGACTAAGTCAAAGTAAACATATTTAAAATTTATATAAAAGGTACAGTACAGAACAATCAAAAAGAGGGTAGTTTCCAATGTCACATGGTATCAATATCTCCAAGAAAATATGTCCACAAACGTATGAGGAGATTGAAAGAATGAGTAGAATACCTTATGCCTCGATAGTGTAATCTATCATGTTTTTCATGATATGTACTAGATTTGATGTTTCCTTTTCTTTAATCATGGGGAAGATATCAAGCTAATATAAGTGAGCTAAACCGGGTATCTTTAAGAAATATCCTGAAGTTCTTAAGGTGTACAAAGGATATGTTCCTAGTATATGGAGGATATGAGTAACTAGTAGTGTAGGGATAAACTGATTCTAGTTTCTAGATAGATCGTGTTGATATAAAATCATAGTCAGGCTATGTATTTTTCCTGAATGGTGGTTTAGTGAGTTGGAGTAGCTCAAAGAAACTCATGGTCATGGACTCTACAGCAGAATCTGAGTATATAGCAGCTTTCAGTGCAGCTAAAGAGGCAGTCAGGATATGCATCTTTATCTCATACATTGGTTTTTTTCTAGCAGTGCAGAACTTGTTCCAATTTATTGTAATAATATTGTGGTAGTGTTTCTTTCCAAGGATCCCAAGTCACACAAGAGAACAAAGCATATACATTAGAAGTTTCATCTCTTGAGGGATTTTACCCAGATAGGTGAAGTAATAATTAGTATATTATCCATAGAGTATAATTTTGAAGACCCCCATACTAAATTAATATCTTATAAGAAGCATGATTCTCACGTGAGAGCTAGAAGGTTAAGACATGTTAATAGTTGGATCTAGTGAAAGTGGGGGTGTTGAAAGTGGGTTCCTTGGACCCAACTTATTTATATACTTTGATTACTGTTACATGTATACATTTTGATATATACATTTTCTTAACTTACAATAATAGTGTTGATACTTATTTTTTCACTATATTTATGGTAATTTCCCTAGATTAATTGTCAAATCAAAAGGTTATGGTAGTTCTTAGGCTATAATGAGAACCTCAAGATACTATTTCATTAATCTTAAACAATATATCCTATGGTCTAGATATATAATACATGCTGGATGCAGTTGATGTTATACTATAAGGTTTTGGGGGCTCATAATTATTGAGACTTCTTATCATGAAGTTCACACTTTGAGATCTCTAGTAGATGATATCATGAGGATGGGCCTACTAATAGGAACATCACATGTTTCAGGTGTCATTGGTTGTTCCTATCTATAAACATGTTTATCAGACTCCTAAATTTATTTCATTATCAATGTGTTCCATTTGATCACATACATTAATTTAAGGAAAAAATAATTTTACATTGAAGTCATGGAGAGATATCATGTGTTGGGTTTTTCATTGGTGTTATGGCATTAGTTGAATGATCATGATAGAATTTTTTACTTTCAGGTTGAGGAAGTGATATCTCTGAACTATTTGACCGGGATGGAAGTAGCTTCATTAAATCCATAGTCATGGTAGTCAAAGGTAATTCCTTCCAGTTATATCAATAAATAATAAATCAAGAACGGGTGATGACATGCACTATTCATATCTCTTTATGATATATCATATGAAAAAGAGATTATATTGCACATTGTATGTTCATAGGATGGTTTCTACTACTATGACTATTCTTTTTCTCTTTAGGGGTCTTGATGGGTTTCTATAATCTTCCCATGGTATGTCAATAATATTCACTGGTATCGAGATAAAGGCCTAGAGGTTCACACACAATAGCATATTCAATAGTCTTCCCTATTATAGTAAATAGGAATATAGGTCATGGTGGGCCCCACCATGGGGTCTGAGAGTTGTCCAGGTTCTAATTATCACTGAAAAATAAATAAATTCATTGTTATTTGAGTATAGAATAATTTATTTGGATTTATTTATTAAAATTATTTACAATTTTTTATGTAAATACATGGAATAATATTATATGAATAAATGTTATTTTAATATTCATGGTTTGTTTAATATTAGCAGGAATTATGAGTAAATTTAATTAATCGGTTTTATCATATAATATATTTAATATATATTAAATGTTGGGGATAAGGTATAAATAATATATATAATGCAATTAGTTCATCGTAACTATTTCTTGCTTTCTTTTTTAGTGGATGTTAAATATACGGGGGTCGGGGAACCCTATCCGTGTATTTCTAACATCCACTATATAAGTCTATGTGATTTCATTTCTATTGTGATGTTCATCCAAATGTATTGAAAAATCCTCTATCCTCCCATATTCTAAAGAGAGAAAGGTTTTATCTAAGTGAGTGATCCAAGAATATCTTAGTGGATCAAAGGCACAGGATTGAGGTGATTCTCATGACATCAAAAGAATCACCATAGCTCCATGCCAATATCTAGAATTTGATGATCGGAATCTACATGGATTATTGAAATGTTTGCGGATGATATAGAGGGGTTAGAGCTTGGATAATTCAAGAAAATATCACCAGTGACATATAAAAAATGAACATGTCTTCAATCCAAATGAGGTACTCATTGTTTTAATTTTTATGATTATTAAATTTATGTGATATCATTAAACCTCTACTGGGGCTCATATCACTGGAGATGATGAAATTACATCACTCCAGTGATAAATAATTTAAAATATCTAGCCCATTGTCTTCTGTTACACACCCCAACACCTTCAGGTACAATGATACCCAAGCAAGTCCTGACATAGCCTAATGGGAATTACCAATCCCCATAGGTTGGTGACTAGAACCTGAAATCATATCAAAATCAGTAGGGAATGGTTTTTATAAAAAAAAGTGGAAGATAAATTATAAAATTTATTATTCCAACACTCTTCAAGGAGAAAGTACCAGAATCAAAAAGATAAAACAAACCCAAACAATACATCATCCAAAGACTCAACTTTTCTCAAAGAAAAAACTCAGGAAAACCCATGTAATAGGTGGATCACATCTCCACTAGTCACCTCCATCACTCCAAGTCTCGTGAATCAAGTACACTCGATACCTACAATTGGTGATTTCCATTTTCTTATAACTAGCATAATATAATCTATAAACACTAGAAGGTAAAGGTATGGTGTGAGCTAAATATCCCAGTAGGGTCTCACCAAATGTTCCATAATCAATTCCATAATAATAAACCATTTATTATTTTAGTTTAAATAATTTATTTCATGTAATTACATTTACATATTTTCAAAAAAAATAGTTTCAACTCAAAAATAGCAGATATATCAAAATAGGCTTAAATAAAAAATTTATATAAAACAATTATATAAAACAATTTTCAGGAATAAAAAAGTTCTATAAATAATGGAATGCATAATCAAGTCAAATAAAATAAAGAATAATTCCCATAATCCATAAGTTATATTATCTTTGTGCTATAGGATCCTCACACTTCTCAATTTTCATCACATCTCAAGATATCTGTGCACACTCGAATCAACACCCCAATAGGGGACCCATTATGGGGAATCAAACAATACCCAATTTGGGGACCCATCATGGGAAATCATGGAAAACTTGTTTTAGTTAGTTTTTTCATCATCAATCCATTTCTAGAGAGTCTGAGACCTAGCACCCTTGTCCTAATCACCCACTAACCACCTAACCTCACATTTTCTTCAAATAATCAATAAATAGATCATGGTTAAATCAATAATTTCCAATAATTTTATCACTAATAGTTTAATTTCATGATTCCAATATCAACATGTCTTTTATTTTCAAAACCAAATCATAGGTTTTCATCAAATTTGTGATTTTTCAAATAATCTTTCAATTCAAGCCAATTTTTTCCAAGGATCAATATCAAATCGTCTCAACAAATCCATTTTCAATTAAATCCATTATTTTTTCTCAAAATCCACCCAAAAATTTCAATTACATTTAAATTGGGGGTTTTACACATTTCCATTCCCTTTTTAAATCAAACATCAAATCAAATCAAATCCGAGTTTTTAAATTACTTAAAAAATCATTTCAAATAAATCAAGAAATATATGGTTTCAATTGTAGGGTAAATCCTTATGGAAACACCTATATTTAATCACATAATCAAATCAACACCCTCAATGGGAATGCTAATGAGAATAGAGGTGAATAAGATCAATAAATCAATACTAGAATCAAGATCCATCAAAATGGAGATTATATCCATTAATAACATGATGATCTATCACTCTATAAGGATGTGATAAGAGGTGATTGGAAGGAACTACATGAGAGGATATTTACTTATTATAAGGAAATAGAGAATAAACACCGGTTCTTTGATCCATGAAGATAAGGTGTTTAGGATTCAAAATCACCTCTTGAGAGCCTCCAAAAACTAATGAATATTATTAGGGTCGAATGGGGTTGTTTAGGGGATAAACTGAGGGTCCTATGATTTTTAATAATAATTTCAATAGAATTAAAAATCCTCTCACGTTTTTTATTGTATGGTATGCACGGTTAGTAGTAACTATGTGCCCTAACTATGTACCCCTACTTGACTTTTGAATAGGGTGCATGGTTTGGTCACCAGGTTAAACTAAACATGCACCAACCATGCAAAAACCTCACTGTACAAGGGTGTATGATTTGGATGTGTGGCTGCATGGCATGGAAAAACCATGCACCCCCTTCTAATTCCTTAACCTTGTTCACACAAATTTCTAGGAAAAAATGCACAATTTTTCATAATCATGCACTAAATGTGTAGAGTCTCAAAAGGTTTTAAAATTTGACAAATTTCACCTGAAGCAACTTGAGACAAGCCCCAAATAAAGTATGATCAAAATAAGGGTCAAGGAATACCTAAAATCAAGTAATGATATGTTACAATATGAAGCAAATGTGATATCCTAGACTAATACTTAGTTATAAATGGCTTGATAATATGATAATATATGAGTGAGATTGCCCGGGATTGAAACTTTAAGTGGGGTAGTGTCTTGGGAGATTAACCCCTTTTTGGTTATGAATAATGCTCTATAATTTCTTATAAATGATAACTCATTTTTTAATGATTGATTGATGTGTATGTGGTGTCTTTACCACCTAAATATAATCATATGTTGTATATTTTCCACCAAATGTGATTCAATGATCCATCATTCACCGTGAGCTGATGAAATGGTGGAACCCTTTCCACTTTGAGAAGTTATGTTGGTTATATATTTTCCACCAAAGTATTGGTATAAAAGTGCAGTGTCTACCTATAAAAGGGGTCATGGTGGTTCTTCATCCACTTAGAGACATGTAATGGTGGTCTATCATCCCCCCAGGGATTGATATTGGTGGTAAACTAATCACCAAGGAAATGAAACAAGTGGTAGATCATCAACCTATATGTGTAGTCTTGGTGGTGCATCATCCACCTAGACTAGATTTGATGGAATATAATCCTCCTGAGGGGTTGATTTTGATGTTGCATTGTACACCTATATTTTGTTTTATTGGAGTTTTATCATCCTCTTAAGAGTCATATTGATGCACTACAACATAAATATCCTTTTGTGGTGGTTTTTTAGAGGCAGTTTACTAAATCGGTGCTAATTTTTTTTAAATGATTTAGCATCGGTTTAATAAAAATCGCCGCTAAACTATTTTTTTTTCAATCTCGACACTTCTCCCCCCCCCCCGACCCCCATGAGACCCCCCACCCATTCTCCCCCCCCCCCAACCCCCGCGAGACCCCCCCCCCCCTTGCGACCCCCAAAGCCCTACGCCTCCCCTCAGCACACCTGGCCACCTCACTGCCCCTCAGTGCGGATCTCTGGCCATCGCTGTCGACCCCCCCGAAGCCCTAGCTCACCTCCTCTCTGTAGGTCCTAACCCGTGCCTTTTCTCGATGCTTCTCTCCACCACTCAGTATCATCCTTCTTCTTATTCCATCCTCTAGTTATATGTGATTGTTATACTTGAAACTATAAGTGATTGTTATACTTGAATTTATACATGTTTTAAAGTTATTCCACACTTGGAATAAAGGGTATGTCATGGTTTCTTTTTAAATAATTTCATGTTACAAGTGTTAATAAAAATGTTTTAAGGCCTTTTTTAAATGAGTTTTGTGTTTTAAGGGGATTTAAACCTACTTGTTTCTTGAATTGGTTAAAAAAAATTTTGGAAATTTTTCAAAGGAAAGGAAGTTTTGGGTTCTTTAATGGTTTTAAATGAAAGTTTTTAATGTTTAAAAAGATTTTGAATGGTATTTTAGATGGTTAGTTTTAATGAATTATTTGAAATGGGATTTCAAAGAGTATTAAATTGACTTAGAATTCTGATTATTTTAATAAGACTCATTTGTAACTTTCATAATGAACCACTTATAATGTATGTAATACCCTCAATGATTCCCCCTTCTCTTTAAATGTATTTTTATTGCATGGATGATATTTTTGGTGTTGTTTATTGCAAGGTTGTTAGAGGTGAGGTTATATTTATATTATTTTGTTGCATTAATCATATAACTTTTTTGATTACTCGTCTCCTATCATTTCTATCATGGGTACACTAGGAACTGAGAGAGAGGTCTATATTTATGTTACACTAGATAGTCACACACTATTGGTGTCCCCTAGTTGTGTTGTATACCATGGCTAGTGGGGAGTTCCCCCTATGATACTAGGTTCAGGATACTCAAGTGACTTGTGTTGTTTAGATGAAGCATATGTCAGTAGTAGGTATCATATATTGGTAAGGTTTAGGACTATATTACTTTATGACCTTTTTTGTTTCCCATGATACTATATGGATTCCATTTGGGGACTCTCATTCCTTATGTCCCATAGTTTGATTAATATGGTGGGAACCATGAATTTTTCTCCTTGTTTACTCATATCTCGTTTGTGATGTGGTGACTTGGTGTTTTATTTTTACAGTTTATGGGAATGGGTTTGTTTCATTTTTCAAAATGGTGTTTCTAAAGTATTTTTAAAATTGAAATTGTAATGGGTGGTTTTAAAGAATGTAAGGGTTTTTAAGTAATATTTTTAAAATGATTATTTTCATTTAAAGAAGAAGGAAATATAAGTTTATAAAATGGATGTTAATGTGATATTTGGTTTTTCATGAAATTATCAATAAAAATATATTTTCTAACTATATTTAAAACTATAGTAAATGAAATTTTTTTTAAAATACTTTCACAAAATCCATGTTGAGATCCTACTAGGATTAGTTTTTCTCACACCCTATATACATCATTTGATATATAAAAATATTATGGTTTTCTTTTTTAGGTTACTTATACTTTTTTAGGTTTCCTAGACTTTTAAAAAAAACACTTTGATAAATTAAAAAATTAAACCACCTTTGTGATTTGGAAATTGATACATTTATATTTTCTTCAAGAATATTAATAAGTGGAATAATAAAGAATAAAAGAACATAAAACTATAGTTAAAAATTCTAATTCATTATTGAATGTTATGTTAACCAAAAATAAATGTATTCTGAAAAATAAATAGGCTTTAAAACATAAAACTATAATAAAAAATTAAATAGATAATAAATATATCAAATAATAGAATATAAATAAAATAATTATTTTTTATTAATAATCTTAGATTACAATTGAGTTTTGGAACAAGTGTTTAACAGGTTATAGGGTAATATAAGAACAAGTATTAGGCTCATCAAAAAAAAGATTTTGTGGTTAGGGAATTGTGAATATTCAGATGCACTACATTTAACTCCCTCATCAATAGTTAAAAATTCTAATTCATTGTCCCATACTATTCCTTCATCAAAAACCATGAATCATGGAACATCTCCAATGCCTCCACTAGATTTAATTTTAGAAAATTATGAATAGACTTGGAGTACTAAACATGTTTTCACATCATATCATTCATCTAGTCAAAAAAACTAAACACCAGGCTCTACAGAGGTTAAATTCTCAACCAAAACTTTTTGATTTTCAGTCAAAGTTTCAAGGGTACATTATCACAATATAAGCTCTAAACTTTTTTTCTCATTGTAGCAAGATCTTCTAGAAATAATGGAAATCATCATGGTATATATACAAAACCCATTAAACTAAAATTAGAAACTCTATCTTGACTCGTAATGGATTTTATAGACTCAAACTTATTAGACAAAATCTTTTTCAAATTATCAAAATCTTATTTATAAACCATTTCACTTCTGATATTTCCAACCCAAACTTATATCTCTCTCTTAAAAACATAAAAATATTTCTTTTAAGGTAATAGTTTGTTTCCATTTAATATTCCTAACTTATATTCAATTATTATATGACTTATCAAGCCCTTAACTTAGTGACATCAAAGTTATGAAATCATCAGTTTGTTCGTCTATTTTGGTGTAGCACGACATACAAAAAACTACAGGGATGGGATCCTTGTTCTCCTCTTCTTTTATAGATCTGTTTAATTTGAATCCTTTGGTCTTCTAGTGGGTGGGTTCATTATTTACCATATGTATTTATATAGGAAAACCTTATTTAACATATTTATATATTTTTTCAAGTAGTATATATTAATATCTTTCCCTATTTATTAATAGTTATGTGTTTTAATTTTTTTTAATATTTTGTAGTCACATTGTGATATATATGGATAAAAGTTGGATCATATTACTAAGGAACACACCTCGGTATGTTAAGGTTTTGGAGGAGTTTTTAGATTTTGAAATTTCCAATAAATATGTTGAAGGGAGAATAAGATGTCCATGTCCTAAATGTATATTTAGAAGATGGTTAAAGAGAGATGAAGTTTATGAACATTTAATATTGAAGCAATTCCCTGGTCAATATTGTGTTGGATTTGGTACAGAGAATCGAACATTACAGAAAGGTTGATCACTGATTTCAATCCATAGAATGAGCTCCCAACTTCATCGACAATGGAAAATGAAATGAAAAACCTTATAAATGATGAATTTGGCACGGCAAGGCACCACTATCAACATCAAAACATATCAGAACAACCAGATGAGGGTGCTATAAATAGAAATATGACAAGTGATGTTTTTGAGACTGTAAGACAACCAGATCAAGATTATAACATATTAGTGGATCCTATTCTTAATTATGTGGAGACTAATGTAAGATAAAACTTCATTAAGGAAAATATGTTTCATGATTTAGTTGATGATGGAAATGAAGAGTTGTATAGTGGATGTTTGAAATATTCAAAACTTTATTTTTTGTTGAAGTTGTATCATATCAAATGTCTATGTGGAATTACAAATAAGGAAATGTCCATGATATTGGAATTTTTGTGTGATGCATTTCTTGAAGCAAACATCCCTGAGTATTTTTATGATATGAAAAAAGTTGTTAACAGTCTTGGTTTGAATTATAAAAAAATAAATGTGTGTCCCAATGATTGTATGCTTTATTGGAGAGAGGATTCAAGTAGACAAGATTAAAAAAATGTTCTTCTTCTAGATGGAAGTCAATGGGTGATGTTGGAAGTATGAATCAACATACTAACATGAAGAAGAAGAAAAATAACACACATACAATGGTTTTGTGTTACTTTCCTTTAAATCCTTGATTTCAAATATAATTCATGTCGTCAAAAACTGCCAAACATGTGAAGTGTCATTTTGTAGATAATAACAATGATGGGTTAATGCGACATCTAAGAGATTCACAATCGTGGAAGACATTTGATTAATTACATGTAGATTTCTCAGCTGATCCTAGGAATTTTCGATTAGGATTGGATGTCGATGGATTCAACCCATTTGGGACTTTGAGTATCGGTTATAGCATTTGGCCAGTAGTTTTGATCCCTTACAATCTTCCCCTATAGATGTGTATGCAACAAACGTCTTTTATCATTTTGATGATTATTACTAGAAAACAAATGCTTGGAAATGATATTGATGTATACTTGTAGCCTTTAATTTAATAATTACAGGAGTTATGAAGCAATGGTGTTGAGACATTTGATGATTCTTCTAAAATAGTGTTCAAAATGCATGTTGCGTTAATGTGGACCATTAGTGAATTCCCTAGGCTTGGGAATTTATCTGGTTGGAACACTTACACGGGTTTTTCTTATCCTGTTTGTAACTTTGATTTTGAGCCCAAACGGATACCTCACAGTAGAAAATGTTTCTTCTTGTTCCATCGAAGATTTCTCGATGCATCTCATAGATTTTGGTTGAACATATCAAAATTTAACGGTTTCATTGATCGTAGACCACCTCCAAAGTTGTTAACTAGTTCTGAAATATTGATGAAATTTGGAAATATTTAAACAAAATTTGGTAAGGTCTGTTATTGAATGATATAGGGAAATTTGTTCGAAGTACATCGTCAAGTGAAATCGGAACAAAACAATAGAAGAAAAAAATTATATTCTTAAAACTTCCGTATTGGGAATTTAGTTTTTTGCGGCATAATCTTGATGTAATGAATATTGAGAAAAATGACTGTGAAGATTTAATCTTCACATTTCTTAATGAGCATGGAAAGTCAAAGTATTGTCTCAATGCTCAGAAATATTTACAAGTAATGAACATAAAATGTGATCTCTAGCCAGATGAGAATGAAAAGTATTCTCTGGTAATTTTTGCAATGAAAAATAGGGATAAAGATACACTCCTTCGAATTTTAAAGCATGTGAAAGTATCTGATGGGTATTAAAGTAACATCTAGAGGTGTATTGACTTAAATAATCATAATTTATATGGATTGAAAAGTCATTATTGCATATTTTGTTACAGTAGTTACTACCATTGGCATTGCGTACATTATTACCTAAAAAAGTTATTGTTGTTGTACTCCAATTCTGCACATTTTTCAGACAACTATGTGAGAAATCTATACATCCATTTGATATTTACAACCTTTAAGATAGGTTTTTATTGACACTTTGTGCAATTTATATGATCTTTACTCCATCGTTTTTTACTATCATGATGCATTTAATTATGCATTTGGTTAAGGAAGCTAAATTAGGAGGCCTCGTTCATTATTGATGGATGTATCCAATTGAGAGGTACTTTATTTATATGTTTTTCAGTTAATTATACAATTTTTATAACTTAATTAAATTCATAATTATGTTTTTTTATTTTATTTCACAGATATCTTGGGCATTTGAAATCATACATGAGAAATAAAGCTCGACCAGAAGGTTATATTACTGAAGTCTATTTGGCAGAGGAGTGTCTTACCTTTTGTTCTAGATACTTGGATGATATTGATACAAGATTTAATCAAGTTGTACATGTTGAAGGCACATAGACTCAATCTCAAATACATGGGAAATCAAAAATATTTCATGTTATTGGTCAAAAAGTTGGAAGGACCTCAAATGTTACATTGATAGAAATGGAATTATTATAGGCACATAGATATGTGCTGCTAAATAGTGAAATTTCAGATCCATTTATTTAAGAGTTGAGGATAAAAATAAATATACTAATGAGAGTCCAAACAAGAAATGAGAAAGATATAACAAAACCTATTAATAAAGAGCTTATAGAATGGTTTTCATGACGTGTAAGTTCATAAATATTGCAATAAATACGAATATTAGGTTGACATGTATATTTTTTAATTATAATAAAGTATATTTATTTTTTTATATCATGAATAATAATACTCAAGCAGAGTTGTCATAAGATTTGAAGTTTCTTTCTTGAGGTCCTCTAAAACAAGTTAGAAAGTTCGATGCTTACAACGTGAATGGCTTTAGATTTCGTACAGTCGATCGAGAAGAGGGTTTGAAAACACAGAATAGTAGTATATTTACATTTTATGAATTGGGATACTATGGAAAGATAACTGATATTATTGAATTAAACTACCACAGGAATTTTTCAGTTGTTTTATTCAAATGAAATTGGGTCGATATTATCAGAGGTGTTAAAAGAGATTCCTTGCAATTTACTTATGTGAACTTCTCTCGCTTGATGTATGTTGGTGATCATGAACTGTATGATCCATATATCTTACCATCACAATAAAAAATGGTATATTATGTGAATTATGTTGTGGGTGAAGGGTGGAGTGTAGTTTCTCACATAAAACAAAGATATTTGTATGATATGGGTGATGAAGTGGAATATTTAACCTCTGACATTGAATCTCATCAAAAACAATAATCGGAATTATTTTTCCATTATGATATTGAAAATATTATTCTAGTAAGGATGAAGTAAGTGGATGAATTAATGGAGCATGAAACCGACATGATTGAAGGAGAAAATGGTTGTATGTATAGTTATTCATTCATTTAGCAACCACTTATTTAATTTGGGAAATAATTCATTATCATTTTTATGTATATTTTGTTTGATAGTATTGTGAATATGTTATCATTTTTAATTTTTTTCTGCATAAATTTTTTAAAATATATGTTTTGAACTTAATTTTATTTGATTAAATGATAGGAATGTCAAGGAGGAAGCAATATATTATTTCATCGACCACTATGAAAGATGACGATCCATCTGTCTCCCTCCTTACGGCATCTGATCCACCATCTGCTTCCCCCCATGCACCATCTCCCACACCCTCTGTGAGCATCTCTTCAGTAGCTCAGTTTTCACCTCCCTCTTCAGGAACCTCATTATTGGGGGAGCAGTGCACTACTACTAGTTCCTCACAGGGATACTGTAGGGTGACTGTTATAGGTACAAATTTTAATATGAATAATAAATGTTTGTTCATTAAATATGGAAACAATGAAAGTGTGGAGAAAAATATAAAAAGTTTGGATGTATGGAATTTGACCGGAGAGAAGATATTTTTCCCATTTGATTCATATGGGGTCCCTACGGATGACACTGTAGGATTACTTGGCCAGATTTTAGGATAGCTGGTCGTAGATCCCATTTCCCTTTCTATTTCGTATGATGATTGGAGGCATATTCCTGCAAGTTGGAAAAATGAAGTTTTTGATTCCCAAATAAAGGTCATTTTAATACATTATGGTGTAATTGAATGTCATGTTATTAATATTTTCAAAATAAATTTTTGTGTACATATGTTTTTCCACTTTACGGTTGCTGATGTGATAGCATGAAAGTAGACATTGAAAAATCTTGGAAAAAAATGGAAATACTTTAAATGAATATTGTTGGTAGATGTCAACAATACTTCATTGAACACCCAACAGATGTATGAAAAGATACCTGATGGGGTACCAAAGAGAAATGGAAAGTTTTTGTTGACAGACATTATGATGAGAAGCATATGGTATTTAAATATATATTACTATATTAATTTTATTTTACATTTATACATGTATATAAAGAGGATATGACATTTAATACATTACTATTAAATTGCATTTTATTTATTTCAGGATCTTTCAAGAAAGAATGCATCAAGCTGGGCTAACCAGGTCATCCCTCACACTGTGGGGTAAAAGAGTTTTTCTAGAAGCTAATATGTTCTGGTGATATTTTCATTAGTTTAAATATTTATAAGACAATATTATTTGTTTAATTTATTAAATTTTTTATTTATTTTTTTTTAATGAAGTCACAAAGTTTAAGGCATGAAGCATCCTGAACAGAAGTGAGGTTGAATATTCACCAAATATCTGATGGAAGTTTTTTAATGAGCCTACCAAAGAAGTTGGGGTATGAACTCATTTTTCATTATAATAACTTATTATAAGTTGTTACTGTGTTAATATATATTACTTATAATATGACTGCTATTTGATTTATAGGAAAAAATTAAAGAACTGTGGGATTTCAATCCTACACAGTCCTACTCAGTCTCCCAGGATAACCCAGTTGCTAAAGTCCTTGGGAAGGAGCATCCTAGTAGAGTGCACGGGATGGGTTTGGGACCCTTACCATCTGAGGTATTTGGTAGGCCACCAGGGATTTCAGCTGCATCTACTCCTGGTTGTAGTCGTTCCATACCCCAAGATACTTAGAGAGCGATTTTTTCTCTATGAAACACAATTCAAGACTAGGGGGCTCAGATATCCGCTTTGTAGAAAGCGTTGATTGATTTATATCAGAAGACGACCGGATCTACCCCCAGTGGTATTTCATCGAATGGTGGTGAGCAGGTAAATCAAAAAAAATCAAAATCATTTAGTTTGAAAACTTTTATTGGTTTTAAGTTTAAATATAAATATACAATAGCATTTAATTTTCAATATAATGTTCTTACACGTGGTAGTAGGAAGTAGAGATGAAGGTGGAGAGGGTGACGAGTTGTGTTCATTGTAGGACCATGATTAGTTTTATTGTTGATATGTTGGAAAAATATGGTAATATTTGGTTTGTATATATATCATGTGTGGCACATAGTTGTCACCAAACATTTTCATGACCTAACATTTTCTTGATTTCTCATGTTTCCTTTTATGTATTTTATTGATTTATGATGTTTATTTTTATGTCTTGATTTCTCAAGTGTGGTATGCACCATATATGTCGATAAATGGGAGACAAAGACTTCAATGTCTCTTACTATGGAGGGACACCAGAACATCCAATTTTCATTATTATAAATCATGGTCGTCCCTAGGTGAACATCCCACTTTAAAGCATTATAGGATCTCATAAACTCATCTCTCATGGAATATGTGACCACTACCATGATATGAACTATAAACACTCCATGTATATCAAAATTCAATCCTGAAATAGTTTCACATTCTTCCAACCTATCACACATCATGATACATTCCAGAATAATATTCTAACTTGTCTTTACTTGTTTAACCAATGAAGACATTATCTCTAAGGATACCCACATTAGTTACCCTAAACCCTCAACTACACCCACCAACTAGTCTTATAGTGAAGATAAGATCTACTATTCATCTAATGAAATATGTTCTCCCATCTCCAACATTTTCTAGCCCAATGCATTTACCACTACATTTCCATTTCTAGTTGAATACTATTTATCAATGTCAAACATATACAAGTACTCTATGAAATTTATCTGATAAAGATTATTTCCATGCAGTGAGAAAATATTATATGCACTCTAGGTGCCAAAGTACCCAACAAATATCTCTCCCAATAGGTTCTGTCATAATCATTTCAATGCATGGACCATAACTACAAACTAAAATACAGGATTAGAGTATTTCATCTTGTGGGTTAAAAGATGATGGAACCCAAAGTGACTAATTTATCACTATACATAATAAAATATCCTAATACATAACCAGATGCATCACATTTCAAACATTAGGATCGGGAATGTTTAGGATCAGATCTGACAAAAACCACTTCTTTAACACTATAGAAACTTCCTCACACTAGTATGTACAATCAAACGTGAATCCATTCTTGGTAACTATGGTCATCGGCAATGATAAGTGAGAGATCTCCAAAATGATTCTCCTTTAATTCCCATACAATCTAATAAAACATAAACTATAAATTATATTCCTCAGTTATGATAGATACACAAATACATCAATAAACTCGAGATCAACTGATATCCCTAATTATGAAACCACTATATCCAAAAGTGACACTTCATGTAATTAGAATAAATTTAATGTAACCAAATCATACTAAACCTATTATTCAAGTATCTATCATGTGATTATTATGAAAATTTTGGTCTTCTAGTATTCTTTTGGATGTGGGATGTATGTACATGTGAAATTGGAATCATTTTTTTTTTCAGGGCACTGGTACTGGGGCTACAGAATCAACTGCTTTTTTGTAAATTTGTCTTTAGCAGTGGTTTTAACTACCGTGAAATAAATGTATTATATTTAGTGGTGGTTTTAACCATTTCTAAAATTTTGGTATTTTTCTATCCACTATGGTTAAAACTTCCACTACGGACAATAATTTAGCGGTGGTTAAAACCGCCGCAAAATGGTCATTTTCCTATAGTGATGGTATATCATCCACCTGTGATGAGAAATGGTAGAGTATCATCTACTTGGGATTGATGATACCTTTTTAAACAAGTGATTACTCATTCTCATTTGATATTGTACTGGTGATGGATCATTCACTTGGTTTGATAAGGATGATGATGCATTTTTCTCCTTGTATGAATGATTTGAGGACTCATTCACCATGATTATGACACAAGTATTGATATATCGTTCATCATCGAGGTGTTTTCATACCATGAGTATATTGTCTCATTCCAGAACTAGACAAATTAGGTATGGTCACACATAGTTTAGTAGTTGATCACTCTACAAGATGATAGGTTATTTATACATTACTTTATTAGAATTCCATATTGAGCATGAATGACTAATTAATAGGCTTTTTATGGACACTATTGGTGGTGGACCACTAATTTATACTCACACCCTACTTGGGAGCCTCAATATTCAATCAAATTTCATGTTCCATGTCCCTGAGTAAGGGAAACGGACCTACTGCTTTGAATGGTTGAGCTGGGAGGCATAGGTAGAGGTGGTATTAGGACATGAGATTGGGATGAGACTCAAGAAAAGTTTTTTGGATATCTCCTTTAATTTAATTTTGGACCCTGATGTATATTATCTTCCTATAGGAGATCATGTTTCTGCTTTTATGACTTGTATGACATGTAAAATAGCTCATTTTAATATAGTATGATATTGATATTCACTATTGGTTATCATTTAGTTGTGATGTATATCCTTTGATGTTGTTATTTTGTGATGTTTCTTCTTATTACTACTTTCACTGTGTTTTGATGGTTATTTTTACCTAAGGGTGTAGTTTCTCCCAGATCATATATTGATTGTCACTACTAGTTGGAAGCCTCTAACTTACATAGAGGTACGCTTGAGGTACATAGAAACATGGTTCATTAAAAGTGGTGGTGAACCAAATTGGGGGTGTTACATGAATAATTGGAAAAAAATACCTATAAATACACACTAGAAAACTAGAATTCATGAAAAGAAAGAATTTTTTTATGTATTGGACTGAGGGGATATGCCCTTTTATAGGAAAGGAATCACTCCCTATTTCTTTCTTTTGATGGGGGTTTGGTTACCTACCCCACTAAACTGTAGTCACTCCCCCCACCAAAAAAATCAAGAAGAGTAGTTATTATCCTTTGATAAGGGGAGTGACTTTGCCATATCTCTTTTTTGTAGATTTGATTAAAAATCAATAATATCTCCATACATCATTTCTATATTTCCAAAATATTAGCTCATAATTTTTTTAGGCCACTCTAAGACATATTATAATGACCCAAGACTTTTACACATATTATTACATGATTTTTAACATAATTATCCATTAAATTCAAAACAAGGATCGAAAGGATGGTGTCTTTGGAAGACTAGGTACACAAAACATAAAAATGAAAATAAAATGTCATTATTTTAATCTCTATAATGTGATTTTAAATCCCTTTGAGCTCCTAAAATTGTATGGGATAACCTAGGGAATACATAGACAAAAGGGGTGAGCTAAAAGGACCAGTAAGGGAATAAACATGATAAGGAAGTATAGTGTGTGAGTCAAAGTTATAAAATGATATCATAAAATGTAAGACTCGTGAGTAATCACATGGGAGTGTAACATAAAAAATTTATTATCATAAGATAATGGAAACATAGGAAATTTGGAATCAAAAAAAGTCATGACATAATCATAAGTTAAGGGTAACTGCAAATACAACATCACATAGTGTATAGAGTTCCATTTGGGATTAAGTTTATGTCACAACCCTACCCAATGGAGCCTGCCTAACTGGTGATGAACTGAGTGTGACTACCCCAATCCTACCTGCAATTGTCCAAGGGTTGGAGACCAATTTCGAGTAGAAATATCACACACATGGGAGGCCTTAGACTATGGTACCTATATGTATTCACACACATCCATATCCATGAAAAAATGTAGAGATAAGAAAACAAATGATACCAAATACATGCATACATCTATACCAAAATTAGAGTACAGTAAAAGTATTGAAATCATAAATGAGAAAAAAATAAACTCCCAATAGAAACTGATAAAAGTGTCCAACCTGCTCAGAAGGAGGAGACTATTGTCAAATGAAACCACCAGTAAACACCTTGTTCTGTCTAACTAATTGTGATATGCCTGCTCCAGGTCCTCCTAGGACTCTGTTAAAATGTTTATCATATTCATAATACACAATATGTGTAGGAAGAGCCCATGTAGGGGTGAGTATAACAATACCCAATAGGAACCCTCAAAAACCTAAAATAAAAGGGATCAACTGAAAGGAACAGTATGCTCAACCCATATCTAGAGGGTACAGAAACCCAAGCGAGAAAGAAAGGAATCTTCATCTGCACATATCAGCTATTCATGACTAGTCATCTTATCACCACTTGGTATTTCTATCAAATATGATACATACTAAAAGGACTCCCATAACAAGCCATATATACTCATCATAGACCCAAGTATCGTGGTCTCAACTATACAACCTACCACAGGATTATACTTGAGGCTCAAAGGTATCTATTTTCTGGGAGAACTCACCCTACAAGCACTTCCATCCCTGATGGAACTCATCTGAGAGGTCTCACTCAAAGGGTATCACTAAGATTATAGCTTATTCTTTCCATCCCTGATGGAATCCATCTAAGAGAACATGCTCATCAGGTATATCCATGAATAAAGTCACATTGGAACCTAGAGGATCATGATAATCAGATAGGGGATCCCACTCATGTATCATGGGGAACTCTATGAACCCTAGAATAACTCAAAATATATTAACTCATATATAGGGGATCACTCCCAGGACTGTTGTGGGACACTGCAAAACCGATCTGGAACTCAGGTTATCAATACACTTAGATGGGGGATCACACCCAGGACTGTTGGGGGACACCAAAAACCCCATCCAAAACTAACTTCCAAGTAGTGGATTATATTCATGATGATACTGTGAACCCTACTATAACCACCAACTAAGTAGGGGATCAGGATCTATATATGAGGTTCATATCGATACCACCAAAATTTTCTTAGGAAAGAAGAAGAGATGATAGAGGATAACACCTTGGTCTCATAAAGGGATAAAAAAACTCTATCTGAACCAATATCATATAAAGGATCACAATACTATTCTAAGGATGTGATGCTACATTGTACCCTCAAGGGTATGGGCCAAGAGATTTCACCCAACCGATACTAGTCAAGTTCTACTAAAATAATTGACCCACTATAATCACATCGCATCGCATATGTAACACCAAAAACATGTACATCATTGCATTCTACAAGGAAGAGCACTCAGGATAGGCTACTCAAAGGCCTACATCTGAGTCCTGAAGATGGAGATTCATAAGAGAGAAGTTGTTGATGGGAGTAAACAATGTGTACCCATAGTACACAGCATGTCTCTTGAGGTCGAACCCTATCCATGCACCCTCATTGTACTTAGCGTATATAAGGAATATACACAGTGTTTACTACCAGTTACATGGTGTGTAACCTCTCCTAATCACCCGGGCATGTCCTCACCTTCACATGACCTAGATTTCCATGTCTCCCTGCATGACGTGTACTCTTGGTACATAGTGCGTACCTCTTAGCCCATTCCAAGCCCATGTCCTTGGTCATTCCCATGTATAGGAGAATGTTCCTATGTACCATGGCCCATTCCCATGTACCTATCCATGTCCTATGATCTATATACACCTAAGGTATGATTGTGTACTTCTATACAGACATGTCCCATTACATGAAATTTCTACCAAGTCCTTGGACACACGGTTGAGCCTCACTAAACAGAGTTTAACCCCAGTTTATGGCATTTAATTGTCAAAATTTTAACTTCCCTAAATAGGAAGAACACATGACTTATTCTCCTGAACTACACTATGTGATAAGGATTCCCAAAATATAAATCATTTCGATCCTCCCAAAACCCCTTATTTCTATTGAATTCCCACAGATCAACCCCTAGGGGATATCTAAAAGTCATATAAGAGCTCTAAAACCTTAAAACAATTCATATAAAGGGATCGAGATATAAAACTTGTAAATCCTCCTACCTCTTGGTGAAACGCCAAAGATTTAGGTCCAACACAGTTCTTGGAACCTACTACACATCAATCCAGTGATGATCATTACTAATAACAAAGTCCAATTGCATATCCTCTCTCCCTTGGTTCATCCATAATGCAAGGGAGGAAAACCTCCTCTCCCTCTTCCATGTGTGGAATCCAAAGGGGGAGGATATATTAGTATATTTATTTTATTAAATAAACTAATATATCATCAACACATTCACCAACTCTCACCCTCAAATAGGCACCCAAATATGATAAACTTTATGTCATTTCAAGGGTGAAACCCATATTTTGGAATCAACTATGGTCTTAGATTTTCAATCCATGGCTCCGATCAGGAGTTATTATACATTTCCTAAAAAAATATGTGTAAGTGATATAAAATATTTAATATCTTCAATATCACCACACCAAGGATCCCCAGACCCTAGAATCACATTCCTACTTAGCTCTTAGGTTCAAAAATATTCCTAGAAATAATCCAAATTCTTAAATGGAAAAACTAGAGTCTTTGCGGTTTACTCCCCAATCTCATACATAACGTCTCATGGGACAACAACATTACACAATACATTGGAGCACTATCTGGGTGCACCCATCATAACATGTATATTATTATGTGTTTGATAAATAAAATAAATCATAATTCATAAAAATAAGAATTATAAATAGAAATAAATGGGTTGAATAAACATGCCTCAAATCATAATTAAAGGAGATTTTATAAAAATTCATTTGAAAAATGACCATAAAGAATGTATTAGACCATAAAAGGAAGGTATAATAGGATATGTATATATATTAGAGACATATATACATAATTTATAATCATTTCATAACATTAAATAGATATGGAAAGTGAGTTAGAGAGAGAAAGGTCATGACCCAAAGAAAAAGGGTGGTTTTGAGAGATCTCTTACCTTAAGTCTCTCCTTTTTTCATATGTGTTAGAAACTACTGTATAATAAATATAGATTTATTATAAATGTATTCCAGGACCATAATCACATATTTCATACCATATATTATTTTTCTTATAACATATTACCGCCCATTTATTAATAATTCTTTATTAAAATCTTTATTCTGGGTGATAACTGCTTCATTTTTCATGCATGTTTTGGATCAACAGTCTTGGTCTTTATACATTAATAATTTTTATATCATTTACATAATATTAAAAATTATATTAATTTCATATATATTTATATTCATCCTTTAAATTTATAGATTTAAAAAATAAATTACACCATTCAGGGAGATGGTAGGTCGTACATACACATGAATGTTGTTTCCATTTTTTATGGATGGAATGAAATAAATTTGAATTATAATTCACCTTTACATAATAATAATATCATAAATAAACTGTATATTTATTAAATATATCATTATAACTATCCATTAGAGATGGTACTAGAAAACAAATTACATTGGTTTGTGAGGCGGTAGTCCACCGTACACATGAATGAAGACTTTGTTTCGCATTTGATTAAAGATGAGATAGATGTTGGTGATTCCATTATCATAATAAAATCTCATTATATGTAATATATTGGTATTATTATTTCATTAAGTTTGAATAATATTTGAAGGAGGTAGAAGAATAAGAATAAATAAAACTAAAACATTCAGTTAAAGACTATACCTCTTCTTCAGACTACTTCTTTTTCTTTGTACCTTAAACCCTATAATGTTGATATTTTTTACAAAATAAGACCTCTATAATGTGTTTAGGGATGTTATTAAGTGATTTGGTGTCACGACCCGTCCCCCGGGGCTCGTGTCGTGACTACCCCAAGCCCGCCTTCCATAGGCCAGGGGCTGGCGACTAGCACCAAAGGCGTAATTCCCTAAAACTGGGAAGGTATTTCCTTTATAACCTGTAAACACACACACAAGCAAGCACACAACTAGACATAACACCAAGTAAACTGTATAAAAAAAGAGTGCTGAAAGTAAAAGGGGCCATAATACATGCCCAACAGTAAAGGTACAAGTACAACTGAAATGAAATACAACTGAAGAAAGAGAAAAGACAGCTAATGGATCATCCTCTAAGGTTTCTACCTGAAGGGTACGTACAGATCGCCTCCACAGCACTCCACATCCAACTGTCTCCTTCGGGTACCGACACATCGTATGGTCCACCTCTGGGTATCTTCCAGTCCTGGTACTCTCAGCCTCCGTCAATGTTATCTGTCTTCTGCATGCAACACAACAAGATATAGGCATAGCCCGTGTAGGGATGAGTATAATGATACTCAGTAGGGACCCTGAGACCCTCAAGGTCTCACAAAACCCACCAAGGATAAACCAAAAAGAATAAAATCAACATATAACCTTACTTAGGGATATTCCCATACATATACCTAAGTTATCAAGTGATCCATTTCAATCATGAGGAAAACACAAAAAAAAATGACTCAGCTCAACCAGGATTTTATTCTAGGGGTAGTATCAAGTAACAACCCCAGTCACATTGTCAAAACCTCGGCTACTAGAGAAATCCTCCTCTATCGAGTACAGTGGGTCTGTCATGACACCAAGTGCGCTTCCCACTTACCTTGGAATGCTGAGGTATTTCTCTTGTCGAGTACCGTGTATCTGCCGCATCACCAAGCGCGCTCCCCACCGTGGGTCTGCCACGTCACCAAGCGCGCTCCCCACCGTGGTTCTGCCACGTCACCAAGAGCTCTCCCCCTTATAGCCCTACCGTGACACCAAGGCACTCCCCACTAGGCTAGTAGAGTCACGCCGAGTCAAAACGGTCAGCATTCGTCAGGTCTCGGCCAACTACTAGGTCTCCGCACTACGCTCGCTCGTCTCTGAAAGGATCCGCTCCATGAGCTACTGGTCGATACTCCAACTGTCATGAAGTCCCATGAAGAAGTATCTCAAATTTCTACCACATCATAGGAGTATCAACGCAACAAACAGTGCATCAAATGGACGCTCGGTCTGTGAGTTATTAGCCTTTTAGTCCCTGGGGCCCAATTGGATTCGTGCTCGATCCAACCTGACCGTTTCCCATCTCAAACCAAAACACAAGTGGAGTATAATCAAAGGTACCATCTCGCTCTAGTATTTCTAGCGTCATGGACGGTTCTTCAAACAGACATCTGGTGCCAAAGATATGGCCAAAATAAAGTAAAGGGGCGTAGTGGGCCCGGGTCCGGTCCGACCTGGTCGCACCGACCCGGCCCGTGATGAAACCTAGTCTGCTGGGAGGTCCAACAGGCCACGAGGGATATGAGGGGCTACGGAGTCCGTAGGTGTCGTAGGGTGACTCGGCCACAGGGTTGTCGTGAGGGAGCGGGGCCAGTTCGGTCGGGGCGCCGTGAGGGGCGCGGGTCGGCTTGATCGGGGCACCACGAGGGGTGCGGGCCAGTTCGGCTCGGGCGCCATGAGGGGTGTAGGTTAGTTTAGCCAGGGCATCGTGAAGGGCATGGGTCGGCTCATCCAGGGTTCCACGAGGGGCGCAGACCGGTTCAGTCGGGGTGTCATGAGGGGCGCGGGCCGGTTTAGCCAGGGCGACGTGAGGGGCATAGGCCATTTCAGGAGTTCGGTGGGCGTTACGGCCAGGGTGGCATGGCCGGGGTGGCGCTTTAGGGTGGCTTGGCTAGCGGGTGGTGCGGTCGAGGTGGCGCGGCCAGCAGGTGGCGCGATCCGGCGTGCGGGGCCGATTTAGCTCGGGGCGACGCGGCGTGGTGAGGGTGTGCAGCCGGTTCAGCCAGGAGGCCAGAGCGCCGCAAGGGCAGCGCGGGTCGCGGTGGCCGCGGGCGGTGGCGTCGTTGCCTTCGTCACCTTCGTCGTCTTCATCTCCTTCCTTCATTCTGAAGAACACCACAAAGAAGAATGGCAGAGGGGTTGGGCCATGTTGGTTTGGCCCACACCCTCTGTGTTTAGGGTGGTATCATTTGGCTCAAGCAACAATTCTTTCCCAAACCGCAAAAGAAAACAAGGTAAGTATTATCTTGCAAATAAACCCCCTACCTTGGGTTGATATGCCGACGGAGTCATGGGGAAGAAGATGAATTTTTCATCGTTCGTCGTGTCCACCACACACCTCCAATTCTGAGCTCGTGCGTCGATTCATCATAGATGAGGACATCTCACATTGGAAGAAGTCCTGAGGCAGAAAGTTGAAGGAGGTTTCCAATCTTCGTTGGGGAGTGTGTTCTTCATTGGAGAATGCGTCATTCATTGGAGAGCGTAATCCTCCAAGTGTTGGGCGTCACTTCACTTTACCTGTACTTCGTCGCTTAGTGAAGTCATCCCAAATCATCCTCCCAAGCTCCATATATATAGGAGAGGGGGTAGGTAGGTAACGATCATGGGATTTATGATAGTTCATTTATTAGAAACCTTCCTAAATTCCAACGACGTTGTTACTTTATTTAAAAAGGGGGAAATCCAATTAACTAATTTGGCACAATTAAAAGGTATGTGCGTTGGAAAAATTAATGTGGAGGAAGTCAAGAGGCTCCTCCACATTAATGAGGGGGGTTGAGAGTTTCTCTCAATTGAAGGGGGGTTTAGTCCCGGGTGATCCCCACCACCATAACCTCTCATGGGAGGTTATGGTTCAGGTGGTCCCCACCACCATAACCTCTCATGAGAGGTTAAGGTCTGGTGGTCTCCACACCTCAACTTCCACATAGAGGTTTAGTTCTGGTGGACCCTACCTCCCAACACCCACATGGGTGTTGCAAATAAAAATAAAAATGTCATACACTTTTATTTTTATTTTATTCTTACACGAAAAAACCCAAAAACTAACTTTCACCCTCAACTAACTATCGTCGAGGTGAAAGTCTTCTTAAGTGAATACCGGCACTGCGAGTTCAATGGTGCCCTTGGATTTCAATTTTGAGCACCGATTCAAAAGTTAGAAAAACTCACTCGCACGTTTACTGAACATAGCTGAAAAAAAGTTCAAAAATTCATTTCGGGTACTCTGGGCCTCGGAATCACGTGTCGTAAATTTTCACGGACTCATAAAATTCCCATTTATTTAAAAAATTACATGGAAATTCTAGGTCTTTACATTCTCCCCACCTCAGTGCTCTACGTCCCCATAATCCACAACCCAAACTAGGTAAACAAGTATGGGTACTGAGCATGCATCTGAGCCTCTCACTCCCATGTGCTCTCCTGGAGGTTCCCGTGATGCTAGTGAACACACACCAGAGATATCGATCATACATTAAGGACTCGCTCCTGTCTATCCTCAATCTCTACTGTAACCTCCGTAAAAGTCTCTCCATCATTGATGTCCAACTCTCCATGGTTGATGATGTGAGAAGGGTCGTGCATGTATCTCCTCAGCTGGGATACATGGAAGACGTCATGCACCCGGTGAAAATGAGGTGGAAGAGGTAAGTGGTAAGCCACCTCACCTACTCTACTAAGGACTTGGAAAGGTCCGATTAACCTCAGAGATAACTTGCCCCCTCGGCCAAATATCCATAGACTTCATCGAGGTGAGACCCATATAAAGACATGGTCACCATCCTCGAACTCCAGAGGACTCCGTCTCCTGTCAGCATATGACTTCTTCCTACTCTGTGCAGTCTTCATCCGCTTCTGGATGATCTACACCTTCTCTGTGGTAGCCCGTACCATCTCAGGTCCCACTAGTGCTGACTCCCCTGGGTCAGTCCAACACAAAGGTGATATGCAAGGTCGCTCGTAAAATGCCTCAAAAGGTTCCATCCCAATGGTGGAGTGATATCTGTTGTTGTATGAAAACTCCACCAAAGGTAAGTGATCCTCCCAACTGCGACTGAAGTCGAGGACACAAGCACGCAGCATGTCCTCGAGGGTCTGAATGGTCTGCTCAGTTTGTCCATCCATCTGAGGATGGAAGGCAGTGCTCAAATGAAGTTGTGTCCCAAAAGCCTCCTACAACCCCTTCCATAGATGGGAAGTAAAAAAGTGTGTCACGATCGGAGACAATCATCGAGGGTACTCCATGTAGTTGCACAATCTCCTGCACATAGAGGCATCTCAAGCTCTCTAATGAACCCTACTCTCTGATCAGTAGGAAGTGGGCCGACTTGGTGAGTCGGTTGACGATCACCCAGATATAGTCATGTCCCCTAGATGTATGTGGAAGTCCTATCATGAAGTCCATAGATATCTCATCCCACTTCCACTTTGGGACCTCTAAAGCCTGAACCAAGCCTCCTGGTACCTGATTCTCTACCTTCACTTGCTGAAAAGTGAGGCACTGATAAACAAACTCTGCAACTACTTTCTTTATTCCTGGCTACCTGTGCTGTCGTCGGAGATCCTGGTACATCTTCGCCACTTCTAGATGTACCGCTAGAGGGGATTTGTGGAACTCCCTCAACACTTCCTCATGAAGTTACATTGGTACCATGGTATGTCCCCTGAAGAGGATTACATGCTCCCCACCTTCAGAAAATCTATCAGATGCCTGCCCTATTGATATCTGAACACGTCGAGCCTCGCAGTCAGCATCCCCATGTTGTGCCTCCCTAACTTGCTAAAGAAGTGGGGGAGTGTCTGTAAGAGACTGAAGAAAAGCTGCTCCATCTCTATCCATGAAGGATATCTGCAAGGCAACCAGCTGCTATGTCGCCTCACCTAGCAACTGTATACCAGACCTCCAGCTGAGTGCATATACTAGAACATTCCCCTTTTTAGGAGTATAGACTATCTCAAAGTCATAGTCCTGGAGGAACTCATTCCAACATTACTATCTTAGGTTCAGGTCCTTCTGAGAGAATATATACCTGGGACTCTTATGATTAGAGTACACGGTAAAATGCTCACCCATCAGATAGTATCACCACATCTTCAAGGTGAAGACCACTGCTGCTAACTTTAGGTCATGGGTAGCATAGTTCTACTCATGTTGTCTTAGCTGCCGAGAACCATATGCCATCACTACTTTTCCCTGCATTAGGACACATCCGAGACCGGTCCCTAATGCGTCGCAGTAAACTACATACCCTACACCCTCCTCTAGAAGTCTCAAGATGGGGGCACTAGTCAGCCTTTGCCTCAGCTCCTGAAAACTCTGCTGGCATTTCTCCATCCAAATGAAGGGTTGACCCTTCTTTGTTAAGGCTGATAGTGGTGTTGCAACTCTAGGGAAATCTGGTACAAATCTCTGGTAGTATCTATCCAAACCAAGGAAACTTCGTACCTCCGTCACACTCCTGGGTGGTTCCCAAGAAAGTACCACCTCAATCATCACTGGATCCACTGCAACTCTATCCTCCGATATGACATGTCCCAGGAAGTGAACCTCTCAGATCCAGAACTTGCACTTTAAGAGCTTATCATAAAGCTAGTGCTCTCGGAGTGTGTCCAGTACTACCTGAAAATGATAGGAATGCTCCTCCTTAGTAGCCGAGTAGATTAGAATGTCATCGATGAAGACCACTACAAAGCGATCAAGGTACGGCTGAAAGATCATGTTCATGAGTCCCATGAACACTACTGGATTGTTGGTCACACTGAATGGAATAACCAAGAACTCATAATGGTCGTACCAACACCTGAAGGTCGTCTTCAGCACATCCTCATCTCGTTCTCTGAGCTGGTGATAGCCTGGTTGGAGGTCTATATTCGAGAACCAACATGCTCCCTTCAACTGATCAAAGAGGTTTTCAATCCTTGGGAGTGGGTACTTGTTCTTCACGGTCACTAGGTTCAGGCGTCGATAGTCGACATAAAGTCTCAAGCTCCCATCCGCCTTCTTGGCAAACAAAATCAGGGTTGCCCAAGGTGAAACACTAGTCCGGATGAATCCCTTCCCCTGCAATTCCTCCAGTTGTACTCACAGCTCACGAAGCTCTGTGGGAGCCATCTGATATGCTGGTGTAGATATCATTGTCGTCTCAGGGTACAAGTTAATGTAAAAGTCCACCTCTCTGTGAGGAGGTAGACCTGGAACATCATCAGGGAAAACATCCGTGTACTGGTCCACCACTATAGGATAGCTCAGACACTCCACATCAACTGCTCTGAGGGTAAGGCTAGCCAACTGATGAGTGATCGGCTACACTCACCTCTGAGCAAGTCCATCATGTTCTAAAAAGGCTCCCTTCTCACCAGTGAAGGTAAAACTAGTCCCATCCATGCATACACACCACACCTTTCTCCTAATACAGTCAATTTGAGCATGGAATGTAGATAACTTATCCATACCCAAGATGACATCGTAAGGCCTCGACGCCATTACTAGGAGATCCCAACCGAAGCTCTCGCCTCCTAGAGTAAGCTCGCACTGCTGAAACCAGTTTCTAATCATCGAATCTACTCCCGTAGGAATCTCTAGATGTAAGGATAGAGCCAACAACTCCATCGGAATCTCCAAGCTTTGAACAAGGGTAGTGGAAATGAAAGAATGACTGGAACCTGTGTTTATAAGTACTGCATATATGGTGGAGTAGACACAGATCGTACCTCGTATCATCTCTGGAGCACCGTGATTATAGGCCTCAGCTGCCTAGAGTTGAGCTCTCCCATGTCCACCTACTCCCTGCGGTCGGGGTGGACCTCCTAGTGGTGGTGGCGGTAATACCTCGAATCATCACCCCCTGCCTGTTGCACAGCCTACTCCTCTGCCACGTCAGCCTCCAGCCTGCAGACCTCCTCAATAGAAGATTTTTCTCTGCCTGGGTGGTCCTTCGACCGTCTGATGATCATCTGAATGGTGGGTCGTACAATCAAGAGCCATGTGACCCTACCCGCCGCATGAGAAATACGGACCACTCCTGGCATGTCTGTCTCCACTTCGAGTTCCCCGTACAACCGATCCTGATTCATGCGGTCATCCACCTATAGGTTTGGTCCTCTTGGACCTATGAGATATCTTTCTTCTTCCAGCTGCAGAAGACTCCCCTACGTGATGACTGGTAGTGGATCTTTCTACTGGAGACTGCTCAGTAAGAAAATTCTCCACTATGAGGGCTCTCTCTAACACCCCCGCCTACGTTGGGATGCTGAGTGAGATCACTGAAGCCCTGATCTCATGCCTGAGTCCTTGATCAAAGATCCTGGCCCTGAAGAATGGGTCTCTCACCATATCATTGGAGTAGCATGAGAGTTATGTAAACCTCACTGAGTACTGAGCCACAGTCATGTTACCCTATTGCAGATGAAGTAGCTCTTGTATGTGAATTGCATGAAGAGTCGTTGGGGAAAACTCTGCCTGAAACAGGCTCTTGAAGTCTGCCCAGAGAAGTGTCACCTCTTCGTGAACTTGGAGAATCAATCTCCACCATCTGCCTGCTACTGCCTGTAAAAGGATGGCAGCAAGAATCACCATGAGGTCTGTCGGTGTCCCTACCAGTCGAAAAACTCTCACCAAAGCCTCCAGCCAATCCTCAGCCGCCTGTGGGTTTATCTCTCCCCTAAACCTAGGTTTCCTCTAGCATTGGAACTCATGTAACATGCTCAAGTGGCATGCACCGTCTGCTGCTGGGACTGGTGGAATCGGTGTCCCAACGGGGAGTGGTACCGCTGGTGCCTCTATTGGAAAAGGGCCCTGCACTGAGACCTCGTCGCTTGGTGGGCTATATGTGTGTACAAATCTCAGAACTCTAGTTGGTTGTTTGTGTGGAGGCATCCTGAAAAGAAACAAGTGTGTCACAGTTAAAAGTTTATACCTGGTGAGATGACTTAAAATAAAACTTTTGAAAACACACACGCAATCAGTGTTTTTGTGCACTGAGTTGGAAATCAGAAGTCAGGTACCTGGCGTATGGATATGTCAGACACCGCACCAACACTGGACTCCCTAAACTGAAAACTGCACTCATTACATTTAACACTATTGATTCACAGAAAATATCAGAGTCATGGTTCTGTGGTAGAACTGATTCCTCTGATACCAATTTGTCATGACCCGTCCCCCGGGGCCCATGCCGTGACTACCCCAAGGCCACCTTTTATCGGCTAGGGGCTGGTGACTAGCACCAAAGGAATAATTCCCTAAAACTGGGAAGGCATTGCCTTTATAACCTGTAAACACACACACAAGAAAGCACACAGCTCGACATAACACCAAGTAAACTGTATAACAAAAGAGTGCTGAAAGTAAAAGGGGTCATAATACAAGCCCAATAGTAAAGGTACAAGTACAACTGAAATGAAATACAAATGAAGAAAGAGAAAAGATAGCTACTGGATCATCCTATGAGGTTCCTAACTGAAGGGTAGGTACATATCATCTCCTCAGCACTCCACATCCGACCGTCTCCTCCGGGTACCGACACGCCGTATGGTCCACCTCCGGGTATTGTCCAGTCCTGGTACTCTCAGCCTTCGTCAGCAATGTATGTTGTCTGCATCCAACACAACAAGGTGCGGGCATAGCCCATGCAGGGGTGAGTATAATGATACTCAGTAGGGACCCCGAGATCCTCTAGGTCTCACAAAATCCACCAAGGGTAAACCATAAAGAATGAAATCAACAGATAACATTACTTAGGTATATGCCCATACATATACCTAATTTATCAATTGATCAATCTCAATCATGAGGAAAACACAGAAAAACTGACTCAGCTCAACCAGGATTTTATTCTAGGGGTAGTATCAAGTAACAACCCCCATCATATTTTCAAAAACTTGGCTACTAGAGAACTCCTCCTCTATCGAGTACATTGGGTCTGTTGTGACACCAAGCGCACTTCCCACTAACCTTGGACTGCTGAGGTACTCCTCCTGTCGAGTACCGTGGATATGTCGCGTCACCAAGCGCGCTCCCCACTGTGGGTTTGCCGCGTCACCAAGCGTGCTCCCCCTCATAGCCTACTGAGGTACTCCTACTGTCGAGTATTGTGGGTTTTCCACAACACCAAGACACTCCCCATTGTGGGTCTTCCGCGACACCAAGGCGCTCCCACTGGGCTAGTAGAGTCACTCTGAGTCAAAACGGTCAGCAGTCGTCAGGTCTCATCCAGTTACTAGGTCTCCTCACTACGCTCGCTCGTCTCTGGGAGGATCCACTCCACGAGCTACTGTTCGATACTCCAACTGCCACAAAGTCCCACAAAGAAGTGTCTTAAAGGTCTGTCATGTCATAGGGGTCTCAACGCAACAGACGGCGTGTCAAACGGACGCCCGGTCTGTGAGTTATTAGTATTTTAGTCCCGGGGGCCCGGTTGGATTCATGCTCGATCCAACCTGACTATTTTCCATCTCAAACCAAAACTCTAGTGGAGTATACTCAAAGGGACTGTCTCGCTCCAATATTTCCAGCGCTGCTGACAGTTCGTCAAATAGACATCTGGTGCCAAAGATATGTCCAAAAGAAAGTAAAGGGGTGTAGTGGGCCCGGATCTGGTCTGACCCGGTCGGACCGACCTGGCCAGACCGACCCAGCCCGACCTGGCATGGGTCGACCGGGTTTGATTCAGGCCTGGCCCATGATGCAGCTTGGTCCGTTGGGAGGTCAAGCAGGCCGCGAGGGCTCACGGAGCCCGCGGGTGCCGTGGGACGGCTCGGCCGCAGGGGTTCTGTGAGGGTGTGGGGCCGGTTCGGTCAGGGCGCCACAAGGGCCACGGGCCAGCTCAGCCGGGGCACCGTGAGGGGCACCGGTCGGGGCGTCGTGAGGGGCGCAGGCCGGCTCAGTCGGGGCACCACAAGGGGCACCGACCGTTTCGGCCGGGGCGCCGCGAGGGGCACGGGCCGTTTCTACCGAGGTGTCGTGAGGGGCAAGGGCCGTTTCTGCTGGGGCGTCGTGAGGGGCACGGGACGGTTCATCCAGGGCGCCACGAGGGGTGTGAGCCGGTTCGGCCGGGGCTCCGCGAGGAGCGCGGGCTGTTTCGGGAGTTCAGCGGGCGGCGCGGTCGGGGTGGCACGACCGAGGTGGCTCGACCGGGGTGGCGTGGCCGGGGTGGCTTAGAAGGCGGGTGGTGCGGTCGGGGAGGCACAGCCGGCTGGTGGCGTGAGCTAGGGTGCGAGGCCGGTTTGACCCGGGGCGGCGCGGCACGGCAAGGTCGCGCAACCAGTTTGGTTGGGAGGCTGGAGCACCACGGGGGCGGGGCGGGTCGCGGTGGCCATGGGCAGTGGCGTCGTTGCCTTCATCGCCTTCACGTCTTTGTTGCCTTCCTTCATTCAGAAGAACACCACAAGGAAGAATGACGGAGGGGTCGGGCCATGTTGGTTTGGCCCGAACCCTCCGCGTTTAGGGTGGTATCATTTGGCTCAATCAACGATTCTTTCCCAAACCGCAAAAGAAAACAAGGTAAGTATTATCTCGCAAATAAACCCCTACCTCGGGTTGATATATTGACGGAGTCGCAGGGAAGAAGAAAAATTTGTCATCATTCGTTGCATCCGCCATACACCTCCAATCCCGAGCTCATGCGTCGGTTTGTCGTAGATGAGGACGTCCCACGTCAGAAGAAGTCCCGAGGAAGAAAGTCAAAGGAGGTCATTGTTATTTGTTGGGGAGCACGTTCTTTGTTGGATAACGCGTTCTTCGTTAGAGAGAATAATCCTCCAAGTGTTGGGCGTCGCGTCACTTTACCAGCACTTCATCGCTTGGTGAAGCCATCCCAAATCCTCCTCCCAAGCTCCATATATATAAGAGAGGGGGTAGGTAGGTAACAATCGTGGGATTTATGATGGTTCATTTATTAGGAACCTTCCTAAACTCCAACAACGTTGTTACTTAATTTAAAAAGGGGGAAAGCCAATTAACTAAGTTGGCACAATTAAAGGTATGTGTGTTGGCACAATTAATGTGGAGGAAGTCAAGAGGCTCCTCCGCATTAATGAGGGGGTTGAGATTTTCTCTCAATTAAAGGGGGTTTAGTCCCAGGTGGTCCCCACCACCATAACCTCTCATGGGAGGTTATGGTTCGGGTGGTCCTCACCACTATAATCTCTCATAAGAGGTTAAGGTATGGTAGTACCCACACCTAAACTTTCACATGGAGGTTTAGTTCTGGTGGACCCCACCTCCCAACACCCACATGGGTATTGCAAATAAAAATAAAAATTCCATACACTTTTATTTTTATTTTATCCTTACACGAAAAACCCAAAAACTAACTTTCACCCTCGACCAACTGCTATCAGGGTGAAAGTCTTCTTAAGGGAATATCAGCGCTGCGAGTTCAACGGTGCCCTCAGATTTCAATTCTAAGCACCGGTTCAAAAGTTAGAAAAACCCACTCGCATGTTTACTGAATATACCCGAAAAAAAGTTCAAAAATTCATTTCGGGCACTCTGGGCCTCGGAATCATGCGCCGTAAATTTTCGCAGACTCGTAAAATTCCCATTTATTTAAAAAAAATTACATGGAAATTCTGAGTGTTTACATTTGGGTAGGTATTTTCTAAACTAAAAGTATTTTTAAGTGTGAAGAAAATAGGATAAGAGGTTCCCTTTTATAAGTGAGGGGAGGGGCACTCTTGAAATTGCTTAAAATATAAAATTAATATAAATTAATTTTCATAAAAAATGGATCCAAACTGATATAATTCTAATATAGGATGAGGATGGGTCAAAATAATATCATTCAATAAAATTTGGATAATTTTATATTATTTTTTTACCCTTATCTCTTTGTTTTCACACATGTTAACCCTTTTTGATAATTATCGTGATAATGAAGTTTTAACTTTTTAAGGGTCAATATAGTTACTATTAAAGGAAAAATGTCCCATAAATGGACCATAGCTTATATTTAAAAAAATATACCAATCGATTTGTCAAATATAGGATTTTTTTAATTTTAAATAATTTAACAAAATATTATTTATTATAAAATAACATTAGTGTCATTTTTTAGAACTATTACATTAATTTGACTTTGAAAACAACATAATAATGGAATAGAGATATATTCCATTTACACCTATATTATATGTTATTTTTATCAAAAAAAATTGGAACACAATAATTTATTCAAATTAAATTACTTTTAATATTTCTAAAATTATTTATTTTATTTTTCTATTAATTGAATAAATATTGTGTCAGTGTTGTGTAAGAATTTAAGGTAATTGTTTCATCACTAAAAATTAAAAATAAAGTAACATTATAAAAAATTATATTTAAAATAGTTATTTATAATCAAACGTAAGTTTTATTTATCATTGTCACAAAATATTATAAAAATTAAAAGTAAGAAAGTGATATTTTTAACTTTATCATTTACTTAATTATTATAAAAGTCAAAATCAAAGACATATGCCACCAATTTCCCATATTTTCTAAAATTTTATGAACATATATGAACTAAAACAATCCAATAGAACAAATTCAAGTGTTATGGTCATTTTTTTCCCTTATCATATTATCTATAACCTTAATTTCTTAATTCACCCTTATTGTCGTGACAATTATTTTCTATGGTTACTATTCTTAATAAAAAAATAAAAGGTATCTATTTACTATATTTATAAATCATTATTAAAAATATAGAATCCATTTTTAAAGATTTAATTTATAAAAGTGGTAGAAATTAATTTAAGATAAAAATGCAAAATGCAACGAAAAACAGTTTTTTAAAAAAATGTCTTTTAAGTATACAAAATATTTTTATAAAAAACTCAAATATGAAATTCATTCCAAAGACCATAATTGGATTATTTTTAGTCAAAATTAATAATAAAATGTTAAAACAGGTACAAAATATAATTTGACTATATAAATACTTGAAAAGAAAATATAGTTTCCAATAAAAATCAGTATCTTTTTACTATTCATTAAAAAAGCGATTTTTTTAGAAAAAATATAAAAAAATTAGCCTAATATAATTTTAATGTGTTTATTTTAGAAAATGGAGTTAATTTTATCAAATATATTTTCTAAAATTTCTAGAAATTAATTATAATATTTTATCATAAAAATAAATAAAAATCATTTTTGAATAAAATGTATTTTTTTAAGAATAAAATGAATGTACTAAAAATTGAGTGCTTAGTTCATAATAATTAATCAATAAATTTCTATTGGTTAGTACCTTAATATATATATTTTATAATGTGGTTAATCATATTCATACCCTCCAATTTAATAGCTAGGTTATACTATAATAATATTTCATGGTTCATTTAAGCTCAATGTTGTGTGTTGTATATGTTATCAAACAGTGTTATTTTAAAATATTAGAGTGTGAAATTATTGACCCCTTAAGAAATTTCACCCTTGAATTTTCATATTATACACTAAGGTGAAAACGGGCGAGGGTACTTCTACTTCTTGGCTTACTCAAGTTCCTATGTTGCCTCCTCGTATTTATGGTTTCGCCATAGTACTTTGACTCGGTGTGTTGTCATGTTTATGGCATCCCGACTTTTTATTACATAACTTTTCATTACATTTTAAAAAAATAGGATCTTTAAAGTCTAGTGTCTTGGAAATTAGGAACATAAAACATGAAAACATAAAACATTATTCTAATCCACTTGTAGGGATTCATCATAAATTCTTCTTAAGCACAATTATTTTATCTCATAATCTCAAGACATACATCAAAGGAAAGGGTGAGAAGAAGGCCTAGTAAAGAAAGCAAGGGAATCAGTTTCCTTGTGATATCAATAAGAACTTGATGAAAAACATAAAGGTATGACCAATGGAAGTAGAGGCATTACATAATGAAAATAACTTGAACCATAACATGAATATGTGGCTACAACATTTAATTTAGACATTCATGAACATATCACTGAGGTTTATCGCCAAGGTGTCATAAAATTTACCAAGGTTATTCACCAAGGTATCGTGAAACTTTTCATCTATAGAGATTAAATTCTTTACCCAATGCATTGGAGCGCTATCAGGGTGCACCCTTAATATGTATTTATTTTAATGTGACCCACTTAGATCATAATCATACATTTTGTAAATAACCCATAGAGAGTAAAAGAAATGGGTTTCACTTCAAAATCATGACGTTTTAAAAGTTCTTAAAAATAAGGTCATTATGTCATTTATAACCCATGGAAAGGGAGTGAGGGTTATATGTATGTCAATTCTAGAATCAAATAGATCAATATTATGTATTTATGAATACCCCTAGAAATGAAATAGGTTTGGGTATTTACAAAAATAAAATAAGATATTTTTTGAGAAAAAGAGAGATATATATTGAGACAAAAAATTTGTAGCATAACAGCTGGAAGAGTGCTGTCTTGGGCACCCTCAAATGATTAGTGTGATTTTGGGGTACTTAGGTGTATTAGAGTGGCTGACCAAGGTCGTCTCTCAAAGGAGTAAGTGAATTAAAACAACTTTTTATAGGTATTCTAAAAATAAAATAAAAGAGAATAAAAACACTACTTAAAAGGATGGGGTTTGGTTATAGTTTATAAATCTAGAAGAAGTTTTTTGGAAGAAGATTGTATTTTTTTTTTAGTTTTAAAATGAATTTTGATTAAAATGACACAATAAAAAAATGTTTTTTAGACAATATTTAAAAGACTTAATCGATCTAACTCTACCTATTCAATAAATTATTTATAATTATCATTTAAATTAACATCCACTTAATTATGATCCCTTAACTTGTTAACCCCCGAACCCTATGAGAATTAACTTTACCACAAAGATGAAGTGAAATAAACCCTAGATTATCTTCGGAACATGTAATCGCAGCACCCTACTTTGATTGATGTTCTAAGGATAGATTATGGTAAGTGGTAAATTAAGGCACATATCCATTCTATAAATGAGGACTAATTGAGTTTAGGGATTATTTTTGAACTCTACAAATTAATCCCATGTGGTTTTGAATTACAGGTTAAGGTTGCGCTCTCACAGTTCACACAATTCCCGACCTCGTGTGTTTTGTGTTAACTATTAAATTGATTGATTAGTTTCATTTAAATTAAAAACTCAATTAATAGATAATAATATGTAAATTAAAGTAACTCATTGATTGAAAATAAATGAATAAAGAAGTATAGAGGTCGATCGATTACTAAAAATAAATACTCTTCCATGGGCGGTGTAGTCATCGTAGAAACGTTTTGCATGTGCAAAGGTTTAGAAAGGGTAGAACCCAATCATTTTTCTACTCTTGATTCTATACCAATTATAAATATTAATAGAAGAATAAATTTTAAAAAAAAAGAAGAAAATATAATAAATAAAATAAGAACAAAGAAGTTTATTATGAAAACACAAACATTACAACATGAGGAAGAAGAATAGGGCTTCGACGAAGGGATCCTTGCTTCAAGAGATACCCTTATTGAATTGCTTGGATAATTAGAGTGTAACCTCTTCTCCTCTGCCCTAAACTTCCCAATTCACGTCCCAACCCCACAAAATGAGAAAAACACCAATTTATAGAGTGGTGGGAAGGCTAGGTTCAAAGTGGTTTCAAGTGTGAATGGGGAATCTCGGCCAAATATTTTATTCCAAATTGCACTACCCATTTGGCCAAAAAAAAGCATGAATAATCTATCCTTCCAGAAGTATTATTAACTATAATATGAGTCATGTATCTCCTCTCAAAAATTTTCCCTAATCCAAGTAAGGATGAAGAAGTTATGGCTCAAATACAGAACTCATGTCCATTCTGCCGAGTCCATCCCACCATTGATTTAATGTCCCATTTACTCCATCCAAATGAAATATTTAGCTCTAGTGTCCTGAATAAATTTGTAGAAAATTAAGTTATGAACATTGTTACAAAATATTAATTTCAAATAAGTCATATTAAAATATTTAAGTGCGAAATACTATAGTGAATTTTAAAAGG
Organism: Viscum album; assembly: GCA_963277665.1. NCBI lineage: Eukaryota > Viridiplantae > Streptophyta > Magnoliopsida > Santalales > Viscaceae > Viscum > Viscum album. The sequence continues at coordinate 193,511,681 of OY728165.1, read as the reverse complement.
GTAAAACTGGAATTTTAATCAAATTTTCAAATGAATGATCTAATCCCAAATATTTCCTAAATGAACATATTTAGCACAATTTGAGGAAATTATGTCATTTATTATCAATAAAATATTCAAAAAAATAGTGTTTTATCAACTCCCCCACACTTACCCTTTGGCACTCCTGGGCAAAACCTCATATCAAGTAAACATCAATATCAAATCAAAACCAATTTTTAAAACAAATATCCTTGAGATCAAACAATTACACACCAAGAAAAAAAAGATATAATGCCTCATAAAAAAATATTTCAAGTTCTTCATTTATATCATTCAATATATTTCCACTTTATTTATCCTCTTATGCACAAAACACTTACCTCACTTGAATTTTCTCTTATCACACAAGTGTCAAGAAAAATTGCATTGTATTTCTCATTCAAACTCATACAAAGGTCACCATAGGCTTAATAAATTCCTAAATCTCTACCTGATGTGAGTCAAGGACATATGTTTATCATGAGGACTTTTTAGGGTTGTTCTGTGGATTTCGGTTGGTAGTATTTAGATGTGAAAAATTCTGAGGTTGAATGAGGAGGGATTGACTCTTTTTGAAGAAAAATTGCATTAATCTAATTTTCACTTAAATATGGTCTCCTCCTCAATCTACATAGAATTTATTCATGTTCATCATCATGAAAAATAAAGGAATTTTCACACTATTCAACATTTCAGCAGTAAAAATGTCAATATTCTCGAACATGATTTTCTTAAAAACTCCAGATAGGCACAGCTTTCCCCCTCTATTAGAATCTCTAGAAAGGCACAACCTCTTTTATTATGAAATCTTCAAAAAGGAACATCTTTCAATATAATATTTTCCTTCAACAGTAAACACTTCTCTTCAAAATTTAATTTTTCACTCAAAGTATCACAAAATGTGGTAGCACAACACAAGATAGCTTCCCCCACACTTAAGCTCAACTAGATTATGCAATTTCACTTCAAGAGTTGGTTGGATAGGGAAAATTGGCTTGTAATGTGGCTAAAATAACAGGTTGTTCATGGATTCTAAGGGATAAAAGGATTAAATGTTCAAGGTATTCCATTATAAAAAAGGATTCGTTGAAATAGGGGCTTTAATACCAAAAAACGCCTCAATCATTTAAACATAAGTACCTCAAACCCTGAAGTTTTGACAGGAATAAATCAAATTATGGTTAAATCAAGTATGGTTTGGATCTCTCAAGAAATGAGGTGAATGTAAAGAATATGAAAATAATGGTTCAGAATCCTTACAAGAAAGTGATTTCAAATATAAAGACAGTGAGATGTGGCATAGGATTCAAAATTCAGTGTACTTTTCATGAAATTACTAAATATTTGAACTTGAAACAAAGTCATTTCAGCATTCATTTAAGCTTAGTTTCAAGGGATAAATTGTTTCACTTATTGATATGGATTTCAAAATTGTTGTTTAGAATCATTTCAGCTCAAAAGTTTCAAAAACACATAGAAATTTGAAAAAATAAACACACAAAATTTGAAAAGCACACATTTTTTTTTGTTTTTTTTTAACGGGAAAACAATTGAAATTACTAAACTAAAAGGTTCTCTCCCCCACACTTAAAATATTTCATTGTCCTCAATGTGAACCCATGAGATGATATATGCACATGAAATGTATAATTTTAAATAGGACAAAGAATAAAAAAGTTAAATGGTTAGGAACAGCCTGATGTGCTCAAGTGATGATAAGGTCATGCAGTGTGATAAAATCCACTGCATTAGTAGGAAGTCCCTCAATGTATCTCTTCAAACATTGCCCATTGACTGTAAAGCTTCTTCTTGTGTCCTCTTGTGTGATCTCCATTGAACCATAAAGAAAAATATTAGTCACAATATAAGGACCTAACCATCTGGAATTCAACTTACCAGGCATCAGCTTCATTCATGAACTTTAGAGAAGGACTTTCTCTCCAACATGAAACTCCTTTTGTGGGATCATTCTATCATGAGATGCTTTTTATTTTTCCTTATAGAGCCTTGAGTCCTCATATGAAGACAATCGAATCTCCTCAAACTCTTGAATTTGTAGCTTCATTTGGATTCCAGCTTGGGCCAAATCCATGTTGCATTTCTTTATATCCCAATAAGCCTGATGCTCAACTTCCACGAGGAGATGACACGCTTTCCCAAAAACAATCTGAAATGGGGAAATACCAATGGGTGTCTTTTATGTTGTCCTATAAGCCCAAAATGAATCATCCAAGTGCTTTCTCCAATCCTTCCTATTTGGCTGCACGGTTTTCTCTAAAATCTATTTCAACTCACGATTTGAAACCTCAGCCTATCCATTTGTTTGGGGGTGGTATGGTGTTGATGTTTTGTGTGTCACCCCATACTTATGAAGGAGGGAATCCAATTTTCGATTGCATAAGTGTGTCCCTTGGTCACTGATGATGGCCTTCGGTACTCCAAACCTGCAAAAAATTTGCGCTTTGACAAAGTCCACAACAACATGAGAATCATCAGTCCTAGTGGCCTTAGCCTCAACCTATTTACTCACATAATCAACAGCAACCAAAATGTACAAAAAAACCAAAAAAACTAGGAAAAGGACCCATAAAATCGTTGCCCCATACATCAAAAATATCACAGAATAGTATGGGTTTTTGGGGAATCTCATGTATCCTAGAAATGTTCCCAATGTGTTGGCAACGAGAGCATGACTTACAAAACACATGGGCATTATGGAATAAGCTAGGACAATATAATCCATAGTCCAAAACTTTCCTAGCTATCCGTTGGGGTCCAAAGTGTCCACCACAAGAAAGTGTATGACAAAAATGTAAAACAGACTCCAAATCATGATCAGGAACACACCTCCTAATAACTTGATCACTACACATGAGCCAGAGGTATGGATCATCCCAAACATAATACCGAGACTCAGTTTTTAATTTTCGGACTTGATATTTCTTTAAATTTGCAGGGATTTCAGAGGCAACAAGGTAGTTAACTAAATCTGTATACCAAGGATGCGTACCTGAGATGGAATAAAGATGCTCATCAGGGAAAGTGTCCTGAAGTGGTACCTGGTCCAAGGTGTCATCCTTTAGTGTGTGAATAAGCCAACTCATGTGGTCCACTACCAAGTTTTCTAACCCCTTTTTGTCCTTTATCTCAATATCAAATTTCTGAAGAAGGAGTATCCATCGGATTATCCTGGGCTTTGCATCTGGCTTCTTTAAGAGGTACCTCAGAGCTGCATGGTCAGAAAAAACAACTACTTTAGAGCCCAATAAATATAAATGGAATTTATCTAAAGAAAATATGATAGAAAGAAACTCCTTTTCTGTGGTTTTTTAGTTTTATTGGTCTGAATCTAGTGTCTTTGATGCATAGGAAATCACATGTGAACGTCCCTCCACCCTCTGAGATAAGACAGCTCCAACCGTGAAGTTGGAGGCGTCACACACAAGCTCAAAAGGAATCTCTCACTGTGGAGGCTGTATGATAGTTGGAGTGGTCATACACTTCTTTAGATCATAAAAGGAAGTCCTGCAAGAATCATCAAACACAAAATAAGAATCCTTTTGAAGTAATCATGACATAAGAAGAGCAATATTACTAAAATCTTTGATGAAGTGCCGATAAAATCCTACATGCCCTAGGAAAGATCTAACATCACACACACATGAAGGATATGGTAAGGATGAAAAAATGTATATCTTAGATCTATCAACCTGTAGGTTCCGGGCACAGCGGAAGTGTGTTGGTGGGTTTGCCCAACTTTAATTTAACGTTAAACAATGTTCAATCCAAGATCCTTCATGATATAAAATGCCGAATCTTCGGAATAGAATGAAGAACGAAAAGAAAAGAAGAGTCCCAGAACCCTTGAGGAGGATCATCATATATTGATTATAATTAATTTAATTAATGCATAATAATTACCTCGTTGGAATTCTTTCTTCGTTGATGTGTCCGGTCACGATTCGGTGATCCATAATTGCGTCGTAGAATCCAAGTGTAGGATTCCTCTAGCGGTGATCCACACGTGTGCCACGTATCTCTGGACATCGCCGAAGGGATCTCCGGGTGCTAGTGCGGAACAACCTTCGCTTGCGATGTCCGACTTCGACCGCCTTGATCCGGTGGAGGATCTTGCTCTCGTAACTTGAGGGCGTTCTTGGTGGAAAGGGAATTATATCTTGGCTTGAGAGTATTTCCAAATCCGTTGTGCACAACAATGGTTCTTCAAAACATTGGGGTTTCGAGGATATTTATAATCGGGTTTGAGGTTAATAGAGTTATGAAAATAAATAAATGTGTTACGCGTTTTATTTATTTCATTAACTCTTATTGAAAACTCCCATGTCGAATTATTAATTCCTTGACATGCACCCACGCTGATTATAATAAATATCATTTAATAAAACAATATTAAATCCTCAAAATCCCAACTGGAAAAACTACACGGCGTGTAATAATTAATACACGGTGTATACTTGTTTTCCATAAAACTACACGGTGTGTATATTTAATATACACAGCGTGTACTTTTATTTTCCATTTTTCTACACCACATTTATTAGACCCTGAGTAATTACTATTTATTTCTTAAATAAATGTAACTGCATTACTCGCTAATAAATATATTATTTCGTCCACAATATATTCTCTCGAATAACTAGTGTCAAAATAAATGCGATTAGACATCCTTAAATAATTATTAAACCACAGTCGGGAATAATATTTATTTAACTTGTTAAATTAATATTTAACTGAGATACATGGACACACTTAGTGTGTGACCCTCTAGGCCTCTTTCTCAGTGGCATTAGTCTGATCCTACCTAAAGTCCAAGGTTAGCGTCTAGCAACACGCCAAGGCACCCATAGACAAAGAAGTTAACGCCTCAATGACGTGTCACCTCCTATAAAAGCTTACCGTGTAATATAATCCCTTTGTCTCGATATCTCCAATCAAGCGGGTTTCATGCTAGTTCCATCAACCCATGTGCTTGATTATTCTTTCTTTGACTTCTCGGAATTGAACTTTCCCACACCTTACCATGACCATGGATTTATTTAGGTTATATCAATTCCATCAAAAGTCATGAGATATATACTTTCGTTATGGAACGAAAGGGACAAATCCTTTCTCGCATTATCTATTAATGTGGTATTACTCGTGATGCACCCAACGTATCCTACCTCACTGCAAACAATGTGTCGTTGTAGTTTTTGTCAATACATCTAAGTGCGCGAGTTGTAATACCCATTAATAATAATCTTAAATTCTAAGGACCAATACACACGTCCACAGATAGGAACATCCAATGACACTATGAAATGTGGATTTCCTACTGGCGGGCCTCGTTCTCATAATATCCTCCTGGATATTACCAAGGGCGCACACCATGAGAAGGTGCCTCAAAGTTTTATGAGTCCTCACCCCTAATGACCTATATTATTTGTGTCCCTCAAATAATATCATCCGGCCATAGAACATACATTCAAGAACAGTGTTATGGAACTTCCGGGTTCTCATCATAGTAGGGATCCGCTACGACCCTTTAATGCAACAGTTGTCCTTAGGACATTATCACATGACATGTCACGTAGAAGAACAATAAAGATGTGAAAAGGATTTTATTTAATGAATAAAGTACAAAGTAGTCAGTTCTAGACCACCAACTCCAAAAGACTCCCACTTGGACTAGAGCCAACTGCTAACAACCTTTAACCTGCTAGCTCTCACATAATATTCATGCTTCTGCTGAGATAGGCCTTTAGTCATGGGGTCTGCCACATTCTCTTCCGTGGACACTCTGCTCACTGCAACTTCACCCCTTTGATAGAAATCCCTCAAAAGGTGATACTTCTAGAGAATGTTCTTTGTCCGTTGATGTGACCTTGGTTCTTTTGCAAGAGCCACCGCTGCAGTATTATCACAATACAATATAATGGGATCTTTACTGCTAGGCACCCCATAAAGCTCCTGGACAAAGTTTCAAATCTAGAAGGCTTCCTTGGCTGCATCAGAAACCGCTATATACTCAGACTTCACTGTAGAATAGGTGAAAACTGGCTGCTTTGAACTCTTCCAGCTCACAACTCCTCCATTGAGACAGAAAACATATCTAGATTGTGACTTCAGGTCATTCTAATCTGTTTGAAAACCAGCATCAGCATACCCTCTAATGACAAGATCCTCGTCTCCTCCATACACCAGGAACATATCCTTAGTTATTCTCAGATACTTAAGGATAGTCTTAGCAGCAGTCCAATGTTGTTCTCCTGGATCTGCTTGATATCTGCCTACCATGCTCAATGCATAGGCAACATCAAGCCTGGTACATAACATGGCATACATGATGGATCCTATAGCCGAAGCGTATGGGATCTTTCTTATCATATCTTTCTCATGTTGTGTCTGGGGACACGTTTTCTTAGAAAGATGTAAGCCATGTGACATTGGAACTAATCCCCTCTTGGATTTTTCCATACTAAATCTATTTAGTATCTGGTCAATGTATGTACCCTGACTTAGTCCAAGCAGCCTCTTGGATCTTTCACGAATGATCTTTATACCTAGAATGTAGGCTGCTTCTCCTAAGTCCTTCATGGAGAAACACTTGTTCAACTAGTCCTTAACTGAATGTAAGGCTGGTACGTCGTTTCCAATAAGCAATATGTCATCAACATATACCACTAGGATGACGACCGCATTCCCATTAAACTGCTTATAAACACATGGCTCACATTCATTCTTAATGAAACCAAATTCTTTTATGGCTTCATCAAATCGAATGTTCCATGACCTGGATGCTTGCTTCAATCCATAAATGGATTTCTACAACTTTCAAACCCGTTTGGCTTCACCTGGTGTCACAAACCCTTCTGTTTGTGTCATATAGATATCTTCCTAAAGGTTCCCGTTAAGGAATGTTGTTTTGACATCCATCTGCCAAATCTCGTAGTCATGGTAATCTGTTATGGCAAGTATTATTCTTATGGATTTAAACATGGAAACTTGAAATAAGGTTTCATCATAGTCAATTCTTTGACGCTGTCTGAATCCTTTAGCCACTAGCCTTGCTTTATAGGTTCTAACTTGACCTTCCATGTCCAGATTTCTTTTGAATACCCATTTGCATCCAACAGGCTTTACATCAACTGGCTCATTGACCAGAACCCAAACTTGGTTATGATACATGGAATCCATCTCAGAATTCATAGCTTCTAGCCATCTTGCAGCTTCTGAGCATTCTACTACTTCCTTGTAGGATAGAGGTTCATCATTGTCCAACAATAATGATTCACCATCCTCGGTTACTAGGAAACCAAATCTCTCAGGTTCCCTTACCTCTCTTGAGCTCCTACGCAGTACTTGTGTTTCTGGAACCTCTTCCATGGGGACCTGTGGAACTTGTTCCTGTACCAACTCTTGTGTATCTTGAGCATCAAATTCATCAAAGTCAATCTCGCTCCCACTATCCTTCTTGAGGATGTTCTCCCTCTCAAGAAAGACAGCTTGTCTAGTGATAGTCACTTTCTTGTCTTAAGGGTTATATAGATAATATCCTTTCGTTTCCTTGGGATATCCTATAAATATACACTTTGTGCCCCAGGGTGCTAGTTTGTTGCCTGAGAAGGCCTTAACAAATGCCTTGCATCCCCATACACGTGTGTGCGACAAAGTGGGTTTCCTTCCATTCCATAACTTGGATGGAATTCCATTTTATGCCTTAGTTGGTACTCAGTTTAATGTGTATGCTGCAGTTTGTAATGCATATCTCCAAAAGGATAATGGAAGATCTGCATGACTCATCATCAACCTCACCATGTCCAACAAGGTGTGGTTCCTCCTTTTGCTAACACCATTCCACTATGGTGTATAAGGAGGAGTGATCTGAGATAGAATCCCAGACTCCCGTAGAAGATCGATGAACTCTTGGTTCAGATATTCTCCACCTCGATCCGATCGAAGCTTCTTTATCTTCTTAACAAGCTGATTCTCTACTTCATTCTTGAATTCCTTAAATTTCTCTAAGGACTCTGACTTATACCTCATTAAGTAGACATAGCCATATCTACTCAAATCATCAGTAAAAGTAATGAAGTAAGAATATCCACCTCTATATTCTACTGGAAATGGTCCACACACATCCGTGTGTACCAATCCTAGAAGATCTGTGGCCCTTTCACCTTGTCCACCAAAAGGCGGCTTGGTCATTTTTCCTTGTAAACAAGTGTGACATCTATCAAGTGGTTTTAGCTTACTAGAATCTAAATATCCATCTTGGAAGAGCTTTGTCAAACGCTTCTCATTCACATGACCAAGGCGGTGATGCCATAACTGGGTGATGTATGAGTCATGTGAGTTTGTTTTGTTATCGATTGTCAAAAATTGGTTTTCATAATTCAATACATACAAACCATTATTTAAATGTGCCATACCATAACATACATTGTTCTTATAAATAAACAAACCTTATTTCCAAATTTGAAAACAAATCCATCCATATCCAAACAAGATACAGAAATTATGTTCTTGGTAACACTAGGCACATAATAATAGTTATGTAAAACCAAAATCATCCCAGTCGGCAATGAGAGGTGGTAGTCGCCAATAGCCAACGCAGCCAGCCTTTCTCCATTGGCAGCTCGAAGATCCACCTCTCCTCTGGCAATCTTTCAAAATCTATTTGATTCATGCATTTGAATACAGATGTGATCCCCACAAGCTATATCTAATACCCAATGTGTAGAAATAGAAAGATTCCACTCGATAACAAACGCACCTTTAGCATCCCCACGCTTCTAGGTGCAGTTCCTCTTCTAGTGGCCCTACTTGCCACATGAAAAACACACTGCCTCCCATTCCTTTCCCTTACTCTGGATCTTCCCCTTCTTGGAGGGACGGTTCTCGGGGGCTTCAGACCGTTTATAAGTCTTTGGCTCCTTTGCCTTGTCCTTCCTTTTCTTGTTCACCATAAGGACCGCGGGTTTGTCACGCCCCATGTCCTTATCTACCTGGCGAATCAAGGTCAGAAGCTCCGATAGACTCTTCTCATTTCCGCTCATGTTATATTTGACAATGAAGCTAGAGAAGGTCTTGGGCAGTGATGATAGGATGATATCTGTATGCAACTCATCAGGGAATTTAATCCCTAATATGTCCAGGCTTTCAATGTATCCAATAAGTTTGACTACATGAGACCCAGCTGGCGCAGACTCTCCAAGCTTTGTGGTAAACAAAGCATTGGAGATCTCATACCTCTCATGTCTCGCCCTCTCTTGGTAGAGATCTTTAAGGTGAGACATCATGCTATACGTGTCCATGTTTTCATGTTGCTTCAAGAGCTCATTAGACATGGCCGATAGCATGAAACACTGGACATATGTGGCATCATCCATGTGTTTCATGTAGAGAGATAATTCATCATCACTAACCTCTTTCTCAGGCGCAACTGGAATAAGCTCTTCCAGCACATATAATTTCCTTTCGTGGCGAAGGATGACTTGTAAACGCATCTGCCACTCTTGGAAATTGGTGCCGGTGAGAAGGTTTTCTTTTTCGAGTATGGTGTGCAATGATATGTTTGAAGTCATTTTCTTGCCGTTTCTAAAAATTAAGATGAGAAAAGGTTTAGTACTTTATTACAAAAATTGAGACAAATAAATAAATTAATACTTATTAGTATCCCACTATTTTATCGAAATCCAATAGCCCTCACCATTGACTTCGGAATATTCTGTTTCATGAATATTCTAGTGGCAAGGATCCATATTTCCCTCCTCATTACCCTAACTAGGGTTGGTCAAGCAACTTGAAGGGTTTTAGGTAGGCATTCCAAATGCCAACTGCATTAACTCACAGCTCCTTGATCCGCTGAGTGGACTCCCCAATCCTGAAATCCTTTTTGGATTTCCTCAACCTTTGCCTCTTGGTCACACCAAGTCCTGTTGTGGCAGTCAACCCTTGATGCAAACCAAGTCAAGTCAACCCAAAACCTTGAATTAGAATTCTCCGATAATTGAAAGAACCCCAACTAGGGTTGGTCAAGCACTTTGAACTATGGTTCGATTCTAACCAAGATTACGGAAGGCTATGCCGACTTAATATTTATTTTGAGGGATTTTATCCTTATACGTAAATTTCCATTTTATTATCTTTAATTACATACTTGTTAATATTAAGTGGGATATACTTAAGTGATTAACCATTTCTAAGATAATATTTACGTATAATCCGGTTTTATTTTAGTTCCATCTTGCATGCTCGTTTAATTCATTAATTGTGTGATCGTGACAACACACCCACAATAAATAAACCATACAACTGACAGAAATAAAATAAATAGTATGATCATGAGCTTTTCTATTGGTTGGTTTATCTAGAAGTTGATAAACTAACCCAAGACCTAGGGGAGAAACATCTTAAACCTTTCAGGTTCGTGTTTACAGCTTTCCACCTGTCCACCTTTGTTTCTCCTTGGATTGGTTTCACCTTGGCTCCTGACTTGAGCCGCCTCCACTAGCTTGGGAGATCCATCCATTACATATGCATTTATCTCACATGCAGGTGAGGGGTAAAAGGGGTTTTTACATAAAATAATCCTTGGGTGCGCAGGCCCTACATATTAATGAGGAGATGGATCGCAGGCCAAAAAAATTAATTTAAATAAATAAATTAAAAGAAACCATTCACATAAAAAGGTCTCGGACTAGCTCATGATCATCCATACATGCAACGATATTTATGCATAAATAAAACTAGCATTCAATTCTTTAATCGTTCTTGTTTAAGATAAATCATGCTCGAATCAATTAATTATCTTTAATTAATCAATCCTTTTATCTTAAATCTCTTTTCTGAATTTCCTTAAGATTCTCATCCATCATAATTTTAAACAAATAAATTCAATTAAAATTATCCTTGTACGTAACTTGTACCTTGGAGGCAACCCGGTGAATTCCCATTTTTACGCAAATGTTAAATTAAAAACATATATATAAAACACCTATCACGTGTTGTGCCTCATCTTTATGCCTGCACCATGGTACACGTCTCAAGGGTTTGTATAATATAATAATAAATTTTAATAAATCTGCGTAATTTGGGTGAGTACACGGCGTGTAGTTCCGACTACACGGTGTGTACTTTTCTTCACCGTCCATCCGAAGTACACGCCCGGGGACAGGGCGTGTTAATGTACTTCGGAAATTTTCGGAGTACACGGCGTGTACAGTGGGACACACGCCATGTAGTTTCTGCGTTACATGATTTCCAGCTGGGCAGGCCATGTACGGAGTACATGACCCAACCCTAACCCAAAGGGACTACACGCCGTGTTCATTGGACCACATGGCATGTATTCCGGAAACTGTGTGCCACCTGTTTCTGGTCAACACACAGTGTCTTAAATTCTTAGAAATAATCCAATACACGGCCTGATTTGCCGGATCAGTCAATGCATTGAACCTAGACTACACGGCGTGTACTTCTGAATACACGCCGTGTATTCTGGTGTTATACGTCCAGAAACGTTTGGCTCCTCCGGGTGAGTTCCTCTATTTTATTTTAATCAAAATTAAAATAAAAAATTATTTCTTTGAGGTGAACGAGAAATGAGGGAGGAGGAATAGATCTCGATATTCAGATTTCCAGAATGATGAAACTTGAATTGAAATAACTAAATTATTAAATGTGTAAATTACCAATGAAAAACTAAATAATTATAATCAACGATATGACCCCTCTGAAACCACTTGTAGGTTCTGGGCATAGTGTAAGCGCGTTGGTGGGTTTGCCCAAATTTAATTTAACGTTAAAAAACATTCAATCTGAGATCCGTCATGATATAAAATGCCGAATCTTCAGAATAGAATAAAGAATTAAAAGAAAAGAAGAGTCCCGGAACCCTTGAGGAGGATCACCGTATGTTGATTATAATTAATTTAATTAATGCATAAGAATTACCTCATTGGAATTCTTTCTTCATTGATGTGTCCAGTCACGATTCGGTGATCTGCCGTTGCGTCGTAGAATCCAAGTGTAGGATTCCTCTAGCGGTGATCCACACGTGTGTCACGTATCTATGGACGTCACCGAAGGGATCTTCGGGTGCTAGCATGGAAGAACCTTCGCTTGCGATGTCCGCCTTCGACAGCCTTGATCTGGTGGAGGATCTTGCTCTCGTAACTTGAGAGCGTTCTTGGTGGAAAGGGAATTCTCTCTTGGCTTGAGAGTATTTCCAAATCCGTTGTGCACAACAATGGCTCTTCAAAATGTTGGGGTTGCGAGGATATTTATAATCGGGTTTGAGGTTAATAGAGTTATGACAATAAATAAACGCGTTACGCATTTTAGTTATTTCATTAACTCTTATTGAAAACCCCCATGTTGAATTATTAATTCTTTGACATGCACCCACGCTGATTATAATAAATATCATTTAATAAAACAATATTAAATCCTCAAAATCCCAACTGGAAAAACTACACGGCATGTAATAATTAATACACGATGTGTACTTGTTTTCCATAAAACTACACGGCGTGTATATTTAATATACACGGTGTGTACTTTTATATTCCATTTTTCTCCACCACATTTATTAGACCTTGAGTAATGACTATTTATTTCTTAAATAAATTTAACTGCGTTACTCGCTAATAAATATATTATTTTGTCCACAATATATTCTCTCGAATAACTAGTGTCAAAATAAATGCGATCAGACATCCTTAAATAATTATTAAACCACAGTCGGGAATAATATTTATTTAACTTGTTAAATTAATATTTAACTGAGATACATGGACACACTTAGTGTGTGACCCTCTAGGCATCTTTCTCAGTGGCATTAGGCTGAGCCTGCCTAAAGTCCAAGGTTAGCGTCTAGAAACACGCCAAGGCACCCATAGAGAAAGAAGTTAATGCCGCAATGATGTGCCACCTCCTATGAACACTTACCGTGTAATATAATCCCTTTGTCTCGATATCTCCAATCAAGCGGGTTTCATGCTAGTGCCATCAACCCATGTGCTTGATTATTATTTCTTTGACTTCCCAGAATTGAACTTGACCATACCTTACCATGGCCATGGATTTATTTAGGCTATATCAATTCCATCAAAAGGCATGAGATATCTACTTCCGTTATGGAATGAAAGGGACAAATCCTTTCTCGCATTATCTATTAATGCGGTATTACTCGTGACACACCCAACGTATCCTACCTCGCTGCGAACAGTGTGTCATCACAGTTTTCGTCAATACATCTAAGTGCGTGAGTTGTAATACCCATTAATAATAATCTTAAAGTCTAAGGACCAATACACACGTCTGCAGATAGGAACATCCAATGACACTATGAAATGTGGATTTCCTACTGGTGGGCCTCGTTCTCATAATATCCTCCTGGATATTACCAAGGGCGCACACCATGAGAAGGTGCCTCAAATTTTTATGAGTCCTCACCCCTAATGACCTGTATTATTTGTGTCCCTCAAATAATATCATCCGGTCATAGAACATACATTCAAGAACAGTGTTATGGAACTTCTGGGTTCTCATCATAGCAGGGATCCGCTACGACCCTTTAATGCAACAGCTGTCCTTAGGACATTATCACATGACATGTCACGCAGAAGAACAATCAAGATGTTATAAGTCTTTTATTTAATGAATAAAGTACAAAGTAGTTGGTTCTAGACCACCAACTCCAACACAACCTATATCCCATGTTTTGACACTACATGCCCTAAGAAAATGCCATGCTCTACCATGAAATGATACTTTTCAAAGTTTAGGACCAGATTCTTCTTAATAAAATTATTCAACACCTTTCCCAAACTACTTAGACATTCATCAAATGAAGACCCATACACTATAAAATCATCCATAAATACCTCCATGCAGGTCTCAATAAAATCAGAAAAAAATACTCACCATACATCTCTGGAAGGTACTTGGGGCATTGCAAAGTCTAAATGGCATCCTTCGGTGGGAAAGCATGCCAAAGGTACAAGTGAATGTAGTCTTCTTCTGATCCTCCAGAGCTATAGGAACCTGAAAATATCTAGAAAATCTATCCAAAATACAATAGTGTGTCTTCCCAACTAGTCTCTCAAGCATCTGATCAATAAATTGGAGGGGGAAATGGTCTTTGCAAGTGGAATGATTTAGTTTCCTATAATCAATACACACATTCCAACTGTTTTGTACTCTCATTAGAACTAACTCATCTTTCTCATTTTTAACAACAGTAACACCACTTTTCTTAGGCACAACCTGAATAGGACATACCCACTGAAAATCTGAAATGGGATAGATTATACCTACCTCGAGCAATTTTTCAACCTCTTTTTTAACAACCTCCAGAAGGGTTGGATTGAGTCTCCTTTGTGGTTGTCTCACCGGTTTAGCCCCATCCTCCAAAAGAATCCTATGCATGAAAATGGAGGGGCTAATACCCGATATGTCAGCCAAGGTCCACCTGATATCCCTGATGTTTTCCCTCAAAATATTCAAAAAAAATTCTTCATGTTCAAAAGGGATATTTTTAGCAATGATAATAGGTAATTTGTCACCACTTAACAAGTATGAGTATTTGAGATTTGGTGGAAATGGCTTGAGTTCCAGTGTAGGGGGGTGGTGTATGGATGGAGACATAGAAGGAACTGAAATATATGCACAAAGAGCATCAGTATCAGAATAGAAATCATCACAATTAGAGGATAAAGCATCAAATCCATTAGCATACTCAACAGCCATGTCATAATTAGAGTTCACATGATCAAAATAAAAATATGATTCCATTTCAAAATCAAATCTTAGATAGTCTTGTTACTTAGAAATGGTTGTGGAAGTTCTCTTAGACATTAAATCAGAACCAATACTCATAATCTCACTAAGAATAGGACAATCAAATTCCATGGGGTTTTTACTTGGTGGTTCAAAATGGGAGATAAAAAATGCAGAATGATCTTCTTAGGGGTACTTTATGGAATCCATAACATTAAATATCACAACTTCATCCCCAAATTCGATGTAAAGTGTACCCTCATTGACATTTATGATAGTTTTTGCAGTTTTGAGGAAGGTTCTACCTAAGATAATGGGGGCATGAGAACTTACCTGATCATCCTTCATGTTAAGCACGTAGAAATCTTCTAGAAAGATAATGTCTCTTACCCAGACAAGTACATCCTCAAGGACTCCCGCTGGATATGTCTTAGCTCTATTCGCCAACTACACCACTACTCTCATCGGTTTTAGCTCACCAACCTACAAAGAAGAGAATACAGAGTGAGGCATCACATTTATGGAAGCTCCTAAATCACAAAGAGCATCAGTAAAGTGTAACTTCCCTATGGTGCATGGGATTGTGAAGGTCCTCGGATCCTTGCACTTTGTCGACATTGCTAGAGTTGGTGTAATGAGTGCTGACACATTCCTTCAAAGATTGAACCATTCATTTCCCTTTATCCCTCTTCGATTGGTACAAATTTCTTTTAAGAATTTCACATACCTTGGAATTTTCTTAATGGCTTCAAGTAGAGGAATATTGATCTCCACATGCTTGAATGTGTCCAAAATCTCATTTTGCATTGCTTCTTCAGCCATCTTCTTGGTTTGAACAACCCTGTTTGGAAAAGGAATGGGTTTAGGAGGAACATCATTAATCTTTTTCTTACCTTTATCTTTCTCCTTGGGTTTCTCATCAGTTGATGTGGAATTGGTATTTTTTGGAGTTGAGGTGAATCCAGGTGGAATAGTAGGTGGAGAATCATCAGTTGTTTGCTTCCCACTTCTCAATGTGATGGTACAGACATTCCCCTTTATATTTGGAGTGGGTTGGGAAGGTAGATTTCTGGAATTCTTACTTACAAGTTCATGGATGGCGGTGGCAATCTGGCTCATTTGAGTCTTCAACTCCCTCAGCTCCGAACCTTGACTCTTCAACTCATTCTATTGATTATGAACAATTTGCTTCAAAAAGGTCATCAGTGTTAGAATCTACCTTTGGTGGGGGATTCCCTTGTTGTTGGCTTTTTGATGTTTGGGCTTCAAATATTCTTTGGGGTTTTTGTAATCCCTACTGGTAAGGCAGAGGCTACTAGAAGTTTTGTTGAAAGGGTGTCCTTTGTTGTTGTCTAGAGTCATACCTCATGTCTGATTGATCCTTCCACCCTTGGTTGTATGTTGGTGAAAAGAAATCAATCTTCTTTTGGGGATATAGTTGTTGCTGCTGATAAGGTCGCCCAGGAAACACTGCTGCACAATCTTCTATTTCTTGTAGTTGGGGGGAAACAGTCAGTTGGGTGGCTTGTCTCAGTGAAAATGCCAAAAGGCCATGAAAGAGGGAGTTGGGATGTCTTTTGTGCCAAATCAATCTGCCTCACCATAGTTTTCAATTCTTCTAACTTGGTATCAATCAAATGACTCTCAAGAGAAGAAGGACTTACCTTATGTACTCTCCTGACATGTGGTGTACCTCGATCACAAAATTGTTGGGAGTTTTAGGCCATTTTTTCAATCAACACATGTGAAGATACTGGTGTCTTGTCCACTAATGCTCCTCCAGCCACAGCATCCACCATTATTCTCTCCATAGTAGTGATTCCTTCATAGAAGTACTGGATGAGTAGTTGATCACTGATTTGGTGATGTGGGCATCTTGCACACAACTTCTTGAATCGCTCTCAATACTCATACATTGACTCCCATTGTGCTTTCTTGATCCCAGAGATATCATTATGAATGGAATTGGTCCTTGATGCTGGAAAAAATCTCTGTAAGAAAAGACATTTCAAATCATTCCAACAAGTTACATCTTCGGGTTGTAAATAATACATCCAGTCTTCCGCAGCTCCATCAAGTGAGAATGGGAATGCTCTTAGTTTGATTTATCTTTAGAAACATTTCTTGGTTTTAAGGTTGAGAAAACCACATTAAATTATTTAAGGTGTTTATTGGGATCCTCACTAGAGAGGCCATGAAATTTTGGAAGCAGGTGAATTAATTAAGATTTCAGTTCAAAGTCCGATTCGAGATTTGGATATGCAATGCAATTTGGTTGATAATTAATATCAGGTGCAGCCAATTCTCGGATGGTCCTATTAATTTCATTCCCATTATGTTCAGCCATTGGTTCTTGTTTTATTGTTGAATTTTAATCGCTTAAAATTTCAATGTTCTGATGTTGGATTAATTCTACAACTGGTTGAATGTTGAAATTTCCCGTAGACTGAGAATGTCTGATTCGTGCCCTAAGGCTACGTTCAATCTCAGGGTCAAGATCTAAGAGATCTTCAGGATTAGTTCATGTAATAAATCAATGAAATGTGAAAAGTAAATAAATAAAAGTGCACCATAATAAAAATAAAATAAGTTTTAGTTGGTCTGATAAAAATAAAAGAAGAGAGTAAGAGAAAAAAACTTGATAAAGGGGAAAGAAGAAAGAAAGAGGAGAAGAAAAAAAATAAATGAAAAATAAAATAAATACCTATAATTGGTTGAATAAATTACTTTCCTCTCCAGAAATGGTTACAATTTGTAATAGCGCTATCATGGGTGCCCTCAAATGATTAGTGTGTTTTTGGGGTACTTAGGTGCAGCAGAGTGGCTGGCCAAGGTCGTCTCTCAAAAGAGGAAGTGAATTAAAACAACATTTTAGAGGTATTCTAAAAATAAAATAAAAGAGGATAAAAAAACTAATTGAGAGGATGGGGGTTGGTTATAGTTTATAAATCTAGAAGAAGTTTGGTGGAAGAAGATTGTATTTTATTTTATTTTAGTTTTAAAATGAATTTCGATTAAAATGACACAACAAGAAAATGTTTTTTTAGACAATATTTAAAAGACGTAATCGATCTAACTATACCTATTCAATCAATTATTTATCTTTATCATTTAAATTAAAATACACTTAATTATGATCCCTTAACTTGTTAACCCCCAAAGCCTACGAGAATTAACCTTACCACAAAGATGAAGTGAATTAAACCATATGTTATCTTCGAAACATGTAATCACGACACCCTGCTTTGATTGATGTTCTAAGGATAGATTATGGTCAGTGGTAAATTAAGGCACATATCCATTCTGGAAATGAGGACTAATTGAGTTTATGGATTATGTTTGAACTCTACAAATTAATCCCATGTGGTTTTAAATTACTGGTTAAGGTTGCGCTCTCACAGTTCACACAATTCCCGACCTCGCGTGTTTTGTGTTAACTATTCAATTGATTGCTTAGTTTCATTTAAATTAAAAACTCAATTAATAGATCATAATATGTGAATTAAATTATCTCATTTATTCAAAATAAATTAATTAATAAGGATAGAGGTCGATCGATTACTAAAAAGAACTACTCTTCCATGGGCATTGTAGTCATCGTAGAAACGTTTTGCATGTGCAAAGGTTTAGAAAGGGTAGAACCCAATCACGTTTCTAATCTTGATTCTAGAAAAATTAGGAAGATTAATAGAATAATAAATTTAAACAAAACAGAAGAAAATAGAAGAAATAAAAGAATAACAAAGAAGTTTATTATGAAAATACAAACATTACAACATGAGGAAGAAGAATAGGGATTCGACGAAGGGATCCTTGCTTCAAGAGCTACCCTTATTTAATTACTTGGAGAATTGGAGTGTAACCTCTTATACTCTTCCCTAAACTTCCTAATGCACGTCCCAACCCCACCAAATAAGAAAAAAACCAATTTATAGAGTGGTGGGGTGGCTAGGTTCAATGTGGTTTCAAGTGTGAATGGGGAATCTCAGCCAAATATTTTATGTCAACTTGCACCGCCCATTTGACCACCAAAACTCGTGAATCAGCTGTCCTTACAGAAGGATTATTTTCCTGAATATGATTCATGTAGCTCCTCTAAAAATCTGGGCCTGATCCAAGTACGGATGGAGAAGTTATGACCCAAATACAGAACTCATGTCCATTCTGCCGAGTCCAGCCCACCATTGACTTAATGGCCCATTTACTCCATCCAAATGAACTCTCTAGCTCTAGTTTCCTGAATAAAAGTTGTATAAAATTAATTTATTAACACTATTAAAAAATATTAAGTTCAAATAATTTATATTAAAATATTTAAGTGCGAAATACTATAGTGTATTTTAAAAGGGTAAAACTGGAATTTTAATCAAATTTTCAAATGAATGATCTAATCCCAAATATTTCATAAATAAGCATATTTAGCACAATGTGAGGAAATTATGTCATTTATTATCAATAAAATATTCAACAAAACAGTATTTTATCAACGGCTATATAATATGATTTTAGAAAACAATAAAAAGAGAGGGGACAAGGGTGTACCATTAATAAATGAATCATTTACAGTAGAGGTACAGAATAAAAAGAAATAAGATCATGGTGTGGAATGACACACCACATGAAAAGGAAACTTTAAAGAAAAGAGAAAATGGGATTTTTTTTACAAAAATTCGGCAGCCTAACGGCGTCACTTATAATTTAGAAAAATAAGTTGATGAGAGAGAAAAGGGTATCTCGTTAATTGGAAATGAAATGGATAGTAATAAATATATAGAACATAACCCTATATAATGAAATGGAAACTAGAAGACATAACATAAAGGAAGTCATGACTTAAAAGAGGGGGGTGAAAGGGTCCCTTACCTTGAAGAGTAACTTCGAAAGCTTGAAGGTTGGGACCTTGGGGGCTTTAGTGCACCTTGCGAGGACTCCTTGGGAGGTAAAAAGACTAGAACTTCATTGATGATGATTTTTTAATGAAATGAATGAGGGAATGTCTTGGAATTTATAGGAAAAGTGAGGGAATATTTAATTAATTTCCAAGGGACACCTCATCAGTGGTATTTGCAAAACCATGGGTTTTCCCATGGTATTTGCACATGGTATTGTCCACTTGGGACACCTCATAGCATATATTACTATTAAAAAGTAGACCAGATTGATTTCATCATGATTTCATCATCAATGATGTCATTAAACACCTGAAACTGAAAACCGTATTTTTACTATTCATCAAAAATTCAACT
The DNA here is from genome assembly GCA_963277665.1 of Viscum album. Classification (NCBI taxonomy): domain Eukaryota; kingdom Viridiplantae; phylum Streptophyta; class Magnoliopsida; order Santalales; family Viscaceae; genus Viscum; species Viscum album. Next base: position 193,491,627 of record OY728165.1, on the reverse strand, counting down.
ATTTCAGAAAAATCCCAAAAATTTACCCTAACCTAATATCAATGCTCAGAATTCAAAAAATAACTCCATTTTATGAAAATAATTTTCTAATTGTTTATAATTTAATTTTTAAATAAAATCATTATTTATTCAAAAAGACAACTCTAAAACTATAACTTATTTTGTAACACCTTGAAAATTTAATCAAGGTCCCATAAAATTATCGTATAACCATAAGACAATAAAGTAAAAATTTATGATTAAATTTTATGAAAATAAATTTTCATTTTAAATTATTAAATTAATTATAAAATTGTAAATAAAATATTTATGACCTACAAAAATAACAAAACTTATACTATGATCGTTTTTTCACTTTTAAGATGTCTAAATTGTATTTACACATTCATGGGTGAAGTTTCTATTTTTTTGGCCAATTTACTATTCATTATTATTCATTAATATTCATAAGGGTATATTACTATTCATACTTTACTATTCACCAAAAATTAAGTTTATCTTATTAGACTCTAAATTTTTTACTGGTCATAATTGTAGAAGACCATTTTCTAAAAATCATTTCACACTATTAATTATTTAAAGTTTACATAAATATTTTAAAATACCCTTTTCCAAAATCATCAATAATATTCATCCCATATTTATCTGAACATTTGAAAATAACAAATTTTACCATAATAAGAGATAATAATTTTATTTATACCAAGGGATTACAAAAAGTATACAAGGACTCATTACATAGCCCCTTATAACACCTGCATGGGACCTAAGTGTAAGGTGTGCTATGGTGATAGAATCTTGGGGTAGCTCAGAAAACATTGCCCGAGTGGTGATTTCTATCAGCTTGAACTTATCCCTTAGACGATTTCGTTCAAGCTTCACATGTTGAAGCTCATATTGGGCTTGGTCCAGAGCAAAGCCCAGAGATTCTACCTCCTTCCCAAGCTCTAACGGATGGGCTTCGTACGGCCCGAGTCTGCTAGATGAGGCCATCGACTCTTATTTTTGTATTAACCAAGATCACTTGTATTTATAAACAATAATTGTAACGTAAAGAGTTTAGTTTCCAACAGTCGTATTGACCAATGGTCATATAACAGTCGAAACCCAACAGTCTCATTTAATTATACTCACTTCATTAATTAAAGGATATAGTTTTGTGGAGTATAAAATGAAATAACACAAAAATTTAGGAAACAAATATTATTCAAAAGTTCGGGTCGTTACAATGTTTCATATAAATTTATATCTATACCCCAAGATCTTCAATAGATTCTTCTCATAAGATATGTCATTTTCTAGTTATACCACCTATGCATTTAATAAATGTGATGGATCTGGTATGTGTTTCTTTGAGAGGGATATATGGAATACGTCGTGTACTTAAGATAGGGTTACTGGGGGTGTTAGTTGATAGGCCACAGCTCCAATTAGATAGATAATCTCAAAGTGGTTGATGTAATTAGGAATTAGCTTGCCCTTATTCCCAAATATCATGACTCTCTTCCATGGATATATGTGGAGAAATCCTTTATCTCTTACCTCAAACACTAGGTCTCATCGATGATTGTCATCATAGCTCTTCTGCTAACTCTGCGAAGCACTGATGTGTTTCTGAATGATCTTGACCTTTTCTACCATTTCCTAAACCATTTTAGGTTCCAAAAAATTACATTCTCTAACTTCATCCCAACATGTATGTGTTCTTCATCTATTCCCATAAAGGGATTCATAATGATTTTTTTGGATGTTTGATTGAAAGCTATTATTGTATGACAACTCATCTAAAGGAATATTTTCATCACATCCTTCTTTGAAGTCCATAAAGAATACTCTCAACATGTATTTTAGTGTCTGGATAGTCCACTCATATTGACCATTAGTTTGGGGGTGAAAATCCATACTGAAGTTCAACTCATTATTTAGATCATGTTGATGACTCTTCCCAAACTTGGAGGTAAATCTCAAATCTCAGTCAAATACAATCGATAATGGTATTCCATGCGGCCTCACCACTTCTTTGATATATATCATTTCAAGTTTATCGAGTGAGAAGTCCTCTCAAATTTCAATAAAATGAGTAGCCTTTATAATAAGATCCACCACAACCCAAATAACATTATTTCCTCTTGATGTATTTGGAAGACTAGTGATAGATTTCATGGTTATGTTTTCCCATTTCCATGTAGGTATGAGTAATTATTGTATCAGCCCCTTAGAATTTTTTTTCATCCTTCACTTGTTGACATACCATACATTTTGATATATATTCTGCAATCACCTTCTACATATTGTCCCACTAACAGTTCTCTTTGAGATCTTGATATATCTTAGTGCTCCATGGGTGGATGGATAAGTTCATGTTGTGTGCATCATTCAATAGATCCTTCTTTATCTTGGGGTTTTATGGTACACATAGTCATGAAAAAGTTATTGGATCCTTCTTTATCATCATTGATAAAGTTGTTGGATCCTTCCTACTTAGAGCATCTTCCACTTTGTTTACTTTCCCAAGATAGTAATGGATTGAGAATTCATAGTCCTTGATCATCTCTAACCATATTTGTTGGAACATATTAATCTCTTTTTGTGTGAATATATATTTTATACTCTTATAATCCGTATATATTTCACACTTCTCCCCATAAGGATAATGTCGCCATATTTTTAACACAAAGAACACTAAATCAAACTCCAGATCATGTGTTGGATACTTATACCCATGAAATTTTAACCTCCTTGAGGCATAGGCTATCACTTTTTTATTTTATTTTTTCATTAGTTCATATCCCAAAACATTCTTTGAAGCATTGTTATATGATATGAAAAGTTCCCCACTTGAGGACAGTATGATTAATGGTGTCGTGGTAAGCCTATTTTTCAATTCCTTAAAGATATCTTTGTATTCACTGGTCTAAAAACATTAAACCCTTCTAAGTTATCTTGGTTAGAGGGTTTAAAAATTATGATTATTTTCTCAAAAAGTTTTAGTAATAATCAACTAGTCCAAGGAAACTACATAAATCTATTATAGAGGTTGGCCTAGACCAATCCTCAATTACCCCTGTCTTATAGGGGTCTAAAAATATCCCTTTTATGGTGATAATATTCCCTGATAATGATACTTCCTACATCCATAACTCACATTTACTATAATTTTCATATCGATTGTCCTTTCACAAAGTTTTTAGGACGTTATTTGTCATGAACGATCCCAAGTACCCCAGTAACCCGATAATCGAGCCAGCTCTGACATAGCCCGAAGGGCATTCCCAATCCCCACGGGTTGGCGAATAGCACCTAGCATCACACAACATGCAAGTGGGAACGATTTTTCCACCAACAATGTGAAATAAAAGAAACAAGATAGTATGCATAAACAAAAGAAACTTCACTAGGAGTAATGTACCAGAATACAAAGAGGCATAAAATCCAAAGTACTAAAATGGTAAAACAACCCCAAGGTCCCTAAGGACATACATCACCAAGACTAAAGCACAATAGTTGGATCCACCTCCAAGAGATCCATCCCCTTTGCTCAAACCAAGAATAAGAAATTCTACAAACACCCGAAGGAAAAATTAGGGTGTGAGAGTAAGCCTAGTAGGATACCACCAAAGATTTCATAATAGATTCCAAATATAGATTATCCAAATAAAATATTTCAATTTTCAAATAAACGGTTTTGGAAAATCAAAAGCATATTTAAACAAAACATGTTATACATTTTCAAATGATGGAAATAAATATTTTAAGTAATGATTTGGAAAATGATAGAATGTTTCTAAAACAATGGATTATGTAAAACATTTATATAAAATAGTTTATATAAATTCAGCAGGCATGTAAGCAGTTCAAACAATCATTAGCATACAATTATATCTCAAATATAAATAAACAAGTGAGCAACATATTCATCTTCTAAAAGGTACTATAGTATTAACCAACTATAGGATTCTGCACTCTCTATGTGAACTCAGAAAAATGTGTATACACATGTCCCTATGACACTGGACAAAGGAGACTCATCACCAACCCATAGGGGATGTGACCCACCGTAAGTATGTTTTAGAACGTTGTCATAGTGTAGAGTGTATCCAAATAACTCACTAACTACCTAAGGATTTCATGTACTCTTACATGATGGGTGAGCTATTTTAATACTTCTTAAAAATATGATCAATCCCATTCTTCTATTTTAAAAGTACCAATTTCTTTCCATTTAAAACCAAAATAGGTTTTATTCAAAACCATGCCTTTTTTACAAGATAAAACCACTAGGTTTCTATCAAATCATTTTAAGCCATTTTCACCAGTTTTAAATCCATTCAAAACCAATTCCATCATTACACAATTTATTTCCACAATTCAATTTAGCAATTTAATGGAAAACATTTCCATCAAATACAAAATTTATATTCAACCATTTGAATCATCCAATTTCTATAAACCTTCCCCAATTCAATGGAATCAGGGGATTTTATCAAAGCAATTGAAAGCATGATTAAGAAATTGAATTTAAATCAGCAATTGAAATAAATCAAGCAAAGAAATGATAATCAATTTGGCATATCAGGATGGAACCACCTACCTCAAGGTCATCGATGTCAGTATAAATGATAAACTATCCCATGTGGTTCAATACAACTCGGTACAGCCCTATTATCGTAAGCATCGACACACCAATGGTCAATGTTCATTAAGTATTCCAAGAACTGAAATTATCTATTTTATTTCACAAGGAAATAAGATATCAAATGAAAAAACATTTTCTCTCTCCTGGATAATTTTTAGATTATCATTTAAATTATCACATGTGATGATAATTTATCTCACCAGGATAAGTTTAAAATTACATATATATTATCACATGTGATAATATTTATCTTTCAAGGAAATTTTTCAATTTATCATTTGGTCAACGCATGCGCTCATGATTATCCATCAGAAAAATTATCTTTGATAAGCTCACAATTATCGTTTTAATAATATTAATAATCAACCTTTGATAATCTTGAAATTATCATTTGATTATTATATTAATTATCCTTTGATAATATATACATAATAATTATTTTTGATATTTCCATGAAATTGGTCTTTGATAATTTGTTTCAATTATCACTCAACAATTCTTAACAATTATCTCTTGATAAATTCACAATAACTATATTCTGAAATATTACATACAATAATTTGATAAACAACATTTGATAATTTTATTTAAAAAGTCATTTGATAATCTGGTGGGATTATCATTGATATATTCTTATAACTTCTTTTTTAATTTATCCATATATAATTGTTTTATGATAATTTTTCACAAATTATCCATTTATAATTTATAAATTATCCTTTAATAATTTATTTTCAAAGATACATTAAAATGTGAAAAATTGGATCGATGAATACCTTGTTACCTTCAAAACAAAAAAATATATATTATTTGATTCTGCTTGTCGAGACAAATTCAACGGTACCAACGACGCGTAATTATGATCAATAATGAAAAATTTATTGAATTTAGCAGATTTGGAGAATAATAAATAAATAAAATAAAATAAAATAAAATAAAATAAAATAGAAACCTTATATGAGCCACGCACAGAAGATCGCCCAACTTGACCGTGGAAGGAGGAAGAGATCAAAACAAGACCTACTGCCGCGTGTGAGGAATATTTGAGTTACATTAACTCTATGAGATCAATCAATATAGAAGGGAAAGGTGTTTGTGGATTTTAAGAACCCTAAAAACGCAGGTTTGAGAACCCCCATTTAAAACATATTATTCAATCTGCGATTCAATCTAAGTTTAATGACTGAGTTATTAATTCCTTCTCAATAATGCATTGAAACTAAAATGGATTAAAACGGTGATGAAATGGGAGGTTTTGACAATTGAACACCTCTTCAATGGAGCATGTGCACGTGGAGAAGATTAAGGAGATAAAAAAACGAAATTCCATTTAATTTAATTAAATTCGGATTAATCATTAAATTAATAAAATTAATTATTTAACTTAAAAATTAACTGACACAAAACATCCATTGTGCATTAAATTTATACCTCATCTAAGGTAAACACCTCGTTCCAGACACAACGGTAGTCTCATATTTCACAAATGATAAACGGTTTGAGATATATTAATAATTTATTAATTAAAAATAGGAATAATTAATTAATTAAAATAAAAAGGGTTATTCTTACGAGCAAGGAATCCAAATGTCTGACGCTGACAAATGTTATACTTTTTCTAGGGTGATCCCCTCATTATGGACCCATTTATGGTATCATATTTTCCATACGACACACCGTTTGGGAGATATTTAATATTTTTAATAAATAATATATTAAATATTATTTAAAAACTTTATCTCACGAGCGAGGAATCCAAAAGTCTGGCGGCTTCGAACATTATACCCCTCCTAGGGTAAACACCATATTTTAGACATAATTGTTGTCTCAAATTTCTCATACGACACACCGTTTTGGAGTTATTAAATTATTTTGAATAAATTTCTCGTGCTTAAAATAATATATTTAATATTTTCATTCTGTCCTTCTCGAGACTTTTCAGACCTCGAAAACTCATACTTACTCAGTGTTTAACTCAGAAAAAAAATTAATTGAATATTCCAGTGTATTAATTGGTTGTTTTACCAATCCGTGACATATTTAAAGAAAATGAAACTTTTCACTGATAAATCATTTATTCCCATTTAACACAATAATAATTTAACCCAAAAAGGTCTATGAATACCTAAAACTATAACGGGATGTTACAACCACTCCACCATAGAAACTTCTTGTCCCTAGAAAGCCTATGAAGAATCCTCCATATCATATGGACCAGACATATCATCCTCCCACGAAGTACCTTGGTCTCAGAATCAACAACCATGATTGGTCGTTTAGTCACAGATAAAATAGGTTTCACTTCAAGATCATTCCAACTCAGAACATGAGATGGGTCAAATAAAATCTTTCAAATTTGGGATACATTAAACACATTATGTGTCAACATCAGTTGCGCTGGTAGTGCTAAATGGTAAACAAATTTCCCCACCTAATAAAAAACCTCAAAAGATCCCACAAAACAAGGAGCAAGCTTCCCTTTCCTCCCAAGCCATTGATAACCCAATCAGGGTGAAACCTTCAAGAATACATGGTCACCAAAACTACTACTTCAAGTCATAGAACATATTAGTGCTTATTGGGTGCACAACCCATTGGAAATTATGGAAATACCCCATTATATCCTTCCTTGTTGCTATCAGTGCAACATAACGGTTCCAATAACACAGAACACCCTCTTTGGAGAACAACCATTGGGCATCAGTCTCCCCACCATAAAGAGAGTCTCTAATGCTTATGGAATTTGTTAACAACCTTATGTTATTGAAGAATCATCTAGATAAGATAATATGTCATAGAACCATCTGATTTTATGTCAGATTGAACCAGCACCGTTGATCGTGTTGTCGAGCATGTCAAATTAGTTGTTTAGTTTTTACTAGAATTTCTACAGTATAGAGGCAACCTTAGGTCATCTCTCGACAGAGCCTTAGATAATTAATTGAAAAAGAGGGTTTTGATTATGAAAATAGAAGGGGAATTGGATTTAATAAAACTTGGGGTTTTATGATTAAATATTACAAAAGAAAAACTAAAGCGATAAAACAAAGTAGAAATGAACAAGATTAATTAAACGTGATCAGCCTAGGGGAGTATCGAGATGCTCATCCTTCATCACTTTAAGAGAAAGGGTATAGATATTTTAATACCTGGTTTTTAACACCTATTACCATAATGTTACTGAGTTTATACTAGGATACATCCTAGGGTTTAGTTGAAAACACACAATGATTCACCGGACACCACCAATGATTGGGTGATTTGTGTTCGACTTCATAACTGAAACTCACCAAGGCTACACACGAAGAAGTCGATGTGTTGTCCAAGTTTGTATGTTATTTATTTGTGATACCATGACATAAATTTATATGTCCTTGACAGTGCATATGTGAGTTCAATTGACCAATATGAACCACACAAACAGCGCAATTGAATGAGGGGGGGAAAAGGGATGAACGGTGTGTGAAACATCACATGAAAGGGTACCCCCAAACATGAGTATTTGAGTTTGAGTATAACATACCATTATATAACTCAAATAAATAAAAATATAGGATTAATAAAAACAACATACAACTTATAATTAAAAATATCATTCAAAATAATACAAGTATAAAGCTTGGGATTACATCGCGTTCCTCCCTGGGTGGTCACAAGGGGTTTAGAAACCCATGGGAGAGGAGGAAGAAGAATATGTTGAAGTAGAACTTCCCATTGTCTCTAGAACTTATATGGATGCTGAGAAGACTCCTTGGGGACTCAAAAATGGTAGCACCTTTCCTCCTATACGAACTCTCAAATGGGGAGCCCAAGGTTCTATTTTATAGGAAAATTGGAAGGTGGTTTAAGGCACACATATTTCTTTAAGTCACTTATAGCATGTGTTTCGTCCAATAGACAATTGAATATCCCTTTTGACAAAACTGGAAAGTTGTATCCACACTTACTAAATATCTCCACCAAAAGTTTGGCATCAATTGGACAAGTGGATCTGGAGATATGGATAGATTACAAAACTCCACTTTTGACTTCTCATAAATTTGGTGTTATGGGCAGATTAGGTCAGTTGGGCCCCTTGATGGAAGAATTGGGCTTGGGTTCCTTAATATGAAATGTATACCATTAAATTTTGGACCAGCCCACAAATTTCAGCCCATTTGGATGCACGTATTTTTCTAAACAGGCACAACAGTGGATAAGTCTTCATAGATCCATGCAATTTTGGCCCATTTTTCTTCCACTTCATCATAGGCCCTCTAAATCATCTCGTCCTACATTGAAATCATCAAAACAAGTAAAATTTCCCATTTTAATAGTGATAAACACAAAATAATGGAATTAAAAATTAATTTCAATTTGTTATTATTTTTATAATTTTCAATATAAAACAAGTTTAGAAGGTGTAAGTGTGAAAATGAAATAGTGAATCATGGTACGATCACACCCCCACACCTAAAAATTTTCACTCCTGGGAAAAGTATAATATCCTAATCATGTATAATTCCTAAATAAAAGGTTTGAAAACATCCAAGATTATTTTGAAATTAAATTTATCATGTCTCGTTTATGGAATCAATTTTCCTATCATTTTTCTTTTCTCACATTCAAATTTGTTAAACTTCATTTGTTCACCCATGAAACATGTTGCAACCTACCTTACCTAAAAAAATTCCCTATTCACTCAAGGAAAATATGAAATTGGATTTATGCTCTTTTCCCAAAGTTCATATGATATTACCATATGCTTGACAAGATTCTCATTTCTCTACCGGCAGAAACTAGTGTGCTAATCAAGAGGACTTCCAACAGGTTATTCTGAGGTCCAAGGGTTGGTAGGATTTAATGTTTAAAAATCTGAGGTAGAAGAGGAGTGTTTAATCTATTATGTACAAAACATGTCAAAATTCAGAAAGTGTTCACAATTAATTTACACACTCAACCCCTCACAAAGTGTATCACCTCCAACTCACTCTCCATATTGTCCATTTTTGTGGTTCACATCCAAGAAGTGAATAATAATGAGTAAACATCCTCTTTTCTCCATTTTTTTCTTTTGTTCTGTTTTTTTTTTCAATGTACAAAACTATTTTTTTTAATGTATAGTTGTTTTGGAGATAGAGGGAAACATTTTTAAAACAATTATGTAATATGGCTTGTGAACCCATTGCCCAAGGAAAATGTAGGCACCATTTATATCAACCCATAACAATGATTATCTCCCTAGAATTCCCATCAAAACACCCTCTCTCCCACACTTTCTGAAAATAAAACAATAATATACAAAAGATATGGGTAGGTAGGGATATATTAGCTTGTAATGTGGCTACCTAATAGGAATTTCATGGTCTCTAAGGCTTAAGAAGGATAAAATGTAAAGGTGGCCGAAAATAGAGGATAATTGTACAAAGGGATTTTTAATGAACGATTTCCTCTATCATGAATGTATCATAATTGAATCTTATGGTTTCAAATAGAATCAAGGAAAGCTCTAGTTTCTCTACATGACCTGAGACTCTCAAGAAAGTGATTAAAAGGAAGAATATGCAATAAAGGGTTTAGAATGTATCTCAGGTAAGGGATTAAAATATTGGTTAGTGCTAATGAGGCATGGGATACAAAAAATCCATTAAACACCTAAGAATGATTTAAAAATAAAAAATCTAGAAAAAGATTCCATATCAACATTAATTTGAAAAACATTTTTCCAAAAACAATAGAATTTTCCACACAATCGAATCAAGCATGAAAAATGATTTTGGATATTATTTTTAAGGTAAATTTTTATCTAAAAACACAAAATAAAGAAATAAAAAATGAAAACACGTTTTTCTTTTTTTTTTAATTTTTTTTAATTATTTTTTTTTGTTTAATACTAACTATGACATGTCACCCTCGCCCACACATAAAAGTTACATTTTCCTCAATGAAATTATTTTAAATAAATAGAAAATAAAATAAAGTTAGGGAGAAGGGACAGTCTGGTAAGTGGTTTCATATGTGGCATCTATCTGTTGGATTTCCTCTATGAGATGCTTTGGAAAATTCTCATAGAAGTCTTTGAGCCTCTACCCATTGATAGTAATCAGTAGTCCACTCTTCTCATGCAAAACCTATATATCACCAAAAGGGTAAACATCAGTAACAGTATAAGGATCGATCCATTGGGAATGAATCTTACCTGGGTGGAGCTTCATCCTAGAATTGTACATGAGAACCATCTCACCAATATGGAACTTCTATTTATAAATCATGATATCATGGATAGCCTTTTTCTTCTCTTTATAGATCTGAGATTTCTCATATGCATCACGTCTAATTTCTTCCAACTCTTGAATCTGCAACTTCCTATGCTCACCTGCATCTGAAAGATTCATATTACATTGTTTAACAGCCCAATATGCATGGTGTTCTACCTCTACTGGGAGGTGAAAAGCCTTTCCAAACACAATTATGTATGGTGAAATTCCAATTGGGGTTTTAAAAGTTGTATTGTATTCCCAAAGTGCATCATCCAAGTGCAAACTCCAATCTTTCATGTTTGGTTGTACCGTTTTTTCCAAGATTCTCTTAACTTCCCGATTTGATATTTTTTCTTATCTGTTAGTTTGGGGGTGATATTATGTAGAGACTTTATGATCAACACCATACTTACGAAGCAAATTTTTCATGTTTTGATTGCAAAAATGTGAACCCTGGTCACTAATGATGAATCTCGGTAAACCAAACCTACTAAAAATCTGAGACCTCACAAAATCAACAACCACTCGAGATTCATCAGTCTTGGTGGCCTTTTCTTCACCCCATTTAGATACATAGTCAACCACCAATAAGATATAAAAAACAAATGAATTTGGAAAAGTCCCCATGAAGTTAATGCCCCGTGCATCAAAAATTTCACTTAATAACATGGGCTGTTGGGGAATTTCATTCCTCTTGGAGATATTCCCTGTGAATTGAAAACAACTAAATGACTTGAAAAATCTATGGGAATACCTATACAATGTTGGCCAATAAAGTCCTGAGTCAAGGAACTTTCGAGCTGTATATTGAGATCCAAAGTGGCCCCCATAGGCCAAGGTGTGGGAGAAGGTCAAAACAGAGGTGAACTCATGGTTAGGGACACACCGATGAACTACTTGGTCACCAAAAATTCACCACAAATATGGGTCATCCCAAATGTACCAACAAGAATCATGCTTAAGTCTCTGGGATTGTGAAATACTGAAATCAGTGGGGAATCTATATGTTTCTAGAAAATTCACAATGTCCGCATACCAGGGGGTAAGGTCCACAACATCACAAAGGTTCTCATGAGGGAATAATTCTTCAATGGGGAGGGGTGAGTCAACATGATGGTCCAATGGTGGAGAAATCCTAATAATGTGATCAGCTACCATATTTTCCACTCCTCTATTATCTCTAATCTCAAGGTAAAACTCCTAGAGGAGGAGCATCCACTGAATAAGGCGGGGCTTAGCTTCAGGTTTCTTTAGGAGGAAACGAAGGGCGGTATGATCAGAAAATACAATGATTTTTGACCTGATAATATATGAACGTAATTTTTCCAAGACAAACACAATATAAATAAGTTCTTTTTTAGTGGTTATGTAGTTTTCCTAGGTAGGGTCAAGGGTACGAGAGGCATATGCAATGACATGTGTAGCTTTCTCAACCCTTTGCGATAAAACTGCCCCAACTGCAAAGTTAGAGGCATCACACATAAGCTCAAAGGGGATATCCCACCTTGGTGGTTGGATGACAGGAGGTGATGTGAGACTCCTTTTTAGAAAATTGAAAGTATACTCATAATTTTTATCAAACACAAACTCAGAATCCTTTTGTAATAACTAGGACAAGGGAAGTGTGATCTTACTAAAGTATTTAATGAATCGATGGTAAAAAACAGCATGACCTAAGAAAGATTGCACCTCATAAACACATTTTAGATTTGGAAGGGTTGAAATTAATTCAACTTTTGATTTATCCACTTGAATTACCTCTTTTGAAATAACATTCCCTAGAACTATCCCCCGTCCAACCATGAAATGGCATTTCTCGTAATTTAATACAATATCTTTTTCTATGAAACAATAGAGGATAGAACCTAGGTGAGACAAACAGTCATCAAATGAAGTTCCATAAACCGTGAAATCATCCATAAAAACTTCCATGCAATTCTCTAGGTGCTTAGAAAAAATACTCAACATACATCACTGAAAAGTACCGAGAGCATTACATAGACCAAATGGCATCCTTTTATATGAAAATGTGTCAAATAGATAGGTAAATATTATCTTTTTTTGATCCTCAGGAGCTATATGGATTTGAAAATAACCTGAATAGCCATCAAGGAAATAATAATGAGACTTACCAGCCAATCGTTCTAGAATTTGGTCAATGAAAGGTAGAGGAAAGTGGTCCTTCTGTGTGGCTTGATTCAGTCAATGGTAGTCAATATAGACTCGCTAACTGTTTTTCACACGTGTTGGAACCAATTCATTCCTTTCATTTGACACAACTGTTATTCCTGTTTTTTTTAGGCTCAATTTTCATTGGGCTAACCCATTTACTATCAGATATAGGATAAATGATCTCTACAGCAAGTAATTTACTAACTTCAAATTTTACCACTTCAAAGAGAGTGGGATTCAATAGGTGTTGAGATTGTCTCACAGGCTTAGCCTCATCATCCAAAAGTATATGGTGCATACAAATAGATGGGATAATCCTAGTAATAGCATCCAATGTCTATCCTATTGCCTTTTTACACTCTATAAAATGGTTGAGCAGTTTTGATTCATGTTATTGAGAGAGGTTATTGGCAATAATGACAGGAAATTGGTCAATAATCTCAAGATAGGAATATTTTAAATTAGATTTAAGTGGTTTTAATTCCAATTTCATAGGTTTTTGGACTGAGGGAAGGGATTTAGGGGGAGTGAGGTCTATGAAACTATCTATCTGCTCATGTTTATTCTATAAGGATAGAGAATCTATTGAAATGGGATTTACAGAATCATTGATGGTCATGGGTACCTTAGAATGAACACACTCATCAATTAAAGCACAAAATTTACACTTTTTAGAACCCACACAACACTCAAAACGTGAATCAAAACTCAAATCATCCAAGGGTGAAGAAGAGGAAAATGAATCAGAGTGTGGGTTAAGGAGAGAAGTGTGTGTGTGTGCATAGTTTGAGAGCACTTCCATAGAATATATAGGAAGAGTGGGGTGCTCTTTAATGGGGTGTTTCATAGACTTAAGGATGTTAATACTTAACTTTTATCCTCTGAACTCCATGGACAGCGTACCATTGTGAACATTGATGGTCATATTTTCTACTTTGAGGAATGTCCTCCCAAGTATGAGAGGGGCATGTCCTTGGGTTTGGGTATATTCCATCTCAAGAATGTAGAAATCAGTGGGGAAGATGAGATTCTTCACTCTTAAAAGGATATCCTCAATCACTCATGTTGGATGTGTAGTACTCTGGTTGGTAAGTTTCATGATAATGCATGTTGGTTGAAGTTCTCCAACCTACAGATAAGTATACACAGAGTGAGTCATTATATTAATGAAAGCACTTAAATCCATCATAGCATCAAAAAATAAGTTTTCCCATATGGTACACGGTATCGTGAATGTGCCCAGATCCTTGAATTTGGTTGGAATTGTTGGTTGAATTAAGTTCAAGACATTCCTTACCAAGTTGACTCTCTCATTCCCCTTCAGCCTTCATCTATGGGTGCAAAGTTCTTTAAGAAATTTGGCATAACGGGGAATTTTCTTAACTGCATCCAATAAAGGAATATTAACTTGAACTTTTTTAAATGTATCCATTATTTCATTATCAATCTCATTATTAGAATTTTTCTTATATTTAGAGAGTCTTTAAAGGAAAGGAAGAGGAATGGAATGTTCATTTGAATCATCAATTATAATTTTATTTCCCTTTTTTTTCTTTCTTCATTGGAATCCTTTATGGGTGGAGAAAGAGTGTTTTCAAGAGGGGGACATACCTGTTGCGTAGAATTAGTAGAAGGAGTAACTTCTTTACCACTAAGAAGTGTAATTTTACATACATTAACTTTGTCCTTCAGATTGAAAATGGGTTGGGATAGTATTTTTTTATAACCTTTCATCTTAAGCTCATCGATTATGTTTTCCAATTGTCCCACTTGAGTTCGTAGGTCTTGAATTTTTGATTGTGTGGTCTGTTGGAACTGGAGGTTCTGGGTTGCCATTTGTTTTACCATATCCTCAAGGCTTGGTTCAGATTTGGTAGGAGGAGGAGGATTGTTTTTAGAAGTTTAAGGATAATAAGTTTTCATACCTTAGCCTTATGGATACCAATTCTACTTGGGGTAGCTTGAGTTTCCTCCTTATCGGCACTAGGGTTGTGCTTGCCACCCATGGTTTGGACTTGGACTGAATTTTTACTACTTGAAGGGAGGTTCTTGTTGGAATGGATGCCCTAGGAACACGGCTGCACAAGACTCGGGTGAATCTTGAAGTTGTGGGAACTGGTTAAAAAAATGAGTATTGTCAGAACAAATACCACAATGTAATGAAACAGGAGAAGATTATGAGTTACCTTGTGCTTGAGATAATTTCCTTATAAGGGTATACATATCATCAATCTTGTTATCTACCTTTTGTTCTAGGGATGAATAACTTACCTCATGAACTCCTTGGGTTGGTGCAATAGCTCGTGTACCAAATTGTTGTGCATTTTGAGCCATATTCGCTATTAAGACCCGAGTAGAGGAAGGATTTGTATCAACCAAGGCACCACTAGCTACTACATCAATCATTCCACAATCCATGGGGATAAGTCTCTCATAGAAGTATTGTATTAATAGTTGTTCACTAATTTGGTGGTGAGGTAATCTTGAGCAAATTCATTTGAATCTCTCCCAGTATTCATGAAGGGTCTCTCCTTGTGATTGCCTAATGCCACAAATTTCTTTCTTAATTAATTCACATTGAGGGGCAGGGAAGAACTTATATAAAAATAGTCTTTTCAGGTCATTCCATCCCCCAATCATGGTAGGAAAATAATATATCCAATACTTGGCTACACCATCAAGGGATAAAGGGAAGGCCCTAAACTTAATTAAGTCCCCAGACACATTTTGGGGTTTCATGTTGGAGAAAACTATGTGAAACTTCTTAAGGTGTTTATGAGGTTCCTCACCGGGAAGACCATGGAATTTAGGAAGAAGGTGGATGAGGCTTGATATCAGTTCAAAGTTGGATGCTTCCTCAGGATATTGTATGTACACAGGTTGGTACTCTACATCTGGGGTGGTCAGTTCTTTTAAGGTTCGATTATTTGTAGCCATGTTTTCTTGGGTTTGATTGGGTTAAATTTTTGATTGGTTTATGGCCACTTGAGGTTCCAAAAGGGGTTTCCCAGTGTTACTTTATTGACCTTATCTAGATTCCTTGATTTTTGAATGGAGTTATTTTTCAATTTTAGGATCAAATTCAAGTAGTGTTTCTTTACCAGATCTTGTCATGCAACATTGATGTCCAGTTTGATTGATTGATTGTTAGTTGTTGTTTTTGTCATTTTTTTAATTTTTTTTTTATGGAAGATGAATGAAATAAAAATAAATAATAAATTAAATAAGGAAAGAAAAGATAATGTTATACTACAAAATTATAGATAAAGATGGATAATTAGAAGAAAGAGAGAGAGAGAGAGAGAGAGGAAGAACATAGAGAAACAACCAAAAATAGAAACAAAAACAATCGAATGGGGGTGGGGTATTGAAAGGGGTACTAATTAATAAGTAAAATAAATAAATAAAAGAAAAGAAAAGAAAAAAATGATCTTGTATCCCCATAAACGGTGCCAAAATTTGATCGCGTTGTCGAGAGCATCAAATTAGTTGTTTATTTTTTATTAGAATTTCTGCAGTATAGCAGCAACCCTAGGTCGTCTCTCGATAGAGCTTTAGATAATTAGTTCAAAAAGAGAGTTTTGATTATGAAAATATAAGGGGAATTGGATTTAATAAAACTTGTGTTTTGATGATTAAATATTACAATAGAAAAACTAAAGTGATAAAACAAAGTAGAAATAAACAAGATTAATTAAGCATGATCAATCCAGGGGAGTATCGAGATGCTCATCCTTCATCGGTTCAAGAGAAAGGGTATAGATCTTTTAATACCTAGTTTTTTACATATATTACCATAATGTTACTGATTTTATACTAATATACCTCCTAGGGTTCAGTCAAAAACACACAATGATTCACCGGACACTACTGATGATTGGGTGATTTGTGTTCGACTTCATAACTGAAACTCACCAAGGAAACACATGAAGAACTCGATGTGATATCCAGGTTTGTATGTTATTTATTTGTGATACCATGAAATAAATTTACATGGCCTTGATAGTGCATATGTGAGTTCAATTGACCAATATGAACCACACAAACACCACAATTGAATGAGGGGGGGAGGGATGAATGGTGTGTGAAACATCACATGAAAGGGTACCCCCAAACATGACCATTTGAGTTTGTGTATAACATACCAGTATATAACTCAATTAAATAAAAATAGAGGATGAATAAAAACAACATACAACCTGGAATTAAAAATATCATTCAAAATAATACAAGTATGAAGCTCGGGATTACATCATGTTCCTCCGTGGGTGATCACAAGGGGTTTAGAAACCCATGGGAGGGGAGGAAAAAGAAGATTTTGAAGTAGAAGTTATCATTGACTCCAAAACTTATAGGGATATTGAGAATAATCCTTGGGGAATCCAAAATTGGAGCACCTTGCCTCCTAGCTGAACTCTCAAATGGGGATCCCAAGGTGCCATTTTATAGGAAAATTGGAAGGTGGTTTAAGGCACACAGATTTCTTTAAGACACTTGTACCACGAGTTTCGGCCAATAGACAATTGAATATCCCTTTTGAAAAAATTGGAAATTTTTAGCCCCAATTCCTGAATATCTCCACCGAAATTTTGGAATCAATTGGTCAAGTGGATCCAGAGATATGTACATATTACAGAACGCCACTTTTGACTTCGCACAAATTTGGTGTTCTGGACAGATCAGGTCGGTTGGGCCCCTTGATGGTAGAATTGGGATTGCTTTACTTAATATGAAATGTATAAAATTAAATTTTGGACCATACCACAAACTTTCAGCCCATTTGGATTCACTAAGTTTCCTAAACAGGCATAATAGTGGACAGGTCTTCATGGATCCATGCAATTTTGGCCCATTTTTCTTACACTTCATCATGGGCCCTCCAAATCATCTCCTCCTACATTGAAAACATCAAAACAAGTAACATCAGATATTTTAATAGTGATAAACACAAAATAATGGAATCAAACATGAAGTTAAATTTTTTATTATTTTTATAATTTTCAATACAAAACAAGTTTAGCACAGTGGTGTAAGGGTGAAAATGAAATAGTGAATCGTGGTACGATCAATCGCCCAAGGTGACACACTTGGGTGAATAAAGGATTTCTCAAGAAGATCTTCCAACTAGGACATTAATTCTTTCAGTTCAACTAGAGCCATTTGGTAAGAGGGAAAAGAAACCGGTTGAGTACCAAACATTAAGTCAATAGAAAACTCAGCCTCCTTTACTGGTAGAAAACCAGAGAAGTCAGAAGGAAACACATCGGGAAACTCAATGATGACTGGAGGGAGATCACAACTCATTTAATCTCTCTCCATATCAAAATTAAACACTGATATCACTTTCCCCAACTCCAGATAATAATTTTTGGCTCTATTCAACCTTTGGTCGCATTCTTCTTGAAGGACAAGAGCCACACCACTGGGTGTAATAATATAAAGTCATCGAAGATAACAATCAACCCAGGATTTATTGGTAACAAGAAAATCCATCCTGAATATGACATTAAGATATTTCATGTTGAGTACCAAAAAAACTCCAAGAAAGTTTGAAAACTGATAGAGAGAAGACACAAGAGGGATTATGGAGACCCTGCTCTCTCTTTATACCGAGTGGTATAGTAATATCCATTGAACAAGATAAAATCTCCATAGAAAGATTAAGAAAATTAACATTATGGGTTTAAATAAAAGAGTGAAATGCACTCGTATAAAAATAGTAATCACTATGATAAAGCTATATTAATAGTACCACTCACAATCATTGGATCAGTATCTACTTCCTCTGGAGACTCTTCCACTGTGTGAAGAAGCTTCATTCCGGATGCCTATGGCTGGAACCCTTTTGTATGTGAATAATTTGATTACCCCACATTTTTTTATGGTTTTTATGATCTCATTCTTCTACATGGAGTGGAAAATTTGTGGCAGAACTTCTGTAAGTTTTCCAAATGTTCACAGGAGCCACAGTTCTTTCAGCCTGCTCGGGCTTGAAAAACTCTACAGCTTTGGCCAACATCATTGACTCTAGATAGAAGTATTTGATGAAAATAATCTTGAAGTCCTTCCAATATAATCCCTAATGTTTCTTTGTCTTAACTATCATGTCCCACCATCACCTTCTTAGTCCCTACAACACAAAGGTGGTATACTTCACTTTGATCTCGCCCGGTGTCTATATGAACTCAAACAGAAGTTCTATCCTGCCAAACCATTCCTCATCATGTTGAGGATTAGTGGAACCTTTGAAAACTATTGGTTTTTAGTGAAATAACTCTTGAGAAAAATTTCAAAGAGCACCCCACAGGTTCCACAGGTGGAGTCTGAATGAGGACTAGAGGTGGTACCTATCCCAGAGCTTGGACAGTGCACACAATCACTTCAACTAGGCTCGGGTCCACTAGAGGATTTGCTCGATGAGGTTCAGCAGTATCCCCTTCCTAGATATGATTTGCACATCTTCTCAGAGGCATGATGTTATACAACATCATCATACAACAAGGAAGATATTAGATTAACACTCGAACAGAGTAACGAGAGAAAATATTCTCAATAGAAGGAACAAACAAGATTTGGATTTCACTCTATCCAAATCATAATAGGGAAAATACTAGAACTATACCACAAGATGTCTTTACCTAACCACACATGGTAACTTAAGGTTCATTGTGGTGAGAGCTGGTCAGGAACTCAATCGCAACTACCTCCTAATTCCCGACAAGAATACTCAAATGCATTTTGTCATCAAGGTAATATGCTTAACCTCCCTTTGATACCATTTTGTCATGAACCAACCCAGGTAACTTGGTAACCTGATAACCGGGCCATCTTTGACATATCTCGAAGGGAATTCCCGATCCCCATGGGTCGGTGACTAGCACCTGTCATCACACAACATGCAAGTGGGAAATATTTTTCCACCAACAATGTGGAAAAAAAGAAACAAGACAGTATGCATAAACAAAAGAAACTCCGCTGGGAGTAATGTACCAAAATACAAATAGGAATAAAATCCAAAGTACTAAAATGGTAAAATGACCCCAAGGTCCCTAAGGACACAACTCACCAAGACTAAAGCTCAACAGCTAAATCCACCTCTAAGAGATCCCTTCCCTTTGCTTGAACCATGAAGAACAAAGTCCACAAACACCTGAAGGTAAAGTAGGGTGTGAGCTTAAACCCAGTAGGATACCACAAAAGATTCCATAAGAGATTCCAAATATTTATTATCCAAAGAAAATCTTTCAATTTTCAAATAAACGGGTTTGGAAAATCAAAAGCATATTTAAACAGAACATGTTATACATTTTCAAATGATGAAAATAAATATTTTAAGCAATGATTTTACAAATGATGGAATGTTTCTAAAACAATGGATTATGTAAAACATTTATATAAAACATTTTATATAAATTCATAAGGCATTTAAGTAGTTCAAACAAACATCGGCATACATTTATATCTCAAATATAAATAAAAAAATGAGAAACAGGGTCATCTGCCAAAAGGTACGATAATATTAACCAGCTATAGGATTCCACACTCTCTATGTCACTGGCCAAAAGAAACTCGTCACCAACCCATAGGGGATGTGACCCACCGCAAGTATGTTTTAGAACTTTGTCGAAGAATAGAGTGTATCCAAATAACTCACTAATTATCTAAGTATTTCATGTGCTCTTAAATGATGGGTGAACTATTTTAAGACTGCTTAAAAATATGATCAATCTCATTCTTCCATTTCAAAAGTTCAAATTTATTTCCATTTAAAACCAAAACAGGTTTTATTCAAAAACATGCCTTTTTCACAAGATAAAACCACTAGGTTTCTATCAAATCATTTTAAGTTATTTTCACCAGTTTGAAATCCATTCAAAACTAATTCCATCATTACACAATTTATTTCCATAATTAAATTCATCAATTTAATTGAAAACATTTCCTTCAAATCCAAAAATTATATTCAACCATTTAAATCATCCAATTTCCATAAACCTATCCCAATTCAATGGAATTGGGGGTTTTTATCAAAGTAATTGAAATCATGATTAAGAAATTGAATTTAAATTAGCAATTGAAATAAATTAAGCAAAGCAATGGTAATCAATTGGGCATATCGGGACGAAACCACCTACCTCAAGGTCGTCGATGTCAGCAACAATGATAAACCACCCCTTATGGTTCAATACACCTCTACACAGACCTATTATCGTAAGTATCGACACACCAATGGTAGATGTTTATCAAGGATTCCTAGAACCGAAATTATCTATTTTATTTCACAAGGAAATAAGATATCAAAAACAAAAATATTTCTCTCTCCTGGATAATTTTTATATTATCATTTAAATTATCACTTACGATGATAATTTATCTCACCAGGATAAGTTTCAAATTACATATATATTATCACATGAGATAATATTTATCTTTCAAAGAAAATTTTCAGTTTATCGTTAGGTCAACGCATGCGCTCGTGATTATCCATCAGAATAATTATATTTGATAAGATCACAATTATCATTTTAATAATATTAATAATCAACCTTTGATAATCTTGAAATTATCATTTGATTATTATATTAATTATCCTTTGATAATATATATAAAATAGTTATTTTTGATATTTCCATGCAATTGGTCTTTGATAATTCATTGCAATTATCACTTGATAATTCTTAACAATTATCTCTTGATAAATTCACAATAACTATCTTTTGGAATATTACATATGATAATTTAATAAACATTTGATAATTTTATTTAAAAAGTCATTTGATAATCTGGTGGGATTATCATTGATATATTCTAATAACTTCTTTTACAATTTATCCATGTATAATTATTTTATGATAATTTTTCACAAATTATCCATTTATAATTTAGAAATTTTCCTTTAATAATTTTTTTCAAAGATACATTAAAATGTGAAAAATCAGATCGAGGAATACCTTAGTGCCTTCGAAACAAAAAAAATATCATTTGATTCTGCTCGTCGGGACGAATTCAATGGTATCGACGGTGCATAATTCTGATCAATAATGAAAAAATTATTGAATTCAAAAGATTTAAAGAATAATAAATAAATACAATAAAATAAAATAAATAAAATGGAAACCTCATATGAGCCACGCACAGGAGGTCTCCCAACTTGGTCACAGAATGAGGAAGAGATCAAAACAAGACCTACTACCGCGTGCGAGAACTACTTGAATTAGAGGTATTTGTCACGGGCTATTTTTTACGAGATCCTATCACAAATCGCCTTTAGCGACGGAGTCCCGTCGCAAATAGCCCGTTGTAAAAAACGGCATCGCAAAAACTATTTTTTGCGATGGGAAAGTGTAACATCCCAAGTAAGTAATGAATAATAGATATTTTTATCTATGTGTTTTAGAGGCTTAAAATGGAAATAAATCCAATCTTAAGCATGGAATACACTAATATTCTTAAAAGATTGTTTTACTGCCTTATGATGGAAAACCCTTTTTAAATTTATCTTTTGACAGTTTTATAAACTATGTTTGTCAAAATAAACTTATTCTTTATTATTGGGACATCAAAATTTACTTTGTGTGAATTTTTGGTATTTTTCTGACAAGGTTCATTTTTTAATGAATAGTGAAAAATACTGCATTTTACATCAAAACTGCTTTTTAATCTAATTTATTTATATTATTAGATTATCTTTTTAATTGGTCTTAATGTGTAATATGAATATATTTTTACCATTTAATCCAATGGTGGTCATTGGAGTCAATTTCACTTTGAAATTGGACTTAAACTGGTGACAATCTTTTGATACTTATTGTTTCATAAAAACACGCTATTTGCTCTGACAGCAGGAATTAATTATTAAATTAATTAATGTGACCTATATGTTTTGAATTTTGTAAAATAGACTTCATTTTTGAATTCGGAATATTAAATATATCTTAGGGTGAATTTTTGGTAATTTTCTGAAAAACTTCAATTTTTGATGAATAGTGAAACCACTAAGTGATAATCAAGCAAACTGATTTTTCAGTTAAATGAAAGTTTACCACTAATGTGTATTGAATTTTGAAAATCCGACATACATGGTTTTCATTAGTATGTAAAATGTGGTTCAATGAGATTATAATAATTTTTTGGTGAATAGTAACTTATTAAATTCTTAATCACGATTAGTGGTAATTAGGGTAGTTTAAGGTATAAATAATACTTTAATAAAATGAAATGACCTAGAAACATGTCCCAACCTCATTGGTTGTGTCATGGCCGACCATGAAATTCCATGGGTCAACTTGGGGACCCCATGGATCCACTTTTGTTGGGAAATGACATAAATTACTTTTTATTTAATGTTAAAGTGAAAATGACACAAACATAATATGTTTTAAAAAAACAATTTTTAAGTGGGGTTATACAAGTCCAAATTTTTATTATAAATAGTCATTGGAAAGATAAAAAGATTTCCTATATCATAGTATTTTTTTTATAATTTTTAGACATTAAATAAATTTAATTATTTATGACATAATAATGATGCAGCGATGACATCATTATTTGACGATTTAAATAAAATAGAAAGATAATGTAAAATCTATAAACTACACATGTCCAAAACCAATTGGATGAGTGGATTTCGAACACTTATCACCTTATCCACGAATTCTATCAATGTGGGACCTTTTAAAACCGAAACACATTTTCAAGTAAAGTAATATTTCTTTACTTTCCAAAAGTGTCCCTCTTCTCCTCTTATAAAAGGCCCCCACCTCTACCTCATTTCACACACTCTTCAAGCCTTTGGCTCGGCCAACCCCTGCCCATTTACTCTCTCCACATCCCTCTCCTCATCCTAAAGGATTCCCCTTGGGCAGAATCCTTTCAAAGGAAGCCTTTAGGCTCAAATCAAAAGGAGTTACACTTTTAAAGGTAATTCTTTCTCTCATGTTCCTTTATTTTATTTTGCTTCTCCAACCCCCTAAACTCTTTTTATTTACTTCTTTTGTAACAACACCAGTATCTTCAATATACTAGGATGTTGTTATAAGATTTATTTGATCTACACTCTCACACAACTACATCAAATGGTTAAAGAACATACGGTTTCCGTGGATGGCGAAATTCTGCCTCCCGAAATGATGATTGTTCAATACTCATTTAACACCTTCAAAGGTGACCATTATGATGTCACTATTTTTATATATGATATATAATATGTTTATGTTTTCCTTAAGCTTCTGTTTTTTTTCATTTTGGTCATACCTTT
Source organism: Viscum album (assembly GCA_963277665.1). NCBI lineage: Eukaryota > Viridiplantae > Streptophyta > Magnoliopsida > Santalales > Viscaceae > Viscum > Viscum album. The sequence goes on along the minus strand of OY728165.1, from coordinate 193,467,323 downwards.
ATGGTTTCCATTATGGGTAAACACGATATCTTCATTTTAGGAAGTGCGGACTACCGCCCCCTGAAAGTGATTTGATTCGTTAATACCATATGTGGGATGTGTAAAGGATAAAGTTAATGATATTATATATGTTATTATAATTGAATTATAATATACTCTTATATCATTATGATTCCATTCCAGAAAATATGAAATAGAAATGGAAGTAGCGTTCATGCGTACGTACGGCTTACCGTCTCCATGAACGGTGCATTTCATTTCTTACCTCTAAATGTGATGTAATATTATAAATACATGTATATGATGAATATATATGATATATATGCTATCCAAATCATTAATATAATTCTGGATATAATGAACCTTTGACCAAATTAACAACATGTAAGTGTAAGAAGTCTATTTTTGACTTAAGAACCAAATACCGACAAAATGAACATTATTAACTTAACTGATTACATGATGTTCATAACATGGTATAAAAGGAATAATGAACTTGAAAAATATTCATAAGAAAGTAGAGATTAACTCAAGTTTATTATTCAGGAGATTAAAGAACGGTCGGGTCAAGTCGGATACGAGGTATGGGACTTAGTCTCAATCTCCTTTCGTTGAGGCATATTTTATTTTATACACAACTTTCTTTTATACGGTGTATAAACCCCTTTGACTTTTACGTTTATTCAAAAGGAATATTTTTTATACGAAGCGTTTACTAAACGACAAAAGGGAATGTTTTTGTCGTACGTATGCGGCGACAACGACTTCTCCGCCGTCATGACCGTTATTTGAGTTTCGGCTTCCTCTACAAGCCATACCTTCTTTTTAAAAGAAAAATAAATACCATGTTTTACTTTTCTTTTATTTTGGTATAGAAAATGGTTTTCATAATATTTTTATATCAATGTGTGGTATTGGTATCTTGTGATTGAATGGTGGAAATGTTATGTTTCCTTTATGCATGTTCTATGTGATACGTTTATGTTGAGGTTCTTGGGCATTATTATGAAGACGGGTGGTTCCGTGATAGATTAAGGGCGGGTGAGCCCGTTATAGCTCTCCAATGCATTGGGTAACGCGAAGGAGTGAAACGTTAAGGTTTCTCCAAAGAGATTTTAGGGAATATACTGTGATGGGTATTTCAAACGTAACCAAGAGGGTTACTCCCTACATAAGAATGTTATGAATGCCTCAAGTTACCTTTATGTCTTATGATTTCTATGATTTATTCATGATTTTATGAGGTATGTTAAAGTGCCTATGTTTTATGGGTATAGTATGATTTCATTCTTATGTATATATGAACTCATGTTTCCTTCCCATGTTTTTATAACCCATACTGAGTTTTTATGCTCATCCCAAGTTTTTGAAATGTTTTTCACAGGTCAAGGGAAAGGTACATGATAAGATGATAGGGTCAAGGATGTGTCAAAAAGAATCCATGTTTTATTTCAAATGTGTTTCCATTGATGGGAATGAAGAATACTATCTTTATGTAACCACTTTGTTTATATGTGGAATGTAACGCAAGTTTTATGATCTAATTCTCTAAAACTCTAAACCCGAAAAGATCCTCAATGTGTAATCTTGTAATAACTCAAGATTAAGTAAGGTTTAAGGATGGGGCCTTATAGAAAGTTTCTCATCGCAAATAACTCTCAAATTATATACTTTATATATAAATAATCCTTTTGCGATGGGCCCATCGCAAATAAGCCTCCGATATACATTATATATAAAACCTTTTGCGACGGGCATGTCGTCCCGTCGCAAATAAGTTTTTTTAAAAATTTATATTTAATTTATTTACGGAGGGAGCCCATCTCAAAAGGTCCCATCACAAATACTAAACATAATAAAAATATATATATTTAATAAAATTATGATTAATGAAAAAATTATATTAATATTATTAAAATAATAAAAAAATAAAAAATATTAAAATTCTCAATATTCTCAAAAAAATATAAAAAAAATCATCAAATATTATTATTATTATTAGTAGTAAAATAAACAAACATTAAAAAATATAATACTAAAAGGAGTGTCGTCAATCCACTAGAAATTGTGCCAAGTTATTACAAGTTATTATAAGATATTACAATTTATTACAATTGATTTTCTTCCTAATTGTTTCTATTTCTTACTAATTGTTACAATTTATTACTAATTGTTACAATTTATTTGTAATTATTACAATTTATTACTAATTGTTACAATTTATTACTAATTGTTACAATTTATTACTAATTGTTACAATTTATTAGTAATTGCTACAATTTATTCTTAATTATTTGTACTTATTGCTATTTATTTTTAATTATTTCTATTTATTGCTATTTATTGTTATTTATTGCTATTTATTGTTATCTATGACTAGTTATTGGTTATTATTGCTTATTGTTGCTTATTATTGCTTATTAGTTATTGCTTATTATTGCTAATTGTTGCTAATTATTGCTTATTATTACTTATTATTTATTGTTAATTATTGCTAATTATTTCTAATTATTGCTAATTATTGCTAATTATTTCTAATTATTGCTAATTATTGCTAATTATTTCTAATTATTACTATTTATTACTATTTATTACTATTTATTACTATTTATTACTATTTATTACTACTTATTACTACTTATTAATATTTATTACTATTTATTACTATTTATTACTATTTATTACTATTTATTACTATTTATTACTATTTATTACTATTTATTACTATTTATTATTATTTATTACTATTTATTACTATTTATTACTAATTATTACTAATTATTACTAATTATTACTAATTATTATTAATTATTACTATTTATTTATATTTATTTATATTTATTACTATTTATTACTATTTATTACTATTTATTACTAATTATTACTATTAATTATTATTAATTACTATTTATTATTATTTATTACTATTTGTTACTATTTATTACAAATTATTACTATTTATTACTATTTATTACAAATTATTACTATTTATTACAAAGTATTACTATTTATTACTATTTATTACAAATTATTACTATTTATTACTATTTATTACAAATTATTATAAATTATTACAAATTATTACAAATTATTAGAAATTGTTACAGATTATGCCTAATTATTACAAATTATTACTAATTATTACTAATTATAACTAATTATAACTAATTATTACTAATTATTACTAATTATTTCTAATTATTACTAATTATTACTAATTATTCCTAATTATTCCTAATTATTACTAATTATTTCTAATTATTACTAATTATTCTTAATTATTACTAATTATTCCTAATTATTCCTAATTATTCCTAATTATTTGTAATTATTCCTAATTATTACTAATTATTCCTATTTATTTCTAATTATTTCTATTTATTATTAATTATTCCTATTTATTACTAATTATTCTTATTTATTACTAATTATTCCTATTTATTACTAATTATTCATATTTATTACTAATTATTCCTATTTACTACTAATTATTCCTATTTATTACTAACTATTCCTATTTATTACCAATTATTCATATTTATTACTAATTATTCATATTTATTACTAATTATTCCTATTTATTACTAATTACCCGTAATTATTACTAATTAAACATAACTATTACTAATTATTAATTATTACTAATTATTAAGAATTAATACTAATAATTTCAATTTATTATTACAAATAAATACTGATAACAAAACAATTTAAATCTAATTTAATTAAAACTAATAAACTATAATTAAAATTAACATAAAAAATAAAATAAATACTAAATTAAATAAAATATAAATACTTTTAAACTTGATCTCCTATTGATGTAAACGACTTCCCAACTTCTCCATAAAAAACTAACTCAAAGAAATTTTCACTCTAAAAAAAGAGTTTAGAGAGAGGAAATAAGAATTTAGGGGAAGAAAAAGAAAAACTGAAGGGCGGTATATATAGGTTAGCTAAGTTGCGACGGGATACCCATCGCAAATAGGATGTTTTGTAACGGGTCCCGTCGCAAATACCTTTTCCCGCATTAATTGTTGTCAGCGGTTAAAAGGGTATTTGCGACAGGCCCCGTCGCAAAAAGTGACCTTCCGACACACTTTTTGCAACGGGGCAACATCCCGTCGCAAAAACCCCTTTATCGCCGCTGGTATTTGCGACGGGACACGTCGCAAATGCCCTCTGACCGACACACTATTTGCGACGGGGGAATTCACCCGTCGCAAATAACCTTGCGCCAAACCGCGCATTACTTTTTGTGGTATAGAGGTTAGCTTAGTGGCGACGGAACTATTTGTGACAGGATACCCATTGCAAATAGAACTTTTTGCGACGACTCCCGTTGCAAATACCTTTGCCCGCTGATTCACGCTCAAATTTATCCAAGAGAAGAAGGTAAAACGGTCCTTGTAGTCTAGCTTGGGTTGTCGAATCCTCAGAGACCTAAGAAGTAACCTACAGACACGTACATTCTATGGATTGTTTTTGGATATTAAGTGGCCAACTTGAATTCATTTTAGATGGGTTTAAAGGATAACTAACATATTTAAGTGAATTCAATTTAAAAGAATGAGTTGATCCTAGGTTATCGCTCGGGGTGGATTGGATGAAATTATTTTTCAACTAGTTCAATTTCTTATATTTGAAATGAGTTAATTTAAGAAGATCAAACAACATCCTCACTTACTGGTTTAATACCTAAACACTTTAATACTAATCACCTATACACTTGAAGGATCAAAGTTTTGAACACTTCAAGGTAAAGGTTCGTATTAGCATTTGAAGTGTGTGGCCTTAAATTCAACAAGGACGATGGAGTTTAAAAATCATCAAATAAAAATCTCAATTAAAATAAGTGATTAGAAATTAATAGAGTGATAAATAACATCCAATCTAGCCCATTGCTACTCCATTGGATCAACCCATAAGTGGATTAGCCCTCCATTGATGCTATGGTTTCAATAGAAGCGGGAAGTAGACTCATGAGGGAGGAATTGAAGAAGTAAAGAAAACAATAAAAAGAAAATGATCACTCCACCGTTGTGTGAATAATTTCACAAGGTTTGGTGTGAATAAATTCACACCTTGAGACAACGGTATCAAAGTGATATGGAGAACAACACAATAAGAGGAGAAGAAGAACTTTTATTAAGAAACTAAAGTGAATTGAACAACTTACATGTGAAAGACAAACTTGAGATAATAAAATCGCAGCATAACATTACAATGAAAGTAAGCTCAAAAGATGAAAAACTCCTCTATCATCACTACCTTAAATAGGAATTTTGGGAGCCTTGGGTCGAGCCTCCAACAGTACAAATCATCCCACTTGATTATGGTAGGCCTATGGTGGTGGAAAGCTTCTGAAATTTGGACTTTTCCACTCTTGACCCGAGGTGGCAGCCAGCTTGAAACCACCGAACAGATAAACCTGAAATACCTTCTAGATGGCCAAATTGGAGTGGGCCATATAAGAAAAACATGAATCTCCGGATGTCCCCTAACCGTATGTAAATGTTCAGCCCAAAATAGTTTATGGTTAACGAGATATGTATAAAATGGTGGGTTGTTTTTCTGGGCCGCAGAATCTAGCCCAAACTTTTATCTTCAACTTGGGATGCCTGAATAACCACAATGGAGGCCAAATTAGTACTGGATCCTGAAGAATTATTTGTTCCTCTATATGTCTTCTAGATCCAATGAAATTTGGGCTACATTGGGCCCGTTTTTTGGGCCCCACATTCTCATCAGTGGGTTGGTGTCCAATCTGCCTTCTCCAGAATTGTTTGCATGAAATCTCATTTTGGTGGTCTTCCAATGTGAATATTCCAACACTCCACAAGTATGAATTTTTCCCAATATAATTATAAACCTGAAAATTAAATATGAAAATAAAATCAAAATCATTGGGTACTTTAAATGATGATAAAAACTGTACCACATAATAGTGCATTTTAAGAAGGAATTACAATCATAATGTGAAATGATGTTCAAAGTGTAAAATGCACTAAAAATGTTGTTTAAGAATAATAAAGCACATGAATATTATATATATTAACAATGAATATTATCCTCATTTAGTGGATAATCACTCCCCCCAACTTGAGTTTTTCTAGTCACGAGCAAAATATATCTCAACAATATGAAATTCTAATTCCCTTTTCCAAAAACATTTTAATCCACAATGATCACCAAAACCCTTATACCAAAAAATCATGAAACCCATCAAAATATTTTAATACAAGATAGTTTCATAAGCAGATCCCAATCCCAATCCCATTCCTTTTTTCAAATTCATTGCCATATTTCATCCAATATCAATTAAGTGTGAGGATGTGTTGTGTATCACAATAGACATGGGGGTTCATATTTATTCAAGGGGGAAATGATGGAAGAACTAGGTGGAATCACATTTCAATATTAATATGAGTATTCAATTTTTTTATTGTATTTTTTTTTTGCAATTTTTCCATGGTAATTAAAATTGCACTCAAAAGAGTCAACCCTTGTAGTGAGACTTTGCTGATGACTCCCAAGCTCAAAGACCTTAGGGAACCAAGTGAATCCCACATACTCGGGCATCATCTCGAGTTAACTCAGTCAAAAACAAATTCAAATTACCAAAAATAGAGATAAAATTACTAACTTTGGGCCAAACAACTATGGAGTCACGATCCCCAAGTGTCGAAAGCCACACATTAGGTCATTTCATTGCTCTACGTGCAAATTTATTATTATTATTTTAATTTTTTATTAAATACTCATATTAAAACTAAAATGATCACTAGACCTATTATATTTATTTGGGGGACCCCATGAACTCAAACTAATACCCCACTATCCAATGGATGTGCATTGTGATCTTTTTTTTTATTTGGATGAAAATATAAATGATGAATTATCACATTGGACAACCACACTTTCCAAAATCTATGCTCATGAAATTATACAAGGATTAAAATCAGAATCAGGTCATGCTAAATTATTTGATATTCAGTTTCAAAGTGTGTAATGAGTATTACCATGTTCAAGGTTAAATAAATTTTTCCTTCCATTAAGGCACACTTTTTTTTAAATCATTCATTTTTTTTAACACTAAAGCATTTTTTATTTTATCTCCCCCTCAAATTAAAATAACATTGTCCCCAGTGTTTAAAGAAAAGAAAATTTAGAAGGGGGTAGAGGTAGATAATGAGAGTTCAAAAAGGAAATTGAAACTGAGGATCATGGAATGAAGTCACCTGGTGGTTGAAGTTGAAATTCTTGCTGCTCCCTTTTAATCCTTTGATCTCGATGTCACTCTAATAATTCCCTGGTGGGAAAAAAACAAACCAAAAAAACAAAAAAACTATATATATATATATATATAATATAAGTATATATATAAAAATTAAAGAATAAGGAAGCACAAAAAGTCGTAGGTCAGTAGTAAGTGCGCGCCCCTGTCTCCCTTCGGTCCCGGGTTCGATTCCCCGCGGCTTCGCCCGTTGTGACAGGGTTTGACCCATGACCTACAACGTGTCCCTTTTTATTATTATTATATTTTTATTTATTTTTTGTATTTTTATTTTAACCTACAAACACATAAAATAAAATAAACTGATGATAAATTGTCTTCTTTTTAAATTTCTAGGTAAGGTATTACTCAAGGATCACACCACATGACACAGATTAATATGTTGATCCCCTTTCATACCCATCCATACTCATAATAAAAGAACAGGTCAACAATATATTTTTTTTAAATATCAAAATGATTCATTAATCCTATTTAAAAAAAGATGATTCGCAAAGATGAAAATCATGGGTTGCCTCCCGTGAAGCGCTTTAGTTTAATGTCGCTATCTTGACTTAGACCCTTAATTATTTAAGTATTTTCCTCATCTAAGGTTGGTTTACACAAGTTTTCATCAAATTAATTTTTTTGGAATGGTTCAATTAATGGTTTGACTCTATGACCATTAACTTTAAAGGTTTGACCATTGGTGGGATCTTGAATTTCTACAGCCCCATGGGGGTACACCTTATGTACTATGTATAGACCTGACCATTTAGACCTCGACTTTCCTGGGTGTAAATGAAGTTTAGAACTATACAAAAGAATAGTTTTACCTGGTACAATGTGTTTGGTTTTAAGATTTCGAGATTGTTAGGCTTGTACTTTAGCTTTATTGATCCTTGAATTTTCATAAGCCTCCATCCAAAGTTCCTTGAGTTCATTGAGATCTAATTTCCTTTTTGTTTCGGCCAATGAGAGGTCATAATTCATTTTCTTAATTTTCCAAAAAGCCTTATGTTCAATCTCCACTGGCAAATGGCATGATTTACCATAAACCAACCTATATGGGGAAATTCCTAAAATGGTTTTATATGCGGTTCGATAGGCCCAAAGAGTATCTAAGATTTTTCTATACCAATATTTCCTAGATGGTTTCACAGTTTTCACAAGAATTTTTTTGATTTCTCGATTGGCTAACTCATCTTGACCATTGGTCTGTGGGTGGTAAGCAATGGACACTTTGTGAGAAATTCCATACTTGTCCATGAGTGATGAGAATGGAAGATTGCAAAAATGAGTTCCACGATCACTAATGATAGCTCTAGGAATTCCAAATCTAGAGAAGATGTTTTCTTTTAGGAATCTAATCACAGTTTGATGATCATTGGATTTTGTGGGAATGGCCTCAACCCATTTTGAGACATAATCAATAGCTAAGAGAATGTAAAGATATCCCCTAGAGTTTGGGAAGGGACCCATGAAATCAATTCCCCAACAGTCAAAGATTCCAACCACTAATATGGGAGTGAGTGGCATTTGATTCCTTTTTGTGATGGACCCTACTTGTTAACACCTAGGACAGCTTTGACAAAATGTGTAGGAGCCCCTTGAGAGGGTGGGATAGAAGAGACCACATTGAAGAATCTTAGAAGATGTTTTCTTAAAGGAAAAGTGACCTCCACATGACTCACTATGATAGAATTTATGGATGGAATCTTGTTCAGATTCTGGGACACACCTCCTAATGACTTGGTCAGGGCAGAACTTATAGAGGTATGGATCATCAAACACATAGTTCCTAACATAATAAAGGAATTTTATTCGATCTTGATTCCCTAAAAATTTTGGGATGACTCCTATAACTAAGAAGTTGGCTATGTCGGTATACCAAGGGCAGTCACTCATAGAGTATAGGTGTTCATCAGGAAATGAATCAAACACAGAAAGGTGATTTGAGTTGTCTTTGAATTCCATTCTAGAGAGGTGATAAGCTACAACATTTTCAATGCCCTTTTTATCCTTGATTGTGAGGTCAAATTATTGTAAGAGAAGGACCCACCTAATCAGTCTAGCCTTAGTGTCTTGTTTTTGGAAGAGGTATTTTAGTGCAGAATGGTCAATGAACACAGTGATGGGTGATCCTAAGAGGTAGGACCTAAAATTATCTAAGGCAAACACAATATAAAGTAACTCCTTTTCAATGGTGGTGTATTTGATTTGGGCATCATTTAAGGATTTGCTTGAATAAGCAATGACATAAGGAGTTTTATCACAATGTTTTCCTAACACAGATCCTATAGAAAAGTCACTGTCATCACACATAAGTTCAAAAGGAAGGTTCCAATTTAGAGATTTCATAATGGGAGGAGAGGTGAGAGAGGATTTGAGGGTTGAGAATGATCCCTCACAGCTTTCTGTCCAAACAAATGGATCATCCTTTACTAGGATCGCACAAAGGGGATGGGAGATTGAACTAAAGTCCTTGATGAATCTTCTATAGAAACCAGAATGTCCTAAGAAAGACCTCACTTCCTTGATAGTTTTGGGTGATAGAAGGTGAAGAATGATGTAAACCTTGGATTTATCAACTTTAATCCCCCTACCTGAGACTAGATGGCCTAGAACTAGTCCCTCTTTAACCATGAAATGGCATTTTTCCCAGTTTAGGACCAGATTATTTTCTTCACATCTTGACAAGACTCTATCCACATTCCTAAGACATCCCTCAAATGAATCCCCAAAGATAGAGAATTCATCCATGAAGACCTCAAGAAAATATCCTACCATGTCTGAGAATATTCCCATCATGCATCACTGGAATGTTCCAGGGGCATTTCATAACCCGAAGGGAATGCGTTTGAAAGCAAAGGTGTTGAATGGACATGTGAATGTTGTCTTCACTTGATCCTCTAGGGAGACCTCAATTTTATTATACCCCGAGTACCCATCTAAGAAATAGTATAAGGCATGACCTGCCACTCTCTCAAGGACTTGATCAATGAATAGTAAGGGGAAATGGTCCTTCTTTGTAAATGAGTTTAGTTTCCTATAGTCGATGCAGACTCTCTAGCCACTAATCACCCTTGTTGGAAGAATCTCTCCATTCTCATTGGTTATCACTATGATTCCAGCCTTTTTTGGAACCACTTGGATTGGGCTCACCCACTCACTCTCATCTATGGGATAGATGATACCAGCTTTTAACAATTTCAGAAGTTCTTTTCTCACTACTTCCATGAGATTAGGATTGAGTTTTCGTTGAGGATGATGATATGGATTTGAATCAGATTCCAGAACAATCTTATGAGTCCCAATAAGTGGGATAATCCCAGGAATATCAGACAGGGTCCAACCAATGGCTTTATTATGTTTCCTAAGGACATCTAGAATCATACTCTCATGCTTGGCTTCAAGAGAAGAAGAAATGACAATAGGATGTGTTTGATTGTCCCCTAGGAATGCATACTTTAGTGTAGCGGGAAGTTCCTTCAATTCAAGATCAGGTTGGTATATAATTTCAGCAGAATATTGGGACATTTGATCAAGATAAATTTTGTTTCCTATAGTTTTATAAAGGATTGATTCCCCACATGTAGAAGTTTCAGCTACTAGATTGGCTTGATCAGATTTAGGGAAGGAAGTTGGAGTGGTCTCTATGAAAGTGGTTTCCTGAAAGGTTTCACTAATTGTTGGACCTAAGACTTCATCATAAGAGCAATTTTAAAATGATTCAAGCCAAGGAGATAAACTTCCTTCATGTGAACAAATTAAATCAATCTCATCCTGACTTAAACATCCATTAAATATTCCTTGATGTTCTATGGATTCATTATCAATGCATCCTATCGTGTTTACTTCATGATTGTCCTCGCCATACCCTATTTGTGATCTTGCATTATAGATTTTCAATTCTAGACTCATGTTTCCAAAGGTGGTGGTCATGTTCCCATTTCGAACTCGGATAATAGAGTTGATTGTTGCAAGGAAAGGACAACCAAGGATGATTGGGATTTGTTCCTTATTTCCTAAGTTTGGATGGTTGTAAAGGACAATGAAGTCATCAGGGTAGATGAAGTTTTCAACCTTTACCAGAACATCCTTTAAAATCCCCTTTGGAACCCTAATGCTATGATCAGCAAGTTGAAGTGTGAAATATGTGGGTTGGATCTCTTCTAGGCCTAACTGGCAGTACACAGCACAGGGAATGATATTGACACTATCACCTAGGTCACACAAGGCCTTGACAACTTTGATCTCTCCTAGTTCAACATCGATATAAGGGTAACCCGGGTCTTTCAACTTAGGAGGAATGGTCCCTTGAATGGTGGTACTCACATTAGTAGCCAAAAAGACTTGTTTTTTATGTGAAAAATTTCTTTTAAAAGTGCATGAGTCCTTAAGGTACTTTGAGTAGGAAGGTATGGTTTGGATGGCATCGATAAGGGTAATGTTCAACTTGACTTGTGAGAAGATTTCCCTCAATGTTTCACTCAATTCAGGCTTGGTTTTCCCCCTCATGCGTTGAGGAAATGGTGCAGGTTGTGGGGTTGTTTGTTGAAGAGTTGTTTCTTTAACATTGTTATCAGTTTCCTCAGTTTGATCTTGTTGTTCATTTTAATTTTCATCCAAGTTTGAATCTTCGGATGGGTTCTGAATTAGTTTTTCAGGTTTCTCAATTGATTTCCCACTTCTTAAAATAGTCATAGTCTTTAGTTGTTCATGAGTTGTTTGAGTGGAACTTGACTCTCTCCTTAAATTTGAGGATGGTACCGCCTGAGTAGGCATGGGTTCCTTTCCATTTTTGATGGTTTGAAGTTCTTGTTTAAGGGAAGAGACTTCCGAGTTCATCCTTTCCATTTGTTTGCACAGTTGTTCAAGTAGGCTTTGTGGAACAGTTTAGGTTGGTGCTTGAGAAGTTTGGTTTATCCCAGGGGGATATTTTGGAGGTGGGATGGTTTGTTGAAAATGGATTGGTGGCTGTTGGTATTGGATAGGTTGGGTTTGGAACTAGTTATGGGTTTGGTAGTTCTGATGGGGGTAAGGATTTTGTCTCTGTGGTTGGCTAGGTTGTTGGTTATCTTTCCAGTGGAAGCCTAGGTGGTCATTATACCTTGGGTTGAAGTTGTTTTGGTATTAAGGCTTTTGAAAGTTCAAATCATTTACTTCCACTGGGGGTACTCCTAAAATAACATCCTTGATGGATGGAATGGTTGGGTAGTTGTCTGTCTTATGGTCATGTTTTTCACAAATTGTGCAAATAGGGTCTACAGTTTGGATTTCATGGACTTTGCTAAGTTATATCTCTTTGACCTTCCTAGAGAGTTCTGCAAGTTTAGCCCTAAGTATTTCCTCTTCTCTAAGTGTATGAATTCCAGTAGTTCTTTGTGGATTTTCAGAATAAGGTGAAGTTCCATGTGTTTGGTTTTGTTCAGCAAGGCTTTCCAGATACTCGTAAGCATCATTTGGGGATTTGTTTTTAAAGGTTCCATTACACATCATGTCAATGAATTTTTTGTTCCCCAGACCCAACCCTTCATAGAAAATTCTCACTTGTTCAGGAATAGAAAAATCATGGTGTGGAACCATGTTTAGAGTGTCCTTAAACCTCTCCCATGTTTCATAGAATGAATCTCCCTCTTTTTCAAAAAAAAAAATTGGATGATCTTTTTAAGTGCAATTTTTTTATGGTGGGGAAAGTATTTTTTGTATAATTATCTTTGTAATTGGTCCCAAGAGTTTATGGATGATGGTCTCAAATTGTTTAGCCAATTTTTAGCTCGATCCTTTAAAGAAAAAGAAAATAGCCTCATATTAGCTGATTCTAGTTAATGTGGGGGACACATGGTTTCTACAATGTCATTGAACTCCTTAATGTGAAGTTAGGGCATCTCGGACTCCATTCCATAGAATGTGGGAATATGGTTTAGGACATGGGGTTTAAAGATGTTGTTGGCATCTCCTAGGGAGTTGTGTCTAATCCATGAGGGGACATTGGTCCAAGCAGGTGTGAGGTTTTTTTTTAAGGTTGGGGCCGAAGCCTCAATTTATTATTTAAAGCAAAGACCTCTTTATACTAGGTAGAGGGTGACCCATTACATAGCTCAAAGGCCCATGGCCAAGTGTCCTGAATAAAAGGCTTGAGGGCCCATTTTTTGGCCCAAAGGACCCATCGGTGAACAGTACTGCTACAGTACCCATGCAGCTACAGTTCCTACTATAGTATAGTCGCCACAACAGTTCCTGCTACAGTCCCTCCACTGCTACAGTGTCACCACTGCTACAGTCCCACCACTGCTACAGTGCTGCTACAGTGCCCTGCTATAGTACCTAGGAAATTCTCCCCTACTCGGATTTGATCCTGGGTCTTTTGGATGCCAAGTAGAAGCCTGTACCACTAGGGTACAGGCTCGTTGGAAAACCGCATGGGTAAACACGAGGTAGTCATTCATATTTTGATCGATTGCATTCCTCAAGTTTGGGGCTTCCTCATTTGGGTTTCCATTTTGGTTCCCACCTGGGTTTATGAGTTGGTTTCTTTGAAGACCTTCCATTGAAATGGGATCAATTTTTGACTCGGGGGTTTTAGGAAGATTAGGATCTAATGGAAAGAGTTCCCTTGGTGTACTTTACTCCCCAACCCTGGGACTATCCACCCTAACTAGATGGTTTGATTGATCACGGGTGTAGGCGGACATGCGCCAAAAGAAAAAAAATGAGAAAGGGAAAAGATAAGAGAATTTGGATGAGAAAAGAATAAATGTGGGAGAATAGAATAGGTGTTTAGATGAATTACTTGGGTCCTCGAAAATGGTGCAAAAATTTTATTCATGCTCAAATTTACCCAAGAGAAGAAGGTAAAACGGTCCTTGTAGTCTAGCTTGGGTTGTCGAATCCTCAGAGACCTAAGAAGTAACCTACATACACGTACATTCTATGGATTGTTTTTGGATATTAATTGGCCAACTTGAATTTATTTTAGATGGGTTTAAAGGATAACTAACATATTTAAGTGAATTCAATTTAAAATAATGAGTTGATCCTAGGTTATCGCTCGGGGTGGATTGGATGAAATTATTTTTCAACTATTTCAATTTATTATATTTGAGATGAGTTAATTTAAGAAGATCAAACAACATCCTCACTTACTGGTTTAATACCTAAACACTTTAATACTAATCACCTATACACTTAAAGGATCAAAGTTTTGAACACTTCAAGGTAAAGGTTCGTATTATCACTTGAAGTGTGTGGCCTTAAATTCAACAAGGACGATGGAGTTTAAAAATCATCAAATAAAAATCTCAATTAAAATAAGTGAGTAGAAATTAATAGAGTGATAAATAACATCCAATCCAGCCCCTTTCTACCTTCTTGGATCAACCCATAAGTGGATTAGCCCTCCATTTATGCTATGGTTTCAATAGAAGCGAGAAGTAGACTCATGAGGGATGAATTGAAGAAGTAAAGAAAACAATAAAAAGAAAATGATCACTCCACCGTTGTGTGAATAATTTCACAAGTTTTGGTGTGAATAAATTCACACCTTGAGACAACATTATAAAATTTAGATGGAGAACAACACAATAAGAGGATAATAAGGACTTTTATTAAGAAACTAAAGTGAATTTAACAACTTACATGTTAAAGACAAACTTGAGACAACAAAATTGCAGCATAATATTACAATGAAAGTAAGCTCAAAAGATGAAAAACTCCTACATAACCACTGCCTTAAATAGGCATTTTGGGAGTCTTGGTTCGAGCCTCAAATAGTACAAAGCATCTCATTTGATTATGGTAGGCCTAGGGTGGTGGAAATCTTGTGGAATTTGGACTTTTCCACTCTTGACCCGAGGTGGCAGCCAGCTTGCAACCACCGAACAGATGCGTCTGGAATATCTTCTAGATGGCCGAGTTGGAGTGGTACATATAAAACAAAAATGAAGCTCCATATGTTCCCTAACCTTATGTAAAGTTTCATCCCAAAATAGTTTATGGATAACGAGATATGTGTAAAATGGTGGGCTGTTTTTCTGGGCCTCATAATCTGGTCCAGAATTTCATCTTCAACTTGGGCTGCCTGAATAACCACAATGGAAGCCGAATTAGCATTGGATCTTGAATAATGATTTGTTCCTATATATTTATTATATAATACCATGAAATTTGGGATTCATTGGTCTCTTATGTTGGGCCCCACATTCTCATCAGTGGGATGGTGTCCAATCTGCTTTCTCCTGAATTGTTTGCATGAAATCTCATTTTGGTGGTCTTCCAATTTGAATCTTCCAACACTCCACAAGTATGAATTGTTCCCAATATAATTATAAACCTGAAAATTAAATACAAAAATAAAATTAAGATCATTGGGTACTTTAAATGATGTTAAAAACTATACCACATAATAGTGCATTTTAAGAAGGAATTACAATCATAATGTGAAATGATGTTCAAAGTGTAAAATTCACTAAAAATGGTGTTTATGAATAATAAATCACATGAATATTATATATATTAACAATGAATATTAGCCTCATTTTTTGTCTAATCACCCGCAGTAATTGATGTCGGCGGTTAAAAGGGTATTTGTGACGGGCTCCGTCGTAAAAAGTGACTTGCCGACACACTTTTTGCAACGGGGAAACATCCTATCGCAAAAACTCATTTACCACTGCCAGTATTTGCGACGGGACCCGTCGCAAATTCCCTCCGACCAACACACTATTTGCGATCGGGGAATCCCCTAATCGCAAAAAATCTTCCCGTGCTTTGGCGCATATCCCGCGCCAAACCCCGCATTATTTTTTGCGATGAGACCCAAAATATCATCGCAAATAACAATTTATTTGTGACGGGTCGAACCCCCCGTCACAAATAACCACTGGGATGGAATATTTGTGATGGAACTTAATCCCGTCACAAATAGCCCATCGCAAAATCCTATTTTTCCCATAGTGGATGAAGATCTGAGTTGCATTAACTCTATGAGATCGATCAATATAGAAAGGCAAGGTGTTTGTAGATTTTAAGAACCCTAAAAACGCAGGTTTGAGAACCCTCATTTAAAACATCTTATTCAATCCACAATTCAATCTAAGTTTAATGATGGAGTTAATTCCTTCTCATTAATGCATTGAGACTGAAAAGGATTAAAATGATGATGAAACGGGAGGTTTTGAAAATTGAACGCCTATTCAATGGAGGATGTGTGGGTGGAGAAGATGAAGGAGATAAAAAAATAAAATTCCATTTAATTTCATTAAATTTGGATCAATCATTAAATTAATAAAATTATTTATTTAACTTAAAAATTAACTGACACCAAACATCCGTTGCACATTAAATTTATACTCTTTCTAAGGTAAACACCTCGTTCCGGACACAACTGTAGTCTTCGATTTCTCAAATGATGAACAGTTTGAGAGATATTAATGATTTATTAATTAAAAATCGGAATAATTAATTAATTAAAATAAAAAGGGTTATTCTTGCGAGCAATTCATCCAAACATCCGACGCTGACAAACGTTATACCTTGTATAGGGTAAACCCCTCATTCCGGACCCATCAGTAGTCTCATATTTTCCATAAGATGCACCATTTGTGAGATATTAAATTATTTTTAATAAATAATATATTAAATATTATTTAAAAACTTTATCTCATGAGCGAGGCATCCAAAAGTCCGGTGCCTTCAAACGTTATACCCCCTAGGTCAAACACCATATTTCGAACATAATCGTTGTCTCAAATTTATCATACGATGGACCGTTTTGGAGTTATTAAATTATTTTGAATAAATTATCCATGCTTAAAATAATATATTTAATATTTTCATTCCGTCCTTCCCGAGACTTTGCAGACCTCAAAAACCCATACTTACTCAGTGTTTAACTCATAAAAAAATTAATTGAATATTCCAGAGTATTGATTGGGTGTTTTACCAATCTGCGACGTGCTTAGAAAAAATGCAACTTTTCACTGGTAAACTATTTTTTCTCATTTAATGTAATAATAATTTAATCCAAGAAGACCTAGGAATACCTGAAACAGTAACAGGATGATACATTATTCAAATGTGGTAGGAAAAAATCATTGATGATGGTGATTTTGGGTTAATTCTGTTTGTTGACAAGGTTTCAAGTTGTTGATGAACTCTGGATGTCAAATAAGGAATAAAGAGTTGGCATGAATGTTTGATCTCATGCAAGCGTAAACTCTGTGATCTCACATAAGTGTGAATTGTTTGGTCTCGTGAAAAGCATGAATGTCGGATCTTGCACAAAGTGCGAACAGGACTCGTACTCGGATCTCCCACAAAGTATGAACAAGACGTGTGCCCAAATCTTGCGCAAAGCATGAATAAGACTCACACCTGGATCTCGCACTAAGAGGTTCTTGAAGCACGTGATGTCGATGGAATGGACAGTTGTCCATGATTTGTAGATTTAAGGCAGTGAATTTATTCCTATAAATACCCCCTAACCCATCCTTAGACACTGATGAAGTTTTTCCTCATTGTTATATCTGAAGAAACATCAGAGAAGGAGGTTCGCAGAGAGATCTCATGAAGGAGATCGTGTAAAGCACGAACAGGGTTTATGCCAAGAGCTTATGCAAAGCGTGAATAGGGCATGCACTAGGAGCTTGTGCAAAGTGTGAATAGGGTTCGCTCCAGGAGCTCACACAAAGCGCGAATAGGGTACATGTGAGGATCTCACACAAAATTTGGAGAGGGTATGCTCTAAGAGATCTTGCAAAGCACGAATAAGGTGTGTTCCAGGAGCTCATGAAAAATGTGAATAGGGTTCACACCAGAAGCTCGTGCAAAGTGAGAATAGGTTTCATGCCAGGAGCTCACACAAAGCACAAATAGGGTATGAACCAGGAGCTTGCGCAAATCACAAACATGGTATGCGCCATGAGCTCATGAAAAGTGAAAACAGGATTCGAATTAGGAGCCCATGAAAAGTTTTAATAGGGTAAACTCTAGGATATCATGCAAGGGTATGCGCCAGTATCTCACACAAAGGTACGCACCAAGATCTCATGCAAGGATTTTCGCACCAAGGTCTCATGTAGGGGTATCACACTAGAATCTTGTGCATGGAGATATGCGCCTACATTACCCTATAAATAGTATCATTGTCATATCTTAATTATGAAGAAGAAGAAAAAAAAGAAGACATAGGCTCCACACTATTATACAATACTTGAAAAATGAGTTCATTCACTACTACATTTAAGGTAGTGAAAGTAATACTTAGCATCTCTTGAAGATCTTTCCAAATTGGAGGTAATTATTGTGTCTATAGTAAAGATAATTTTGTTCTAGTTGTCTGGAAAGTGGAAGTGTTTCATCCAAGTGTTTTCAAAGAAGTTAAGGATAAGACCAGAAAGAGCTTCGACAGAGTATCTATATATAGTTGAGGATGCATTAATTATTGATAATGAAGGGACCTACATGTCTATAAACTATGTGTGGATCCTTTCCATAGTAGTGAGAAAAGGAATATGAAGAAGGTGATCCTTTCCAATGGCAATCAGCCATCAAAAGAGAGTTAGGGAGTGACCCTTGGTAAAGTAGTGAGATGACCTTAAACATTATAAAGGAAGTGATCCTAGACATAGAAGTGATCTACCTCAAACCTTGAATTGGAATTGAGACTTAGTAATTTTGGTACATCAACACATTTCTATTGTATTCTCCTTGGACATAACCCAGTGAGGGTGAACCAAGTAAAATTGTTGTGTCTCATACATGATTTCATTTCTATTCATACATTGCTACAAGAAATAGAGAGAAGATTATTTTGTTTAATTACAAAACAATATCCAAAAGGGGTAGTTATTTTTATCTTTCATGCCCTAATTCACCCTTCTCTCAGAGTATTTAACCTAGTTAGGCTAACAAAATTCTTCTCATGATCCTCCTTTCTTTTGGAGTATATTAGAATATCATATATAAAGACTACTATAAATTTTTTAAGGTGATATCTAAAGACTCTATTCATTAAGTCCATAAATATAGTTGGATAATTAGTGAGACTGATGGGAATCAATAGGAACTAATAGTGTCTACACCATGTTTGATATGAATTTTTGGGAATATAATCTTCTTTCACATTTAATTGGTGATATCCCAACTGAAGGTCCATCTTTGAGAAATAATGGGCCCTATGTAGTTGATTGAACAAGTCACCTATCCATGGTAGGGGATACTTGTTCTTTATCATGGTTTTTTTTAGTTCATGATAATCAATACATAGGTGCATTGAACCATCCTTCTTCTTAATAAATATGACTGGTGCACCCCATGGTGAAACACTTGGGCATATAAAACCCTTTTTCAGATTCTCTTGAAACTAATTTTCCAGTTCCTCCAACTCAATGATGTCCATTCTGTAAGGGTTCTTGGATATGGGCTGATATCCAGGTATAAGTCCAATTGATAACTCAACTACTCAGTTAGGAGGAAGACTAGGAAACTCTTTAAGGAATACATCAATATATTCTATCACAATAGGAATGTCTTCAAGCATTATTCTCTTATTTTTCTCAATCATTTGAGCTAGATATGCTTGATCATAAGGCAATAATATTCATTCTTGATCAGATGATTCAAAGGGAGATTCATCTTCCTCCTTACACTTGTACAGAATCAAAAGATGACTTGGGATGTGAAGATTGATTTCCACCACCTAACATTGATGTTGGCTTCATAAGGATAGTAAATCTATGCCCAATATAGCATAAAACTCTACTAAAGGAAGTAAGATGAGATTTTTTGGAGGAATAACTCAAAAAACATTGACTGGGGACAGGTTATATACTTAGAATGCAATAGTTGTTTTGTTTTCTATTCTCATGGATAGCTCAACCCTTATATTTTGATATTATGTTTGAATATTTCTACTAAACTTGAAAGATATGAACGAATGTGTAGAATCATAATCAAAAAGTATATACACTATTCATGAATGAATAACTAGCATACCTATCAACACATCACTGTTGGGATCCACCTCATCAGTAGTGATAGTAGATTCCCTCCCTTTATCTCTATTATTTAGAGGTAGTTGTCATTGATTGTCTCTGAAAACCCCTGGATTGGGACATTGTCTTTCACAATGTATATGTTCCTCATAGTTGAAACATTATACCATAGGCTGAGTGTGGATCCAATCCTTCTTTTCCTCCATTTCATTAGTGGGTTTCTTCATCTCTCTTGGGAATTAATTTTCATGATTCCCTTCTTTTCAATACTTGAATCATATCCCAGTTACCTTCAAATGGTTTCCAGGATGCTTCTTCCCACACTTTTGACACATGATATGTTGGTGTTTCTTTCCTTTGTAATATTTATCTATTGATCCTCTCAAAGAAAAATCCATTTTATGATTTTTATCTCTAGGCCCACGAGACTACTGTGAGTCAAAAATATCTATCTCAGCCTTAAGGGCATAACAAACAATCTCTTCATAGATTCCAAAGCCTCAAATTTCTAAATATTTTTATAGATTTATATTTAATCCACCAAATAATTGGTTCACCTTAATTTTGGCATTAATGAAAAATTTGTAGGCATACCATTCAAGCATTGTGAAGTTTTCCTCATATGCCCCGATAGACTCATCTTTCTTTTGCTTCAGTCCAAGGAACTCCATCTATATTTTAATATGGAGAGTTCGTGGAAAATATTTATTGAAAATGCTTTATTGAATTCTTCACATTACATGGAATCAATATCTTCTTTAGACTTCATGTTCTTGATCATTATCCATCAATGATTGGCTTCCCCCTCCATGTGATAAATGGCTAGCACAACTTTCTCTTTTTATAAGTATTGGAGGAAAAAGAATATCTTCTCAATAGAGTTAATCCATTGTTACAAGGGGATCAAAATATCCAATAAATGTGGGAGGACTTTTTCACATAAAAGACTCGACCATAACTTTCTCTTTCTTAGGAGAATGAGGGTTTTATGCATGATTCAAGTTAATATTCATATCATGAGTTTGTTGAGATAGTACCGCCATGAAGTTCCTAGATCCCACTACCATAAGGTTAATAATATCATTATGTAAATCATCACATTTCCTGTCATGTTAGTTTTTGGCATGATTTCTCTTATTTCCCACCATTAACTAAAAATAAATAAAAACAAGGTGAGAATACTTAAACTAATAAACTTAGAAGGAATAACTTATAAGTGATATGTATATCCTAAATTAAGAGTTTATAAGTTTAAATCTATGTTATCCATGGTAATTTTACTATTAAGTTTTCTGACCTAACAATCTGTTCAAATCCTTTATAATGGTTCATAAAGAGTGTGAATTTGTCAAATAATATCCCCTTGAAGTGTTAAACCAGGTGTACAGTAAGGCCTCTTTGGCATGCACTAGGTGATGATCGAGTTAATACCCAATCCACCCTTTTCAAAGTTATTACCCCTAGGTAAAATTGTGTCAGAGTCACATCTATAGGTAGTATCCAGACATGGATGTAATTTTTTGGAAACCACTCGCTCTATTCTTCACCAAAATTCTAATACATTTTCCTATACTTAGACTTATCCCTAGGTTCTCACTAAATTATTATAGTCTTAATACCCTAAAATAAATATACCTTCTTATTATGCCATCTCTAGCGACCCAACCCTTTTAACACATGTTATTAGATAATTTTGAACATAAATATCATTAAATACAAAACAAGGTTTGAAAGGACTAGTGTCTTTGAAATACTAGGTATATAAAACATAAACATGAAATAAAATGTATTTATGTTAATCTCTATAATGAGATTCTAAATAACTTTGAGATACTAAAACTTCATGGGATAACCTAGGGAAAACATAAAAAAAGTGGTGAGCTAAAAATATCAATAAGAGAATAAAAATGATAAGGAATCATAATGTGTGAGTAAAAGTTATAACATGATATCATAAAAGAGAAAGATCGTGAGTAATCACATAGAAGCATAAAATAAGGAACATGGTATCATAAGATCCTAGAAACATAGGAAATGGGGCATAAAAACAAAACATGAAATAATCATAAGTTGAGGCTAAATATTAAGATAACATCACATGGTGGACAAATTCTCATCATGGATTTGGTTTACTCTTTAATCCCATACATAGCATATCATGAGACAAAAACATTACACAATTCATTAAAGTGATATCTAGGTGAAACCATCATAAAATGTTTGTGATTATTTATGTTATAAATAAAATCAATCATAATACATAAACATAATAACTATCCATGGAAATAAATGGGTTTCATAACCTATCCTCATATCATAATCAAAGGAGATTTCATAAAGAAGACATTTTAGAATGAACATAAGGCATGTATTACCCCATCAAAGGAAGAGCTAATATGATAGTTATATATGTTATAGACATATCTACATAATTTATAATCATTCCATTACATTAAATAGAGTTTTAAAGTGAGTTATAAAGAGAAAAGTCACAACCCAAAGAAAAAGGTCGATTCTGAGAGATCCCTTACCTTAAGTCTCGTCTTTCTTCATACGCGTTAGAAACTCCTATATAATAAATATATATTTATTATATATGTATTACATAAACATAATAATATATATCATATCATATATTATTTTCTTATAACATCTTACCACCTATTTATTAACAATTCTTTATTAAAATCATTATTTTGGGTGATAAATACTTCGTTTTTCATGCATGTTTTGGTCTGGCAGTCTCGATCTTTATACATTAATCATGGTTCCATGATATTAATAATTTTAACCATGATAATAATATAATATATATTCATTATATATAGAGATATAGATTCATCCATAAAAGGTATAGATAAAAAATTAATTACACCATGGAGATGGTAGTCCATGTGTACGCATAGACATTGCTTCCATTTTTTATGGATGGAATGAAAAAAAGGTAAATAATAATCCACCTTTCCAAAATCATAATAATATTTTAAATAATATATATATTTATTAAATCCATAATTATAACCATCCATGAGAGGCGGTGATGGAAAACGAATTGCATTGGTTCACGATGTGGTAGTCCGTCGTACACACAAATGATGATTTTGTTTCTTATTTGATGGAAGTGGAGATGGATGTAGGTGGTGTCATTAACATAATAATATCTTAGTATATTTTATATACTAGTGTTATTATTTCATAATGTTTGAAAAATATTTTAATTATGTGGAAGAAGAAATAAAATTAAAACATTCTGTTAAAGACTATATCTCTTCTTCAGATGACTTCTTTTTCTTTATACATTAAACCCTCTAAGGTTTGTATTCTGCTAAAACCAAAACCTCTAAAATGTGGAGAGGGATTTTAGGAATGGATTTGGAGATATATTTTTTAAACTAAAATTATTTTTAAGTTTGAAGAAAAGAGGATAGGAGGTTTCATATTATAAGTGGGGGGAGGGGCACTCTTGGAATTACTTAAAATATTAAATTAATATTAATTAATTTTCATGGAAAAAGCCTCCAAAATAATATAATTAGAATATAGGATGATTATAGGTCTAAATAATATCATATAATAAAATTTTAAAAAGTTTAGATTATTTTTTTACCTTTATCTCTTTGTTTTAACCTACGTTAACCCTTTTTGACAATTACCTGCGATAACCAAGTTTTTTGCTCTTTATGGGTCAATATAGTTACTATAAAAGTAAAATTAGCTCATAAATGGTCCATAGTTGATATTTTAATACATATAAAAATAAATTGTCCAAATATATGATTTTTAGAAATTTTAAATCATTTAATAAAATATTATTTATTATAAAATAACATAAATGTCATTTTTGGAACTATTCAATTAATTTGACTTTGAAAACAACATGAAAATAAATAAATTATAATATAATCCATTAAAAACTCTCTAATATTTTATTTTTATCTAAAAAATTCATTGAACACAATAATTCATTCAAATTATATTACTTTTAACATTTTTAAAATCATTTATTTTATTTTTCTATTAATTAAATAAATGTTGTGTCATCGTTGCCTAAGCATTTAAGGTAATTATTTCATTCCTAAAAATTAAAAATAAATTACCATGATAAGAAATCATTTATATTTCAAATCATTATTTATAATCGAACATAAGTTATATTTATCCTTATCATAAAATATTATAGAAATTAAAAACAAGAAAGTAACACTTTTGACTTTATCTTTTACTTAATTATTATAAAGGTCAAAATCAAATACATATGCCACCAAGTTCCACGTTTTTTAAACTTGGATAGACATGATCGAACTAAACTCATCCAATAGAATAAAGGCAAGTTTTATAGTCATTTTTTTATCTTTATAATATTATTTTTAACTATAATTACTAAATTTAGCCTTACTATGGTGATAATTATTTACTATAGTTGTTATTAAAAATGACTAAAAATAAAATGGATATATTTACCAAATTTAGAATTTATGATTCCAAATATAAAATCCCTTTTTCAATATTTAATTTATATAAGTGGAATAAATTAATTTAAGATAAAACACATAAGATAACAAAAAATAGTTTTTTTTCAGAAAAATGACTTAAGTATAAAAAAATTATACCAAATTCAAGTATAAAATTCATTCTAAGGATTATAATTAGATTAATTTTAATCAAAATAAGATAATGAAATTTTAAAACTAATTAAAAATAGAATTTTAATATGTAAAAACTTTAAAAGAAAATACAGTTTCTAATAAAAATTAGTATTTTCACTATTCATTAAAAAGAAAAAAAATCACATCGCTTCATGGAGGCAGTATTCTATATGTACACATGAGTGATGTTATCATTATCCAACGGATTGAAAAGTAATAAGATAGATGTGATATTATAATTAAATAAGTATAATTATGTCATAAAATTCATATATATATATATACATTAAATCCATTATTATATTCATCTGTGAGAGGCGGTGATGGAAAATGAATTTCATCAGTTTATGAGGCGGTAGTATTTCGTATACATGATCAACAATTTCATTTACCATTTGATAGAAGGGGGATGGATATAGTTTATGTCATTAACATAATAATATATCAGTATGTGGAATATAATGGCATTATTATTTCATCATGGTTGAATAATATTTGAAGGATTTAGAAGAAGAAATAAAACAAAAACACATGGTTAAAACTATACCTCTTCTTTAGACAATATCTTTAGGTTTATACCTAAATCCTTCCTAAGATGGTTTTTTGATCAAACCAGATACTCTAGATCACAAGGAAGGACATAAGGAATAGATTTAGTCAAGGATTGGACAAACCAAAAGACTCTCGAAGGATGAAGAGCATAGAAGAGGAGGTGCCCTTTTATAATTGAGGTGAGTAACGCACTTGTAATTTTTCAGAGTTTTACAATAATTTCATGTCACTTTATTGGGAAAATGGATCCAAAATGGACCATTACCAAAGGTTATACTTACCTATGCTTCAAATTTTTCAAGAGAATCGTGGTTAGAATAAATATCAGCATCAGAAGTTATGTTTACCTCTACTTAATTTTCTAGTATTCTTTACTTGTGTTGTACCTCTTCGAATTCTGACTCCAGGATATGGGGTGCTCCTTTTCCATATATTCATTATATCCTTCCATAAATCATAAAACAAGTCATACTATTCAAAAATTGGCAATATTAATCATTTAAATACATAAATTAATGTATTAAAATACTATAAATTACATGCATTTAATACACATATTAGTCATCGATGATCATTATCTATTCAAATCCTTTACAATGGTTTATAAAAAATGTGAATTAACTCAATCATATTTCCTAAGAGTTTTAAACCAATTGTGTGGTAATTTTACACTTACCATGCATCAAAATGTTGGATGAGATATACTCGACCAACTCTTTTTAGGGTTATTACCCCTAAATGCATCTATGTCAAAACCATGTCCACTTATAGTATCTAGACAGGGATGTTTTTATAGGAAAATCACACCCATTTTTTATCATAATTTAGGGTGTTCTCCTATAATTAGGATTATCCTAAGAGTTCTTACTAAAATTTACTTATCTTAGTTTCCAAAGATCAACTAAACCTTTCTATGATACCAACTATAGTGACCCATACTTTTAATACATAGATATCACATTTTAATATATGAATATTTATTACATAACATAATGATCCATTCCAAAATCATATAGTTCTAGTTCCTTTGGAAACTTGATTACATAAACAATTGGTTCTTCATAACTATCATACTTATTAGACATATCATACTCAACATCTTTCTTCATAACCTCGGGAAAGGAAACATAAAAAATGTTGAGCTCAGATGCATAGTAAGGGTAAATAAGAGAAATATCAATGATCACATAAAGATAAAATGAACATAAGGGTATGATAACATTAACATAATATTTGAAAACCATTCCATGTATATCATAGATCATAATTTTGATTCATGGAAAAAAGCTTAGCAGCTCATAACACATGAATCATAAAGGAATCAAAGAACATGGGCTATGAGAGCATGATATTGGCATAAAACTTAGATTTATAGAATAAAAATAAGCACATAAAATCATTTCATTGGTAGTTGGGACTCATTGTCAATACTATCATGGTGGAATGGGTTCACTCCTCAAACCATCATAGTATTCAAGATTTACTCCTAAGACTATCATAGTGGAAAGAGTCCCTTATCGAACTGGGTTCACTCCCCATTTCAATCCTAATCTCATGAGATATCCATCTTTAACTAATGCATTGGAAGGATATATAATTATGGGTTCACCCATAAAATAATTAAAATCATGCATATGTGTGTCACGAGATCATAAAAAATCATCATATCATAACCCATGAAAAGAAATGAGTTTCATAAACATTTCATCATGGCATAACTCGTAGAAAAGAAATGGGTTTCATATACATTTCATCAATTTATCATAGCATAAGTTGTGGAAAAGAAACGGTTTTAATCAAAATATTATCATAATAACCATAAATCATCCAGATAAATAATAAATAAGGTATCATTGAATCATATCCCCAGTAAATGTTAGGAAATATCAAAGGATGTCATCTTAGATGAAAAAATCTTTTAAAATATCATTTGAAACATTTCTTGAGTAAAGTATCCTTTCAATTTTGAAATCATTTATTTAAAATCTAAAAATTTCCCAAATATTAAAAAAAACTTTGAAAATAACCTTGGAAACTTGTAAAGGTGGATTCAAAGAGTTGAGTGGTCATGATAGTAAAAAATTCTGCTCATGTCTTGTATGTTAAAATAAATATTTCTTTCACATTTTCAGTAAGAAGACAAAAATAATTCATTCGAAAAACAACAATAATATTTATTTTAAACCATTTTCTAAAAAGTAAAACATGGGTAAAAATGAATTTAAAAAATCATCAATGAATATTAAAAATATTCTTGAAAACATTTTTAGAAAACATGGATATAGAAGAAAAAGGATTTTCAACCAAAAAGAGAAATAATATCAATTTTCCTTAAAAAAATTCTTTAGAATTCTTGAGTACATAAAAAGATTAAAATGGAAGGAAAACATGTAATTTCCATAAATAACCATAGAAGAAAAATGATGAGATTCTTGAGATGTAGATCGTGAAATTTCGTCATCGGAATCATAATCTTAAATAATCCCAATAAATAATGAGATTCTAACATAAAAACCTTACTTCTTTAGTAAATTATGAATCATAAACTCCATGAAGGAAATAACCTTAGATGGATATTTAAATCCCCATAATTTTCATAATAAGTGTAATAAAATATAATCATGGATAGTATATTCACCACATAAAAGAAACAAGTGGTGATTATGTTATGTGTCTCACAGAAATAAAAGTGAGATGAAAATTCCTTACCACATGTCTGACTTCTTTCGTACATGTTTGAACCTCTTGTATAATAAATATAGATTTATTATACATAAATTATATAATAATACTCATATATATCATACTATATATTATTTAATTATGATTTTTTATCACCCATTTATTAACAATTCTTTATTAAAATCATTATTTCAGGTGATAACTACTTCATTTTTTCATGTATGTTTTGGTTCAGTAATTTTGGTCATTGTACCTTGATTATGGTTCAATCATATCTATAATGTTAATAATGGTATAAATATCATATATATTCATTATATACATATTTAGAGTCATCCATAAAGGATAGAGATAGAAAAATGAAATACATCATTAATGAAGTCGGTAGGTCGTACGTGCGCATGAACGTTATTTTCATTTTTTGATAGCTGAAACAAAATAAATAAATAAAATTAATCCACCTTTATAGAATAATATTATATCATATATATTCATTAAATCTATCATTGTTTTCATCCATGAAAAGATGAAATTAAAATGAATCTCATCGCTTCGTGGAGACGATAGTCCACACATACGCACGAGAAATGTTATCATTTTCTAACAGATTTGAAGGTAAGAAGGTAGATGTGATATTATAATTATAGAAGTATAATTATGTCATAAATATCATATATAAAAATTAAATTCATCATTATATTCATCTGTAAGATACAATGATGGAAATAAATTACATTAGTTCGTGAGGCAGTAGTCCGTCATACACACGACCGATGGTTTCATTTCCCATTTGATGGAAGAGAAGATTGATATAGATTATATCATTAACATAATAACATATAAGTATATAAAATATACTGATGTTATTATTGCATCATATTTGAAGAAGATTTGAAGGAGTTAGAAGAAGAAATAAAACAAAAATGCATGGTTAAGAATTATACCTCTTCTTCAAACAACCTCTTTTGGTTATACCTAAATCCATCCTAGGATGATTTTTTGATCAAACCAAGGACTCTAGGTCATGGGTATGGATGTAAGGAATGGATTTGGATGGTTCTTAACCAAACCAAAATGCTCTTTTAGGGTGAAGAGGAGATAAGATGAGGTTCCCTTTTATAATTGAAGTGAGTGGCATAGTTGTAATTTTACAAAGTTTTACAATAATGTCAAGTCAATTTCTTGGGAAAATGGATATAAAATGGAAAATTCCAAAAACTTTGATGATATAAGGTCAAAATATGGTAATTTAGTAGAAATTAGACAAGTTTTTAGGTTATTTTAACCCTTAATTTTTTATTTTAACCTCCCTTTAAACTTGTTTTAATCTTAACTGTGGTAACAAATTTTTACTATTTTTACTATTCATTATCACCAAAAAATAAGTTGACCTTATTACCCAATATTAATTATTCTAATTCAAAATATGGAATACATTTTATCAAATTCAATTTATATAATTGAATGAATTTAATTTAAAATTAAACCCCTAAACGCGTCAAAAAGAGGTTTTCCAGAGAAAAAGTTTGTTTAAGTGTAAAAAGTTTTTATATCAAAATTCAACATAAAATTGATTTAAATGACCTAAATTTTATTAATAACAATATAATTCAACTAATTTTACTTTTAAAACCATATTAAAATAGAATGGTATTTGTAAATGCTTTAAACAAAAAAGAAATTTTTTAATAAAAATCAATATTTTCACTATTAATCAAAAACTTAATCTTTTCATAAAATTATAAAAAATTAACTCTAAGATAATTTTGACATGTAGATTTTAAAAATGAAGTTTATTTTTTCAAATAAATTTGCTAAAAGTGACGTAAATTAATTTTAAATTAAGTGTGCAATACGTGATGAAAACACTTTTTAGAAAAAATACAGTTTTTAAGCTTAAAACTAAATTTATTTGTATATCATGCCTAGAAAAAATATTAGATAAATGATAAAACATTTGATTGAATATATAATATAAAAATTTCATTAAATAATTCACTAATGATGAATAATTTAATTTATTAATATAAAAACATATTGTGTGCATAAAAACAGTTTTTCAGAAAAATATTTATTTTACTTTCAAATGATTTTTTTATTTTCATTTTTAATCAATTGATAACAAATGAAGTTATTTTATACATATGTAAACCATACATTTTTCATAATTTATTTAGTCATATTCATACTCATCAATCCAATATCTAGGCGATGACTGTCACATTAAATAATAATATTTTAATAGTATATCATGGTTTGTTTAAACATCATATTTTGTGTAATGCAAAAAATCTAAGAAATTAAATTTATTTCAAAAATAATATTTTTAAAAAATTAAAGTGTGTTACACACGTAGTGTAAGATACAAAAAATATGGAAAAATAATATCTAGATAAGAGACCTTGATGCAACCTGTGACAAGGCATAATGGATGAGACTAAGAAGCCAACAAAAAGAGGTTACCATTAAGATAACAGTAGGGAGCATGCAAGACAAATGGTGCTTCATGTTGGCCATTGAGTATAAATAAGAGAGCATTGCATTAATTTCCATCAAATTTTCCATTGAAAATGATCGGATGGAACTGAGCAAAGAGGACACCTGATATATTAGTTAATGGATAGGGATGCATGGCTGGAGAAGCCCGCGCCTGGAGGGGGGCATGCCAATAAAGAAGCAACAGAAGGGGCTTAGTGCACCTAGATGCTAGCATGTAGCCTAGTCTGGAGTGCATGTATGTGCCTAAAGGAGGGAGGGAGATGTGGAGAGGGAGAGGGGGGGAAGGGGGGAAGGAGTGAGATCACACCCAAGGCACAACAACTTGGGAAAGCGAGGAGGAGCACTTGGCAGTGCTCAAGATCACTGGATGAGCAGTGCCCACAAAAGGAGGTTTTGATACCCAGATGCATTGGAAGCCAAGACTTGGCTGGAATGAAACACACATGAAGGTGGATCTACCAGAGATACATGACTAGAGAAGACCATGATTGAAGAAGGGAGGAATGCCAATGAATAACCAATAGCAGGGGCCTTGTACACCTGGATGCTAGCGTATGACCTAATCTGGAGTACGTAGAAGGGAGTGTGAGGGAGGGAGGGGAGGGAGGGGAGGAGGGGTGGTGAGCAGGAGAGGGAGAGAGGTCTCACCTAAGGAGAAACAATTGGGGCAAGTAGGGAGGATCACATAGAAATGCTCCAGGTCATTGGGTGCTTAGTACCCATAAATAGAGAGTTTGATTCCCCGATGCATTTGAAGAGTGATTTGGCTAGAAGGGAATGCACCTAAATATGGCTCGCCAAGTCCTTTCTATCTCGCTTGATCTTAAAGACTCTTTCATTACCAATGACTTTCATTATATGGGGTAATGGAACAAAAGATCAAATCTTGTTCTTATAAAGGGCTTCAAGTTCCTCTAAGGTCCTATTTAGTACATAGGAATTGGTGACTGGGAAATGGAAATGGAAATGGAAATCCACATTTTAGTTGTTTAGTATGCATCAAATGGAACCCATGGTTCCATCAAATGATGGAATTCGAGTTCCTCCCAAAATGGGATAAACTGTGATTCCATCATGCATTTGGACAAATATGTCCCTCTACACCATTATAACCTCCACCCTTCCCCTCTCAGCTCTCACCATTATTGTGCTTTATTACCACCACTATCGTTCGTCACTGCATCATCCCCGTCATCATGCCCCACAACCACTCATATGTCCAGCTGCCATCACACCCTGCCACTGCCACCACACCTCTTCGCTTCGTTGTTGCAACCACATTGCCCTCGCCCCTATCATCTCACCCTAGCACATCATCATCTCTAGATCCCTATTGTCGTCACTCTTGTTTTCATCACACCCCTCATCCCCATCGTCATCATTGTACCTATTATCGCACCCTTCCATTGTCATCTTCACTTTCCCATGTCATCATCGCGCCTCACACCCCCGTTTTCATCGTCACTCCCATATTATCATCGTGCCCCTTCCACTGTTGTGCCCTCATCACCATCGCACCTCCCCCCCCCCCCCCTCCCTACGGCCCTATCTGTAAAAGGAAAAATAGGGATAAAAAATTCAATTTTTTATTTATATTTCAAACTATTTTTGTAACAGATTCCCTTTCCTTTTCCTGATGTACCGATTGTGTATTTTTTGTTCCAATTAATTTTCCATTTCCATTTCTCTTTCTCATTCCATTTCTATTGAAATTGGTTCATGTGTACCAAACAAGGCCTAATATCATCATCGTCCACAAAGATACATCTAGACTCTGATTCGCCTCCACAAAAGAATATGTTTTATCATCCTTTGTCAATCACTATTCACATATTCTCTTTTACAAAAATAACATATTTATTGATGATAAGTTTATAGCTAGTGATATCTCACAAATGATACCCCTTCACACCTTCAGCATACATCAAGAAGATACATTTCATATATCACCAATCTAACTTCAATCCTTCTTAGATATTAAACAATAAAAATACGAGGTTTCTAAAAATATATAACTAAGAATAGTTGGAATGTTTTTCAGTCCACATCTCCATTGGTGTTTTCAAATCAATTGTTACTAAAGGAGAATAATTATACATATAACAGGAGGTCTTCACCATTTCTACTCAGAATGCATCAGTCCCTCTGGCAGTCTTCAACATCGCCCATGTTCAATCCATCAAGGTTGTTCACAATCACATTGTCACCACATTTTATTGAGTTATGTCATTTTAATTTCTATCTTGATGCATTATTATTGAAATAAAAGCATCAAACGCATCGCTTAAATATTCTTCACTATTATCAGTCATTAAACACTAGATATTTTTTAAAATTCAAGTTTCTTTCACATTTTGGATATTTTAAAGACTACAAAAACATGTCATTTGCTGGATTAAATACCCAACATCTCCTAGAATAGTCATCAATAAATGATACAAACATTTTATTGAAAATAGCATGCATGCAATTAGAATCTAACGAGACATTCTTCAATAATCTTCCAAATTCCTAAAATCCTAAAAACCAAATCCTCATCACCATCAAATTTCCTCCAATGAACTCAATAGTTATAATTTTTTTGAGTATCTAATTGTCCCGTAATTCACTTTAAACCTAGTGAAAAAGAAAATATTTTAACAAACTCCTCTTTTGAGACCACAAAAATTGTTAGGATCACAAAACTATCATGAAAATTGTCATGAGCATGGTATGGAAAGAAACATTGCAATTCATTCTAGGAAGTTGTTCATGTCATGTGTTACACTTCAAGTGATATCCATTCATATAATTGTAGTTCAAGATTTCATAAATGAGGTGAATCACAAACATCCTTACTCTCAGTTTCAAGTATTTGGATGTTTAATATTATATATATATAATATAAATGAGGAATATATTTAAAGAAAAAAACCATTAACAAAAATATAATATTTCATAAAAACATGGAAACAAGCATATTTGACACAAAAAAATCAGGTTGGTGGTCAAAGAATTTTTGCCAAAAAAACAGCAATGGTGAAGACACTTTGATTCAAACAATAATAATATTGATGTTATTTTTTAACTAAAACTTGAGTAGGCAAGTGTGATGACATTTATTTACAACAACCTCATTGAGAGGATTTACATGAAGTAACATGAAAGTTCCAAAATTTCAAGATAGGAAAACCTCCTAGGTAAATCCAAGAAAAGTTTGTAAAGATTGACAATTTCCATTAGAAAAGATGCAACAAAGATTAGTTAGAAAAAATATAAGTTATTCAAGTTTTTGAGTAGTACCATTCATTACTAAGAATGGTGAAAGAAAAATCTACGATTTGACTATAGGTAGAGAGAGAAAATCTTGAGATTTAGATCAAGTTCAGTGTATAAAAGACGAAGAAGATTGTACCCTTTTCAATGGGGAAATTAAGAAAAGATGGAGATGCTCTTTAATAATCTCTTCAATGTAGAGTGGATGTGTGGAATACACTTAGATAATATAAGTATTGAAAGAGGGGAACTCAATTACAGCTATCATTAAAAAAAATTTCCTTTTGAGGATAAAGATATTTTAAGAATGATGGAAAATTGTAAGGCATCTGTGAAGTATGAAAATATTCAGAGGAGTTTGGTATTAATTAGCTTTCTATGTTATTTAATGAGATTATAAAATATAAGAAAATACTCAATGAATAGAGGAAGATTTCCCTGGTATCTGTGTATAAAAATAAAAGGCATTTTAAGTTGTGAGAATTGGAGGCATTAAGCATATGAGTCATACCATGAAACTTTGGAAGAAAGTGATTAAATAGAGTATTTTAAGGAAAACTAAAGTTCTTGATAGTCAATTTGGTTTTATGTCAGAACATTCAACCACATAAGCAATTTATTTAATTAGAGGTTTGATTGAGTATTATCAACGAAAAGATCAAGATTTTCATATGGTTTTCATTGATTTGGAAAAGACACGTGATAAAATTCCTAGTGGTTTTATCAAAAGATATTGAAAAAAAGGGATGTGAATGATGTATATTAAACTTATCCATGACATGTATGATGGAATTTTGTCTTGAGTTAGAACTTCAATAGGTGACACTACAGATTTCTCTGCCTCAATAGGACTCCATCAAGGTTCAGCTTCAAGCTCATACCTTTTTGTTTTGATTTTTGATACCCCCCCCCTCAAAGGATGAGGGGGAACCCTTACAAGGCTCGTAGGCTTAGATATTACATGGCCCATAGGCCTATGAGACATTACATGACCCGAAGGTATTAGGGAATTCAACCAGACTATAACTATAAGGAACTTCCCCTCCCTAGAATTTTCATCATGATGGTAGCTCTCCACCTTTGCATGGTTGTCTGGCTAATCTTCCCATGAAAGCACAGGCTGGTCCTGATGGCATTGTCATACCCTCTCATTCTTCCAATTCCATTGGCTCTGCTCTGGTGAGGGCGCCTACTCTGAATTTTCCTCTGGGGTTGCTCCTTTTCTGAAGAGTTTGTCTGGGGCAACTGCATTGATCATGTGGCTCGAAGGCCTTGAGGTGGCCTAAAGGCCTTGAGATGGCCTAAAGTCCTTATGGTGGCCTGAAATCCTTACTGTTCTGAAGGTATTGGGTGGCCCAAAAGCCTTGAAGGGCCTGGAAACCAAACCGGTGGCTCGGAGGCCCAAACAGATGAATAGTTATGGCTGATACAGTACCGAACAGTAACTACTATAGTACCTGCTACATTACTTCTACAGTACCCACTACAGTGCTACTACAGTAACCTCGGAAATTATCTCTCCTCTTGGTTTTGATCTTGGGTCTCTTGGATGCACTTGTCGAGTCCTCACCAACTAGGATGAGGCTCTTGTGCATCCTTTTTTTGTCTTAGATGAACTTACAAATCATATTCAAGATGAGATATCTAATTGCATTATTTTTGCGGATGATATAGTTCTCATTACAGAATCCAAAAAGACTCAATTTAAAGTTAGATGTTTGAAGAGATAATTTAGAATCAAAAGTTTTATATCTTAATAGAGATAAAATGGTATGTATGGAGTGTCATTTTAGCAAAGGATTGACTAATAATGATATATATGTGAGATTGGGAGACAATGTTATTTTAAAAGTTTCATTTTCGATATTTATGTTCATTTATGAAATATAATGGAACTTTGGGGTGCTTCATAATTGTAAAATTTCTTTCAAATTAAAGGAAAAAATTTATAGAACTGTTATTAGACAAACTATTCTATATGGTAGTGAGTGTTGACCTTTAACAAGACATCTTGAATAAAAAATAAGGGCAGCAGAAATGAACATGTTAAGATGGACATGTGGATGTTCTAAGATGGATAAGATTAGAAATTAATGTGTTCAAAGAGAAGATTGGAATGGCTTCGATTTATAAGAAGATTGTCGAGACTATATTAAGATGGTTCGGATGTGTTAGAAGGAGACCTAAGGATGCACTTATTAATAAGGAAAACTTAATAACTAATTCACTTAGTAAAAGAGGTAGAGATAACACTAAATGGACCATTAAACAAATAATTCAAGATGATCTTATTCTAAATGATTTCAATGAAAATATAGCCTGAATGGCCCAAAGGCCTTCTTTTTTATTGATTTTTTGATAACTCCCCTTTCAAGGGATGAGGGGGAACCCTTACAAGGCCCGTAGGCTTAGAGATTACATGACCCGTAGGTCTTAGGAAATATACAGACTGTACTTGGAGCTGCTCCTCCTCAACTTCTTCATCATGATATCAGCTCTACACCTTGGCATGGCTTGTTCAGTTAGGCTTCCCGTGCAAGCATAGGATGGTCCTGATGGCAATGTCATACCCTCTCTTTCTGACAAATCCACTTAGCTTTTTCTCTGGTGAATGTGCCTGCTCTGAATCCCCATCTGGAGTCTGCTCCTTATAGAGTCTGTCTGATCATTTAAGCACAATTTTGGGTGGCCCAAAGGCCTAGAGGTGGCCCGAAGGCCTTGAGGTGTCTTGAAGACCTTGATGTAGCACGAAGGCCTTGAGGTGGCCTGAAATCCTTACTTTCCTGAATGCCTTGGGTGGCCTAAAGACCTTAAAGGACCTAAGGCTCAAACTGATGGCCCGAAATCCCAAACGAATAAATAGTTATGGCTGCTGCAGTACCGAACAGTGTTTGCTACAGTTCCTGCCACAGTGTTGCTACAGTACTGCTACAATAACCTGGAAATATGTCTCCACCCAGTTTTAAACTCGGGTCTCTTGGATGCAATTGTCGAGTCCTCACCAACCGGGTTGAGGCTCTTGTGCACAATGAAAATATGATCTTCAAACATATCTAATTGGCGATGCTTGATCCATGTAGTTGGTCTCATTTAATTAGATTTAAAACTTGTTAGTTTTTTTTATTGTGTCCAAATCATTTGATATAAACAATTTACTAAACAAATTTTGAAAATGCATCATTTGCAATTGAAAGAGCAAGATATTGTGATTATCTCAAGAAAAGTATGTTAGGATGTAATGAAAAGATTCAACACATACAAAATCAAACTAATGAGAATTTTTATCCTGAAACATTTGAAATTGAGCAAGGAAATTGTATTTTTTTTATAGTTTAGATCTTGATGCATGTCATAATGCATATGAGGTCAGACATTGTTGTAGTAGTAAAACTATGAGTATATTCCATTCAAGTACCAAGGGATAGATTTGGGATGTAGCCAAATTGATTCTAAAATATCTTAAAGGTATATTAAATTTGTGTTTAGATTATTGGAAACTGATTTGATCTCAAATGACCATATAAATGCACATGACTACGGATCAAGTAAAAAAATAACATCATGGGTTGTCAACATGATATCCAAGGTAACAAAAAGCAGTCATTCAATGCATGATGAAAGCATAATACGTTAATGTGATGAAATATAGTACATAAATGTTTAGTTAAAACAATTTATTGATGAATTAATATTCTAAAAAAGGGACAACAAAATAAACTATGACAAACAAAATATTACAAATAACCCAATGTATCATTTTTGAAACAACACATCGACAATAATTGAGACGGGTAAAGATTCATACAAACCATAATTTAATGGATATGGTTGAAAGTGACCACTCAAAAGAAATTGGACATTTACAAAAATATTAATGATTTGAAGTTGGGGGTAATTGATACGTTTGTTACTCAATTATGAAGGTGTCAACCTCCTCTTTCAATGTTCTTCATACTACATAGTTTCCTTAAGTGTATACTTTGCAAATAATAGCCTAGTAGTTGACAAGGGATTGAATTCAATGATTTCACACCTTGTTTGCTCATGTAAATATGTTATGTGTGTTGTAATCTATCCACATAAACTCATATGAAATGACTAATTTTCATCTAAACAAACATCAATCAACCCCTTAAAATATATGTATCTTGCAAACTAAAGGCCAGTTTCTTTCATATTCTTTCAATTGCATTAATTTCTTATCATCTTCCCTTATTTCCTGATTTTACTTGAAATAATCAAGAAATTGGTAGAACTTCCAATAGCCTTTCATTCAAGGAATTGCTAAAATAGGCAGTAAAATAAAGAGGATGTCGCACTCTGACCTTGGAAATTATTTTATTTTACACTTTTCTTGGATTTGGATCTTTTTTGGTTGAGCTTCGGATTGAGCCTCGGTTTAGATTTTTGAATTTTGGAAGTCTTGGGTGAGTTTTTGGCCTATACACGATTTTCGCACGACTTAGGAAAAACGTGCGCTCTCACCCAGGTAACTGTTCATCCTGTTTTTGGTGTTCAGTGGTGAGGCGCACGAGTTGTGCACAGTTTGAGAAATCATGCAACAACCGTGCATTTAGTTCTAGAACCAGATAGAGGCGTTCGGCATGGTAGGTGCACGGTTTGGTAATCGTGCGGCCAACCCATGCGGGGTGCCCCTCTTGTCTAGTAGAGGGTGCATGGTTGGCACACAGTTTACCAAACCGTGTGGCCAAACCGTGCGGCCAAACCGTGTGAGCTACTCAGATTCTTAAAATTTTGAAATTCCAATTGTGCCCCTTTTATGTTTTAACCCAAATCGACCCCCTCCCTCCTTAGTCTTTTTTGGCACATGAGAGGGTCCCCAAACCCCTTTCTCTTTGGTTCTCCTCCCCCCATAGATGCTCCTCCAAGTTTCCAAGGTGAGTTTCTTAGGGTTTTTAGCCATTTTTTTCTTATTTCTCTTCTCCTCTCTTAGTTTCTTAGTATTTCCATGGTGGGTTCTCTCTTGGACGAACCCTAAAATCTAAGGTTGATGAGTTTGTTTGTTTTGTTAGTTTAGTGTAGCTCGATCCATTTTGGATATTTTTGGGCTGAATGCTTCCAACCCATACTGCGCATCAGGCCACAACTTTTGCGGGTCGAGCTCCACGATGAGTTTGTTGGGAGTTGCAGGGGAAATGCACCCCTGCTTCGAGGATCTGAGGGCTGAAGGTCCCCAACCCAAATTTTGAGGAACTATAGCAATGGTGACCGCTGTAGCAGAGCTGACTGATCGGCACTGACATAGCACTGTAGCGGCACAGACTTCCAACCGCCATTCACTATAGCTCTTTGGACTTCTAGCTGGCAGCCACTTAGTACATTTGACTTGGGTGGCCACATTTCATTGTAGCAATGTGGACTTCCTATGCGGTTGGTAGAACAGTGGATCGTCTTCCTCCTTTTGTATCTCATTTCAGACTAGGGTTCCTATGTGAGAAAATCTGATAAACTCCTATAAATTGTGCTCCTGGATTTTCATAGTGAAGTTATTTCAGCTCTCTGTGGACGTAGGGATTATTCCTGAACCACATAAATCCTTGTGTTCTCGTTCTGTTTTTTTTCCTTTTACTCTTCTCTGAAACATTACTTTCTGTCATTGCGAATCCCAATGTTTTCGCGTCATGTTTTTCTTTGGATCTAGGGTGTGTGGATTGTTCCTTGGGGATTATTTTTTCTTCCCTTGAAATTCCATCGCATCCGCACTCTGTTGAGGTAGGTGTCTCCGTTCATTTCCTTTCTAATCCATTTCATTTGATGCTTGGGTGATTTCAATTAATTTATAAATATATTTTTCATTCTTTTGATGCATTTGGTTAGTTTATTGTGGTGATTTCATGTTGGTAAAATTTGGTAAAAATTGTTTTTGAAGGTCTTCTTCCATTATGCTTAGAAATGAATACACATAACATGCTTGATAAAATGAAAAATATCTTGTTAGATGAAATTGGGTATCTTTAGCATTTTTTTGGATTGGTTATGTTTTGATGGAGTGGGTTGATTGTGATATGATCCCTATGTGTGGTTTGCGGTGATTTTTATGGTTTGGCGCTTATGTGTGGCTTGTGTGTTGGTGGTAGACCATGTGTAGCTTCCTTAAAAAAAATTTGGGTAATTTCATCGATAATTGTGGTGTGTCATTGGATGTGGGCACATCCATGTGTGCTCGGGGCACACACATGGATGGGCACACAAATGATAATGGTCTTGGATGAGTTTTCTCGACTTAAAAACCCGAATTTCAAAACACTTATGCCTCCCCCCTGTTTCCTTCTTCAAACTCTTGATTACTAATGGTCCCTTGGTCCCCAAATGATATGAAAGTGGTTCTAAACTATGTTTGAAATTAAGGCTCATTTGGCACTTTGAAAAATGGTTGGCTTCTAAATGATATGAAAACGTGTTTAGCATCTTTAGTCATTTTGTGTGTTTTCATCATGTTTTTAAAATGATGTTGGAAGTAAAATTAGATTTGGAACGTAAAGGCATGTTTGGCATTGTGCACATAAAAGTGGTGTTTTGTGTTGTTTTGGAAATGATTAGGAAACATTTTTGTGGTGTATTGATATTGATAATGTTGAAGGCCCGGTTGTCACCTTATAATGTTTGGAAATAAATTGTTGTTTTGGAAATACAAATGCACGGTTGGCATCTTGACATGTTTTGAGAAATGTTTTGCAAAATCATGTGATGTGACAGCCCGGTTGGCACTTACGAAAGGATTTTTGTGAGATGGGAACCCCTATGAAGGATTTTCCAATGTGGGTTATCGCATAGGTGGTGTCAGTGTTTGGGTTAGGGAAGTGCGGTGGTGGCATGTAAGGTGAGTCACGGGTGCGAGGCCATCTTCCTTTCATCGTGTATTATTACCATGGGTTTCCTGGACGTCTTTAGAGGGTCGAGTGATGCTTGTTTTTCAACCCCGATTAGACGGTTTGATACCCCTTGGATGTCTATAGGCTAGATGGGATTGTGCTGCTGGATTGTCAGTTAGAACAGTCAGTGAGTTATTGACTATGGAGCTGCACCACATGCCAGCAGATGAGTCTGTCTCGAGTACGTCCAGGAATCGCTCTAGGGATGTTTAGGAAATGTTCATGGTTACTATTTGTATGTGCTTTTTTATTTTTCCTGTTGGACTTGGTTGTCTATTTAGTATTGCATTATTTCATTTTCAGATTATCCTTGTATTATTTGCTCTGGATTTATGTGTGGAAATCGGTTTTTAAAATGGAAATCTGTATTGAAAATGGGAATGTGGCATGTTTGTTTTGAAAAAGGGACAACTGTGTTTGTTTATTAAAATGAGAAAAACTTATTTTTATATGTGTATTTCAAATTAGTGTTTGTAGACTGTTTTGAGAAAAGAAATGTATAGATTTGTGGTGATTGTCTACCGAGCTCTTTAAGCTCACACCATACTTATGTCATTTGGTGTCGGTAGACCCGAGTTGTTTTTTAGGTGCGGGTTTCTGGTTCGATCATGTCTCATAGCAGGTCAATTTGTGGATGGTGGTGACCATGGGGTCGCATAGAGGTTGTGTTGGTAGCAGTTTGGTTTTGTTTTGTTTTAGTTTCATCTTTTTTTAGTTGTAATTATATCTGGATCAGTTTGTATATTTATTTATGGCCAGCTATTGGTTATTGTTGTGTGCTCAATTTGTTTAGTTTATTTGTTTGATCC
The DNA here is from genome assembly GCA_963277665.1 of Viscum album. Taxonomy (NCBI): domain Eukaryota; kingdom Viridiplantae; phylum Streptophyta; class Magnoliopsida; order Santalales; family Viscaceae; genus Viscum; species Viscum album. Next base: position 193,425,713 of record OY728165.1, on the reverse strand, counting down.
TGGTTTATTGGACAGAAATCATTCCCATGGTGTTTTTTTGGATGCCCAGCACTAGTTGTTAGCATGTGGGGATCGAGAACACCCTTTGAGCCATGTCTCAGACCGGGTCGGATGTCGGGTCGGTTAGTATCCCGGTTTAGTTTGTGACAAAATGGTATCAGAGGAGGCTCTTGTTATTTGGGGTGTCAGGTAGTTGGAGATTAGGACTGTCGGGACTCGAGAGGTACGTACAGGAAGGACGTCTTGAACTCTTGCTCATTCTGATCCTCAAGTTTCCAGGGGTAGTCCGGGATTTGGGTTTTTGTTTTGTTTTGGATTGAGGAATGATGATAGAGGCAAGTTGGTGTCACGTTGTGATCACACATGGAATATTGACTCATGTGGATTCCAAGTGCACAATTCAAGATCTTCTTAGTTGTTAGTGCCTACTTGGGGCATGGCCCACTAACCATGTCGTCGAGTCAGGTATGGACACTAGTTCCACACTCCGATGGTTTGGCGTGAGTTATGTTTTGTTTTGATCTTGATTGGTGCAAGTGAGATTTTAAAATGAAAATGATTTTTGAAATGGAAATGATTTATTTCAAGTGGTTCTGAAATTGGCAAGAATGGGTTTTAAAGGTGAAAGTGACTTGGATTTGAAATTTAGTAAATGCTTGGATTTAATGATGGGATGAAGTGTGTGACCCTTGGTACTCCTTATGAGCGTTCACATGTGTGTGGGTATGTATGGAAAGTGCATGTGGCACATGTGTATGGATGTTGTAAGCAAAAGTGGATGAACACATATGTGATGGTTCATAGGATGTCATGCGTGAGAGTATTTAAAACTAAAGGTTTGGTTTGGTTTTTCTAGGATGGTTTTTGAAAAGGGAAAATGATTTCGAGAATTGGTTTTGTTTTAAAATGTGGGTTTTGTTCTGTGAAAAGTGGGTTTCATTTTATGGAAAATGGATTTCGGTGTTCAAATAGTGGCCTTGAAAGAAGGCGGTTTTGAAATTGAAATGAAATGGTGGTTTTTGAAAAGAGGGTTTTTGGTTGCGCTTGTAATATTTGGCTTGTGAACCTTTTGTTTTGTCTTAAGATGTTCCTTCCTATTGTGTTTCAGATTGATGTTGATTTTGAATTTGTGTTCTTTGTGTTTATCAGAATATGTCATCCAGAAAAGTCCCCAAAATTTCTAGTGAATCATGCAGAGTTTTTGGTTCTTCTCGATTGTTGTTTATCTTTCATGGTGGTCGAGGTACGTTAGAGGCAGTGAAATGGCTTGAGGAAGTTGAGAGTGTTTTCAGATCATTGGGAACTCCCAAAACCGTTAAGATCCATGTTATTCTGGGTTTGTTTGAGGGTCCATCTTTGGATGAATGGAAGATGGTTGTCCCTTCATCGTTACATGTTGGGATGACTTGAGAAATCTTTAAGACCACTTTCGTCCAAAGGTTCATACCTAAGGAGGTGAAGACGAGGAAGGTGGCAGAGCGGTGGGGTGTTCGGCAGGGTCAGCAGTCAATGAAACCTTATATTGACCATGTTAGAGAGTTGGATTCCTTCTCTCTGAAGGCAGCATCAGAGGATCAGTTGAAAGCTCTTCTTTTCGTTTGGGGGTATTCATTTAGAGATCGTAGAAGTCTTCTCATCCGGTGAAGTTTGTTTCGAGAAGTTGGTGGATGGGGTGTTTTTAGCTAAGTTGGTTTTTAGGGTGCAGTCGGTGGTGATTGGCTTTCGTGAAGGTTCCCCATTTGGCGAAAGACATGTGCTAGGGGAACCTGTTTCTGAAAAATCTCCTTTGCTGGTTCTGGATTCCAGCTTGTCGGACCATTCACTAGTGTGCTTCCAGTGTAGCCAGTTTGGACATTCGAAGTCATCTTGTCACAATCCTCCAAAAATTTATCATCGTTGTAGCCATTTGGGTCATCTGGAGAAGTTTTGTAGGAAGTGTTGCCTGAAGAAGTTTTGATCGGAGGATGTCAGCTTTTGGTTGTGAGATAGTAGATGCTTCAGCCATCAAGGCTCCAGCCATAGGCCTCAGAGTGAAGCTTGCATGCAGTCGGGAATTGTCAGGGGTGTGTGGGAAACCTTGGCTCGGTTTGTCTCCAGCATGAGTGGAGACGGTTTAAATTCTTGCCGTAGCTCCTTGCTTGTTGTGAGGTTTTCTTGTCTTTATAAAAGGTTCGGTGGTTTTGTTTCCTTGTAGCCTCGTTTTGTGCTTTGGGTGTGGATCTTTAAATGGTTAACCTTTCATGAATTAGATTCTTGTTTTTTGTTATGCTTGTTGAGGATGTATGTTCTTGCAGAAATCGTTGTTTGTGGATTGTGTTCGGGCTCCCCGATTGGTTCAAGTTCTTTTCGTAGGTTTATCCCCTTGTGTTGGGGGTTTTGGCTGGTGTGGGAAATTTTCAGTTTCGGTGGCGTTGTTGTTCAGCTCGTGTGAAGAAGTTTGGGTTAGTTGTGTTTGGAGTTCCCTCGTTGGGCCGATCTGAAATTGTGTCAAGGTGGTAGTTGAGTTTTTGTGGTGAGGAGAACCCTATCATGTTCTCTCGCTGTTTCTCATGCGGCAGTTTTCTCTAGAATTGGTCGGGTGTAACTTGTGAAGTGAAAGGTCGCCCCGAGGTTCGTGTTTTCTTTGGATTTCGATTGGACAGGGAACCAAATTTTGATTATCTTTCGGCTGGATGACTTTCTGGAGGCAGAAAGTGTTTGTGATGGGGAGAATTGTCACATACTTACCTTGAAAATTCTTTTATTTTATTCTTTTCTTAGCTTTGAATCCTTTTGGTTGAGGTTCAGGTTGAGTCCCGGTTTAGATTTTTGAATTTTAGAAGTCCCGGGTGAGTTTTTGACCTGTGCATGGTTTGTGCACGGCTTAGGGAAATTGTGCGCTCTCACCCAGGTAACTGTGTGTCTTGTTTTTTGTGTCCAGTGGTGAGACGTATGGGTTGTGCACAGTTTGGAAAATCGTGCGACAACCGTGCGGTTTGGTTCTGGAATCAGACAAAGTTATTCCGCACTGTTGGCACACGATTTGGTAATTGTGCCCATGCGGTGTGCCCCTCTTGTTCAGTAGAGGGCGCACGATTGGTGCACGGTTTACCAAATCATACGAGCAGCCTAGATTCTTAAAATTTTGAAATTCCAATTGTGCCACTTTTATGTTTTAACCCAAATCGAGCCCCCTCCCACTGTTGTTTTTGGCGCACGAGAGGGTCCTCAAACCCCTCCTTTAGGTTTTCCTCCCCCCATGGATGCTTCTCCAAGTTTCCAAGGTGAGTTTCTTAGGAGTTTTGACCATTTTTTTTTCTCTTCTTTATCTTCTCCTCTCTTAGTTTCTTGGTATTTCCATGGAGGGTTCTCTCTTGACCGAACCCAAAAATCTAGGTTTGATGGGTTGTGTTGTTTTTCTTTGAATCTAGGATGTGCAGATTGTTCTTTGGGGCCTATTTTTTCCTTCGCTTGAAGATTCATCGCATCTACACTCCGTTGAGAAATGGTTGGCTTCTAAATGGTATGAAAACTCGTTTAACATCTTTAGTCATTTTGTGTGTTTTCATATTTTGGTCTTGAAATGATGTTGGAAGTGGAATTTGATTTGGAACGTAAAGGCTCGTTTGGCATTGTGCACATGAAAGTGGTGTTTTTGTGTTTTGGAAATGGTTAGGAAACATTTTTGTGATGTATTGAGATTGATAATGTTGAAGGCCCGATTGGCGCTTTATAATATTTGGAAATACAAATGTCTTCTTGGCATTTTAGCATGTTTTGAGAAATGTTTTGTAAGATCATGTGATGTGATTGCCTGGTTGGCACTTGTGAAAGGATTGTTGCGAAATGGACCCTCTATGAAGGATTTCTCGATGTGGGTTATCGCATAGGTGGTGTCGATATTTGGAGTAAGCAAGTACGGTGGTGACGGGTAAAATGAGTCAGGCATGCGAGTGACTCCTCCTTTCACCATGTATTATTACCATGGGTTTCTTGGACATCTTTAGAGAATCGAGCAATGGTTGTTTGTCGACCCCGATTAGACGGGTTGATACCCCTTGAATGTCTAGAAACCAGGTGGGATTGTGCTACTCAATTGACAGTTAGAACAACCAGTGAGTTATTGACTATGAAACTGCACCACTTGTTGACAAGTGAGTCCGACCTGAGTACATCCAGGGATCACTCTAAAGATGTTTAGAAAATGCTCATGGTTACTATCCTTATGTGCTTATTTATTTTTCAAGTTGCACTTGGTTGCCTGTTTGGTATTTTGCATTATTTCGTTTTCAACTTAGCCTTGTATTATTTGCTCTGGATTTATGTGTGGAACTTGTTTTTTAAAATGGAAATCTATATTCAAAATGGGAATCTGGCATGTCTATTTTGAAAAAAAGAAAACAATGTTTGTTTATTAAAATGAGAAAAAACTATTTTTATATGTGTTTCAAACTAGAGTTTGTAAACTATTTCAGAAAAAGAAATGTATAGATTCAATGATAATTGTCTACTAAGGTGTTTAAACTCACACCCTTCATTCAGTGTCAGTATACCCAGTTGTTTTACAGGTGCAGGTTTATTATTCAATCATGTCTCATAGCAAGTCAATTTGTTTATAGTGATAACCATAAGGTCACATAAAGATCATGTTGGTAGCAATTTTATTTGATTTTGTTTTAATTTCAACTTTGTCCAATTGTAATTGTATCTAGGTCAATTTGTGTATTTATTTATGATTAGTTATTGGTAATTGTTGCATGCTCAGTTTGTTTAGTTTATTTGTTTGATCCTGGTTCATTGGACAAAAATCGTTCCCGTAATGTTTTCTTGGATGCCCGACACTAGTTGTCAACCCATGAAGATTGGAAACGTCCTTCGGATCATGTCTCGAACCAAATCAGATGTAGATGTCGGGTCGGATGGCATCCCAACTTGGTTTGTGACGGAGGAAATGACCCTCAAAAAGACATGCAAACCTTGCCTCAAAAGCAACCAGAGCAATAATGGCAAGACAATGGCTGTGATACCATAAATACTTATGTATATCTATATGTGTGCATATATCCACAAGGTTTTTTCATTTGAAAACACAAAATGCCTTCAAAAACACCAAACGGAGTCCTAAAGGCTTGGAATTCCAGATCGGCCCTTATGGAGAAACTGAATTGATGTGGATGTGTGTGAACATTCCCATGAAATAGAAAAGAGTAGATTGAAGTCTCACCAACTTCTCAGCGCATTTACGCCACAAAAAATCTGACACTCACTCATCAGCATCTGGGCTCATGCTTTATGTGGATCCTGGGGTGCAGCCCGTACGGCATTGCCGCCTGAACATGAAAATAAACCAATCTCAGAGAACACGCATTTATATATCAAGGATCAGAGGGGGGGGGGGGGGGGGGCATGAGGTTGGCGCACCCAAACAAAAACTTACTTCAAAACCCCAACTCAAGAGGGATGGCTCGTGGTATTTTAGTAAGCTAGATATTAAATTAGGATACTATAAAATTCAAATGTGGGAGGATACTGAAAAGACGCATTCAATACACATGAGGGGCACCATGAATTCCTAACCATTGTATTGATTGGCAAAAAAATATATATATTTAGGTTGTCCCTTTAGCAAATATGAGCTTAATTATATTGAATTTAATCTACAAATTGTACACATTGGAAAATCAATTTTCAAAGCATTCTAATAGATGGAAAGTTTGCTAATTAAAAAATGAACTTCCAACATTGGTTGAGAGCAGTTTGAAATTAAAATTCAAGCCTAAAAAATTGTGAAGAAAACAGAGAAGATGCCCTTAATTTTCCAATGTAACGATGTTCATTTTGAAAAGCAAAACGATCAAATGGACCGGCAGTCAATTTCCATGCAGTCCTCTAAGGCATCCTTGAAAAAAAAAAAAAAAACTGGGGCCCATCAGAGAAACTGCATTTTTGGAGGGAATACGCAGAAATAAATAAAAACTGCAAATTGCTCATATTCAGTTAAATTAGAACATACTTGAGCTGCATGAGGAAGAATAGTGTTTGCAAGATCATCATTTATGCATACTGGTAGAGGTGGCATCCGGCTCATTATGCCTGGCATCACTTTCATGCTGCAATAAACAAAATAGCATTATTAGAAGCCAAACAAACAGCCCAGAATAAATGAATTGAGAAAATCATTGCAAGCAATAATGACCAGATAAATATATGAGTGGATTCAACATACTCTTTCAGGATGGCATTTATATTGTTCCTCGTCTGGCAAAATAGATCAATGTTCTCTGTTAACTGCTTACCAAATTATAAAAGTCAAGTCACTAGTTTTATGATACAAGAGAGGAGAGAATGATTTCATCAACTAAACAACAAATTACATAAATAGAACACAAATAAAAAAAAATGTTATTGATAATGTCATGCTAATACAATTTACATGAAGCGATGGTTATGCTAATTTAAAGAATATAATCATTATCTGCATGACATGTGTGCCATGTGAAGTATGATTATAAACTGAAAATCCTGGTTTACAAACTTATTACATTAAATGCATAATAACACAAATCACCTCCAACGAGCACAGTTCACTTACAACCAGCCAACTATACTATTAGATAATATGTCAGGCAAGAATCGCGGATAGGCTCAGGACCTTCCTAGCTACCTTCAATACATAAGTTAGCATTCCATGCGTGCCCTTTTAAGTGAAATATCAAACATAACCATACATGTTTCATTAACCCATATTTTACCAAACCATTTGATGCATGCTCTATTGTCCTAACATATACACAGGCATGAAAAGAATCCTTGGCTGATCACTCGCCCTTTGCATGACATACACACACACAACATTACATGCATACCATTTATGTCAAACATGCATCATTATCATGAATACAAACATCCCGCACAAATCATGCATAATCATTTAAAAGATACATCTGATTCATGCTAAACATGCATTATGAAGAATACCAACACCGCATATAAAAGAAATATGATCAAGAATTTCAATGTTATCTTTAAATTCAGCATTCGAGATATCAGGGTTCTAATTCCAACAATCCCAAAGAATTGCCTTCGATTGCATTTTTCCAATAGCAAACGACTACAGTAATAGCCTAAAATTAATAAATAGGTGAAAAAATCATATTTTAGGTATTTTATTATGCCAATATGAGTTTACATTAACATAACAAGAGAGAACATGAAAAATGTATTGCCAAGAGTGCTTTCATAAGTCAATAGTGAATATTTAAAATACAGCATTTTAAAAGCATCAAAGTTCCTCTGAGATTTTAGGATTAAGAGTCTACCTTGTATGTCAAAAAATTAGTCTCAACCCGGTCGAACACATAACTATTCTGGTCCAAAAGATGCTTGGCTGCGCTACTACCTACAAAACATATCAAAAGGCCAAAATTTATCTGGCCGACATATTAAGATCAACAACCAATCTAGCATGACAGAAGAATGAACTCCTTCGGACTCATAACAGTGGCAAATATGGGGCATCATAATAACCAGTCAGTCACATAACATGAATAGTTAATTAACACTAGGATTCAATTCTTTGCGTTGGCATGTTCACCGCAACACTTCGTCGACAAAACATGAAAATTTTATATTAATTAAAAACTTTAAAGATCACTGAAATCCCCAGATTTAAAATTACTGTGCAAACATGGAGTGCGAAAACTGCACATAATCAAATTTACTCTTAAGACAGTCAGAACAGAATAAATGGCCTATATTTTGAGACATCAGAAGTTATCGCTTTTCCATATATATAGCGATTCAAATACATTAAGCAATTGAAACTGAAGACATTGCAAAGAAATAAATAAGCACACACGAGGTGCTTCAATTACAGAAAATACAAACAATACAAGGCACAAGGGCATTCTGTTTTTTAAAATTTGAAAATTTAAGAATGATGCATAAAATTCTTTGAAGACCCTCTAAATCTTAGTAACAAATGATTGATCAACAGAATAATCAAAAACAGTGGATAGGAAATTTATTTCAGCAATAGTTCCCAACAATTAAATTTTCCTTTCTTTCACAAAAAAAATAGATCAAGGTTTCTGGATGCACAGGATGAAAATATATTAAAAGAAACATTCATAAGAGAACATCATACACTTTCAAGTGCATGTACTGACCTTCAAAAGCTGCCTGATCAATTTGGTCAATGTGATGCACTGAATAAGCATATGGAGACATGTTCTGCAATGAAACAGAAGGTGCATTTCTCTTGGAGGTTGAATATGCTTCCATCAAATTATCCTGAATTAGTATTCTCTTTCAAGTAATGAACCCCAAAAAAAATATTAATTGACTCAATAAATTGATGACATAGCCAAAATCCCCACTAAGTTCAAAATGTTCAAAGTAATATGCCTATGGTTGCCGATCAAGCTTCAAGTAACATGACAGGACAACATGTTCCATGAAATTGACACATATACAGTTAACTGACATTATTAAGACCTAGGGTTCTGTTAAAAGTCAACCAAATAAATGATTCTTTTTGTTAAGTACAAAAAATCAAAAAATTATGTGGGATCTAATACCCCAGCTTATGTGCAGGAAAAATCAATGATGACTCTTCATGCGGACAACACACTGAAGGGGGGCTTCATTTGACAACAATTAATGAAAATTGATTATGGCCCCATTTGACAACACTTATTGACAACTGCCTATGGTACTCTCATTACCTACAATAAGTGCTACTGTATAAGTGTTTTTAGTTTGCCTGATGAAAAAACAGTTTTTAGCCATTGTTGGAATTGTAGACCTTGATTATTCAGGATGATGTTGGGCTAATTGCTAGATGCCAATACTAAACACTAGGCAGTGCCCCCCTGGTCGCGGTTCAGGAACCGAATGTCCCCGACCCAAATTTTAGGTCACTATAGCAAATCTGGTCACTGTAGCAGATCTGACCAGCTACACCAACATCAAATATTGCAGCATCATGGACTACTATGCAAATCAGGGTTTTGTAGCAACGTGCAGTACTATGGCAACGCGGGATACTGTAACAACACAAGGAACTGTAGCAGGTGGTTTTACTATATGAATTCATTTCAAACTAGGGTTTCTATGTTTCTCTTGACTCTGTAATTTCGGCTCCCTAACATAGTGAAAGTATTCTATCTCCCCATAGAAATAGGAATTCTTCCCAAACCACATAAAACTGTGTGTTCTATTTATTTGTTTTTTCCCATTTGCATGATTTATTCATTCTTATTCTCACTCATTTCGGGAATCGTATCGATTGGAGCTTCCGCATTTACAACACCACTTAAATAAATGATTTTCTTCTGGAATTTAAGTGTAAATGTTTTTTAAACTGCAAAAAATAATTTCAGCCACTTCATTAAATGATTTTCTTTTGGAAAGTGTAAATGTTTTTTCAGAAACAAAACAAACACCGTATATTTTGTCAAACTGTTAATCATAAATGATAACTGCTATAGGCAGTTTTCAAAGTATTGTCAAACGGAGCCTAAGTTGCAATTGTATTTTATAAGAACAACCACAAGGCCCTTTAAAATGTTATAAATTACTTTTAGTGAGCTGCACTGATTGCCACCCTTTCCCCTTCATGTTCTATTGGCCACTACCTGATACTGCATAGTCTATTTTAAGTAACTGAAAACACACCACCACCACTACATATTTACTAATATTTAATAGATTATAAAATTATCTGATGGCTGCATACACATGCTTTCCTGTCCTTTATTCTCTTCCTTGTATTGCATTCTTCGAGTTTCCTCCGCTTCTTCTGCAATGTTGCAAACCAAGGATATGTTAATATTATTATATAAACAAGTTATACACAAATAATTTTAGCAAGTGTACACAAGATTCTATGTAGATATCATAATCATATAGCTTCTGTTCCAGTAAATTCAAAATAAGGTCCCAAAAAACAAACAGTTTATGGTTTAGTAGGTGGTTAAAAATTAAACTATCATGCATACTCTGGTTCCAGCTTTAAGCTTTAGATGACTCCTCATTTAAACTTACTAAAAGCAGTAGAAGTTTCATGCTACCCAGAAACCTATCAATGGCTACTACGTTTATCAAAGCTCGCTTCTTTCTCTTCAGAAAAGTTAGTCTGCTTAGATTTTCTTTTTAAACCAAAAACCCTTTTGATCATATTAAGGTAAAAGAACTCCAAGAATGATAAGACCATGGTTGATTGAAAAGCATTTAGAAACTCGATTAATTGCTTTTTTTTCCCATTTGGATAAACTATCAGGTTTTCTAAAAGTCTATAGTCTGTGTAAAAGCTGAGACGCTGGCGAAAAAGCATAACTTTACTGATGCCCAACTTTAACCAGATAACATCCCTATAAAACCCTATAGTAGGCCCATACCCTTATAGGTTTTGAGAGAGAAACCAAAGATTTCTATTGATTTGAAGTAGAAATGGTAAAGAGAATTACAGTGGACAGCAGAAGTAGAGAAGAAGAAGAAGAAAATGAAGAAGAAATGGGGAAGAAGAAGATAGAAGGTGAATCCTATGGAAGGCGCTGCTCCCAAAGGCCTACCTAACCCCTCGTTTTCCAGCAGCAGCTGAAACCAGACAATTCATTTCCCTCTCTACTGCCCCTCAGCCTCCCTATTTATTAACCCAACCTAACACACCCAACAACCCAACCTACTACCAGCCCCAACAAACAATTAAGAGTAATGAAACTACTGCCCCTGGCAGTAGTTAGTCACACCCTGAACATTCAATAACTGCCCTATGCATAGCAACCGCACCAACTGCCCAGCAACAGCAGCGTCCCAGCACTTACATCCCAAATTCCTATCATTTCCACCCCCTTAAAATTCACCTTGACCTCAAGGTGGGAAATCCTGAGGAATTTCAGGAAATGGGGAGAGGTAAACCCTACAGAAGGACAAAGGTGTGCCGGAGGCTCTGGAGGCGGCCTTAACAACCACGTTGTTGTATCTTCCTCTCAGCCCCCAACTCTGGCAGTTTCTACTTGGCTGGCCATCTACTTGGTCAGTTGGTTGTAACAAGGGCCAAGGCTTCTTGTCACTGCCAACAAGCATGACATCTGGAAGGTTAAACAGTTGACATGCCCACGGTAGAAACTGATTTTGCACCACTTGTCGCCGCTTCAATCTGGAAATAACTTGCTTGAGTTCCGGAAAACTACAAACAGATTGTCAAACAGATAGATCGACGATATCTCTCGTTTGATCCCACTCTGCTCGTGTCGCGTTCCGTTGTACACATTCCGTCATCTTTCGTTTGGTGCTCAAAGGTCCTAGTGCAAGTTGTCCAAACAGAAGAACAGGAAAAATATAACAACCCTGTCTTTTCTTACATTACTATTACATCATTATAAAGATAAACAACATAATAGTATTACACATAGAGGATCCAAAGGTTTAGTGTCTTGGACAAACTAGGACCAAACATAACATTTACAACATCAAGCATAAACATTTATTTAATTCCTTCTTCTCTAGCTTCTTATTGGCACTTGACCTCTCCATAGTACATGTAGTCACTTTAGGATATACATCAAAAAGGGATGAGCTAAAAGCCCAATAAGATTATATATAAGAACAATATAGCATGGGGTGAGCATAATCATAACATCATCATCAAAATCATGAGAGGAAACTTTAATAAAAGACTTGAAATGTGGCAATGCATAAAAATGAAACATCATGTCTTAGTGGTCATCTATCACACATAGTTGTAAACAAAGCTAGCATCATGTTCACACATCATTTCACTTTAACTCATGAGGTTGATCGCTTTACCCAATGCATTGAAGCGTTGTATAATTCCGAACGCACCCGTCACATTTAAACATTCATATTGCGCTATATAATTCCGGACGCACCCGTCACATCATAACATTTTCATTAACATGTTTGCCACACAAAACATATATCAATCATAAGCATGGAAAGGAATGGGTTTCAACTTATAAGAACACATTCATAAACTTTGAGTTCCCAAAAGAGAGAGGGAATAACATATTTGATACAAGAATCATCAACCTTGAGTGAGAAGTAAAAGGTGTGTTCTTGAAAGAAGAGTTCATTTGAAAAACATTGTGTTTGACATACAATCTAGTGGAGAACATGTATATCCCAGAATAGAAAAGATAATGATGAACAAATGATTTTTACAGAGTAACCATACAAAAAAATGGAGTGAAAAATGGAAAACCCGAAGAAAGAAAGTTGGGTTCGAGAATTTTCTCTTACCTTGTATCCGAATGTTTTCTTCACTTTAAAGTCCTGTATAACCACATGAGATTCATTAATTAACAATTTCAGAACCTTGTGTACATGAATATGGTTCATTATGGCTTCATTAGGTTATTTTATGGGCCTTTGGATGAGTTATAGGGTTTAAATCCATTGTTTGGGAATGTTCGTTTTTACGGTTTTCTTGAACGGTTCACTTGTATTCATGAATGGAAGTTCGTGTAGAACATGGGTAAACATCCAGAACTGATATTACATGTTATTAATGATATTCCAGGAGTTTATATGATCTTACAATGAATTATGTTATATACCATGTGGATGAATCATTAGTTAAAATTTAATGATGATCGTTTGGGTTAATTCGGACGATTTTTCGACCACAACGAACTTGTTTTGTTTAATCATTTAGTAATATGTACATAAGTTAGTTCCAAAACATGAAATAGGATATAATACATATAATATAATCTGGTTCAACCATAAAAATGGTTTCATTACCAGATCTGAAAGCGGTAAAGGAAAAAAGAAAACATGTCGTTCTTGAAGGTGATAAATTAACACCTCACGAACAACGTTTTCTTTTCAAAAATAAAAAGAAGAGGAGAAGGGGTTGAATGATATACCATCCCATTAGTATCATAACATTCCAGTATATGTGAGATACTGGAGTTAACCTACCATGTAGATAAGGATAGGTGGAGAGAGATTAAGAAAAGAACTTGAAATTGAAAGGAAATTAAAGGAAAAGAGGGGGAAATTACCTCTTGAATCCTCCTCTTGAGATCCTTATTAAAGAACCTAGGCTTGATCTTTTGATGAGACTAGAAGCTCTTGGACGTGGGAGAGGGGCTAGGGAATATGATTGGGCAGAGTTTAGACAAGGCTTGAAGCTTGAGAGGTGTGAGGAAATGAAAGTGTGAAAGGTGGTATTTATAGTGGAGGACATAAGGGTTTTCTTAATATTTTAATCATTTGTTTATTAATTTCCACCAAGATAAGCAATAATGATGATTCCATGACCAAGAATAGTAAAGAGGGCATGTGAGATACAGATTTGGGTGTTTACATCACTTGTGATGTCAGGAATAGTGGGTTTTAATTATAATGTATTTATACGGTAAATTAATGTATTTCACTATTCACTGAAAATTAAGTATTTTAGAAAAATCTCAAAAATTCACCCTAACCATTTTTCGACGTGTAGAATCCAAAAATGAAGTCCATTTTTCAAAAATAATTTTCTAAATATGATTAATTTAATTTTTAATTAAAATCATAATTTACTTGAAAAATACAGTTTTTAAAACATTTGTTTACTTATTCCAAAACATAGGTACATCATGCTTTCAATTAAATCCCACATATATACTATCATAGGTGAGGTTACTATTCATAAGGGTATATTACTATTCATAAGGGTAACATTACTATTCATAAGGGTATGTTACTATTCACCAAAAATTAAGTTTGTTCTATTAGACTCCAAACATTTTACTGATCGCAACCGTGTATGTTAGATTTTCGAAATTCAAAACATAGAAATGGCAAAATTATGTTTAATGATCACATTGTATTTAGTATCATGATATGTCATTGTGCTTCCTAATGTGATTGTTGGAGTATGGGTAACTTCCAGCCCCACTAACTTTGTAACTTCCAGCCCCACTTCTTTTGTAACCTCTCTTTGTAACTTCCCTATATTTTCTATAAATGAAGGCTCTCTCCTCACCTTGAAAGGGTGGGGGATTTCTGATTTTAACATGGTATCAGAGGGAAGTTAATCCCGACCCCACCCTTTAATCTTTTTTTTTATTATTCTGCTCTAGGGTTAACTGCAGTTTTCCCCGTAAGGGGGGGCAGCGGCCTCCATGGCCAGCTCTGCCGTCGCCCCTCCCCTCCCTTCCGAGCGCCGCTCGGCCCGCCTAAAAAGAAGGCCCGATCCCGACGGCTCCTCCCTCCCAGCGCGCGCGCCCTTCCCGTCGAGGCTCCTCCCGTCGGCCTTCCCCCCGACGCGGCTCCTCCCGTCGGCCTTCCCCCCGACGCGGCTCCTCTTCCTGTCGGCTTTGCTCCGCCCCGACGACGGCACGCGGCCCCCTTCTCCGCGGCCCTCCCGGCTCCCGACGATTTCCTTCCCCGCTGCGCGCGGCGGCCCTCCCTCCCGGCAGGCCCTTTCTCCCGTCCGCCTCTTCCCTACCGGCTCCCGGTCGCGCAGCCCTCCAGCGCACGGCGGCCCTCTCTCCCGGCGCGCCTCCCGCCGGCTCTTCCTCCAGCGCGCGACGGCCCAGCCTCCCGTTGCGGCTCCTTCCCTCGGCGGCCCTCCATGCCGGCGCATCTCTCCCTCGGCGGCCCTCCATGCCGTCCTCCAGCGGTGCGCCCTCGTCCCAGCGGGACTCCGCCCGGCTCCCGCGCCCTCGCCCTCGCGGCTCCCTGCGCGAAGGCCCCGCCTCCTGTTGCGGCTTCCCGGCTCCCGCCGGCCCCGCCTCCCTCCGGCTTCCTGTCGCGGATCCCGCCTCCCTCCTGCATGGCGCGGCTCCCCTTCCCGGCGGCCCTCTCCTTACGCGGCTCCCCTTCCCGGCGCTTCTGCCCGGTCCGATTCCCCTCTGCCTTTGCCCTTCCCGGCGGGTCTCCCTCCCATGCGGACTCCCGGCGCCGCCGCTCCCGCGACGCCTCCCGTCGCCCCTCGCGGTCCCGCTGCGCGCTCATCCCGGCGCCCGCTCCTCTCGTACGCGGCTCTTCCCGGCGACATCCAGATCCAGTGTGGATCCTCAGTCGCAGCGGCCCTCCCTCCCGGCGGCGCACTCCCGTCTTCCCTCCCGGCGCACTCCTCCCTGCGCGGCTCCCCGACGGCGCTCCCTCCCCGCGGCTCCCCGCGGCTCCCGACGCCATCACCCGCACGGCCCATCCCGTCGCCGGACCTCCACTGCACGCGACGGCCCTCCCGGCGGATCTCTTCCCTTTCGGCGCACCTCCTCCCGGCGTCGCGCCCTAGCGCCCCGCACTCAGCGCCACGCCCTGGCGTTCTCCCGGCCGGCGACCCCTCTCCGGCCGGCGATCCCTCTGCTCCCACGGCCTCACGCTTCTCCCGGCTCCGCGGCTCCCGGCTCGCCCCGCAGTCCCGGCGTCCGCCGTCCTCCCGCGGTGCACCCTCGTCCCAGCAGACCTTCGCCCGGCGCCCGCGCCCTCTCCCGGCGACCCCTCCCCGGCCGGCGACCCTTCTCCGGCAGCCAGATCCGGACAGTTCCGGCTACTCCCGCCAGATCCGGTGATTGTCGGCCAGATCCGGCCAGATCCGGCGATTTCCGGACTGTTCCGGGCAGATCCGGACTGTTCCGGCCTCCACCCGTGTCGGCCGCTCCCCGCAGGGGTCCTCCTCCGGTTTCCAGCGCCGCCTCCCGGCCTCCTGCACCCTCGCCGGCCTCCTCCTGCGTATCCCCGCCTCGCCGGCATCTCCCGGCACCTCCCGGCAGCGGCATCTCTCTCCGCCGGCACGTCGATTCGCTGGCGCAGTAGCTCGACATCCTCGGATTTGGGCCCTTTGGCGCCGCCAGTCCCGCAACAATTCTGCGGAATCCCCGCCTCCCGTCGCCGGCCCCGCAAGTGCGGTTTTCCCGGTGCTAGTTTGGATTTCCCGGCGTTTCAACGACCGGCCCCACTAGTGCGGCATTCCTGGCGCTCCGTCAACCAGCCGATCTGAGTGGTTTCTTCTGCTGCGCCCGCAACCTCATCCATCCATCATCCGGCGGAGGAGCTTCGATCGTGAGGGGGAGCAGCAACATTTGCAGATTTCTTTTTATTTCGTAATGTTTTGTCATCAAGCTGGGTATGTCCAGCTTGAGGGGGAGTGTTAGCGTCTCTTTTGTTGTTTTCTTTTCATTATGTGTCCAAGCTAGGTTCACCTAGCTTGAGGGGGAGTGTTGGAGTCTGCATCCCACATCGGACTTGAGGTCCGGTGTGGTTTTTAATATTTATTATAAATACACCCCAAGGGCTCCTTAGGAGAAACACCTTGGGGGTTCGGTTCCTTTCTTTTATTTTCCTACAGTGATTATACTATAAGGCCTAATTATAAGAAGGGATTTCCATTGATAAAACATTGGGTCGTTACAAAGAAGGTTTTGCACGTCGCACATTCACCACAAACGGTACATTATCTGGATATGTCTCCTCAACATGCCTCGAACCATTGTCAGCTTCGGTTGTAAACCACTACCTCCGTACTTGTTGTCGGTCGTATTCCCGCTGTCATCAGCTCGTTTCGTTCTCACCACCTGATTCTGCACGAACCTAGTCACCGCAGCCGTCAACTCCCGCATTTGAAACTATAGACAATGTAGCGCATCTTCCTGTCAGTGTTGTCCTATCTGCAGCTCCACAACTGACGACTCTGATGCAGTCATACGACTCTCCAAGCATGCGGCCTTCGAGCAACTGCACCTGTTGTGCCTGGTGCGCCTCGTTTCCCACTGCTGCGTAGGCAACTTCGTTTTCATCCTCTTGCAACTCTCGGTCAACTTCAGTGTAAGCAGAAAATCTCCTGGGATTCAAACTGTTATGCCACAAAACATCCTCCGCTACTGCAAGCCGTTTGCCTCTGCAGTTTCCAAAGAAATTATTGCGTCTGTTTGGGTTGTTTCTTCTTGTAGAAGGATAAAAGAGTGGCGACCAAAACCCCAAGATACTCTCTAAAGGAGGCTTTGAGGTTCTTTTATAATGAATAATAAAAACCACACTGGACCACAAGTCTGATGTGGGATGGAGACTCCAACACTCCCCCTCAAGCTAGATGAACTTGGCTTGGACACAAAAAAAAAACAAACCAAACCAATGAAAACAAAGCAATCAACAGACGCTGCAAACACTCCTCAAGCTGGACATACTTAGCTTGATTATAGAACTTGACAAAACAAAAGAAAAGAAAACATTCACGATCGTAGCTCCCCCTCAAGATCGTAGCTCCCCCTCGGGATGATGGATGAAAGAAGATGTCGCGGGCGCAGCAGAAGAACCATATAGACCGGGCCGGTTGACGGAGCGCCAGGAAAGCCGCACTAGTGGGGCCGGTCGATGATACGCCGGAAAAGCCACGCTAGCATTGGGAAAGCTGCACTTGCGGGGCCGGTGACGGGAGTCGGTGATTCCGCAGAGTCGTTGCGGGATCTGGCGGCGCCAAAGGGCACAGATCCAAGGCAGTCGGGGTGCTGCGCCATGGTGGAGGAAGCGCGAGGGCGTGCTGGCGAACAGGGGAGGCAACGCTCCAGATCTGGAAGGAGCGCGCAGAAATTGTTCCGTCGGGAAAGGGAGGTGGATGCCAGGAGAGCAGCGCATGAGGAGGGGGTCGTCGCGCGCATTGAGGGAGCACGCACGGAAGGGAGCAGCGGAGATGCCAGCGGGGAAGAGGCCAAGTCCGCCTGGAGAGGAGGTCTGGATGGGGGTGGTCGTCTGGAGTCGTCCAGTGCAGGGAGGGATCCGGCATCGGGAGATGGGATCTGGCCAAATCTGGCCGAATCTGAGAGAGGGAGGCCACAGGAGGCGGACGCGCGCAGGGAGGGAGGGGTCGCCTAGAGTCCGTCGCGCACACAGGGAGGCGGCGCACTAGAGAAGCCGACGCGAGGAGGAAGTCGTCGCGGAAGGAAGGCGGCCTGGTCCGTCGCGCACAAAAGAGAAGACCACCGGGAGGGAGACACCGTGCGCAAAGGGAGGGCCGCTGGGGGCCAACAGGCGCACAGGGTTACGCCGGAGGGTGTCGTCTCGTGATGTCGCAGCGGATCTGAGAGAGGGGAGTCGCGTAGGAGCGAAAGGTGGCGAGCGCGGACAGGATCCGACCGTGTGGAGAGTCGTAGTACGGGAGTCGCGACGGAAGGAGGAATGGCCCTGTCGGGAGAAGTAGTGCGCAAGGAGGCGTCGGGAGGAGGACGTCGAGCAGGCCTGGAGTCACGCGCGGGAAGGAGGGAAGGGAGGTCCGTCGCACAGGGGCGGAGGCCGGCTGCTGGAGAGGCCGGTAAGGGGGGGCGACGGGAGATACCTATGGCTCACTGGCCATGGAGGCTGCCACCCCCCACAGGGGAGAAATCATGGGAAACCCTAGACGGGGGAAAATAAAATGGGAGGAAGGGCTCGGGATTAGGTTCCCTCTGATACCATGTAGAATGATAAAAGGAAAGGTGAGATCCGAATCCCCAAGATACTCTCTAAAGAAGCCATTGAGGTTCTTTTATAACGAATAATAAAGACCACATCGGACTTGGTCCGATGTGGGATGCACACTCCAACACTTGTTGAGTTACTCAATCAAGTAACGTCTTCTTGATTCTCTCTCAAGATTTCTCTCAATAAAAGCATGTAACGATTCATGCCTTCCCAATCTGTTACTTTGCCAATTTTGGTTGTTGGAGGTGTTCGGAGGAGGCTCAGAGGGAGTCTGGAGAAGTTTGGTTGCTAAAGTCTAAAAGTATGGGAGATTACACGTCCTGTAAGTGAATTACACGACGTGAAAGTCGGTTTCACGGCTTGTCCAGAGGGTTTCACGACGTGTACACATTTTACACATTGTGAAAGAGGATTTCACAACATGTAATATTTAGGGGTTTAAAAATAAATAATAAAATGAAGAGGCAACGCGTTTTTTGGCGGAAACCGAACCCTAGTCCGTGAAAGGGGATTACACGTCGTGTAATACCCCGATCCAGAGCAATTTTAAAATTCTTTTCCGGTCGAACCCTCATTCATTCGGCCGTGCTTTCTTCTCCCTCTCGTTTTGGGCGCACCCTAGGCGCCCCGAGGTGTTCTTCGAGCCTTATTCCTCCCTCTTTGATCTGTTGATCCCAATGGTTGTTCGTTGGCGATCCGTGGTGAGTTCTCTTCTCGTTCTCCCATGTTTTCTTCTGTTCTCCCGAGGATCTGTTGCGGTGGTGTTTCTTTGGTTTCGGGTACGTTTGGGTTGTGTTTTTTACCACCTCTGGTGCGGTGTAGGTTGATTTGCAGTTCCTCGTGGTGCGGTTGTGGTTTCCGGCGGTTTCTTCTTCACCTTGCGGTGCGCAGCAAGTTGGAAAGCTTCTTTGAGGTAGGATTTCCCTCATTTCTCCTTATTGTGTATCATGCGAGAGGGGTTTGTTTTTGTTTACCTATGAGATACGGTTGTGCTGGATTAATTGAAGATAAAGAAATTGATTAAGTTGAAATTGAAGGGTAGAGGGGTTTGTTCGCATGTTTTTACAACTTTATTGTTATTGTGATACGATGAATTGTACGGGCTAAAAGCACCTTTGTAAATCTGCAAAATGATCTTGATGTGTTGTGATGTGTGTGGTTGGGGCTTGTGGGGTTGATGGTTTGTTTGGTCGTGTTTGTGGGGAGGTGAGGATATGGTTTGTTTGGTCGTGCTTGTGGGATGGCGATGTGATTGTTTGTTTGGTCGTGCTTGTGGGATGGCGATGTGATTGTTTGGTCGTGCTTTTGGGGCGGCAAGGTGATGGCGTGTTTTACTGGTTGTGAAATGCGGTTGTGCTGTGCTAGATACCCGAGCAGTGATGGAATAAATAAATGATTGTTTAATGATGTTTGAATAGCTTGGGTTGGTTTGTTAATGAGATGAAAGTGGTTAATAGAATATAATGATGGGTTGTGTGATCAAAGGTGGTTGATGCTAAGTAACGAAATGAATGGGTGTTAAACAGAGGTAATGTGAAGCCACTTGTCAGGGCTCTTTACCTTCTGAAATGACTGCTGTAGATACTAATAAATGCATTTAGAGGTAGCAGCAAAAGTGACGGTGATGTGAGTTGGTTAGTTGGTTGTAAACCCATAGATTGGGATTGTGTGTTTTTCCCTGTATATATGTATACATTGTACATTCTTGTGATTTCTACACGCACCCCACCCACGTTGAGCACTATGTGTCGAACACCCGCATAGTCATGCGGGGGGTGTTTTCCCCAACAACCGGTGAGGAGTACGGATGGTTGGGTACCCACTCTTTTCTGTTCTCTCTTCCAGGCGAGGTAGGTATTGAACAGGCTGTGATGGCTGGAAGATTGTTAGTGCATTAGATGACGGTTGTGGTATCTCAGGTGTCTTCGGGATGAGTTGCGATTTGTTTTTTGAAGACACTCAGGACGAGTTGTGATGTGTTGTCCAGGTGTCTTCGGGATGAGTTGTGATGTGCTTTCCTAGATGTCTTCGAGATGAGATGTGATATGATGTGTTGTGATGCCCAGGTATGTGCGGGCAGGATGCGTTGTGAGACCCGAGTGTGTGCCGGTGGGATGTGTTGTGAGGCCCAGGTGTGTGCGGGCGGGATGTTTTGTGGTATACGGAAGGGATGGGAGCACCAGGACGTACGACATTGGGCGAGAGCGGCATACCAGCGGGAAAGTGGTGTGAGGTACCCTGTCATCGATGTGCTTTACTTTATATATTATATTACTTAGACTTGCGTTACTTGGTGAGCGTGTCTTGGTGATGTTGAGATGGTTAGTATACCTTGATAGGTGTTGTTTGGTGCTGTTGTTTTCTCACAAGGGCATTAATATGTTTCTTTCGCATGTGCACGAGAGACTTTGGTTTTCCTACTGAGTATACCTGTATGCTCACCCTACGTATATAAAATTGTTTTCAGGTTTCCAGGAGCATTACATGAACCGTGTTTGGCATTACTAGCTCAGGCCTTGGGACAGTTGTCGCTGCTTTAGCTTTACTTTTGGGTATTTACTTTGGATACTTTATTGTTTTTGTATCAGTTCTATTTATACATGCATTGCGGGATGGTCTTTGGGTTTCCTTACATATATATGTGTGTCTTGGAGTTGTTGTGGATGATTTATCTTATCTCCCGATCTTGCTTTCTTATAAAGGGTAATGTCTCCCATCTTGTGAGATTTGTACACCCTTGGTGCTAGTCGCAACCTGGGGCCTACTAAAGGCGGGACTCGGGGGTCATTATCTCTCTCTCCTCTCATTGCGGTATCTTTGGAGGAAGGGGGTAGTGACATAGTGGTATCAGAGGTGATGGTTGAGAGATAGGATGGAGTTTGGAGTTAGGCGCAGTGAGGATTGCATGGGTGGTATAGCAACAGTGTCCGTTGACCTTAGTGCGTGACATAAGCCAGGGAGACCGTTTAGGACACGGGATTTTAAGACCCCCCGTGATCCAATGCATGGACTCTAAGCTTATTGAACGGCCAAGTGAGATGGACCTACTTGCAGGGTAGAGACCTAGAAAAGGTACATGCATCATAATGACTTTTGTTCTTGTTTGAATTGGGTTGTTTTGAGAAAGTTGAAGTGAATAACAAAATAAATTAAATAAGTTAAAATGAATCTTATAATGAAAATCCATACTACACGGGCTTAGGAAATCCCTATTTGTCTTTCAGTTATGGCTCCTGGTCGTCGTTCGCGTGTGCCTCAGGAAGTTGAGGTACACCAGGCTGATTTGATTGATCGTCGTAGGATTGATCCGGTTGAAGAGGATGATCAGTGGCAGAGGACGTTGCACGTTTTCCAACGGCAGACTTTAGGGAAGTGCAAGGACAGTGTTTCAGACGTGGAGACAGAGAGATGGCTGGAGAAGCTTGAGATCGCTTTCAGTTTGATCCGGCCCCCGACGGAGTACTGAATCCCTTTGGCAGTCAGTCAGATGCGAGGAGTTGCGCGTCAGTGGTGGACGCAGTATCTGGAAGAGCAGAAGGAGACAGACGTTTTGTGAGCCGACTTCCAGAAGGAGTTCCGGAAAGAGTTCCTTTTGTCGACCATGAAGGCGGTAAAGAGGCAGGAGCTTCTTTCTCTTCAGCAGAGGAGCATGTTTGTACGGGAGCTGAGAATCAAGTTCAAAGACCTACGTTTTGCCCCGGATCTCTTTCCAGATGAGGAGTCTCATGCGAGACGTCTTGAGGAGACACTCCGTCCTTCTATCCAGTATGCAGTTACTCCTTTTATGTTGCAAACGTATCTGGAAGTTCAAAAGAAGGCAGAGGTGATCGAGCGAATGCACTCTCGAGGAGGTACATCACAAGAGGGGAGCCGACGGAGTTCTTCAAGAGGCAGAGTTGTCAATGGCAGGTCTCGGGTGCCAGGACCTTCGAGGTTTCGACCGGAAGGGAGTCGACCTCAGCAACTTCCTTTCTGACCTTCTGGTGCCAGTGGTTTCTGTGCTTTTTCCTGGAAGCTACATGCCAGTGTGTTATAGTTGTGAGGTTCGTGGTCATCGCCAAAACCAGTGCCAGTAATTCCCCAAGCTCAATTTTATAGAGGTGGACAGATTCAGCGCCAGCCTCAGCAGCAGTTGCCAGTGAGGCAGTGTTGTCAAAGGCGCGTGGCGCAATAAGGCGCAAAAGCCGTTTGGGGATGCGGCGCGAGGCGCGGCGCGAGGCGCAACTAAGGCGCATGCGCACATAATTAATTATATTCAGTTTTCAATAATATTTTAAATTTAAAAAAACTTAAATTCAATAAAAAAATGCAAATTAAAATAGATACTGATAATTTTTAACCAAAATCATAATCAAATAATCAATCCTTGAGAACCTAAACATCAAAATCATCATCAATGGAAGTTCCATCATTAATGAAAGCTTCTTAAACATCAAAATCATCATCAATGGAAGTTTCATCATTAATGAAAGCTTCATCGTCACTGTTGCACCCTTCATTTGACTCATATGCCTCTGAATCTTCCTCTTCAATATCATTCATCTCATCAATAACTCGTGCACGCTTTGTACCACCATGGGATTTGGAAGAAGTGGAAGTTGCTAAGTTTGATTTCGATCTGAAAGTATATTCAGGCTCTTCAATCCCAGCGGCAGCAGCATACGCACCCCATGTTAAACCTTCAGCACCCTCATCATTAAATACAAAGTCGTTATCAGCATCATCATCCTCTTCGATCCTCCCAATAAGCCATTCATTGCTATCATCAATCTCTTTGAGTGTAATGGGATCAATGGTGTCACGGATTTGAAATCGACGTTTCAATGCACGATTATATTTGATGTAGACCAAATCATTTAGTTTTTGTTGAGACAGCCTATTCCTCTTTTTGCTATGAAGCTGCAATATAAATTATAATTCAATTGTTAATATTATAAAGTTTATAATAATAAAGAAAATGCATTTAGAAAAAAAAAACTTACATGCTCAAATATGCTCCAATTTCTCTCACATCCCGATGCGCTGCAAGTGAGATTAAGAACCTTCAAAGCAAATTTTTGCAAGTTTGGGGTTGAAGATCCAAACATAGACCACCATTCAGCAGGAGCCTTCTTGTTCCGAAGTCTAATTGCCAAAGAATTTGCAAATAGACCCTCTGCCTCCTTGTACAAAGTGATTTCATCCATGATTTTTTCTTGAATCTCAAGGCTTGAAACGAGTCTTTGAATGGATTTAATTAATCCATCTTGTACTTCAAAATCCAATTGGATATTCGGATTTGAATAACAAAATTCAGGATTCAAGAAATACCCCGCAGCATGCAAAGGCTGATGAAGTTGAATCTCCCACCTACGATCAATAATAGTAAAAATTTCTTTGTACTTCTCTTCCTTCATCGAAAAAGCCCTCATGATTGCCTCTTTGGCCCTATCCATGGCTTCATAAATGTATCCCATCGGTGCCTTTTTCTCTCCATCAACCAATCTAAGCACTTTTACAAGTGGATTGGTCACTTTAAGACAATACAAAATAGAAGTCCAAAATGATGGCATCAATATGATTTTAGAAACTTGTTTGCCTTGAACCTCTTTAGCCCACTTGCTTCTTGCCCACCCGTCCGATGTGAACATTTTCCTCAAATTCTCCTTCTGCTTATGAATACTTGCCATTGTGAGGAAAGCGGTAGCAAATCTAGTTTTTGCGGGTCGAAGCAACTCTTTTTTCCTTGTGAATTCCCTCATCATATTCAACACCCCTGGACGAGTATATATGAAAGAGCTCAAAGAAGTTGCTCGTTTCAATGTCCGAATGCTTATGTCAAGTTTCCCAATATCCTCCAATATCAAATCCAAACAATGGGCTGCGCAAGGAGTCCAGTAAAGATTTGGATACTTTACCTCAAGCATTTTCCCTAAAAATAGGATTTAAAAAGAAAACGAAACAAACATAAATAAAATTCTTAATATGCATAACATAATGTATATGTATAAACTTATATACTACTAATAAGGTGGATATAAATAATACCTGCTAAAACATTTGAAGAAGCGCTATCAGTGACAACTTGAACAACATTTTCTGAACCAATACGTTCCACAAATTTGCTTAGCAATTCAAATATTTTGTCTCCATTTTTGCAAAATGATGAAGCATCGATTGAATCAACGAACATGGTCCCTTTGCGACAATTCACTAAGAAATTGATCAATGTTCTTTGCCTTTTATCTGTCCAACCATCAGACATAATTGTGCAACCATTTTTTGCCCAATCTTGTTCATGTTCTTCCATCATTGTCTTTGTGTGCGCCATTTCCTTATTTAACAATCGAACTCTCACCTCGTGATAGCTTGGTGGCTTCATTCCTGGACCAAATTGCCCAATTGCTTCAATCATGGGATGAAAGCTATCATATTTCACAGCATTGAAAGCTATTCCCACATCATACATCCATCTTGCAATTTGTGTACATGCTCTCTCTCGCATTTCTTTCTTGTGCTCTTCGGTTTTGTATGCATCTATGATCGTCTTTTGTTTTCCTTTCCTACCATGAACAATTTCTTCCGGGTCACGTGTAAAATATGTATCCATTGGTCCGATATTACGCGGTGACTTAAATGATGACTTTCCCGCGGTAGTTCTTCCAGCTTTCGGATTGATCTTTTCAATGTCATCATCATCTTCATTTTCATAATGGAAATCATCAGTATCTGGAAGTATGTTTCGTTGTTTCTTTTCTTCTTCCCTTTTTTTCATATGTTGTCTAATCTCTTCCTTCACGTGATCCGGACATTTCTTACAAGAAGTAGTATTTCTATATCCTCCAACCATGTGTTGTTTCATTCGACTAATACCTCCTCTTTTTGTTTCTAAACAGAAACTGCATGTCACTGAATCTCTGTCGCCGGGATTTCCTTGATAAGCATACTTCCAAGCCGGGTCTTTCCTTACATTACTTGGAGTTGCACTAGTTGGCGTTTCGGCACAATTATCACTCATAATTTCACTGCTTGGTGGGTGCTGCAGCTGATGTTGATGGAAATAGAAGACCCGAAGTTGGAGCGAAAGATGAAAACAAATGAAAACAAGACATAAATAGATAAAAATTGAAACAGAGGTTGAATAATGGGAGATAGGAATATAAATAACCTTTTGGCTGTAGAAGAATGTAGCGTGCTGCTATTTCAACGGGTGCAGCGAGGTCCAGCGAGGTGCAACAAGGTCCAGTGCAGCGAGGTGCACGTGCAACGTGGTGGCGAGCATCCAGTGCAGCGAGGTGCCGGTGCAGCGAGGTGCCGGTGCAGCGAGGTGCCGGTGCAGCGAGGTGCCGGTGCAGCGAGGTGCCGGTGCAGCGAGGTGCCGGTGCAGCGAGGTGCCGGTGCAGCGAGGTGCCGGTGCAGCGAGGTGCCGGTGCAGCGAGGTGCCGGTGCAGCGAGGTGCCGGTGCAGCGAGGTGCCGGTGCAGCGAGGTGTGTGATGCAGTGCAGCAATGGCAGTGTAGAGAGTGGTACACCGAGGGCAGCGTGGTGGAGAGTGGTGCAGCGAGGAGAGTGGTGCAGCAGCAAAATATTGATATGAAGTGCTGTGCGGGGAGGTGTTGTTCTGTGGGGCAAGGAGAAGTGGTGCAGCAGCAAAAAAATTGCTGTGCAATGCTGTGCGGGGAGGTGTGAGATATTTATATTGTTTTATGTTATGTTTATTTATTAATATATTAAATGTGTTAATTAAAATTTAATAGGTGAAGTGAAGGGAACAATTCCCGCGACTCGTCCCTTCCCCGATTTTCAGTGGCGACTGGCCTGGGTCCCTCCCCGATTTTCTTCATGCGTCCACCGTCCCTTCCCCGATTTCCGCCAGATTTCCGCCGGTCACTGCTCCCTTCCTTCCCTGATTTTGAGCTGCGTCCCTTCCCCGATCTCCCCGATCTCCTTCCTCGATCTCAGCCAGCCGGTCACTGCTCCCTTCCTTCCCCGATTTCCGCCCGATTTCCGCCCGATTTCCCCGATCTCCGCTGCCGCCCTGCATCTCCGCTGCCGCCCTGCTGTGTCGCCCCCAGTCCCATCGGCCACGGTGCGCCTTACTGCGCCTGGCGCTTTTAGCGCCCCTCTGTTTGGCGCGAGAGGCGCGCGCCTTTGGCGCGCCTCGGTGAGGCCGCACCGCCTCACCACTTTTGAGGCGCAGAAGGTGCGCCTCGCCTCGCCTCGCGCCAAGGCGGGGTGAGGCGAGCGCCTTTAACAACACTGCAGTGAGGTCGTTTCAGCAGCAGGGGCAGCAGGTTTTTGCTCCGCCAAGGGGAGGTGGAGCAGGTAGAGACCGACCTCAGGATGTTCCTCGTGTTCAGGAACCGTGACCCGAGCGTGGTCGTGGAGGTGGTCGTCAGCAGAGAGGCAGAGGAGCTGGGCGTGGTCAGTTGCACGCAGTGGAGGCAGCAGTTCCAGAGGGGTCAGAGATCCTCAGAGGTACGATCAGTTTGTTTAGTACCCTTGTTTGTGCCTTGTTTAATTCAGAAGTTTCACACTCCTTTGTTGCACCCGCTCTAATCCAGCTCTAGGACTAGACGTAGAGAGTCTTCCCGTACCCCTGGTGTTGACTATGCTAGTCGGAGGTTAGACCATCTTGTTTGATGTGTGCCGAAGGTGTAGACTGATGATGGAGCCGCATCAATCCCATGGGGATCTTTTCTTGTTACAGATGCAGTCATACGATGTTATTCTCAGCATCGACTGGTTGTATTCAATACATGTTGTTATCGACTGCATCCGGAGGAGAGTCGTGTTTTCAGACGTGGATGGTCAGCGTGTAGTTTTCGTTGGTGAGCGGAGTTGTCAAGTGGGCAATCGGCGTGTAGAGCCTCTTCTTTCCTTGTTGGCTGAGTTGTCGGTGGAATTAGTGAACGCTGGGATGATAGAGATCTTCAGGGTCGTTGGGAAGTTCCTAGATGTTTTCCCCGAGGAGGTTGTGACGCTACCCCCTCGACGTGATGTTGAGTTCGGGATAGACTTTCAGCCCAATGCTTCTCCAATTTCGATGGCTCCTTATCGGATTACATCTTCCGAGTTGTGGGAGTTGAGGGTTCGGGTAGATCTGATGCAGAAAGATTTTATTCATGAGTTCCTGAATCGGTTCGTCGTCGTATTCATCGATAATATCTTAATATATTCAAAGTCAGAAGAGCATGTCGAGCATCTTCGAGTTGTCTTGCATGTTCTTCGACGCCACCAACTCTATGGAAAGTTGTCCAAGTGTAAGTTTGGAACACGAGAGGTGCATTTCCTCAGGCATGAGGTGTCTCAACAGGGTGTGGCAGTAGACCCACGGAGGTTGAAGCAATTGTTTCTTGGGTAACACCCAAGAACGTGGCAGAGGTTCGCAGTTTCCTTGGTCCCGCGGGCTATTATCAGAGATTTGTACCCGATTTCTCTCAAGTTACAGCCCCATTGATAGCTTTGACTAGGAAGGACCAAGCTTTTGTGTAGAGTGATCAGTGTCAGGCAGTGTTCAGTTACCTGAAGTGGAAGTTAGTCGGTGCTCCAGTACTTCAGCTGCCGGAGGAGGGTGTGTTGTTTGAGGTCTTATGCGACGTTTCCCGTCTGGGCTTGAGATGCGTGTTGATGCACCAGCGGGCGGTAATCTCTTATGGGTCTAGGAAGTTACGCCCCCACGAGCATAATTACACCATCCATGATCTAGAGCTAGCAGCGGTTGTGTTTGCGCTAAAGTTGTGGCGACATTACCTCATTGGGGAGCGATTTGTGGCCTTTACGGATCACAGAGCTTGAGGTATATCTTTTCCCAGCGTGATTTGAACTTGCGGCAACGGAGGTGGATGGAGTTTCTTCAGGATTATGATTTTGAAATCTCCTACACCCCAAGAAAGGGGAATATTATGGTCGATGCTTTGAGCATAAAGTCACAGAAGAATGTTGTTCAGGAATCTAGGGATGCTTGGAGAGCAATGGAGGAGTCAACAGCCTTGCACTTAGATGCAAGAGTGGATGGTGGTAGAAGTTGTTTGTTTCAGATGACGATGCAATCTTCTCTGATGCAGCAGGTGGAGGAGTCTCAATAGAGAGACTCAAATGCAGAGGTCATACGTGATCACGTCGGCCATGGTGATGCTCCAGAGGGATGGTCGGAGGATGGTCGAAACCGGGTGTTGTTTCGTGGGAAGTTCTTCCAATAGAAATGGGTGATGGAGTCCTTTGTGAGTTTCATAACTCACCGTTGGTGGTACACCCAGGAATTTCCAAAATGTACCGTGGCTTGAGGACTCAGTTTTGGTGGCCCAAGATGAAACGAGCAGTGGTGGAGTTTGTGGCAAAGTGTTTGGTTTGCCAGAAGTAAAGGTCGACCATCGTGTTCCTGATGGTTGCCTTTGGATGTTCTCGAGTGGAAATGGGATGACAGCTCGATGGATTTCATCATAGGGTTACCCAGAGCTCAGGGAGGTTGTGATGTTATCTGAGTGGTCGTGGATCGGTTGACGAAATCAATCCACTTCTTAGCAATCAAGGAGTCGGGCGCAGTGGATGCTTTGGCTAAGAACTACGTGGAAGAGGTGGTGAAGTTGCATGGAGTTCCGAGGACTTGTAAAGACCCGTAAATTTCAAAGAATTTTTTTTTTCTTAAATTCTTTGGAATTTTACGAGTACGTAGTTTCTGACGGCACGTGATTCCGAGGCCCGGTGTGCCCGGAATAATTTTTCTGAAGTTTTGTTAAGCTTAAATTAACGAGCGTAAGAAGTTTTCCTGAAAAAGTGGAATAACTCTTAAACGGTTACTCGGATCAAAAATCCAAGGGCACCGTTATGCTCAGGATGGCGGGTTTACCCTAGGCGTGACTTAAGTTTAGTCGGCGCAGGCCTCCTGTGAGAAAACCCAAAAATGACATAACCGTAAATAAAATAATTAAATAAAGTTATTTTATTTTTCAAATGATTATAACTCACAAACGGTAACTCGGATTAAAAATCTGAGACCACCGCTGAACTCGTGAGGGTATGCTTTCTTTAAGCAGATACTAACTTTGGCCGGCGCGGGCCACCTGAGAAAGTTAGTTTTTGGCCGTAAATAAAATAATTAAGTGACAATTATTTTATTGTAAAATTCATAACTTCTAAACGGTAACTCGAATTGAAAATCCGAGAGTACCGTTGAGTTCGTTGGGACGTGTTTCTCCTAGGAAGAGCCTAACCTTGACCGCAGTGGGTCAAGGGTGACTGATAATAATTTTCCGAACTTTTTTTCAGGTACGT
The DNA here is from genome assembly GCA_963277665.1 of Viscum album. NCBI lineage: Eukaryota > Viridiplantae > Streptophyta > Magnoliopsida > Santalales > Viscaceae > Viscum > Viscum album. The sequence goes on along the minus strand of OY728165.1, from coordinate 193,396,065 downwards.
TCAGTAAACGTACGAATGAGTTTTGCTATCTTTTGAACCGGTGCTCGGAATTGAAATCTGAGGGCGCCGTTGAACTCGCAACGCGGATTTTTGCTTACGAATACTTTCACCTCGACGGCGGATGATCGGATATGAAAGTTAGTTTTTGGGGTTTTACGTGGGTTAATAAAATAAAATAAGTGAATAATTTATTTTATTTTGTTAAACACATGCCCTGTGGATAAAGTGGTTAGAAGCTCCACTTGCGAGTTGGTGGTGGAACCGCCACACCCTAACCTCCCATTTAATGGGGAGGGAGAGGAAACCTCTCACCTCTCATCAATTAATTTTATGTGTCGACATAAAATTAATTGCACTCAGTTAATTTTATAGGTCGACGTAAAATTAATTGTTGTCAGTTAATTTTATGTGTCGACGTAAAATTAATTGTTGTCAGTTAATTTTATGTGTCGACGTAAAATTAAGTGCTCTCAATTAATTTTATGAGTCGACGTAAAATTAATTGTTGTCAGTTAATTTTATGGGTCGACGTAAAATTAATTGCTGTCAGTTAATTTTATGGGTCGACGTAAAATTAATTGCAGTCAATTAATTTTATGTGTCAACGTGAAATTAATTGATGTCAATTAATTTTATGTGTCAACATAAAATAAATTCGTGTCATATGTTTTGACGCAGGCTATGTAGGGGAAACTTCTTGCATCCTCCACTCTTAAGTTGTGTCAACGCACCTCTTAAATTGCGCCAACGCAATTTAATTCGCCCGACCCCCTTTTTAAATTAAGTAACTGCATCGTTGGAATTTAGGAAGGTTCCAAATAAATGAACCGTCATAAATTCCACGATGGTTACATACCTCTCCCCATCTCCTATATATAGGGAGCTTGGGAAAAGGTTTTGGGACGGCTTCACCAAGCGACGAAGCGCTGGTAAAGTATCGCGACGCCCAACACTTGGGGAAATCTTATCATCTCCAACGAAGAACGCCAACGACGATCTTCCACGCGATTCTTCTTCAACTTTCCTTCCCCAGAAACCTATCCTCCGCAACATCGTCAACGAACCGACGCAGCTCGGAATTGGGGACGTGTGGCGGACGCGACGAACGACGGTCTTCATCGTCTTCCTTCCGCGACTCCGCCAACAAGCGACGAGCAAGAGGTAGGGGTTTTATTTTATTTAATGTATGAACTTTTCTCATGTTCTTCCTTTCTCACAAAACGAAGAACGGTGGTTGTTGTGCTTCATACTTGTGAGAACCTATTGCTACCACCCTAAACGCGGAGAGTCCGGGCCAAACCAACATGGCTCGACCCCTCCGTTGTTCTTTTTGTGATGACTCCACGACGGCATGGCAATGAGGCGACGACGACGAAGGCGGCGAACAAAGGTCGCGCTACCCGCGGCCTCCGTGAACTGCGCCGCACCCGCGGCGCCCTGCCGGCGCACCCCAGCGCCCCGCGCCCTTGTCGGCGCGCTGCCGGCGCACCCGCGGCGCCCTGCCAGTGCACCCCGACGCCCTGCCGGTGCACCCCGACGCCCCCCGGCGTGCAGCCCAGCCAGCCCGGTGCCCCGCGCCCTTGCTGGCGGCCTACCCAGCGCCCCCGGCGCCCCTGTCAGCGGCCAGCCCGGCGCACCCCGGCATCCCCGCGATGCCCTGCTGTGCTACCCGGCGCGCCCCCGCGCGCTGCCCAGCGTTCAGCACCCTGCCTGGCGCCCCCCGCGCCCTGCCCGGTGCACCCGCGGCCAGCCCGGAACCCAGCCGGCCCGCCCACGCCCTGCGCGGTCTGCCCGCTGGCCTCCCGGTCACCGGCCTGCTGAACCGGCCCGCGACGCCCCCGCGGTGTTGCTGGTCGAACCAGCCCGGTCTCCCGGGCCGAGTTACCTAGCCGCCTACGTGGCGACTATCGGGCTGAACCGCCCTCGCGGTCCGCTGGGCCGAGCCCAGGGGACCGGGTCAAAACTTAGCGGGCTGACTTGCCCAATGGGCCGAGTCAGACCCAGCGAGTCTGACCGGGTCGACCCCGACCAGGTCGGCCCAGTTTGGGTTAGGCTGAGTTGGTCTGCCCGAGTCGGACCGGACCCGGGCTCATTATTGGCCCAACACCTTCTTAGGCCATATCTTTGGCACCGAACGTCCGTTCGACGAACCGTCAGCGGCGCCGGTACTCTTGGAGCATAGTCGTCCCTTTGAGTATACCCCATGGGAGTTCGGGGTATAGTTGAGATACGGCCGGGTTGGTTCGTATACGAAACCAACCGGGCCCCCGGAACAAAGAGGCTAATAACTCACGAACCGGGCGTCCGATTGACACGCCGTCTGTTGCGTTAAGACCCCTGTGACGAGGCGGTCCTTTGTGATACTTCTTCGTGAGACTTTGTGATACTTGGAGTATCGACCAGTGGCTCGTGGAGCGGATCCTCCCGGAGGCGAGCATATGGAGTACGGTGACCTTGTAGCTGGCTGAGACCTGATAACTGCTTGTCCGATTTGATTCGGAGTGACTTGCATAGCCTAGTGGGGAGCACTACATTGTGAGGTGGCAGACTCATGGCGGAGGAGCACTACTTTGTGAGGTGGCAGACCCGCGGTACTCGACAGGAGGAGTACCTTTGTAGGCTATGAGGGGGAGCACTACTGTGTGAGGTGGCAGAACCATGGCGGAGGAGCACTACTTTGTGAGGTGGCAGACCCGCGGTACTTGAAAGGAGGAGTACCTCAGCAGTCTAAGGTTAGTGAGTGACACCTCGGAGTCGTGACAGGACAACTGCGCTCGACAGAGGAGGAGTTCTCCAGCAGCCGTGTTTTCGTCGTCGTGGATAAAAATCCTGGTTTGAGCTGAGTCAATGACCTTTGTGTTTTCCTCATGATTGAGATGGGTTACATGATGACTTATGTATATGTATGGGCATATATCTAAGTAAAGGTTATCTGTTGAGATCTTCCTTTGTGGTTTATCCTTGTTGGATTTAGTGAGACCTTGAGGGTCTCGGGGTCCCTACTGAGTATCGTTATACTCACCCCTGCACGGGATATGCTCGCACCTTGTTGTGTTGGATGCAGACAACGGACAGCACTGATCGTGGTTGAGGCTTGTAGAGCTGGACGGTACCCGGAGGTGGACTTTACGACGAGACGGTTTCCGGAGGTGGACTTCACGACGAGACTGTACCCGGAGGTGACAGACGGACGTGGAGAGCTGAGGTGGCCATCTGTACCTACCCTTCAGGTAGGAACTCCGAAGGACGATCCAGGAGCAGCTCGACACCTTCCAGCTGTTTTGTCTTTTCAGTGTACTTTACTGTTGGGCTTGTATTTCCGGCCCCCTTTTTACTTTCGGCACACTTGTTTTATTGCTTTACTTAGTGTTTGTTTCCGCTTGTACTCTGGTTGTGTGTTTGTTTGCGTTTCATAAAGGCAATGTCTTCCCTTTTTATCGGGATTTACGCCTTTGGTGCTAGTCGTCAGCCCTGGCCTATGGAAGGCGGCCTTGGGGTAGTCACGGCACGGGCCCCGAGGACGGGTCGTGACGGGACCATTGTCTCAGATCGGGACGCATGTTTTACCTCGCGAGTCTAAAGGGGATTGCAGCATGCTTTTGGCACTCAGTTATGCCTCAACACTGCTTTCCACCCTCAGACAAATGAGCAGATGGAACGGACTATCCAGATGTTGGAAGATATGTTGCAGGCGTGCGTCTTGGACTTTGGTGGATCTTGGGTACAGCACATACCTTTGGTAGAGTTTGCTTATAATAATAGTTATCGCTCTTCCATTGGCATGGCCCCGTTTGAGGCTTTATACGGGAGATAGTGTCGTTCACCGTTGTGTTGGACGGAGGTTGGGGGGCAGCAGTTCTTGGTCCCGATGTGGTGCAGAGCACAACAGAGAAAGTTCAGCTCGTTCGTGAGAGGATGAAAGCAGCACAGGACCGGCATAAGTCTTATGTCGATCGCAGGAGGAGGCCCTTGAAGTTCGTGATTGGGGACCACGTGTTCTTGAAGGTTTCCCCTCGATGTGGTCAGCGGAGGCTTGGCAGAGGGAGCAAGATTTCTCTCAGGTTTGTTGGACCCTTGGAGATGTTGGGCGAGTTGGCGAGGTGGCGTATCGGTTGGTGTTGTCATCGCGGTTGAAAAGGATCCATGACGTCTTCCACGTCTCTCAGCTTTGTTGGTATCTTCACGATGACTCTCATGTCATTGACTGAGGAGAGTTGGATATCGAGGATAACGCAATGTTTGTGGAGCGACCAGTAGAGATTCAGGATCATCAGGAGAAGGCGTTGCGTGGACGGACCATTTCTTTGGTTCGTATGTTGTGGAGGCATGGTGGCCAGAAGGAGAGTACTTGAGAGCGAGAGACGCAGATGTGCGCCCAGTACGTTTTGAGTTCTGTTTTGCGTTGTTTTGCTTTGTGATGTAATGTTTGGATCCTTTTGTTTTATGAGATGAACCGTTTTCCTTGGTTTGTGTTGTGTGTGGTGTTATGTGTGATAAAGTCCTAACATATGAAAAAGGGGAGGACCAGATTCTTAATCGAGACGCATTAACTGTGATGTGATTAAACCCGTGCAGGTGCGAGTCAGTACCGCCCAGAGCGAATAGTATCTTGACATGAAGGACGGAATTCTCTGATTCATGTATTCAAGACAGTGTTATAGCAGTTGTTGGTTTAGGATGCGTGGAGGTTGAGATGATTGTGTAGTGGTTATGTGGTAGTGTAGTTGTGTGAGAGGAGGCGGCTTGTGGTTGTGGTGACGTGGTTGTGCAGTGTGTTTATGGTCGTTTGGGTTGGCGTGTTTGGCTGGTGGTAGCGTTTGAGGTATAATGAGATCCTTGAAAAGTATCTCGCGAGGTGGTTGTTTGGACCTCTTTTCTTCTGGGCTTGGTTTTGGATTCTCGAGGGCGAGAATCATTTGAGAGGTATCTGATGTAACGATTTGTGTCTTTTCGGTCCGTTACTTTACCAATTTGTTAGAGGTGTTCGGAGGAGGCTCAAAGAGAGTCTAGAGAAGTTCAGCTATTAAAGGCTGGAAGCAGGGAGATTACACGTCATGTAAGTGGATTACACAACATGAAAGTCGGTTTCACAGCTTGTCCAGAGGGTTTCACGACGTGTACATATTTTACACGCCGTGAAAGAGGGTTTCACGACGTGTAATATTTCAAGGTTTAAAAATAAATAATAAAATGAAGAGGCGACGCGTTTTTCGACGAAAACTGAACCCCAGGTATTACACGACGAGAAAGGGGTTTACACGTCGTGTAATACCCTGATCCAGTGCAGTTTTAAAATTCTTTTCCTGCCAAACCCTCATTCATTCGGTTGTGCTTTCTTCTTCCTCTCGTTTTGGGCGAACCCTAAGCCCCCCGAGGTGTTCTTCAAGCCCTATTCCTTTCTCTTTGATCCATTGATCCTAGTGGTTGTTCGTTGGCGATCCGTGATCGATCTTTGGTGAGTTCTCTTCTCGTTCTCCCCGGTTTTCTTCCGTTCTTCTCCTGGGGATCCGCTGCGATGGTATTTCTTTGATTTGGGGTACATTTGGGTTGCGTTTTTTACCACCTTTAGTGCGGTGTCGGTTGATCCGCGGTTCCTCGTGGTGCGATTGTGGTTTCCGGACGGTTTCTTATTCACCCTGCGGTGCGCAGTAAGTTGGAAAGCTTCTTTGAGGTTGGATTTCCCTCGTTTCTCCTTATTGTGTATCATGCGGGAGGGGTTTGCTTTCGTTTACCTATGAGATATGGTTGTGCTAGATTAATTGAAGATAAAAAAATTGGTTAAGTTGAAATTGAAGGGTTAAGGGGTCTATTCGCATGTTTTTACAGCTTTATTGCTATTGTGATGTGATGGATTGTACGGGCTGAACGGCCCGCTGAAAATTGTGGTCGTTGGTGGTTTTGTTTGCGCTGTTTGACATGTGTTGTGGAACCCTTATTTGTTGTGCTTGTTGTGATATCACCCTAAATGCGAATTGGTTAACCACTTATACTTGGCTGATGAAATGGTTGCCCCAGAATTTTGGTTTGTGTGATAACACCTCAAAGAATTAAAGTGGAATGTGATAAAAGCCCCTTTGTAAATCTGCAAAATAATCTTGATGTGTTGTAATGTGTGTGGTTGGGGCTTGTGGGGCGGCGAGAATATGGTTTGTTTGGTCGTGCTTGTGGGACGGTGATGTGATGATTTGTTTGGTCATGCTTGTGGGGCGGCGATGAGATGGTTTGTTTGGCCGTGATTTTGGGGCGACAAGGTGATGGCGTGTTTTGCTGGTTGTGAAATGTGGTTGTGCTGTGCTAGATGTCTGAGTGGTGATGGAATAAATAAATGATTGTTTATGTGATCAAAGGTGGATGGTGCTAAGTAATGAAATGAATGGGTGTTAAACAGAGAGGTAATGTGAAGCCACCTGTCAAGGCTCTTTACCTTCTGAAATGATTGTTGCGAATGCTAATAAATGCATTTAAAGGTAGCACCAAAAGTGACGGTGATGTGAGTTGGTTAGTTGGTTGTAAACCCATATATATATATATATATATATATATATATATATATATATATATATGTATACATTGTACATTCTTGTGATTTCTACACGCATCTCACCCACGTTGAGCACTATGTGCTGAACACCCGCATAGTCACGCGGGGGGTGTTTTTCTCAACATCCAGTGAGGAGTACAGATGGCTAGGTACCCGCTCTTTTCCGCTCTCTCTTCCAGGCGAGGTAGGTATTGCACAAGCCGTGATGGCCGGAAGTCGGAATGAGTTGTGATATGTTGTCCCATGTGTCTTCGAGATGAGTTGTGATGTGTTTTCTCATGTGTCTTCGAGATGAGATGTGATGAGATGTATTGTGATGCCCAGGTGTGTGCGGGCGGGATGTGTTATGAGGCTTAGGTGTGTGTGGGCGAGATGAGTTGTGGTATACAAAAGGGATGGGAGCGCCAGGACGTACGACGTTGGGCGAGAGCGGCATACCAGTGGGAAAGTGGTGCGGGGTATCCTATCATCGATGTGCTTTACTTTATATTATATTACTTGATTTGAGTTACTTGGTGAGTGTGCCTTGGTGATGTTGGGATTGTTAGTATACCTTGATAGGTGTCGTTTGGTTATGTTGTTTTCTCACAGGGGCATTAGTATGCTTCTTTCACATGTGCACGAAAGACTTTGGTTTTACTACTGAGTATACTTCTATGTCCACCCTACGTATATAAAATTGTTTTCAGGTTTTCAAGAGAATTACGTGGATCGTGTTGGGCGTTACTAGCTCGCGTCTTGGGACAGTTGTTGCTTTAGCTTTACTTTTGGGTATTTAATTTGGAGACTTTATTGTTTTTTGTATCAGTTCTATTTATACATGCATTGCGGGATGGTCTTTGTGTTTCCTTGTATCTATATGTCTTGAAATTGTTGTGTATGATTCATTTTATCTCCCGATCTTGTTTTCTTATAAAAAGGTAATGTCTCTCATCTTGTAAGATTTGTACACCCTTGGTGCCAGTCGTCAACCCGAGGCCTACTGGAGGCGGGACTCGGGGGGTCATTATCTCTCTCCCCTCATTGCGGTATCTTTAGAGGAAGGGGGTCGTGACAAAGCACCAATTGATGGGTGATTGAGAGAGAAACCAAAGATTTCTATTGATTTGAAATAGAAATAGTAAGGAGAATTACAGTGGATAGAAAAAGTGAAGAAAAAGAAGAAAATGAAGAAATGGGGAAGAAGAAGATAGAAGATAAAAGATAGAAGATAGTGTTGTCAAAGGCGCGCGGCACAATAAGGTGCAAAGGCCGCTTGGGGATGCAGCACGAGGCGCGACTAAAGCACAGGCGCACATAATTAAATATATAAAATTTTCAACAATATTTTAAATTAAAAAAAACTTAAATTCAATCAAAATAATACAAATTAAAATACATGCTGATAATTTTTAACCAAATCATAATCAAATAATCAATCATTAACAACCTAAACATTAAAATCATCATGTTATGTTATATGTTTGTTGCTATGTTAAATGCATTTTTGTTATTCCCTGCCATGTTAAATGAGTTTGAGAACCTAAACATCAAAATCATGATGTCATGTTAAATGTGTTCGTTGTTATTCCCTGCTTGCTTTTGGTTGAAAGATGGTTCTATTTTTATATAGTTTGATTTAGTTTTTGTATTAATATATTAAATGTTATGTTATATTTACTGCCCCCGATTTCCATCCGCCCCTGTAAGCACGATCTCCATCGCACCCACGGTTTCCGCTGGCACCCACAATTTCCCCCGATTTCCTCCTACCCACGATTTCCATCGCACCCTGATTTCCGCCGGCACTCCCGATGATTTCCATCGGTACTCCCGATTTCCATCGGGCCCTCGATTTTCGTCGCCCCTCTAAGCACGATCTACACCACCTTGTTCCCCCCAATTTTGAGGGCTAGTAGTGCGCCTTTTCCGCGCCAGGCGTTGTAGCGCCTCTCGGGTAGGCGCACGAGCCGCGCGCCTTTGGCGCGCCTCGATGAGGTCGCATCCCCTGTAAAGACCCGGAAATTCCATGTAATTTTTTTTTAAAATTATTTGGGATTATTACGAGTCTGCGAAAATTTACGGCGCGTGATTCCGAGGCCCAGTGTGCCTGAAATGGAATTTTGAACTTTCTTTTAAGGTACGCTCAGTAAACGTGCGGTCGGCGTTTTCTATCTTTTGAACCAATGCTTGGATTAAAAATCTGAGAGCACCGTTGAATTCGCAGCACCGAGATTCGCTAAAGGGAGGCTTAACTTCAACCGCAGTAGGTCGGGTGAAAAAGTTAATTTTTGTGACTTTTAAAAAAATAATAAAATAACAGAATTGTTATTTTTTTTCCTACCACCTGTTGAGCGGTGGTGGGACCGATGGGTTGTCAAGCCATTTAAAGGCTTGACTCTCCTGTTGTTTAACCGCACCGTTGGGAATTAAGAGGTTCATTCATTAATGAACCTCGTTAATTCCTCAGTGCGTTACTTTTTCCCCCTCTATTTAAGTAAGGCTCGGGGTTTGGTTTTTGAGAAGTGAGGAACCTCTGTCGAAGTGACGCGACGCCTTCCACCGACGAGGAACAAAAGCTTGGATGGCAACGTCGGAGGAATCAAATCGGGAACGATGAACGTTGGTGACTTCGTCAAGCGCGGATCCTCCTACCACTACCACGTCATCTCCAACGAAATCTGAGAGTAGGGGGTTTATTATTAAAGTTATCTTTGATAAATTAAAAATTGCTCTCACTTGCTATGATGTTAACGTGGAGGGCACGGGCCAAACAAACAAGGCCCGGACCCTCCACCGCTTCGTTCCTTGATGCGTTCTTCGTGAGACGATTTTCAACTCGACAGAAAGCGGAAACCAGGAGGCACGCAACGACGGCGGCATCCCGGGAGAGCCGTAGGCGCGTCTGGAAGGAAGAACGGACCATCGGAGCTCACCCGGTGACCCGCAGAAGATATGTCGGCGCGGCACTGGCGTGGCGGCACCGACGACTGACGCCGGCGAAAAAGGCGGCGGCCGGCACTCGCCGGCCACGGATGAGGGCGGCGCCGCTCGGCACCGCGGCGGACGAACAAGCGGTCGGCTCTCGGCCGGCCGCGGAGGCAGGAGGCGGCGCGCCGTTGCGCGCCGCGGTGGTGCAGGCCGCAGCTTCGAAGTCGCGGCGAAGGGAGGGACCCACTCCTTGCGGGTCCCGCGGACACCCAGGCGCCGCCAATTAAAGAGCCAAACGGCTCTTTGAGCCGTTCAAGAGGCGGACCGCGCGACCCACGCGCAGGTCGCGCCTGCCGGCGGGCCGAGCCACTACGGCCCGACCCAGCCGGTTCGGGTCGGACTCAGACCAGGACGACCCGAACCGGATCGGGTCGGCCCAGACCGGGTCGGACCGAACCCGGACCCTTCTCGGGCCCTGGTACGCTTAAAAGGTCGTATCTTGTGAACCGGATGTCCGTTTGACAAACCGTCTGCGACGCTGGGATCCTTGGAGCGAGACAGTCCTTTTGAGATACTCCACGAGAGTTTTGAAGAAAGTTGGAGTACGGTCGGGTTGGATCGACTTTGAATCCAATCGGGTCATCGACACTAAAATGTCAATAACTTACAGATCGGGCGTCCGGTTGACGCACCATCTATTGCGTTGGAACCCTTATGACGTGACAGATCATTGGGTAACTTCTACGTGGGACTTCGTGTCGGTTGAAATACGACTGATGGCTTGAGGAGCGGTTTCTCTCAGAAACAAGCGTACTATGAGCGAGAATCTTGTGTCTGGCTGAAACGTGAAGAATGAAGAGCGATTCTGTGTGAATCAGCACTCAGCGATTCTGTGTGAATCATCACCCAGCGATTCTGTGTGAATCATCACCCAGCGATTTTGTGTGACTCAGCACCCAGCGATTTTGTGTGACTCAGCACCCAGCGATTCTGTGTGACTCAGCACCGAGCGATTCTGTGTGAATCAGCACCGAGCGATTTTGTGTGAATCAGCACTCAGCGATTCTATGTGAATCAGCACTCAGCGATTCTATGCAAATCAGCACCTATCGATCATGTGTGGGTCTTGCGGGGGTTAGTACCAATCGATCCTGTGTGGGTCAGCAACAGTGCCTCTTGACAGAGTAAGATGATCTAGCCTTACGGCTAATCATTTGTACTGTTCTACTCAGTTATACCTAGTTTGAGTTGTGTCTTTTGCTTTGTGCTTTGTGATTGAGATCATGTTTGTGGTTTTCCTTTGTGGAATTCTGAGAGACCTTCGGGGGTCTCGGGGTCCCTACTGGGTATTGCTATACTCACCCCTGCACGAACTTCGCCCACATCTTGTTGTGTCTTGTGCAGACGACAGACAACCTTGACTGAGACTCGGGAGTTAGGACCTGACGGTGGATGACGGTGACGGTTGACGTGGAGAGCTGTGAAGACGAGTTGTACTTACCTTTCAGGTAGGATCCCCGATGGACGATCTCAGGAGTTGTTTTATGTTTTCAGTTGTAGTTGTATCTTTTCTGTTGGGCTTGTATTTCGGCCTCTTACTTTCAGTACACACTTTTACTACAGCAGTTTTACTTCGTGGTTGCATCTTGTTGCGTTCTAATCTGTGTGTTTGTACAGGTTTAAAGGCAGTGTCTTCCCGTTTTAGAGATACGTCTTTCCGGTACTAGTCGCCAACCTCTGGGCTATGGAAGGCAGGCTTGGGGTAGTCACGGCACGGGCCCCAGGGCACGGGTCGTGACATCGCCTCACTAATGGTGAGGCGCATCGGGTGTGCCTCGCCGCGCCTCACGCCAAGGCTCACGCCTTTGACAACAATGATAGAAGGTGAATCCTATGGAAGGCGCTGCTCCCAAAGGCCTAGGGCCTAACCCCTCGTTTTCCAGCAGCAGCTGAAACCAGACACTGCCCTCAGCCTCCCTATTTATCAACCCAACACACCCAACAACCCAACCTACTCCTACCAACCCCAACAAACAATTAAAAGAGTAATGACACTACTGCCCCTGGCAGTAGTTAGTCACACCCTAAACATTCAATAACTGCCCTACGCATACCAACCGCACCAACTGCCCAGCAACAGCAACGTCCCAGCACCTACATCCCAAATTCCTATCATACCCTAACTAGAGCAACTATTTTTGATGCACAATGAAATGTAGTAGAAAAGAACTAGAAGTTCTAAAAAGCAGACCAATAAAATATAATAGCAAGAAATAAAAGGAGAGAGGTGAAAAGAAGGAAAAAACACCACTACCTACGATCTACTTTATAAGGAAAAACGTTGGGGGTTTTGTGTTACAAAATATAAGAAAAAAGAGTGCATTAATTTCATTTTCTCACAAATGACCCGGATTAATTGTGAGAGAGAATAACATATAGATGTTGAATCAAGGATATTTTTTTAGAATACATTATAATTTGTGATGGATTTCAATGCGTCCAGCTACTTTTAACCAATTTCCTTAATTTTTGTTATAACGGCTGTTTTTTTACTTATAATGTGGACTAGAGGTAGAGTAAAATTTGTAAAAGAAACCATAACAATATTGATTGATGCCAAAAAATAAATAAACATTGCAAACCTCTGAAAGACAAAGAAAAGGGATAAATCAAAAACCCAATATTAGTCCGCCAAAGAGTTTGATTACTTTTAACAATGAACCTCGAAAAAGATCAAAGAAAGCAACACCAAAGCATTTCAGCTTTTCTCTTGTCAATGAAACATGAGATAAAAGCAGGTAATAAGTAAAGGATATGGAGGTTAGGATGTTATTTTATAAGTTACTATTTTTATGGGGGGTTTTCCTATTTTTATGGGTTTTATTCAAATTATTAAAACAAGAACATGCTGCTATTCCCATTGTGTGAAAGGAGTTTATGATTCCAATTCCACACCTTCTAATTCCAGGTTTTGCAGTAAAAAGATTATGAAGAACATTAAAAGAAGTGGAAGGCTCACCGTCATCCACCTCCACCTCAGAGCAACATCACGTACGGTCTTGTCCTGCAAAGTCGCTGCAATCTTGATGTACTTTGTAATACTTGGTTCGTTAGCCAATCTATGTATTTTTACATATAAAATAGTTTAGAGAGAGGGAAATCAACAGGCAAACAGAATGAAAACTTAGAAGTACAAACAATCAGCAAGACGTTTTATACAAAACAAGAAACAAAATCATTAACATTCCATAAAGTCCATGGGTATGGTTCAACAAGGGAGCTGAAGCATTACCATGAAGTTTAAGAAGATAGAAATTGTCATTCTAATGTGCTCTCAAACAATCAAAACCAGACAAAATAGCTTATTTCAGGTCCCTGCTCGACGCTAAAAGTTTAAATCATAAGATTCTCTGCAATGGATCCCACACAAAATTCTAATAGGCCTATACAACGAATCTGGACCATTGGAATAAGCTTTACTCAAAAACTTTAAATCCCACAAAGTTTTAAGTCTGAGATATAAATATCTATAAATTTTTAGCGGAAAAAAAATTGAGATAAGAGTATGTTTTTCTGACACAAGTTTTTAGAGAAAATTTCAGAAAATGAAAAAAAAAAGTCTACTTTTAGTTGCCATTTTTGTATATATTTTAAGAAAAATTTTAAAATATCAATTTAAATATAAAAATTAGCTTCATTGCATATCTATTTTGTGATATTTAAGGTTCAATGCTTCTTATATGTCAAGATCAAAGGAACACCATAGTTTAAATTTTCCCATTGAAAAATAAGATTATTTATTAGCAAGTTTACAAGGCATGTTTTTGTTGCGCAACATTACACGCCTATAATGCACGTTGTGTGTGTGTGCTTTGGTGGGCAAAAACATTATGCAAAAAAGAATCAGCAAATAAAAAAAAGGATAAAACGCATACCTTGCAAGGCCTTCTTCCAATTTGTACTGCTCCTCAACAGACCAATCAGCAAGCAAACTATTGTCATGATTGAGTGGCACTGAATCAAAAAGAAGAGGAGAAGAAGAGTTGTTGGCCTGAGTAATTGCTGGATAATTGGTAATAATATCGGTGTTCCCCGAAAAAACTGTGGGCACTGAACCATTTATCCCAAAGTAATTCCCCGCTGGAATAATCTCAGATGAACTGCTCACTGTACCAGCTTCGAATGATATTGCATGCCCATTCAAAGCAGCAGCAGGAGCCAGAATCTTGCCCTGGGGAAAGCCTGTGTCTGGCTCAGCAGCCATTTTACCTTTTAACAACTCAGAGCCCTTGAAACACCATGGCCAGAAAGCAGTTTAACTCGATCACTAGAATCAAAAATCCAATCGCCAAAATTGCACGAAAGTAAATCTTCCCGATGTTCTAGGAAACACCGCAGCATAAACAGACGCAACAGATCGCAAATCACTATTCAATAATTCAACATCAAGCCCAAGAAACCCTAGAGTCCAATAAGACAACAATAATTCCGTTCAAACCGAGTGGAATATTCAACAAAGCATCAGAACAAAAAAAAAATCAAAATCTCAGCCAACGAAAACAGCTCAAGAAAACACGACCCGACAAAGAGCACAAACTTCAAAATCCTTCGACACAAACCTCCGAGTTCTGAAAACCTAGAAAGCAGCAAAATCCAGGGAGAGAGGAAGAGAACGAAGAAAGGACGGAGAAAGAAAATTCGATTTCTCCAGCTGATGATGGAAGAGCGAAAGTAGAACCGGAGGTGAGAGCGCGGATACCTTGGTGCGTGTCCCTGTGCCGCCTTTGTTTTCTTTATTTCTTTACTGCCCCCACTGTCTTCTCTCTCTTCTGTGTAAACCCGCCAATGGGGAAGGAAAAGGTCGTGAAGATTACAAATAATTGATGGGGGCTGCAGACCTTGGAATTCGGTTGTAGTGCGATTCCCCATGAGAGAGCATTTGATGCCAATTATTGTGGAATCCCCACCTCCCCCGTCTTCCCCGTCTTATGCTCCGGCCAGCGCCGCTTTTCACCACACGCTTCTCAGTTTTTAAACACGGCACTGGGCACATCTTCCCATGATTTTCAGGTGATCCCACAAGATTCTCCCTTTTTCATAAATCAACGGCTTGCCTAGTTTTAGTCAAAAATATTTTAAAAATCTAAGTCAAAGTTACTCATCTAATTTTAAACGGTTTTCATCATAAAAAAAACAAATTTTTAAGAATAACTATTTAAAAAAAGTCCATCTATTGTTTAAAATCTCTCAATATAGCCCCCGAGGTGCTGGGTGGGAGGAGTTTGGGGTGCGACTGCGGGTTGAAAGTCTGAATCGTTTGTTTGTGAATTCTCCTTGTACCGCATGTAACCCATTATTCGACGGTTATATCCAACATTTTATTTCTCTTAATATAACAACAGGTCCGTCATGACAATGTTAATGTCCATGACTTTTATATGTATTAAAAAAACATCACAAACATAAAAACTTGCAATGAAAAATGTATTTTAGAAAATAGAACACAACATACACAAAATAAAACACTCATAAACACATTGATTTAAAAACAATGATGATGATGATGATGATTGTAATAAATAGCATGATCAATCTTATGAAATTGAGATATCAAATGTAATTGTTAAAGATGTGAACTTGAAAATAAGTTGGAATTTACCGGGGAAAAGAATATCAAGGGTCATACAACACCTCCAATGGAGAAGATGAGACATTGGTGGTATCTAAGGGAAGAGGCAGGGTCCGACAGGTAGGTGGGGAGGCAGAGAGGTGCATGACAATGTAGGGTGGGGAGGCACCATCGTCGTTAAGCAAGGAAACCTTTGAATGAGTGTACCAGCACCCACGATTAGGATTTTGATTTGATAATTGCGATAGTGGAAGGTGAGATGTAATGTGCGGTCGGGGAAACAATAAACCACGTCGTGAGGGATGTGCATGTTGCAGATGCCCAGTGCCCACCTCACCCCATCCAACCTGTACATCGAGTATTAAGGAATCACGCAAGACAAGGATTTAAGCAAGAAGAAGCTTGAGAAAGGGGAGCACCCAACTACAAACACTAAGTAGTTGTGGATATGCTAGCTCCATAGGTCATGTCAGATCTAACAAAAGAGACATAATTAACTGCAAATCGCTATTTGTCATTGAGTTGGGTCGTAGATGGAGGAAGCAGGGCGAGGAGGCGACATCATGTCGATGAGGGGGAGCAACAGACACAATTAAAGAAATGTGAACGGGAGGATTGACTGGCAGTTGTTGTCACAACCTGACCCAACGAGGCTCAGGCCGCAACTATGTAACGACTCAGATTTTTCGTGTCACTACCCGATCCAAGTCGGGACTCGAACCGCAACTACCCCAAACCCCCCAAGTCCGCCTTCATAGGCCAGAGAGTAGCGACAAGCGCCGAAAACATAACTAACTTGGAAAGGTCTTTGCCTAAGTACCTGTACACACACATACAGTCATCTCGATGTAAAGGTGCAGAGGGAATGAATAAAAGATGCAACAGTGGTGTAAAGTAAATCAAGCATGCATGAACCTCTAGACAGTACAAAGGTACGGTAGTATAAACTGAAAAGTAAATGAGCAAAATACATGATCAACCATAAATGTGTCTCAACCTAACAGAAAATTGGAAAAGTAAATAGCTGAGAGAGCCCATCTCTTGAATCCCAAGCTCCGACCATCGTATGCGTTCCATACACCCAATATTCCTAAGCTCCTCTAAAGTCACGGTCAACTTGTCTGTTGTCTGCACAAGACACAACATGTGCAGGCACAACCCATGCAAGAGTAAGTATAAACATATTCAATAGGACGCCCTGAAAGCTGAAGGGGGCAGTAAGAGATACAAGAGTAAGAGAAAGACAGTTGTAAGAACCCGATTTTTGCTATAAAAGACTTTGGAATATTCTTGATGTTATTCCAGAGCAGCGCCTTCAGACGTCGTGCGATTCCGAGCCCCGGTGTGGTCGGAATTAAATTTTCAGTGTGTTCGCACTCGGCACGCCAAATAAGCAGAATAACTCCTAAATGGTAGCTCAGACGGGAAAACCGAGGGCACCGTTGAGTCCGGAGTGTGCCGTTTACCCCAGGAGGGGTGTAATTTTCGCAGGCGCGGACCTCCTGTG
Source organism: Viscum album (assembly GCA_963277665.1). Taxonomy (NCBI): domain Eukaryota; kingdom Viridiplantae; phylum Streptophyta; class Magnoliopsida; order Santalales; family Viscaceae; genus Viscum; species Viscum album. The sequence continues at coordinate 193,379,478 of OY728165.1, read as the reverse complement.
AAAAATGCCACCGGGAGCGTTTTCGTAATTTAGCGGCCTCAGACATTAAGTTTTATAACTTTTGAACGGAGGCCTGAATTAAAATTCCGAGACCGTCATTGCACTCAGGGTATGACGTTTACCCTAGGAGAGGCTTAATCTCGACCCCGTTGAGGGTTTGGGAATGGGCCTACCGTTGGAGGATTAAAAAGAATTAATTAAAGATTTCATTTAATTCTTTATTTAAGTCCAAACCCACCTCTCCCCTTCTTCATTTCTCATCCTGTGGCGGAAGGAGACTAAATCAAGGGAGCTCCTCCAACAAGCTCTCCCCCATCTCCTCCTCCTCTCCAAGGTGTGGTGGTCGGCGGATCGTTGCGAAACGACGGGCTAAGCCCCCGAGGTAGGATCGTGCGTTATTTGTTTTCAATTACCGCATCTACTTTGAGCTTAAATTACAGCATGAAACCTCTGTTAAATTGTCGAGCGAAGCTCATATATGAGTAGGGCTCGTTCTAAGCTTTCCAACGCCTGTTTCAGTTTGAAAATCCGAGTCCCGAGGCGACCGTAGTGATCCGACGAAGTCCGGGGGGGTTTGGGTGTTTTTCCGGCGGATCTGGGTTCTCCGGCGGGTTCGTGCGGTGGTCCGGCAGGCGGTCTTCAGCGGCTTGGCAGCAGGGCGGCCGGGTGAGGCGGCGTCGGTGCGGCGGGTGAGCGGGAGCGGGAGCCGGCCGGTCGAACAGGGGAGGGGGCGCCAGAGGAGGGGGCGCCAGCGAGGCGGAGACCCGGGCCGACCGACTTTTTCCAGTCGGTGCGCTTGCGGGAGACCGGGGTCTTCGGACCCCGGCTGGCGAGACAAGGGACCCGCGATACACGGGTTCCATGGAGATAGAACCGGACCGACCGAACCTGCCCGACCCACCTGTTTTCGTCTAATAAAAATTAAAACGCCCGTAGAACTCAGACCAGGTGTTGGATTCGCGTGCCGTCTATAGAGACACGTCCCTTAAATCAAGACGAACATTTTGAGATGGTTTCAGGGGTTTTTAATTCCCGAGACGGGGGCCTCGGTGGCGCGACACGCCCGTTAAGTGGATTGACATTTTTCCGGAGGTTCTTGTTTTGGATGGCGCAGACACATCTGAAGTCCGTTTTGAGCACCGTCAGCGGCGTTGCAACCTTGGTGTCGAGACGAATATTTCCAAGGGGTTTTTGGGTGTTGAAACCGGAGTTGAGGCGTGGGCCCCACGACCCGTCGTTCGAGCTGCACACATCTTTTTGTAGCCTTTTTCATCGGACGTCCGTTCGGGGCGTGCGAGCAGTCAATTCTGGGTGTTTTTCCGAGGGTATTGCAATGGCACAATCCTCCCGCTTTAATTCTGCATGGTGGTGCATGCCCCACGAGGGCTGTTTTGGGCGTTGACGGTGAATTCCAACTTCTTCACCAGGTGTCCGTTTTAGACAAGTGTTTAGTCAATCTTGTGTACTTTTTCGAGAGGATCGCAATGGTTCGATTCGTTTGTAGCACTTTAGGACCGAGATGCGGGTCCCACGAAGAACCGCTCATGTGCGATACGACAAAATGCATCTTTTTTCCAGACATCCGTTCCACGCAAGTAAGTAGTCAATTTGACGTGTCTTTCCGAGGGGATCGCAATTGTGCGATGCGCCCGACTATTTTTGGGACCGAGGCTCGAGACCACATGATGTCGTTCAGGCGTAAAGTAGTGTTGAACAACTTTTACGTCGGATGTCTGTTGGAGGCGAGTAAATAGTCGATCTCACGTGTTTTTTCGCGAGAATTACAACGGTACAATCCGTTTGAATGTGCCGAGTCTCGTTCGAGATCTCATTAAATATGGAAGCATGAAAGGTGCTCCAGTGGCGGTTCTTCTTGCTGTGTTTGGAAGCGAACCCTTGGCGTGTGATCACGTTCATCCCCGTGTGAGTGAAGTTGATGTTTGAAGAGATATGGATGGTCGTGCTAGGGCTGTCGAGGAAACAGGTTGGCGAAATTACGTTTTTGCCCTTCGCGCTGACGTTGGGTGTCGTGTGCACGATAGCCTTTGGGCTAGAGATGTGGTATACTCTGGGAGTATACGGGGATGCTTGGAGGTACATGTTGTAGTTTGTACCCGATAATGTTTGTGTACTTGGGTTGGAGATGAGATAGGGCCACACGTCGTGTGAGCCCCTTGTGCGTGCCGTGTTCTGCTTTACGTACCTTTGATCTCTCACGACATAGAGGGTCCCTCTGTTCACGATGGTTTAAACCAGCAGGGTTGAGTGGTTTCCCCTAGTTCTGTTCTCGACAGTGTGATCGGCGGAGTTGTTTGGGTTCCCCTTTTTCCTTCTGCCGTGTGGGATTTCAGTATCACGTACCTTCGTGTTCCCTGGTAGAGTTTTTGAGGATTTGGTGTGACCAATACATTACGCGGGCACCGATCCTCTATTCAGGAGGTTGTTTCCAGTAGGGTACGGAGCCCCAGTGATCCTGGGCATAGATTCCCTAGCCGAGTATCGAGATCATATCCTCCTTCCGCGATCTACCGTGACGTGTTTCCCTAAGCAGAGCTCCAGGTATCGGCGTGACCCACACTACACGGGCGTTGAACCTCTACTAGGTGAATTGTTCTGGAGTTGGGTGGTTGCGCGATACCCACTTTGTGTTCTGTTGTCCAGTGTTGTACCATCCAGTAGGGATGACCAGAGCAGTTCCGGGTTTACCCTTCAGCGGGGCTGGGCAGTGGGTTGCTCATTGACTTCTTAGGGTTTACCCTCCAACAAAGACTGGGCAGTGAGTTACCCGACGACCTCTTAGGGTTTACCCTCCATCAGAGACTGGACAGTGGGTTACCCGACGACCTCTTACGGTTTATCCTCCAGCAGAGACTGGGCAGTGGGTTACCCGATGACTTCTTAGGGTTTACCCTCCAGCAGAGACTAGGTAGTGGGTTACCCGACGACCTCTTAGGGTTTACCCTCCAGCAGGGCTGGGCAGTGGGTTACCTGACAACTTCTTTCAGACTCAGTCCTTTCTACTAGGTTAGTCTGTGGCTTTTCTCCATGACTACCGGAGCAGGACCCTTGGTTGTACAGGTCAGTGATGTGACAACTTTGACTTTGAGGAGACCTCTCGACTGTGTGACAGTGACGAGGTGTGGTTTGACTTTCCCCAGAACTCTCAAGTACGAGGGGCACTTTCCCCACCAAGACACGTACTTGTGACGCGACCCAAAACCATGTGGGCGAGTCAGTGCCACCCAAAGCGGATAGTGTCAGGGTGCGGTGATTTGAGCCCATTGGCTTGCAGTTCGGGGCAGACGTGCAGGATGCTGGGCATCGATGGTGTTTACTTCTGGGACTGTTGGCGACTCACTTTCTTGGGCTGAGCTATGAGATGAAGACCCCCTATGATCTTTTCTAGGTTTCTTGTTTGAGCATATGGAAATGTATATACCTTGTTCCAGTACCCCCTTCTTGGGTTTTGGTTACTCTCCTTCCAGGAGAGGTGAAGACACGCGGAGTATGCCACGTGCTTTCCTTGTCTAGCTTCTTGTGGTTGGACGAGTCTACTCTCCTGCCATAGGTAGCGAAGGCTCGACGAGAAGTTCATCTTTTCACCATTTCTAGCTCCTTGTGTTAGGATGAGTCTACTTTCTTCCTCTTGTTGGGTCGAGCTGTACTCTTTACTACACTCTCTGTTGTACTCCTTTACTACTCCCTGTTCGATCTACTGCTCACCCTTCGGTACCTCCTTTGTTGCTCCCTCAAGCCTTCGGGTATCCTACTGAGTATTTTTATACTCACCCCTGCTTGGGCTTTTCCCACACTTGGTGTGCCCTTACAGACGAAAGATAGGTTGCTCGTGACTATAGAGGAGCTTAGGAGTTTGGGAGCTTGGACCGCGTGCGGTGGTCGTAGTCGGGTTCCAGGTGTGAGACTCTCCCAGATGTTTTACTTTTGTTTACCTATTGCCGGGTTGTGACACTTTTCTGGTTGGGAATATGTTTTTCCCTTTTCTTTTCAGTTTACCTTCAACACTCTCTTTGTATTGTTTAGAGGTCGATGCACTTTTGTGGTTGTTTATAGCAGTTGGTACTTTACTTTTCCTTTTACTCTGCACTTCTGCATTGAGTGGGTTGTGTGTGTGTACAGGTACTTAGGCAAAGACCTCCTTGAGTTTTTTAGCCTTCAGCGCTTGTCGCCAGCCCCTGGCTTATAGAGGCGGGCTTGGGGTAGTTGCGGCTCGAGCCTGGGTAGGGTCGGGTCGTGACAACAGTAGATAGCACAAGGTACACTGAAAGAGTACAACTCAACCCAACAAGAGAGAAAGTAAGATCGTCTAAGAACATGTGGCTAAACACGGTGAGTAGATGAACTACCCATCGAGACTTCACCACCTATAGCATAAGAGTAGAATCATCCAACCATGAGAAGCTAAACAAAGAAAGCACGTGACATACTCTGCGTGTCTTCGTCTCTCCTGGAAGGAGCGTAACCAAATCTAAAGAGTGAATACAAAAGAATGATATATATATATATATATATATATATATATGCTCAGTCAAAATAAGCCTAAACGAGAGACTAAGGGGATCTCCATATCACGACTCAGTCCAAGAAGAAGAGTAGCCAACAGTTCCAAAAGTCCACCAACGATGCCCAACATCTCACGCGTCGACCCTAAACACACAAGTATAAGAAACTCATTCACCACACCTTGATATTATCTGCTTTGGGTGACACTAACTCACCCACACAATTTTGGTCGAATCTCAACAACACGTATCAGTGGGGAAAGCGTCCATCTTCCTCGTAAAAAGCTACGTCAAACCACATCTCGTCGTCATGCTGTACAATTGAGGGGCCACAATTTCTAGGTAGAGGACCCATTATAACAATCCTGTTTTTTATTACACACTTAAACTTGATTTATTACATAAAATTTTCACTTGATACAACATAGAAGATTTATAGGTCTAGTGTCTTTGGGGCTTAGGAACATTATATAACATCTTAGAACACAAAACACAAAACATCTTTACTGAAAAATTCATTTACATGACCACTACATTCCCTCGTACTTAACATTTCATGGGATAACCTGAGGACATGCATAAGAAAAGGGTGAGCTATAAAGCCCAGTAAGGGAATAAACATGGAATAACATGAGGAATACAATACATGTTAGACAATATGCATATCAATGGAGAACAAAAGAAATATGAACATAAAGGCATGATAAAGTATGATAATCATAACATGGAAATGTGGCAACAACACTTAACATGGAATTAGCATGAGCCAAGACTCATTGCACATAGAACATGAGTAAACCCTCATTGCACATGAAGCACGAGTAAAATCTCATTGCACTTGAATTAGCATGATTCAAAACCCATTGAACACGACGTATCATGATACTATACTTTACCCAATGCATTGGAGCGCTATCAGGGCGCACCCTTCTTAAACATTTCATTTCATGCAGAAGTGTGCCATATTGATCATATAACATGGAATCAATCAACACCATAAGTTATTCCATGATTAAGTAATGTGGAATAAATACATGAAAGTATCATTCAATAGGTATATGTGCATAAAGGTGAATACCCTTGATAGAGACATGAGTATGATATTCACTACACAATGATCTTGGCTTGGAAAAACGTGGTGCAATTTCAGTAGCATAACAACGTGACATAAGGATTCATGAAAATAGTTGATGAGATAGAAAAGGGTGTATCATCATACATACATGAAATGGATAGTAAGGGGGTCATATGGATACATTTCCCAACAAACGTAATGGAATTTAGATGCATAATAGAAAAGAATTACTTGGATGTAAAAGAGGAGAGATAAATCCCACATAGAATTTCGGCATGGTAACAGGTGTACATGGGAGGCTTTAATGAGAGAGAAAGGGGTCTCTCATCATCCAAATATAAATAGGGAAGTATGGGGAATGTGCTAAATCATACCCCAACATTTTTAATTGAAAAAAGGGCATAACAACTTAAAGAAAATTAGACAAAATGAGAAAGGAAGAAATCCCTTACTTGGAAGTATGATCCCAAAGGCTTGGGAGAGGCTTGATAGAGGATTTTTGGGAGCTTGGGGAACCTTGGGAGGATTCTAGAGAGAGGAGGGCAGAGGTTGGTCGAACTCCAAAGTCTTTTAGTGTAGAGTAAGTGAGATCTTGAGTGGATTTATATAGGAAAGGAGAGAGAATTCTTTATTATTTAGGTTTGGGACACCTCACATTAAACTAATCAATACCGAAAACCAGACCATGGTTTTTGCCCATGGTTTTTGAAAAATGGGAGTGGAAAACAATATTTTATAAGACCAATGGACTAACTTCTTAAAATAATATGGTTACTTATGTGGAGGTGAGTCACACTCTCAAGGAAAACAATTTAAAAAGACAAAATGTTTTATAAGTCTTGGAGGGTCCACAAAAGCTTTTTAAAATAAATCAAACAAATCTAAAATCACATTATTTTAATGCTAAAACATATATTGTCCGAACATAATGTTTATGTTATTTTATTACCTCACTATCAGGTCATTATGATGTCATAAAACACATTATATATTTAAATGGTATTTAATTTTTACCCAAAAATTCGATTGTCTCATAAAATTATGAAAAATTCACCATTGGATAATTTTGACGTCCTGATTCCAAAAATAATATTCATTTTATCTAAATAATTTTATAAATATATGAATTTTTACTTTTAAAATAAAAACCGACATTTACCGAAAATTCATGGGTTTTGACAAAAACAGTTTTCAAACCTTAATAAAAATTACAATTGTATTCATAAAATTATATGATCATTTATATTTAATAAAAATAAATTTAATAATAATATTTTATTAAAATATTATTTAATTCAAAAATCCATTAATTCATCAAAATAGATTTCTTAGTTGAATATTAACTAAAAATACTATTTGTGCTTTAAAAACTATTTACAAAGTAACAATAATAAAATGAATACACATTCTTTATAAAAAAATAATATACATTGTTATAGTGCTAGGGTATTAGTACATAACCCCTTATAACACTCGCATAAGACCGAAGGGTAAGGTGTGCAATGGTGACAAATTCTTGGGGTGGCTCAGATAACATCGCTCGTGTGGTAATCTCTATTAACTTCCACTTCTCCCGTAGTCGGTTTTGCTCAAGATTAACATATTCAAGCTTGGCTTGAGCTTGGTCAAGAGTAAATCCCAATGAATCCACCTCCTTTCCGAGCTCTGACAAATGGGCTTCGTATGGGGCAAGTCTACTGAATGAGACCATCACTTCCTTTGTCTAAGTAAATTAGATTTGTTAAAGCCCCATATTTATACTAATCATGTGATAACTGTTCAACGACTATATTAGCAATGGTCACAATTCATAATGATATTTTAAAATCTAGAAACATAAAACCAATGAAGTTCACATTTTATATAACCATAATAAGACATTTAATTAAATCAAGAGGAATTTTCATTAATGAAAGTTTGGGTCGTTACACCCATGCACTCGTATGACAGGAGGGTTCCACTTTGGTGGTCGAGAACCCATGTTCAACCTGGCTAGAGGGTTCCACTCTAAATCATTGAGAACCCATGCTCTACCTCACAGGAGGGTTCCACTCGGAAGGTTGAGAACTCATGTCCATCCTCGCTAGAGGGTTCCACTCAGAAATATGTAGAGGAACCATACCCATCCTAGTTAGAGGGTTCTACTCTAGAAGCCGTCGATGAATCATGCCCATCCCAACTAGAGGGATCCACTCTAGAAGTTGTTGAAGATCTATGCCTAGCCCATTTGGAGGGTTCCACTCGGGAGTCTGCCTTTGGTGATCCTTCCTGATCACTACCGTTATCGAGCATCGACTTAGAAGGTATCATGACCGGAACATTCTATATCATATATCAAAAGGCACAACTAAGGAAACCATCATGTTCTACACGAAAAAACACTCAGGATAGGCTACTCGCAGGCCAAAATCCGAGTTCAAACAAAGGAGATACAGACGTTTGAAGTTTGTTCAGAAGAGCTCAAGGGGTGCATGACATGTGAGGGGACCCACACAGCGTGTGGTCCTACTCTACAGTCTGGTAGTGTCCTTGGTCGACACACAACTTCCTGTTTGTGTAGTGGTATACGCCATGTAGGTGGACTACACTGAGTGTCCTGGCTAACCGGGATGAAAGCCATGTGTTACTCTCTGTGTCCGTGTACTCACAGGTGTGTAATTGACCCTGTGTACTTCCACGTGGGTTCCCATATGTGTGACCTGTTACACGGGTTATCTAACTGGTAATGGAGGTACACGGTGTGTAGGATGGGTTACAAGTCGTGCCATCCTTAATTTTTCCCAAACCCCAACCACCGCTGTGGGAGGAGCTACACGCCGTGTGTTCTTCATTGAACATGACGTGTAGTCTGGTTTTTTCCAAAAAACTCAGATTCAATTTATGTGCTTGGATATGCTCTTCTAACTTTGATTTCAGCCTCCAATATACCTAAAAATGGTGGATCTAACCGATAATGATGGATCTTAGTTGTTGCTTGCTGGAAAATGGCCATCAGAAGTCGTCGAGGGTTTTTCCACTCATTCCGCACACCGTCACACCTCCGTTCAACCATGATTCATATGCTGGTCATCAAAACAATCATCCTTACCTTGCAACAGTACCAAATCCATTCCTTACTCGTCGAACTATTCATGTTTCATCGATTCACCACGAATCTGGGGGTCCTATTGAGCTTGGTACCTCCCAAAAAAGTTGATTCAGGGCCGTGGGGATCCAACTGATGAAGCACACGAAGAAAAATGGGGAGAAATGCACAATAAAAAAGTTCAATTGATCGAGGACAAGCGTTCTTGGCCATTCGATCAAGAACCAGAATTCCAAATTATAAAACAACTAAAATCAATTAAATTTATGTGCATGGGAACATGCAAAGCCTGCAATTGACGTAGATATAAGAAAGAGGATGAATCTTCTCAACCATTTAATCAAAAGGTAATAACAACACCAATTGATGAGTCCTACCTCGATTTCAGATCGATCACTGATGAAGAACACATCTGCCAACAATTTGGGAGAAGCTGTTGCGTTCGTTGCGTCCTGATCCGATCTGATTCAGAGTTCCATTGTTGTCTAAGATGATCTTCCAGAGGAAGAGGGGAGAGAGCTCTTGCCAACAATTTTTTTAGTATTATGAGGCCAACCCTGGAGTAATTGGACTTACATAACTCTTAAAGAGTTATTTTTTGCATTGAAAATCAACTAATTATTTAATTAATTCATTAAATGCACCGCTAACGAGCGAGAGGTCTGAACGTCATGCACCGACTCATTTTATGTCACTCCTAGGGTAAACACCATGTTCCAGAATCAATTGTGGTCTCAGATTTCTGATTTGATCAACCATTTAAGATTTATCCTATTTTCTTTAAGAAGTTGCGCGCGTAATAAAAATATATTAAATATTTTTATAAAAATTAATTCCAGGCCCACCGAGTCTCAGAATCGCACGTCGTTTCAGCACCTAGATCTAGAAATATATATAGAAATATTTCAAAGTCTTACAAAGCAAAAATCGGGTCTCTACATCATTTCCTCCTTCAAACTTTTCACCCAAAAAAGCAAAATTAGAAAAAAAATCAGGATATTAAGCTCGCACTTGGTTCTTCCACTCCCAGAAACTCTCATGAAAATTTCTGTACTGTTACAGCATGCGAACCAAAGGAATGGTTCATCTACTCAGATTTCTCTCATGCCGATCCTTGATTACCGCAGGGTGCTCCACAAAGGTGGCTCCATCCTTGATGTTCAACTCACCCCAGTCGATGACGTGTGTGAGGTCATGCACGTATCTCCTCAGCTATGACACATGAAAGACGTCATGCACCCGTTCTAGCTGTGGGGGTAGGGTGAGGTGGTAAACAACCTCGCCAACCCTCTGCACGATCTCGAATGGCCCGATGAACCTTGGGGATAACTTTCCTCCCTGACTGAACCTCTACAATCCTCGATGTGGGGAGACTCTAAAAAAACGTGGTCTCCCTACTTGAACTCCAAGGGACTACGATGATGATCTGTAAAAGATTTATATCTACTCCGGGCCATCCTAATCCATTCATGGATGACTTGGATTTTCTCTGTTATCGCCTGCACAAACTCTGGGCCCACAAGAGATGACTCATCAATCTTTTTCCAACATAAGGGTGACCTACAGGGTCTCCCGTATAGGGACTAAAAAGGTTTCATGTTGATGGTAGAGTGGTATATGTTGTTGTATGAAAACTCTACCAAGGGCAGGTGATCCTCCCAACTCTGTCCAAATTCTAACACGCACTCCCTTAACATATCCTCCAACACCTAGATAGTGCACTCGGTCTAATCATCAGTCTGAATGTGAAAGGATATACTTATCCACAACTGGGTCATGAATTCCTCCTATAGGTCTATCCGCAATCGTGATGTGAACCACACTTCATGATCAGAGACAATCATTGAGGGCACTCCATGAAGGTGAATGATCCTCCATATGTACAACTGCCCCAAACTCTCTACCGAACTCTACTCACTGATGATAAGGAAGTGCACTGACTTCATGAGTCGTTCAATTATCACCTAGATGACATCATGACTCTTTTCTATATGTATAATCCCTATAATGAAGTCCATGTATATGTCGCCCCACTTCCACTTCGGGATCTCAATGGGCTCCAACAAACCTGTCAATACTTGGTGCTCAGCTTTCACCTGCTGATGGGTGAGGCACCGAGAGACGAACTCAGCTACGCTTCGTCTCATGTCGAACCACCAAAACTACCACTGGAGGTCTCTTTAAATCTTCCACACACCGGAATGTACAACTAGGGGGGATTTTTGGAACTCCCACATCACCTTCTCTCGCAATGTGACAAAACCACTATTTTCCCCTGGAACAAGATGACGCGATTCCCTCCTTCAGAATATCCATCTGGTGAGTCGCCTGTGGATATTTGATCATGTAAGACCTTGTAATCAATGCATTCCAACTGAGACTCTCTCACACACTCAAGTAGCAAAAAATTTAACTCCATCGACTACAGAAAAGTTGTACCCTCCTGCTCCACCAGGATCAGCTGTATGGAAGCTAACTGCTTCGAAGCTTCCCATACTAAGCGAGCCTAAAACTTACTGCTAATGGAATATGCTACAACATTTACCTTATTTGAAGTATATACTATCTCGAATTCATAGTCCTATAGGAACTCCAACCATCTTAGTTGTATCATGTTCAGGTTTCTCTTTGTGAAGACATACCTGGGACTCTGGTGGTATGAGTAAAACATAAAGCATTATCTTAGAAGTTAGTGTCTTCACATCCTCAGGGAAAAGACTACCACTTCTAGATCTAGGTAGTGAGTTGCATAGTTCTGTTTATGGGGTATCAATTACCTCGACCCATATGTGATAACTGTCTGCCACTGTATCAAGGTTGATGTTGAGCACGTAAGGGTACCAATGAACAAGGCAGGTGAGTAGAATCATCCAACCACAAGAAGCTAAACATGAAAAACACGTGAAATAACCCATGCATCTTTTCCTCTCTTAGAAGGAGAGTAACTCCAAACCAGAGACTTTGCCACACCCACTAGTGGCAACCCAATCAAAAAGGGTCAACCAAAAAAACTCCATCGGCTATGCCAGGAACTACTCAGACACTCCATCGTAAAAACTCACCCTGAATACACAAGTCAGAGGAACTCATCCACCACAACATGATACTATCCACTTTTGGTGACACTGACTCACCCTCACAGTTTTTACCGCATCTAAAAAATGCTTCTCGGTGGGGGAAGGACCCCTCTTCCTCATGCATTTGAAGCTATGTTGAATAACATCGACATAGGGTTACAACAACGCCCCACATCACCCCATTTTAAATCTCGAGCAAGAAGTGGAAAGAAAATAGTACCTCACATAATGTCTAATAATTACTACTTCAGAAAGTAGAAAAGACACAGAGCACACCTCTTATCATCTTGCACACTACGGGATCATAGACATCCAAATCCTACAGTTGTCCACGACCCTAACCGCTAGCTCCCTGAGCCTAATGTGGGACACCTGGTGGTGGTGGTAGAAGGATATCATGATGGAATCCACCAACCATATCTTCTATTTCTTATATTATATATCTTCCTCCCTGATGACCACCCTATTTATGCCTGAGAGATCCCTAATCATGGGATTGTCTCTTCCGTGGCAGTCCATCAGTTATTTTTCTATGCTGCTTAGCACGTTTGGTCGGGCAGTCTTGTGCCATGTGACCTCACCCATCACAAGTAAAGAACCTCCCCTTTGCGGGATACCTTTGACCACATGCTTGAGTCTGATCATGGAAGGATCTTCTACATCGAGATATTAACATCCAACATCTGCTAGCTGCTACTGACAACTCATCTCTATGGTCCCCACTTCCAGCTCCAACTGTCTGGCATCCCTCTGACAGAAATATCTCTATCACTAGTGCCTTCTCCAACACCCCGACATAGGTGAGGATGCACAAGGGTACAAAATTGGCCCAAATCTATCTGTGGAGTCCCTGCTCAAACTTTTGTGCTCAAAAGTAGCCATCCCAGATCGTGTCAAGGGAGTAACGCATAAGTTCTGTGAACCTTGCCGCATACTATACCACTATCATCCCTCCCTACTACAGCTCTAGAATCTCCTAGATCCAGACTGAGCTCAAGAAGGAGGGGTATTACTCTTCACAAAACAGTTGTTGGAAGTCAGGCCACAAGAGTGTTGACTCATTGTGCATCTGCGTAACAAGGCTCCACCAACGTCCAACTACTCCATGGAAGAGGCCGACTACTAGTGAAACCATTTGATCCATCGAGTTATGAACAAGACTGAAGATACATGACACTAAATCTATCCCATCATCTGCTACCTAAGGATCTAGCTCACCGCAGAACCTCAGGGGTCTCTGATGCTAGAACTTGCGAAGCACGCTAAGCCTACGCACGTCCTCAACCAGTTATGCTAGAATGATCTCTAGCTCGACAGGGGGAGGTGATACTACCTTCCCACCTAGAGGAAGGGTGTCGTGGGATGAATCTCAGACTGAGGCATCATCGTTCATAGGATCGTCATTACAAACCAGAGCTGGTATCCTGGATGGCTGTCATCATGGAGGCATCATGAACTTTATCAAGGATTACTGCAGTTATATGAGAACACACACACACACACACACACATGAACAAAAAAGGGAGCTGACTTAGGAAGAATAGTCAAAGACTCAATCCTCTATGATGCATGTACCTTTTAACCCTACATCAAATGTATTGGCATGCCGAGTCAACAAGAAGGTAGTTAAGGTCCTAGTGAATGGCTAAGTCATCCACCACATCATCACTAAATTCCCTGGTCTGAGAGATGCACTTGAGACACTTTGACACCTTTTATCTAAACCCAACCATTCCTCTTTAAGGAGATACGCCCAAACAATATCCCAAGGAACAAACTTTCTTTGATACTAACATTTCATTAACCGATCCAAGATAGGGCTTGATCCAAAACTACCCTAAGCCCACCTTCATAGGCCAAGGGGTGGCGACAAGCACCAGAGACATAAATAACTAAGAGAGGCCTTTTCCTAAGTACCTGTATACACACATATAGCCATCTCGATGAAAAAGTGCAGAGGTAATGAATAAAAGATGTAAAACTATTGTAAAGTAAACCAAGCATGCATGAACCTCTAGACAATACAAAATAATGGTAGTGTAAACTGACACTACAAGAAAATTAGGCTATAGCCATGGTTTGGAACTGTGGCTATAAGTCCAAAAACCGTGGATATAGGTTATAGCCACTGTTCATTGAACCGTGGCTGGTATTGGCATGGCTATAGGGCCAAACCTATAGCCATAGTTTGAAACCGTGGCTATAGACCTATAACCACGGTTTGAAACTGTGGCTATAGCCCTATAGCCACCCCAATACCATCCACGATTCAATGAACCATGGCTATAGGGTTTTAGAACTGGTTTGAAACCGTGGCTAAAACCCTTCCCATTTCATAAAAAAAAACCAGCCCCCCTCCGCACACATCCCTTGCACCCCTTACACACACCCCTTCCACCCCCTTGCACACCCCTTGCCCCCTGCTGGACCCCCTTGGACAGCAGCCCCCACCCCCCCTACTGGACCCCCTGGACAGCAGCCCCAACCCCCCCTGGACAACAGCCCCCCCTGCTAGACCCCCCTGGATAGCAGCCCCCCTACTGGACCTCCCTCGAAAGTAGCCCCCCCGGACAGCAGCCCCCCTTGCTGGACCCCCTGGACAGCAGCCCCCCTTGCTGGACTCCCCTAGACAGCAGACCCCCCCCCCCCGCTGAACCCCCTGGACAGAACCCCCCTGCTGGACCCCCCTGAACAGAAGCCCCCCTACTGGACCCCCTGGACAGTAGCCCCCCTTGCTGGACCCCCTGGACAGCCCCCCTCGGACAGCATCCCCCCTTGTTGGACCCCTTAGACAGCAGCCCCCCCTATTGGACCCCCCTGGACAGAACTCCCCCTGCTGGACCCCCTGAACAACAGCCCCCCTGCTGGACCCCCTGGACAGCCCCCCCCGCACCCCCTGGACAACAGCCCCCCATCCCTTGCACCCCTTGCACACACCCCTTGCACCCCCTTAACACCCCCTTGCACACCCCTTGCCCCCTGCTGGACCCCCCTGGATAGCAGCCCCAACCCCCCTGGACAACAGCCCCCCCTGCTGGACCCCCTGGACAGCAGCCCCCCTGCTGGACCCCCTGGAAAGCAGTGCCCCCTTGCTGGACCCCCTGTACAGCAGCCCCCTACATATCCCTTGCACACCCCTTGCCCCCTACTGGACCCCCTTGCACCACCCCTGCAGACCCCCTGCAGACCACCCCTGCCCTGCAGACCTCCCCACTCCACCATGCCCCCTCCACTCACCCCTCCCTCCCTGCCCTGCAGACCTCTCCCCTGCCCCCTGGTTTGCAGACCTTCCCCTCCCCCTCCCCTACCCTGTAGACATCCCCCCTACCCCCTGCCCCCCTCCACCCCCTACCCTCTGCCCCTGCAGACCTCCCCCTTGCCCCCTGCCCCCTACCCTACAGACCCCCCCTGCCCCCTGCCCCCTGCCCCTGCCCCCTACCCCTACCCTCTGCCCCCTTCCCCCTCCCCCCTCCCCCCCTCTACCCTCCCCCTGCCCCCCTGCCCCCCTCCCCCCTGCGCCCTGCCCCCTCCACCCCAATCATTGATTCAAAGGGATGAATATGGATACCATATGTGTTGTGACATGGATGCATACACACCCATGAACTTCCTCATAATTGGAGCTGCTAGAATCACTGCCTATCATATTGAAAACAGGTTGGTCCAAAGCTACCTTAACGTATACTTTCAACAACAAAATATAAATTATTTTGTTTAAATAACTCAAATGCATGTTTTTTATTACAACAACATATATCCCTTCCAAAATAAGAACATACATAACAGAGATATTGTTAATAAAAAATTCATTAACACTATAAAAAACAGAACATTATAGATATTTGGAAAAAGAAAATGATATCTTCATTTAATAATGACAAACTGAATATTCATTATTTAGAAAAAAAATATTTTATACACATCTTATTGCCTGGTTCCAACTTCAACTGAACCATCACTTTTTTCATGCAAAAACATGTTCTTCAATGCGAACACATATCCTGAAATAAATAGAATTCACACATCAATTACCATAGAATGGAAAAACCACCAGAAATTCATCATCAAACAATAAATGAATAAAAATATATAGTATTCAGTTACATAGAAAAGTAGTAGTAAAAAATACCATGCATCACCTGGTCTATTTCAAAAATCTCAGCCCTAAAAAATTCCAAATCTATCAAAATAGTATCCCATTGGGTCCCAATTCTTACCAATCAGAATTGACTTGGAAGGACATGCCAAAAACATCTAAAAACATATATCACTTATGATAAGTACTGCATGTTTTCAGGATTATTCAGAACATTCTGGGTGTGGAATAGTTAAAACCATGAATATGACAGTTTCAAAATGTCGACATGTAGGAAAACATAGAAGAAGGACCTTTTTGGGTGACGAAGAGCCGATGTTATGAGTGGAATCATTTCCTGATTTTGGATCTAGTAGTCTAAGTATCATTACTAAAATTAGTGCTCCATTTTTAGAAAAAATATGTGGGAATCCTAAAAAACTTCAAGGGGAATACATACTGCTCGTCTAAATAAAAGAGATGACCCATTTAGAGATCCATTTATGGAGTTTGTTTCATTGCAGAACACCTGAATGAGAAGAAAGATCACATGAGGAAAATAAATGCAACTCTATCTTCATTTAATAATGAAAAACCGAATATTCGTTGTTTAGAAACCTAAAACTAAAAACATATTTTATCGTAGATAAACCTATAAATATATTATAGAAAATAAAAATTCAAAGTAACAAAAAAGTAAGAAAATTAATTAACAAAAAAAACATAACTATTTAACTATTAATCAAAAATTAAAATGAAATATTTAGTTGAAAATCAAGAAAAACAGATGCAAAAAATTTCATTACAAAAAATAACTAATAAAAAATTTAACTGAATTTTCAGTTAGAAACAAAAAAATCAAAACAGAATGCATGTTTGGTATATCAACTAAACCAACTGAAACAGAACAAATTTGATACCTATACAAAGTATCAACCATAAAAAGAAGAGAATCGAGGGATGGAGGGGTGGGTGATAGGGGAAATGGTTCTGAAGGAACGCGTAGGGACCGTGAGGAAGGAATCCAAAAAATAGATAAGATGTGGAAACCCTATATTGGAAAAACCGAAGAAGCTTAAGGCGGTGGACTGCGAGGAAGAAATAATGGAGGATCAACAAAAACTGGAGAGTGGATAGATGAAAATTAATTCAGTTTGAAACAACATTATGTGTATTTTTTCAGTATTTTGTAAAATCAATTCATATGGATGGGTAGTTTGAAAGCAGTGAATAAATAGATCAATCCTCTAAAAGGTGATTAATCTATATGATCTTAGAAAGGCTTGAAGATTTTTATGTTTAATGTAATTTTTTTTTGGAAATAACTAGTTAAACTAATATGTGCGTAGTGGAGATGTAACAGATATGCTAAAATAAAAATCTGTTTGAAACATGATGAAATAATAAAAACTTACCCAACATCAGTGTTGTAACTAATTTGTAAAGATACATAACTCCAAAATGAGTCACTACTCCCCTTTCCATGATGGTGTATTTCTCTAAATTATAGTGTGACTCCACCCTATGACCCTGTATGTAGGATCAAGAATATCCCAACATAGTTAATGTTTACTAATGACTCATCACCCATTCTCATTCTAAAGCAGTTCTAATGCTCTAATCATATGTACAAATTTTAAATTTTCAACAAAAAAAATAACATATAAATGAAGAGACTATTCAAATAAGAACTAATAGTTGTAGAAGTTTCTAAGACATCATCACAATATTAGTAAACATTAATTTTATATGAAAAGGAATAAAAATTTATTTGTACCATTGAGAAATCAAATATATGTTGTAACATACTGTTCAAATAATAACTAATAGTAATGAACATTGAAACTGGAACACTATAATTGTGAATGTCAACATAATGGAGATAGTTTGGAAACCAATAAAATATAGCAAAATCTATACAGAAAAAAATTGTGAAAAGAAGGGTGTGTGAGGTTAAAAAAGCTACAATTTATTAAATGATAATCACATTGTACCTTCCATGATGGTGTATTTCTCCAAAATCTAGTGTTACCCCACCATGTCCCCTTGTATGATGGATCAAAACATTGCATTAATATTGATTATATTGAATATATTGAATGCATAAATTAGTGGTACAAAATATTGCAATAAAAGTGGATTAAATATGGAGACAATTAAAATAGTAGAAAACATAAATGATAATCACATTTTACCTTTGTACTAATGTTCATCTGGCACATTGAATAGTATCTATACATAACAATTAAAAAATTAGAAATATAATGTATAAAATTAGAATAAATAACAAATAAAATAAACCGTATCATATTCAATAAGTCAAAACAACTAAACCATAACCAAGGAAAATATGACAATAAATAAAACAATAAATTGAAACCAATAAATCATACTAAATTCAAATGAGAGGATGCTAACAATCTGTAATAAAAAAACCCCACCTGCACACCCCCTGCCCCCTCCCCTACCCCCACCTGCACACCCTCCCTGCCCCCTCCCCTGCCCCCCACCTGCACACCCCCTCCCCCTACCCCCACCTGCACACACCCCTCCCCCTGCCCCCAGCACACCCCTACCCCCCACCTGCACACCCCCTCCCCCTACCCCCAACACACCCCCTGCCCCCTGCCCCCCCACCTGCACCCCCTGCCCCCTCCCCTGCCCACACCCCCTACCCACCCCACACCCCTACCCACCCCGTGAACCCCTAACCACCCTACACATTTCATTACACTTCAACCACTTAATGAAATATGTGTATAAAGGATCATTCATGATGCTTTTTAAAAAAAAACCTTTTTTCCCTAGATCAGGATGATGGATGATTTCCAGGAATCCAATCTTGAATTTGGAATGAGTAGTTGTTTCCATTATGATTAATATATATTAATTTGTTGGATAATCTAGAATACTTTCCAAGGACGTGTATCCATTTCATGGGGATTTTATAATTACCTATATCGTTATGAGTAAGAGAATTCAAATGAAATTGAATTTTTAGTCTCCAAGTAGTGAGAGTTTCAATAAGTGGTATTTAGAAAAACAATATAAGTGTTGGGATGTCTCTTGAGGAGTTTTTATGCATATTTAGGTGTTCAAGTGGTTCATGGGGTAATAAAGTAGCAGTTAGAGGGTTTATATTCTATTCCACTTAATTTTAAGACCCATCAATTACCATGTCTAGGTACACTAGGTACCAAGTCTAATAAAGGAAAAAATAGTTGATTATGAGTTTTATAGTGGGTTATCCTCTAGAGGGGAAATAGTTATGGCTTACCGGATAGCCATGTGCTAGGTTTATGGTTGTGTTCTCTATGTATTTCATACCCCCTTACTATATTCATGTAGGCCATGTCTTGAATGAGATAGTGGTGGTACATGATATGATAAGAGACCTGACCTAAAGAATAGATTGGTGATATGAGATGAGATATGGGACCTCAACCTATGTGAGTGGGTGATATAATGAGATGAGAAGAAATACCTCACCCTGAGTGAGATGTTTATGGTATAAGATAAGATACAAGACCTCACCCAAAGTGAGATGGTTTCCATTTGAGAGGGTTTATGTGAAGTCACTATGAGTGAGTGGGAGGTGTTATTAGATAAGTTATAAGACCTCACCTTGAGTGGGAGGGTGGAAGTATGAAATAAAACATGAGATCATAACTTGTTATGGGACCCCTCCTTGAGTGAGAGGGTTATATCCTGAACAATTAGTGGAAATTATGTGACCCAGGCTGCACAGTTTGTTTAAACAATGCAGCTGCAGACAGGGGAACCTAAAAGTTCACATGGTTTGTCTACAACCATGCAGGCTTAGATGCACATCCATGTGGCCTGTTGCAGATGGGGGGGAATATCCATTTATCATGGTTTTCACACAGTTTGTGAACCGTGTGCATAAACTGGGTGCAGTGGGGTTTTGGGAAAAAATAGCATTTTCCCCTCTATTTAATTATAAAAAATATTTATCATTTTCCCTTACCTACAGTGGATATTCAAGGGGTTCGTACTCCCATAGAGCTTCCTCCTCCATGATTGGATCTTCTACTACTCCTTCTGGCATCCATTTTCAATTCCTTCAGAAGCATTGGATAACACAAGTTAAGACTAACCTCATGTTTATACTACCAAGTATGAGTTCAATGATCTTGGTGTTATGGTGGTATCTCAAAGGTACATGTTCCGAAATCTTCCAATGGTGAAATTAGACATGTCTCAAGATGTTCTTGATGAGGTTAAGTTTTTCAGGACTGAAATAAAGGGAATCATACACACTTTATAAAGTTTTGTATTAAGCTAGTTTGATTTCATTAAAAGGTTTCAAACATATATAACTTCCACCTTAAAAACTTCAGTTGTTCCAGTTTTTTAGAGCGGAGTTGATCAATTTCTCTCCAAATTCACTAAAAAAAATATAAGGAACCAAAAAAAAACTCTAATTAAAATTGGGCCAAAGAATAAAAACAGAATAAACCTTACCCAAATCCAATGTTGAACTCACTGTCTTCGATGGTGGTGGATAGAACCAGCCTCACTATAAGAATCCACCTATAAGAAAATAGTGGGAAAAGAAATGAGATATAATGACTTCTTATATATATTTTATCGGTGTGTCAACTGTACATGATAAATGATACATGAATCTATAACCAACAACGAACAAATAATATTCAAATTGATATGTACATCCCAATACTAAATAACATGATCATTAATAAAGCTCTTTATTTTTCAAACATCACTCATTCAGCTCAAATCACAATGACTTAAGATGTGATGAATAACCCAAGCATCAAATCAACACCATCTATATCATTCTTAAAAACTCATGACATTTTTTTATCAAGAAGCTCTTTCACCCCCTTCCCCTACACCAACACCCCCCTGCCCCACCCCCTGCCCCTGCACCAACACCCCCTGCCCCCTGCCACCCTTTCACCCCCTGCCCCTAACACACCCCCTCCCTACCTTGAACCCCTCCCTCTGCCCCTTGCACCCCCACTTCCCCCTCCCAACTGCACACCCCCTCCCCCTGAGCATTTCATGATATCATGCCAACCATATAAATATCAGATCTTAGTGTAACCCAGGCATACCAAATACTCAGGTCCAAACAGCCAACTACTCATCATGAATGGCTCTATGAATATATTCCAATCATCATGAGAATGTCTATAAAATCCAATAAAATGAATGTATTGAGGTTGATTTCTAGGCACCTCGGGTAATCATTGAATAAAAAACATCCCCCAAGTCACCATGCCAAATGGTCAGATCCCATGCATCCTGATCAAGAATAAGTAAAATCATCAGGATTGACTGGCTAATCTTAGGGATAACATAGTCATCTCATAATAATAATAATCTTGAATAAAAACAAATAATCCCTAATCCAACTCATTTAGATCCTAGTTAGGTTGGGCATCCTAGGGACTTGTGGCATCCAAATCATCCCATATAGACTTGAGGTCGAATCCCAATGTCCCAATCATTCTTCACATGGTTCAAAAACCGAATCCCAGGATACATGTCAGGAATCCATGATGACATCATCATGTATAATTTGTCTCACAACCATACCATATAAGGCCCAAGGCTAGATCCTAGGAAACACTCTTAGGTAACCACCATACCGTCGTCACATCAGGCCCATAGGTCAGGTCCCAAGAAGTACATCTGGGCACCATGGTTGCATCCAAAATAAACATATGAAGGTATAAACAAAAGTTAAGGGTTTTACAAATTTCCAAACCCATCACTACAATTCATAACCCCATGAAATTATACATTTGATACAGGTTTTAAGGTGACACCCACTACCATCTCTACCAAGGCCATATGCATCCGCTTAGGGTTGGTTAGTCAAAAGGGCATCCATTGGGGTCCACTAGTAATAGAGGCACCCTCACATAGGTCCTCAGTCTCAATCCAGGTCTTGGTTCAAGAACTGATGCTCAAAATAATACTATTTTTCTTAGCATCATAATCAATAGAGCACAATCTTTTTTACTACACAAGATATGTCATGTTGACAAGACTCAAGAGATGGCACATGACCCATTTTGGTCTTCAAGGTCTCACAAGGTCTATCTACTCACCCAACCCAAGTCCATAACCTAGGCTAAGTGTGTCTCAAGTTAAGGCCTAGACTATTAGTGTCTAAGGTAAACCAGCCAGTACCAAGTTCCATCAAGGCCTTAGCACTTTATAAATCATAATCGATGAATTTCAATTTAATTAATTAAAACCAATTAATTTATATATTATTTATGGGGTTAATTTAATTTAAATAAATTTATAACTTCATTAGCAAGACTTCAAGCCATGAGAATAAATCAAAAGCATAAATACCACATGGTAAAGTATTCATACCACCTATCATTATTCGACGCTTTTCTAATTATTTCCCAAAGGTAGGAAGAAGTTTATAAGGCACGCCAAGGTCTTTCCATGATCAATCACATCCCACATCACTAAGAAAGATCCCAACTCTCTCTAAGAAGCTTAAAACAATTATCTAAAACATTTAAAATTAATTTATCAGTTTAATTATAAAAGGAAATAATCAAAAAAAATCTAACTGGATACCTTATTACACCGGAACCAAGTCCAACGACATCCCAAGGGTTTGTCTCATATCCCCAGAAATACATCAATAAAAATCCCCAAAAAACAATGCCAATAAAATTATAAATTTAATTTAAAATTTAGTGAAAGACTAAGAAAATCCACAATGATAACATAACTTTCCAAATTGCTGAGAAACTGGGTGTAGATGGAATATTGGGATATCCTCATCCTAGGTTGTATGAAAGACCCTTGAGAAATGAAATATGGTTTCATCTCAAGACATTTTCACATTCTTTTCAAGACTCTCATGTCATAAAGCACATACAACTCATATAAATTGAAGAAGAAACTTAGGGACCACCTACCACATAGTTATATGAGCCTCTCCGTCCGATATTGATGGATGGACCGATCTAAATCAACATGATTCCTCAAAATAGATAAAATACCCCATGTTATAGATTTAGAATGAAATACCAAGAAATGGTGAGAGAGGTCGTGATGGGTACCTTCAGGGTTGGAGGGTCACGCGTAGTGGGTATCCAGGAAGAGGGCACTGCCGTGAGATAGATCGAGGGCAGAGGGTCGCAGATCGTGGGAGGATGGAGGAGGATGGAGCTGCCGTGAGATAGATCGATAGTGGAGGGTTGCGGATTGGGGGAGGATGGAGGAGGAGGGCGCCGCCGTGAGAGAGAGGTCGAGGGCGGAGGGTCGCTGATCGGGGGAATATGGAGGAGGATGGCATGGAGGGTCACGTATTGGGGGAGAACAGAGGAAGATCCCGATGGATTTTGGGGGAAAAAAGGGGGGACAACAAACGTATCAGGGGAGAACGGAGGAGCCCGATGGATTTTGGGAAAAAAGGGGGGATGACAAATTTTAGACATGGTTTTTTAATTAAACTGTGGCTATAAACTGGCTATATACACAGACCTATAAAACCGTGGCTATAGGTCCGTGGCTATAACCTAAATTTATAGTAGTGTGAAAAGTAAAGGGGAAAAATGTTGAAAATGGGTTCCCTAGACCCAACTTTTTTTGTACTTTTATTACTGTTACATGTATTCAGTTTGTTATTATACATGTGTTTATCTTGACATGATAGTGTAGATACTTCAGCATCCACTTTATTAATGGCAATTTCCTTAGATTACCTGTCGCATCAAATGGTTATAGCAGGTCCCAGGCTATAATGAGAACCTTGAGATGCCATGACAGTGATCTTAAAGTAACGTCCTATTGTCCAGTTACATCATTCTGAAAGGACACAGATAATGTGTGACCATCAGGTGCTGGGGGCTCATAAGCATTGAGACTTCATCTCATGAAGTTCACACTTGATGATCTCTAGCTATTGAGATCATGAGGACATACCCGCTTAATAGGAACACCACATGTTTCTGGTGTCATTGCTTGTTCCTATCTAGGGACATGTGTAATGGTCTCCTGACTTGAGATCATTATCAATGAATTTCATTTAATTACGTACATTTTATATAAGGCGAAAACCATGGCGACAAGTCGTGGTGAGGTAGTTTATATCGGGTACGTCATTAATGGCATGTCATTGATTGAATGATCGAGAAAGGATTTGTCGCTTCCAAGTTTAGGAAGATATATCTCGAGCCTGGTTAATTAGGATGGTTGCACCGTCATTAAATCCATGGCCATGGTAGTAGAAGGTAAGACCATCCGGACAAATCAACAAACAAAATAAAGAAAATGAAGAAAGATGACACTGAGTATGCATTCTGCTTTATTGAGATATCGATGACGAAGAGATTAGATTACACAGACCGTGTTCGTAGGAAGGCAGTCGTTGCTTTGACTTTGCCTTATCTCTATAGGGGCCTCGATGGGTTGCTAGACCCCGCTCTAGGTCGGTGATATTATTCAGTGCTATTGAGATAAGGGCCTAGAGTGTTATACACAATAGCGCTTTCAGAATCTGCCCTATTCTGATAAATAGGATTATAGGACTTAGTGGGCCCCACCATGGGGTCTGGGTATTATCCAAGTCCTATGGATCACCAAATAATAAATAAATTATTTTATTATTCAAGTTTGGAATAATTTGCTAAATTTATTTATAACATGTAATTTACGAGTGATTAAGTAAATACATAGATAAATATTAATCAGACAGATATTTATATCTTGGGTTCGATTAATATTATCAGGAGGTGCGGGTCGAGTTAGACTCATGTTTATCACGTAATATATATAATTATATATATTTCAGTACAGTGATAAATAATAAATATTATTTATGGCATAATTTAATTTGTCATAAATAATTATTTATAATATATATATAGTGAATGTTTAATACACGGGGGTCGGGAACCCTTACCATGTATTTTAGATATTCCCTATATATATTAAGAGAGAGGATCTCCCCTTGTAACTATTCATCCGTTGGAATTGAGAGCCTCTCTCTCCTCTTGAGTTCTAGAGAGAGACTCTCTCAAACTAGAAAGTTCTTCAAGTTCCGCCTTCACGGATCGAAGACGCTAGTTTGTGGTGATCATCACTACGTCGAAGTGTGCGTCGAAGATCCGCGCTAGCACTCGGATCTTGACGAACGGCGCACGAGCAGATTTGGGAGGCGTGTGTGGATGATCTAGAGGGCTTCGATGTTGGAGTCTTCGAGCAACGATCGCCGGCGCCCTGCACGTCAATTATGAACAAGGTAAATGTTCAAGTTTATTTTTGTGCTCCCAAAGAACCTTGCAAGATCCTCGGACCAAGCCGGTACAAGATCACCATAGTTGACAGGGTTATGTCACTCCGGTGAAGCAGAAAAAAATTAAAATCCCGGCCCACCGGCTTCCGCCGCACAGTCCCGGTACCCATCAGTGGTATCAGAGGGACACAAGGTTTTTCTGAGTCAAAAACATTAAAATGCATTAAATTGAATTGCGGGGTGTTAAAACGGTTCATTTGGATTCGACCGCGCGTCGTTTCGATTTCGAATGATCAAGATACGATCATTTGAAATTTTTTTATCGGATCGACATCGCAAGTTTTCGGTTCATTTATGTTTATCTCAAATTGAGAATTAACATCAAAAATTATTTTTAATTATAAAATTTTATAATAAATATTTTATTATGTTTATAATAAATATTTTATTATAATTTTATAATAATAAAATATATATAAGGAAGAAGACCAAGACCCCAAAATGGGGTCTTCTTCCTTTTAATTAAAAAAAAGGGGAGCAGAAAAGACCCCAAAATGGGGTCTTCTCTTTTTGTTTAAAAAATAAAAAAAAATAGTGGGTGGACATTTTTTTCTAAAGGACAAAAATAATAAAAAAGGGGAGGAAGACCCTTACGGGTCTTCTCTCCCGCGGCGCACCAAGGGAGGCCGAAACCCTAGGCCTCCCTCTTCCCCCTCCATCGGTCCTGCTCCACGGCACGCTGCCGCTGGCCGACCTTCGCCGGACCGCCCTTGCACCGGCCTCCTCCTCTCCACCCTGAGCTCCCTCCGACCGGTCGCCCAACACCCGCGCCAGCTGTGGCCCGTGCCGAACCCCCTCCGCCGGAACCTCCTCCGCCGGACCTGCTTCACCGGACCGCCTCCGGCCGGCCGCCGCCCTCCGCGCCGACCTCCCCTTCGCCAGACCGTTCTGTCCGGTGGCCTCCGACCCACGCGCCGACTTCTGGACCCTTGCCGGCCTCCTCCTCTAGGCCGCGCCAGACTGGCTCCGTCCGGCTGCCCCAGACCCTCGCCGGCCTCCTCTTCTGAGCCTCGCCGGACCGGCACCCTCCAGCCACCCCGATCCCTCACCGGGCTCCTCCTCCGTGCCGGATCGGTTCCGTTCGGCTGACCCGAGCCCGCGCCAGGCCAGAGCAGCGGGCTGCCGGGAGATGCAGCCGTCGCGGGAAGCGTTTGACGCCGCAGTCACACTGCGGTTCCAGGACGACATCCCGTGGCGGTACGCAGTCCTGCCGGACTCCTCTCCGGTTAGAGGTAACATGCACTGAATTAATTTTAATTAATTTAGTTTTTTAAATTAAATTAATTGGAATTAATTTAGGGGTTTAGATTCTTTTAATCTGAAATATTAATTTAATTTAAGTTTAAGAATTAAATTAATGGTTTAATTTAATTTAATTTTTTGAATTAAAATTAAATTAAACAAATGGAACCTATAAAAATAAATTATTTGAATTTAATAAAATTAATTTAATTTATTAGAACACCCTCGAATAATTTAAATTTATTGCAATTTAATTTTATTGCGCTTTTACCCCAACTGGTCTTGAGCTATTGGCCGACCTGTGTATATCTGACATGTATTTATTTATTTAATTATTTATTCAATGCGTGCAATGATTGTAATATTTAATTAGATAAATGAAGGCCTGTGAATCATCTTTTAATTCAAATATGTATAAGGGCCTGCGTGTCCATTGCACCACTTGTATTTGGTACCCCATACCCCCTCGCCTGCGTGTGAGTATATTTGTATTTATTCGATGACGATCTGAGAGGCAGACCCCGCCAAGATGAGGCGGTAGTCCAGACAGGAGTTGGACGCTTTGCACTGGGGCCAGCAGCAACACGAGTCATGTATCGACTCAGGTATGGATGCCCCTAGGTGATGATTGATCAGTTATCGACCAATCATTATAGAATGCTCAAGACCAGTCGGAATGCTTGATTTACTTTATGCACAATTTATTATTTTATGCGACTGCATGATTATTGCATGATCACATAGGATAGTAAACAAGAGAAAATGCATAAAGTTGTGATGAATAAATATTCTATTGAATGTTCAGTTGTGAGCGCGACAACCCAGTTTGAACATAATAAATAGAAAAGGATTATATTTGTCAATTAATATTAAAAATACCTCAAAGATATATTAAGTCAAAATGCCTTCCATTTCTCACATCTAAACAAAACCGTCTGTTTGGGTGCTCATCAGCCTCAGTTGAGAGTGCCTCTTACTACTGGGGCATTTCCATGTGAGAAATGGGTCGACTTAACTAAAGTGAGTAGTCAAGGATTAGCCTTAGCTAACTTGCTATCAATTTAGAGGCAAGAGGTTGAGGGAATCAAGTTGATATTCCAAAAGCTGGTACTTTAATCAACTACACAAGGAACCACAAGAACAAGTGGTTGTCCAGCATAGAGCCTACCTTGAAACCCTCCAAGTAGTGTCGTAGCCCTAGCTTGTAGACTACGAAGGGGTTTTTGAGGATCCTTGCCACTAGAATTCTCAAGCGATAGAGTATTTCGAATCTAATGGTGAGGGATATTAAGGTTCGTTAAAATAGTGGGAGACATTAAATGATATAATAATTTATTAATCATAAAATGTCAAAAAGGTAATCAAGACAAAGTACTAACTGCTAAATGTTTATCTGATATAGATTCAAAATGGAAATCACCAACACCACTAGTACTTTATCACTACGATCGATCTTGGATAAAGAAAATATCCTGACCGGCAATAACTTACAGGAGTGGTACAGGCGCTTGCGCATAGTACTACACCAAGAAAGGAAGTTATATGTGCTGGAATATCCAATTCCTGCTGAGCCTCCTCAGGGAGCAAGCAAGACGGAAAAAGATAAGTGGAAAAAGTATGTAGACGATGCGCTTGATGTACAATGCATCATGTTGTCATCTATGTCCATCCAATTTCAAAAAATGCATGAAGAAGAGGACGCCTACAAGATGCTTTCACATCTCCAAGAACTATATGAGGAGAGGGATAGGCAAGAAAGGTATGAGATCTCAAGTGTGCTTTATAAGTGCAGGCTGGTAGAAGGGCACCAAGCCGGTCCTCATTTACTCAAGATGATTGGGTATATTGAGAGGCTTGAAGCTCTTGGGTTCAAACTGAACCAAGAACTAGCAGTGGATCTCATTCTTGCCTCTTTATCGTCAATCTTCTTGACTTTCATTGTCAATTATAATATGAATGATATGACAAAGTCACTCCCGGATCTTTTGGATTTAGTTCGCCAAGCTGATAAGGACATGAAAAACACCAATACATCTGTCCTTATGGTGAACAAGAAAAACAAGGGCAAGGCAAAGGGGTCTAAGGCCAAGTCAAGGCCAAAGACACCAATGCATTGTCCTACCAAGAAGCCAAATATTCAGAGGCAAAGTAATGAGCAGGAAGCTGTCTGCTTTGGATGTGGCAAGAAAGGCCACTGGAAAAAGAATTGCAGAGCTGGGAAGAAGAAGTAAGCTGACACTTCTGCTTCAGGTATTTTTGTCATTGAATTCAATCTATCTTTATTTACAAGTTGGGTATTGGATACGGCATGTGGATCACACATTTGTATTCATATACATGAACCAAGTAGGTTTAAGAAGATTGCAAAAGGTCAAGTGGATCTCTGATCTGCAAATGGTGAAAGTCTGGCGGCCTTGGCAGTGGGAGACTATCACTTGACTTTACCAACTGGTTTGGTTCTTATTTTAAACAATTGCTATTATGTACCGTCTGTTACCAGAAACATTATATCTGTGTCATGTTTAGACACTATGGGTTTTTATTCATGTTTGGAAATAAAAGTTGTCTCTTTTATAGGGATAACATATGTTATGGTATGGCACATCTTAAAAATGGTTTATATATACTAGAACTAGAAAACTCAGTAATGGATATCAATGAAAAAAACAACCAACATGACTCAAATAACACCCGCCTATGGCACTTCAGGCTTGGTCATGTAAACGAGAAGCGATTACAAAGATTACATCAAGAAGGGTATCTAAACTCGGTACAATTAGAACCCTTAGATG
This sequence comes from Viscum album, assembly GCA_963277665.1. Classification (NCBI taxonomy): domain Eukaryota; kingdom Viridiplantae; phylum Streptophyta; class Magnoliopsida; order Santalales; family Viscaceae; genus Viscum; species Viscum album. The sequence goes on along the minus strand of OY728165.1, from coordinate 193,350,290 downwards.
TATGTCAAGCTTGTTTACAAGGAAAAATGACCAAAGCACCTTTCTTAGGAAAGGGAGAAAGAGCCAATGCAGTGCTGGAATTAATACATACTGATGTATGTGGTCCATTTCCAGCAGAGGCAAGGGGTGGTTTTCTATACTTCATCACTTTTACTGATGATTATAGTAGGTATGGATATATCTACTTAATGCGGTATAAGTCAGATTCCTTTCGTTTCTTTAAGGAATACCAAAATGAAGTAGAAAACCAACTTGGTAAGAAGATAAAAGCACTTCGCTCAGACTGGGGTAGAGAATATCTTAACCAAGCTTTCATTGATCACTTGAAGGAGTGTGGGATAGTATCTCAACTCACTCCTCCTTATACACCACAATGGAATGGTGTTAGTGAAAGGAGGAATAGGACCTTGCTTGACATGTCCAGATCAATGATGAGTCATACAACTCTTCCATTATCCTTTTGGGGATACGCCTTACAAACAACAGAATATACCATTAACCGAGTACCAACTAAAGCTACAGATGGGATTCCATATCAGTTATGGTATGGAAAGAAACCCAATCTGACACACATGCATGTGTGGGGGTGCGAGTCATTTTTCAAGACTTTACCAAGTGACAAATTAGCATCCAAAAGCACTAAGTGCATATTTATAGGTTATCCTAAGGAAACTAGAGGATACTACCTATATAACCCTTTAGATAGAAAAGTCATTATGGAAAGATACACCACATTTCTAGAAAGGGATCACATTTCTACTAGAAATAGTGGGAGAAAGATTGACTTTGATGAAGTTAATGCTCCAGATGCACAAGAGTTGGTAGAGGAACAATCTCCACAAGAGAAAGTGGAAGAAGAAATTGTTCCTGAGACACAGATACTGCGTATGTCTATGTGAGAGGTTAGAGAACTAAAGCATTATGGTTTTCTTGTCACCGAGTCAGGTGACACAATAATCCTTGAGGATGATGAACCTCTAACCTACAAGGAAGCAGTAGAAGGCAAATAAGCTGCAACATGGAAAGAATCCATGAATTCTAAGATGGAGTCCATATACCAAAATCAAGTTTGGATTTTGGTAGACCCTCCAACTGATGTAAAGCCCATTGGTTGAAAATGGGTATTCAAGAAAAAGCTGGACATAGATGGTAAGGTTAATACCTTTAAATCAAGACTGATTGCAAAGGGTTTCAGACAACGTCAAAGCATTGACTATGATGAAACCTTCTCACTAGTGGCAATGCTTAAATCCATTAGAATATTGCTTGCAATAGCAGCCTTTTATGATTATGAAATTTGGAAAATGGATGTCAAAACTTATTTTCTAAATGGGAAGTTGGTTGAAGATGTCTATATGACTCAACCCGAATGGTTTGTTAAGTCAAAGAATGACAATAAAGTATGTAAGTTGCAGAGATCCATTTATAGATTGAAGTAGACATCAAGATCATGGAATGTACGCTTTGATGAGGCCATAAGAGATTTTGGTTTTGTCAAAATTGAAAGCGAGCCTTGTGTCTATAAAAAGGTTGAAGGGAATGCTATCGTTTTACTAGTTTTATATGTTGACGACATATTAATCATGGGAAATGAGGTGCAAGTCTTACAGTCAGTTAAGACTTGGTTAAATGAATGATTCTCCATGAAAGACTTAGGTGAAGCAACCTACATACTAGGGATCAAGATCTATCGAGATATATCTCATAGGATGCTTGGCCTAATTCAAAGTACATATATTGACAAGGTACTCAAAAGGTACAATATGTAACAATCCAAGAGAGGATTGTTACCTATGTTACATGGTGTAAATCACTCCAAGAAAATGTGTCCACAAACACAGGAAGATATTGAAAGAATGAGTAGAGTGCCTTATGCTTCGGCAGTGGATTCTATCATGTATGCCATGCAATGTACTAGGTTTGATGTTTCCTTTGCTTTAAGCATGGTGGGTAGATATCAAGCCAATCTAGGAGAGCTGCACTGGATAGCTGTTAAAACTATCCTTAAGTACTTGAGGCGTAATAAGGATATGTTCTTGGTGTATGGAGGAGATGAGGAACTAGTTGTGAGGGGATACACTGATGCTAGTTTCCAGATAGATCATGATGATATGAAATCGCAGTCAGGCTACATCTTTTGCCTGAATGGTGGTGCAGTGAGTTGGAGAAGCTCAAAGCAAGCTGTGGTTGCTGATTCTACAACAGAGTCCGAATATATTGCAGCTTCCGATGCAACAAAGGAAGTAGTATGAATATGTAGATTTATCTCATACATTGGTGTTATACCTAGTAGTTCACACCCTGTTCCAGTATATTGTGATAATACTACTGCAGTGGTGCTTGCCAAGGAGCCCAGGTCTCACCAGAGGACAAAGCATATTCTTCGAAAGTTTCATCTCTTGAGGGATTTTACTCAAAGAGGTGAAGTGATAGTTAGCAAAGTAGCCACAGAGGACAATGTGGCAGACCCCCTGACTAAAGCCATTTCTCAGCAGAAGCATGATTCACATGTGAGAGCTAGTGGATTGAAACCTATTAGCAGTTGGCTCTAGTGCAAGTGGGAGTGTTGAAAGTGGGTTCCCTAGACCCAACTTATTTTGTACTTTGATTACTGTTACATGTATTCAGTTTGTTATTATACATGTGTTTATCTTTCCATGATAGTGTAGATACTTCTGCATCCACTTTATTAATGGCAATGTCCTTAGATTACCTGTCACATCAAATGGTTATAGCAGGTCCCATGCTATAATGAGAACCTTGAGATGCCATGACAGTGATCTTAAACTAACGTCCTATTATCCAGTTACATCATTCTGAAAGGACACAGATGATGTGTGACCATCAGGTGATGGGGTCTCATAAGCATTGAGACTTCATCTCATGAAGTTCACACTTGATGATCTCTAGCTATTGAGATCATGAGGACAGACCCACTTAATAGGAACACCACATGTTTCTGGTGTCATTGCTCATTCCTATCTATGGACATTTGTAATGGTCTCCTGACTTGAGATCATTATCAATGAATTCCATTTAATTATGTACATTTTATATAAGGCGAAAACCATGGTGACAAGTCGTGGTGAGGTAGTTTATATCGGGTACGTCATTAATGGCATGTCATTGATTGAATGATCGAGAAAGGATTTGTCGCTTCTGAGTTTAGGAAGAGATATCTCGAGCCTGGTTAATTAGGATGGTTGCACCGTCATTAAATCCATGGCCATGGTAGTAGAAGGTAAGACCGTCCGGACAAATCAACAAACAAAATAAAGAAAATGAAGAATGATGACACTAAGTATGCATTCTGCTTTATTGAGATATCGATGACGAAGAGATTAGATTACACGGACCGTGTTCGTAGGAAGGCAGTCGTTGCTTTGAATTTGCCTTATCTCTATAGGGGCCTCGATGGGTTGCTAGACCCCACTCTAGGTCGGTGATATTATTCACTGCTATTGAGATAAGGGCATAGAGGGTCACACACAACAGCGCTTTGAGAATCTGCCCTATTTTGATGAATAGGATTATAGGACTTGGTGGGCCCCACCACGGGGTCTGGGTATTATCCAAATACTATGGATCACCAAATAATAAATAAATTCTTTTATTATTCAATTTTGGAATAATTTGATGAATTTATTTATAACATGTAATTTACGAGTGATTAAGTAAATACATAGATAAATATTAATCAGACATATATTTATATCTTGGGTTCGATTAATATTATCAGGAGGTACGGGTCGAGTTAGACTCATGTTTATCACGTAATATATATAATTATATACATTTCAATACAGTGATAAATAATAAATATTATTTATGACATAATTTAATTTGTCATAAATAATTATTTATAATATATATATAGTGAATGTTTAATACACGGGGGCCGAGAACCCTTACCGCGTATTTTAGATATTCCCTATATATATTAAGAGAGAGGCTCTCCCCTTGGAACTATTCATCCGTTGGAATTGAGAGCCTCTCTATCCTCTTGAGTTCTAGAGAGAGACTCTCTCAAACTAGAAAGTTCTTCAAGTTCCGCCTTCACGGATCGAAGACACTAGTTTGTGGTGATCATCACTGCGTTGAAGTGTGCGTCGAAGATCCGCGCTAGCACCCGGATCTTGACGAACGACATACGAGCAGATTTTCGAGGCGTGTGTGGATGATCTAGAGGGCTTCGACGTCGGAGTCTTCGAGCAACGATCGCTGGCGCCCTGCACGTCAATTCTGAACAAGGTAAATGTTCAAGTTTATTTTTGTGCTCCTAAAGAACCTTGTGAGATCCTCGGACCAAGCCAGGACAAGATCACCGTAGTTGACAGGGTTATGTCACTCCGGTGAAGTAGAAAAAATTTAAAATCCCGGCCCACCGGCTTCCACCGCGCAGTCCCGGTACCCATCAAAAAATACACATCCCACCAAAAATGTGTCCAAACCTGATAGAAAACTATAAAAGTAAACAGTTAAGAGTTACTAACTCCTGAATCCCAAACTCCGACCACCGTATGCGGTCCATGCACCTAGTATCCCTAAGCTCCTTTAAAGTCACGATCAACCTGTCTGTCGTCTGCATAAAACATGACACGTGCGGGCACAACCCATGCAGGGGTGCGTATAAACATACCTAGTAAGATGCCCCAAAAGCTAAAGGGGGAGAAGTAGGAGATACAAGAGGAATATAAAGATAATAGATAACACAAAGTACAGTAAAAGAGTAAATCTCAACCAAAAAAAGTGAAAGTAAGCTTGTCCAAGCACAAGGGTATAAACACGGTGAGTATATGAACTACCCATTGAGTCTTCACCACCTATAACATGAGAGTAGAATCATCCAACCATGAGAAACTAAACATGGAAAGCATGTGGTATACCCTGTGCGTCTTCACCTCTCCTAGAAGGAGAGTAACAAAATCCAAGGAGTGGATACAAAAGAAGAATGTGTGTGTGTGTGTGTGTGATCAGTCAAAAGAATCCCAAAAGAGAGAGTAAGGGGATATCCATCTAACAGCTCAACCCAAGAAGAAGAGTAGCCAATATTTCCAAAAGTTCAACAATGATGCCTGGAAACTCATGTGTCTTCCCTAAACACACAAGTCTAAGGAACTCTTTCACCACACCTTGATACTATCGGCTTTGGGTGATATTGACTCGCCTGCATGGTTTTGGTCACATCTCAAAAGTGCGTCTTAGTGGGGAAATCATCCCCCTTCCTCTTGAGTCCAAATCTATGTCAAACCATGTATCATCACTGTACCACACAATTGAGGGGTCACGATTTCTAGGTAGAGAACTCATTCCCTGATACGATAGGAGGGTTCTACTCTGGTGGTCGAGGACCCATGCCCAGCCTGGATGGAGGGTTCCACTCTAAATCATCAAGGACCCATGCCCTGCCTTGTAGGAGGGTTCCACTCAGAAGGTCGAGGACCCATGCCCAACCTGACTAGAGGGTTCCACTCTAGGTCATCGAGGACCCATGCTCATCCCCATTGAAGGGTTCCACTCGAAATCCTGTAGAGGACCCATGCCCAGCCCAACTAGAGTGTTCCACTTGGGAGTCTGCCTCTAACAATCCTACCTGACCACTGCCATCATTGGGCATCACCTCAGAAGGTGCCATGCTCGGAACATTCCACATAATGTATAAAAATCCACAACCAAGGGGACCTGTAACACCCCAAGGATTTAAAAATAATTTTAATAGAAAATGTGATGCACACAACACTGAGTCTCTAAGAAACAACACTTTGTTATTATAATTATCTAAGCAAGTTAGTTATAACGAGGCATGAAACTTAATTTTTCCACCTCTGTGAATTGAATTTTAAAAAATAGACATACACAATTGCGTTCAGTAAGATATTTAGAGTTTGATAGGATCAACTTATTTTTTTGGTGAATAGTAACTTACCTTTATGAATAGTAATATTACCCTTATGAATAGTAATGTACCCTTATGAATAGTAATGCGACCATTATGAATAGTAACCTAACCCATGAAAGTATAAATAAAATTTAGGCACCTTATAAATGAAATAAAATATTTTAAAAATTAATAATTAAGTATTGGTATTTTTGTGAGTAATAAATATTTAATTAAAATTTTAAATTAATAAATTAATAAAATTAATTTTCATAAAATTTATTCTTAAATAAATATTTTTTTCCTACGATTTTAGGATAATTTTATGAGACCTTAGTTAATTTTTGAAAGTATTATAAAATCAGTTTTAAATTTAAAATCTGTCTTTTTCAAGTAAATAATGATTTTATTTAAAAGTTAAATTTCTATTATTTAGAAAATTATTTTGATAAAATTGAGTTCATATTTTAATTCTACATGTAGAAAAATGTTTAGGGTGAATTTTTGGGACTTTTTTGAAATATTTGAATTTTTGGTGAATAGTGAAATTCGATAATTTACGAAATATGCTAAATTAATGAATTTCTACATCATGCTTGAGTCATGTCTGATGTAAATGGCAATTGTTTAGAACTCACATACACTTATTACTATTTTTAGTCATAAGAATCAAGTCTATTCATATTCTTGAGCCAAAATAATAAAATAATGATTAAAATAATGGAAAAACCCTCCTCTCCACTATAAAACCACCCCTCACTCTCTCTTCTATTCACTCCTTTAAGACTTGAATATTCTCAAAGTTATGCCCAAATACTATTACCTAGTCCCTACTCATGTCTATGAGATATTGTTCTTTCCAAAAGACCAAAACCCCTTTTCTTAAGAAGGTTCTTAAGGAGGAGTACTCAAGAGGACGTTAAGGTCAAGTGCAGAACTCATTCAGACTTAAGGTAAGAGTTTCCTCATCTAACTTACACTTTTTTGAGATATTAATTATTCAACACTATTTATTATGTAAATATTTTGTTTTCCTATGATTTTAGGACAATTTTATGAGACCTCAGTTAATTTTTGAAAGTATTATAAAAATCAGTTTTAAATTTAAAATCTATATTTTTCAAGTAAATAATGATTTTATTTAAAAAATAAATTTCTCTTATTTATAGAATTATTTTGATAAAATTGAGTTCATATTTGAATTATACACATTTAAAAATGGTTAGGGTGAATTTTTGGATTTTTTCTGAAATATTTGAAATTTTGGTGAATAGTAAAATTTGATAATTTACGAAATATGCTAAATAAATGAATTTCTGCATCATGATTGGGCCATGGATGATGTAAATGGCTACTGGTTCGAAATCACGTGAAATTATTACTATTTTAATTCACAAAAATGAAGTATATTCATATTCTTGAGCCAAAATAATAAAATAATGAATAAAATAATGAAAAAACCCTCCTCTCCTCCACTATAAAAACCACCCCTCACTCCATCTTCTCTTCATTCCTATAAGATTTGAAGCTTCTCAAATTTCTGACCAAATACTATTCTATAGTCCCTTTCCATTTCTAGGAGCTCTTGGTCTTTCCAAAAGACCAAAACCCCTTCCCTTAAGGAGGTTCTCAAGGAGGAGTACTTAAGAGGACGTTAAGGTCAAGTGCATAACTCATTCAGACTTAAGGTAAGGGTTTCCTCATCTCAATTACACTTTTGTGAGATATTTCTTATTGAGAACTATTTATTTTGTAAATATTTTTTTGTCTTGTGATTTTAGGATAATTTTATGAGTCCTCAGTTAATTTTTGAAAGTATTATAAAATTAGTTTTAAATTTAAAATCTATATTTTTCAAGTAAATAATGATTTTATTTAGAAATTAAATTTCTCTTATTTAGAAAATTATTTTGATAAAATTTAGTTTATATTTTAATTCTACACGTTTAAAAATGGTTAGGGTGATTTTTTGGGATTTTTTTGAAATAATTGAATTTTTGGTGAATAGTGAAATTTGATAATTTACAAAATATGCTAAATAAATGAATTTCTGTATCATGCTTGAGTCACAGATGATGTAAATGGCCATTGGTTCAAACTCACATGCAATTATTAATTTTTTTAGTCACAATAATCAAGTCTATTCACAGTCTTGATCCAAAATAATAAAATAATGATTAAAATAATGGAAAAACCCTCCTCTCATCTACTATAAAAACCACCCCTCACTCCCAATTCTCTTCACTCCTCTAAGCCTTGAATCTTATCAAAGTTCTACCCAAATAATCTTCTCTAGTCCATACCCACATCTAATATCTCTTGGTCTTTCTAGAAAACCAAAACCCCTTCCCTTAAGGAGGTTATCAAGGAGGAGTACTCAAGAGGACGTTAAGCTCAAGTACATAACTCATTCAGACTTAAGGTAAGGGTTTCCTCATCTCACTTCCACTTTTGTGAGATATTCCTTATTAACCAATATTTATTGTGTATGGTGTATGCATAATACACATTTATGTACCATATCATGAATCTATTTATTTTAATGGTATTGAATGTATCTGAAGTGCACTGTGTTGCATTTGTTGTCAATGAGGTATGTTGTTGTCAAGGAATGAATGGATGGATGTCAAGGAGTTTCAATATGTGAATGACAAAGGACGTTATGGTGTTGGTAATGAATGGATAATGGCCATAGTACTAAGATGCATGTCACTTAGGAGATTCACTAAGTGGCATAGGAGATGATGGTTTGAAAGATTCTCTCAAATATCTGACGATTGTTGAACTGGTCTTTAAGTTCAAAGAACTTGTATCAAGTGGATACAATGTCACAACAATGTTAGAAGACCATGCATTGTCTTCACAATGCATGAGGAGTTGAAGGGATCCATCCACAAGTTCTAAGTGGATGAAGTGGTTTAATGAAGTCCATGCACAATCACTTAGTGCATGATGAATTGAAGATGATCCAACTTGATCTTTGATTAGATCAATGAAGAACTTTGAAGAATTATTTGATTTAGGAGCTTCGGTTGAAGATGAACCTTTGGGAATTCGATATCCTAAGTGAAGATCATATGAAAAGAGAATAGAGGAATTCTTAAGAAGAAGAAATGAGGAAGAAGGCTTGAAGTGGCTCTCTTGATATGGCTTGATTTCATGGAGGACTTTGTTTTTGACAAAGTCTTATTCAAAACTTAGCCAAAAATTAGGCCAGCTGTGGGCACCTTGAGGGTTCAACCCCAAGGCATGTGGGCACTAGGCACCACGCCCATGGGGGAACCCGTGGGGAAAGCCCAGGGCGGCAGGGCCACGCAGGGGTGTCACGCCCGCGCGGCAGGGGCGAATGGAGCGCGCCCGGAGCGCATGGTGGGCGCATAGCGCGCCCGTGTGTGCATAGTGGGCGCCAGTGGCGCGCCCGAGTGTCAGGGGTGGGCGCAAGAGCGCGCCCGCAGAGAGAACATAGTGCGGGGTGGCACCGTGGAGGGAGGAGTTCAATTGCGGTGAAGGGGGGAGCAGATGTTTGATAAACCGCGGAAAAACCGGCCTCCGATTCGATGTGGGACGCGGGATTTTTCCGCGGAGCGAATCCTGGCCGTCCGTCTCATCGTGCGCGCGATCTGGACCGCTCATCGCATCTTGCGTTAGATCTTCTGATTGCGGCCGTCTGATGTCTTTCAATCGCCCGATCCAATGACCCGCAAGTTATCCTCTACCTCGAGCTCGGCCGAGGCACCTCCCGCGACGCCCCCTGAACCATTGGCCCTCCGAGCACTGAAGTCGAGCTCTCGGCCACCATAGATCGAGATAAGGTGTTCATTGAGTTCTTCTGGCCCTAACGAACTCATCCATGCAAGAAAGATGCATGCATGCATAGTAGTGAGGAAATTCGGATGTGGCCGAGGAAAAAAACGTTGCCGAGGCTATGAGGTTTATATTTTGCATGGACCGCCCTTAGACGAAGGCCGTGCATGCGTTCTAAGTCGCATGCACGTGGAGGAGAAAAACAAAGAGAAAGAACCCGCGTTGAAACAGAGGAAATATCATGATTTAGAAAATCTTGAAAACCCAAGAATTTCGGGAATTCAAGAGATATCTCACGCGGAAGATTTAGCATCACTCTGCCTATAAAAGGAGCACCCGAGGCTTGAATTGCTTGCTGAAGTTTTGTTGAAAACATGAATTCCCGTGAGTGCTCTCTGCCTCGTGAAGAATTTGAGAAGCCCGGAGCCACCCCTTGGCTCCGTGAGGTTCCTTTCGCACACCCCTTGCGCGGAAGAGGTGAAGGGAAAGTCCCCGCGCGCTTCCCTTGCGTGACAGGAAGATCCCTCACTGTCCACATACTTGCGCGGCAGGAGGAGCTTGCGCGGCCGAGGTGCTTGACACCCTGTGCGCCCGAGGTGTTGCACCTTGCACACCCGAGGACCTTGCGCGCTACCTTGTGCACCCAAGTATACCTTGCGCGCTTTGAAGAAGAGGAGAAGAGGCCGCACCTTGCATGCCTTGAGTTGGTTGGTGTTCGGGTGTGTGCAAGTGGAGGCCGAGACTACACATTGTGTGTGTTTAAGAATTGGATAAGGCCGCAACCTTGTGCATGCACCATGTGAATATCACACCTCATTTATGTGTGTGTGCCAAAAGAAGGAAAAGGCTGTGGGTATTTGCGTGTTCTAAGTGAAGAGGAAGAGCACACTTGGCCGTGTGTGTGCAAGGAGAGGAGGAAGGCCACTATACCCTATGGGTTAAGTGCGTGCAAGACAAGTTGGCCGAACCTAGTGTGTGCACTAAGTGAAGTGAACACACTTAGAAGAAGAGAAGGATAATCACACTAAAGTATAACACACATTAAGTGTGTTTAAACAAATTGAATTAAGTGTGTGAAGTTCAAGGAAGGTGTGTGCTTAAAGAGACTACACCCTTTGTGGGTTTATTGCACCAAGAGAAGAAAGAAGGGGAGTGCATGCTTGCATGCATGCACCTGCACACGTGAACAAAGCCAAATCAGCTTGTGTGCATTTGAGTTGTCCAAGATCAGAAGTTCTTGAAGATATTGAGAAGCCATGCAGTCAGTGCATGAGGAAGAAGAGTTGCCATGCACTCAGTGCATGAAGTTGATGTGAAGTCAGACTGAAGCCAGACTGAAGATAAAGAAATCAGTTGTCTGAGTTTTCAGTAGATTGAGAAGAGCCTGATCAACTGAAGTAATCAAAAGTTTTGAGCAAGACCAACAGACCTTATCAGAGGCTGTTGAAGATTCTTGAAGAGAGAGGCCAGGTCATCCTGATAAGAAGGAGATAAATCCTGAGCAAGACGAGAAGACCTGATAAAGTGATCAGAAGTGAAGAGCAAGGCCAGCAGCCTTTATCCCAGGCTGCTGAAGATACTTGAAGATCTAAAGAGAAGAAGAGCTACTCATGTGACTCGAGGAGCCCGGAGAAGCCCCCTGTGAGACTCAGGGTGGAAGAAGTCTTCAGTGGGATTCTGGAGCAGGCCAGTGGGACTCTGGTAACACTGTGGGATGCAGTATAAAGACCCTCCTATGGGACTCAGGAGAGATACAGTGGGACTCTATATCGACCATTGTAATTTTAACAGGTTATAATGGAGAAACCATGTTGGGGTGTATAACCAACATGGCAAGGACGTAGGCTTTGGTGCCGAACCTTGTAAATCCTTGTGTCCTGTGCCTTTACATTTACTGCATCACTCGAGGAAAGGCTGAGAGATACAAGAAGAGTGGATCGAGGCCTTAACAAGCCATAGAGGTTTGATTGATTAAGAATCAATTAGTAAAATTTTTAAAGGATCACTGATTCACCCCCTCCCCCTGTCAGTGATTCACACTGATTTGGGCACTTCAATTGGTATCAGAGGGAGGTTACCTCTAAAAGATCCAAGGGAGTCTTTATGAAGTGCAGATTTGAGGAAATGAGCGACCAGCCTCAAATGGAGATATCTGCCAAGACTCAGAAAAATAGAAAGAAGAAACAGGCCAAGAAGATGAAGAAGAAGATTGTTGCTGATAGAGAAACACCTGACAATTACTTTTATCACTCTTCTGATGAAGCCTATCCTAGCTGTGATGATGATGGAAGAATCAATGATCTTCTAAATGAAATCGAATATCTTCGGAAGACAGTCCCCAGGGAAGTAGCAATGTGTATTACTACAAGCATCCTTGATCTTCAAGAAGAAAAATTACAGCTAGAAGAAGAAGCCAATGCAATGGAAGATCAGTTGGCTAAAAGGGTTGGCATAACCAACACTCTCAGAAAGACGGTGAAGGCTAAAGATGAAACAGTTTCTCTTTGCAATGAAAGATATGAAGACACTACTGAAGAATTGAAAAGAAGCCTTTCTGAGAAAGAATTCTTTATGACTGTGGTCAAAGAAGTTTTCCATGCACTGGAAAAATTGCACAGAGTTTCAATGGTTGTCAAAGATTCTCAACTAGAAGACAAAGTCAAAAGGGTGAAGGAGCTGGAAAATTCATTGCTAGAAATAAAAAGGGTGCATGAAGACCAGATAAAGCAGTTGGAAGAGAAATGGGAAGGAAGGCTAAGATTGGTTGAGGATGAGAAGAACTCCCTCAACATGAAATGCTTTGAACTGGAGGTGATATTGAAAAATATGAAATCACCCAAAGCTGAAGCCTCCCAGTCAGCTGAAAGAAGAAATGTTGCTACTCAAGTGAGCTTTGAGAAGGATGATTCTAAAAGAAAGACATCCTTTAATAAAAGGGCAACATCTTCTAAAAGGAAGGTACCATCCATCCCATCTTGTACTAATGCTTCTAATTGTGTTTCCACAAAAAGTGTAGGATGGAAGAATGAATCCAAACAAGTATGGATGAAGATAGTGAAGAAAGAATGCTCTCCTGAAACAACACAACAAGTCAAGAAAAGTACCCAACAATCAGAAGGACTGAAGAGGTCAAGATTTGTGGGTCAGTGTTGGTGTTGTAATAAGTATGGGCACTGTGCAAAGGATTGTTGGTACAATCCACTGAATGTCAAAGCACAAAGTAAGCCCATGCCAAGGGGGAGCAATCCAGAGGAAAAGAAGCAGCATCCACAGGTCCAGAGACATCTGTTTACTGCAAATAGATTTGGATTGCTTGATAACATCTGGGATGTTTGCAAAAGTGGTCAAAAAGATACATGTCAATCTCCAACTGTATCCAGAGCTCAAAAGAAGAAAAGATCATAGAACCTGGCTCAGAAAGAATCCTTGGGAAGCAAGCATAAGAAAGTGGAAGATGCTCCCAAGAAGATTATGAAAAATGAAGAGAAGACCTTGGAGTCTAAATCCAAGAAGGGTGATGCATCCAGAAGGACCACCAAGAAGAAATGCTTCTACTGTGGAAAGAAAGGGCATACCATGGATCTTTGTAAACAAACCATGGAAATCAATAGAAGCAGACTGAAATCAAATAGACAATCAATCCAGCAGAAGCATAAGGGATTGATTGAAAACAAGTTGCCTAAGAAATGTAGCTTGAAAGCATCGAAGTAACCATGTGGAATTTCCAGAACTGAGGCCACACTTCCAAGTGACTTACTAGTCATATGGCCAAATCAGTTGCAACTTTCCAGAGAACTACAAAGAGTTGAAGATAAAGATCTGGAAATTGCTAAGGCAAAAGGTAAGAAGAAGATTTCACATGAAGATCAAGTTCTGTGTGTGATGTGCAATCAAGCTGTACATACTAGTGATAAATGCATGATATTCATTCCAGCTCAGAAGGGATTCTTCAAAAGAATGAAGATTGAACCAGGAGACTCTAGTGCTCAGAAGGCACCTAGAAATAAAGGAGTCACACACAAAGAAGTTAAAGAGGTGTTGAGATCCACACCGGCACAAACATCATTGAAGATCAAATGTGCAAGTGTAAAGAATGGTGAAAATGGGACATCTCGGTTGAGAGAATCTTCTCAACCTTGTTGTTCACATTGATGAACCAAGGAGGTTCCATCTTATTCCCTAATCACTTGTATTTACATGTTCTGACATTGCAGGTAATTGAAGATGATGATCATTCTCAACTGGAGGATAGTTTGGAAAGAATGGAGTGCACCCCTTGAGGGGGAGCCAATCTGGAGAAGATGGGATTCTGAGATTTAATACCATCTTGAGAAAAGTGAAGGTATTCCAATCATACTTTCATCCCTTGGTACTTAATTGTATTCATCATGTCAATTAAGGGGGAGTATTGATTGAAGGAAAATGGATGAAAGGGGGAGCTTTATCTTTGCACTGAACTTTCTAATGAGTTTTGTGAAGTATGTGCAGGATTTAGCAATTCATTGATAAATCTGAAAAATTTCACCCCCTGAAGCATGATCTCACATGTACAGTGAATTGTGGACAACATTGAAAATCTTGGTTACATCACTCTTGTTTTCTACACCGGGTTAGCCCAAGTATACTTAGAGATGATTTACTAAAGGTTCTTTGCTAAATAGAACATGTGACATCATCCCTCTCTCGGTGTTTTTCAAGAAAATACTTTTCAAAGGGAGGAAGTGATTTTTGGATAAGAGCCACACCACATCTTTGCATTTGATTGCCAATAAGGGGGAGAAAATATTGGCACACATATTGACCCATTCATATGTGCTCCAGTGTATTGCCAACAAATACAAAGGGGGAGATTGAAGTGCACTGTGTTGCATTTGTTGTCAATGAGGTATGTTGTTGTCAAGGAATGAATGGATGGATGTCAAGGAGTTTCAATAAGTGAATGACAAAGGACGTGATGGTGTTGGTAATGAATGGAGAATGGCCATAGTAATAAGATGCATGTCACTTAGGAGATTCACTAAGTGGCATAGGAGATGATGGTTTGAAACATTCTCTCAAATATCTGACGATTGTTGAACTGGTCTTTAAGTTCAAAGAACTTTTATCAAGTGGATACAAAGTCACAACAATGTTAGAAGACCATGCATTGTCTTCACAATGCATGAGGAGTTGAAGGGATCCATCCACAAGTTCTAAGTGGATGAGGTGGTTTAATGAAGTCCATGCACAATCACTTAGTGCATGATGAATTGAAGATGATCCAACTTGATCTTTGATTAGATCAATGAAGAACTTTGAAGAATTATTTGATTCAGGAGCTTCGGTTGAAGATGAACCTTCGGGAATTCGATATCCTAAGTGAAGATCATATGAAAAGAGAATAGAGGAATTCTTAAGAAGAAGAAATGAGGAAGAATGCTTGAAGTGGCTCTCTTGATATGGCTTGATTTCATGGAGGACTTTGTTTTTG
Organism: Viscum album; assembly: GCA_963277665.1. Taxonomy (NCBI): domain Eukaryota; kingdom Viridiplantae; phylum Streptophyta; class Magnoliopsida; order Santalales; family Viscaceae; genus Viscum; species Viscum album. The sequence continues at coordinate 193,335,138 of OY728165.1, read as the reverse complement.
ACAAAGTCTTATTCAAAACTTAGCCAAAAATTAGGCCAGCCGTGGGCACCTTGAGGGTTCAACCCCAAGGCATGTGGGCACTAGGCACCATGCCCATGGGGGAACCCGTGGGGCAAGCCCAGGGCGGCAGGGCCACGCAGGGGTGTCACGCCCGCGCGGCAGGGGCGAATGGAGCGCGCCTGGAGCGCATGGTGGGCGCATAGCGCGCCCGTGTGTGCATAGTGGGCACCAGTGGCGCGCCCGAGTGTTAGGGGTGGGCGCAAGAGCGCGCCCACAGAGAGAACACGGTGCGGGGCGGCACCGTGGAGGGAGGAGTTCAATTGCGGTGAAGGGGGGAGCAGATGTTTGATAAACCGCGGAAAAAACCGGCCTCCAATTCGATGTGGGATGCGGGATTTTTCCACGGAGCGAATCCTGGACGTCCGTCTCATCGCGCGCTCGATCTGGACCTCTCATCGCATCTTGCGCGAGATCTTCTGATCGCGGCCGTCTGATGTCTTTCAATCGACCGATCCAACGGCCCGCAAGTTATCCTCTACCTCGAGCTCGGCTGAGGCACCTCCCGCGACGCCCCCTGAACCAGTGGCCCTCCGAGCACTAAAGTCGAGCTCCCGGCCACCATAGATCGAGATAAGGTGTTCATTGAGTTCGTCTGGCCCTAACGAACTCATCCATGCAAGAAAGATGCATGCATGCACAGTAGTGAGGAAATTCAGACGTGGCCGAGGCAAACAACGTTGCCGAGGCTATGAGGTTTATATTTTGCATGGATCGCCCTTAGACGAAGGCCGTGCATGCGTTCTAAGTCACATGCACGTAGAGGAGAAAAACAAAGAGAAAGAACCCGCGTTGAAACAGAGGAAATATCAAGATTTAGAAAATCTTGAAAACCCGAGAATTTCGGGAATTCGAGAGATATCTCATGCGGAAGATTTAGCATCCCTCTGCCTATAAAAGGAGCACCCGAGGCTTGAATTGCTTGCTGAAGTTTTGTTGAAAACACGAAGTCCCGTGAGTGCTCTCTGCCTCGCGAAGAATTTGAGAAGCCCGGAGCCACCCCTTGGCTCCGTGAGGTTCCTTTCGTGCACCCCTTGCGCGGAAGAGGTGAAGGGAAAGTCCCTACGCGCTTCCCTTGCGTGACAGGAAGATCCCTCATTGCCCGCATACTTGCGCGGCAGGAGAAGCTTGCGCGGCCGAGGTGCTTGACACCCTGCGCGCCCGAGGTGTTACACCTTGCACACCCGAGGACCTTGCGTGCTGCCTTGTGCACCCAAGTATACCTTGCGCGCTTTGAAGAAGAGGAGAAGAGGCCGCACCTTGCATGCCTTGAGTTGGTTGGTGTTCGGGTGTGTGCAAGTGGAGGCTGAGACTACACATTGTGTGTGTTTAAGAATTAGAGAAGGCCGCAACCTTGTGCATGCACCATGTGAATATCACACCTCATTTGTGTGTGTGTGCCAAAAGGAGGAAAAGGCTGTGGGTATTTGCGTGTGCTAAGTGAAGAGGAAGATCACACTTGGCCGTGTGTGTGCAAGGAGAGGAGGAAGGCCACTATACCCTACGGGTTAAGTGCGTGCAAGACAAGTTGGACGAACCTAGTGTGTGCACTAAGTGGAGTGAACACACTTAGAAGAAGAGAAGGATACTCACACTAAAGTATAACACACATTAAGTGTGTGTAAACAAATTTAATTAAGTGTGTGAAGTTCAAGGAAGGTGTGTGCTTAAAGAGACTACACCCTTTGTGGGTTTATTGCACCAAGAGAAGAAAGAAGGGGAGTGCATGCTTGCATGCATGCACCTGCACACGTGAACAAAGCCAAATCAGCTTGTGTGCATTTGAGTTGTCCAAGATCAGAAGTTCTTGAAGATATTGAGAAGCCATGCAGTCAGTGCATGAGGAAGAAGAGTTGCCATGCAATCAGTGCATGAAGTTGATGTGAAGTCAGACTGAAGCCAGACTGAAGATAAAGAAATCAGTTGTCTTAGTTTTCAGTAGATTGAGAAGAGCTTGATCAACTGAAGTAATCATAAGTTTTTAGCAAGACCAACAGACCTTATCAGAGGCTGTTGAAGATTCTTGAAGAGAGAGGCCAGGTCATCCTGAGAATAAGGAGATAAATCCTGAGCAAGACGAGAAGACCTGATCAAGTGATCAGAAGTGAAGAGCAAGGCCAGTAGCCTTTATCCCAGGCTGCTGATGATACTTGAAGAGCTAAAGAGAAGAAGAGCTACTCGTGTGACTCGAGGAGCCCGGAGAAGCCCCCTGTGAGACTCAGGGTGGAAGAAGTCTTCAGTGGGATTCTGGAGCAGGCTAGTGGGACTCTGGTAACACTGTGGGATGCAGTATAAAGACCCTCCTGTGGGACTCAGGAGAGATACAGTGGGACTCTGTATCGACCATTGTAATTTTAACAGGTTATAATGGAGAAACCATGTTAGGGTGTATAACCAACATGGCAAGGACGTAGGCCTTTGGTGCCGAACCTTGTAAATCCTTGTGTCCTGTGCCTTTACATTTACTGCATCACTTGAGGAAAGGCTGAGAGATACAAGAAGAGTGGATCTAGGCCTTAACAAGCCATAGAGGTTTAATTGATTAAGAATCAATTAGTAAAAAGTTTTAAAGGATCACTGATTCACCCCCTCCCCCTCTCAGTGATTCACACTGATCTGGGCACTTCAGTATCATTTCATGATTATTAATTTTGGGGCATATGATTTGATTGATTTCAAAGTGGTAAGTGTTTTCTACTCAAAACTCTATTTTCATTCGGGTTACTATTATTCTCTACTTACCTCAATGAAATTATTATTTATTATTATGTACTCCTCATAAATTCTATGTGAATGTTCTATATATGTGTACCAATAAAAATCCTTCTTTATTTTATGGGGAGTTACATGTTTTAAAATAATATTTCAAAAATTCTTCCCAATAAACAAGCTTGTTTCAAAAGAATTTCTCAAGTTCTTACCTATTTTAAAATACACTTTATAATATGTTTTAAGACACCATTATTTTTCTAAAATCACTGATTTTATTATAAAAAACTACTTTAATTTACTTCTAGTTTTATACAAAGATTATTCCAACAGAACAATTCTTTTCAAAGTTAAAGAGTATTTCTATCAAGAATTACATGATGATTTTATAAGACTATTTTCATCTATTTAAGAACTCTTATTGATTCATATGTTTAATTGAGATAAATATTTTATGATATCATCTACCATGTTTTATTTATTGGTTTATGATTAGTTTGACTATGAATGTGCTATCTTGAAACCATTTACCATATTGCTTTAAATGGTTAGTGTTATGTTTAATTATTGAAGAACGTGACTTACATTTCAGATGTTAGTTTCAATATGAATGTATATGTTGTTTATGTTTCACCCCTTTCATATGAGGAATACATTGGACTTAGTAAGTGATGGGTGTGGCCTACTATAGCCTCTCGATACATCGACAGGTCTCACGAGACAAACTAAATATGGTTTTGGTTGAGGCCTTACCCATTTAATAGATTCTTGGCATGAAGCCTTGAAAATAATAGATTCTTGACATGTAGCCATGACAATAATAGATTCTTTCATGAAGCCTTGATAGATTCTTAAAATGAATCCTTGATAGATTCTTAAAATGAATCCTTGAAGGTGTGTTTTAGATATCCATCATTATGCACTTCCCTCATTATGAAGCTAGTAATTGATAGTCCATGTGATTATTCGACTAGTAGAATATCCATGGTTATGTTTTATCATGGAATTATTTATTAAGATACTATTATTGCCATATTATGCTCAAGTACATGTTTAAAGGAATGTGTTTTTAGCTTCTCAATATGCCCAATATTTATGTTTATGATTACTTATACTCTATTACTTACCCTTACCGAGAATCTGAGATCACCCCTTTCTTATATTCTATTTTTCTAAGGTTTCAAAGATAAATATCATGAGTGACTTGTAGGGATAATCTAGGAGTTATGAATGTTTCCAATGGAAATTCTATATTGTTTTTCCTTCCAAGTTGTAATTTTGAAATTATGTATGTATATGGTTTTCCAAAACCACTAAACTACCCGGTTCTTCAGGATTTGATTCCTTATAATCATGCCAATGTAATGAAATAGAAAAATACATGCCTAACCAAAAAGATGTCCCAACTTTAAAAAATTATAAAGTAAAATGCTAAGAGATCCCAACTCTAGATCTCCAAGATTTGACCACCATACATGGTCTAATTCACCAGGTATCCCTAAGATCGTCTGTAACCGCCACTGTCCTTTCTATCATTTGAATAATACATGACACATGTGGGTAAATCTCATGCAGGTGTGTGTATATACATACCTAGTAGGACACCTTGAAAGCTTAAGGGGGGCAGTAAGAGACACGATAGGAATATAAAGTAGATTGCTCAACCCAAAACAAGAGATTAACAAAATCCAATGACATGGATAATGATATATATATATAATCACACCAAAGAATCCCAAATAAGAGAGAAATGTGATCTCCATCACATAACCCATCCCAGATAAAGAGTGTCATCAATTCCAAGAGGTACATCATCAATGCTTAGCATCTTGTGTGTCTATCCAAAGAGATATCCAAGTCAAGCCACACCTCACCACTATGCCACACAGTCGAGAGGCACAATATCTATGTTGATGAATCATTCCCTAGCAAAACAAGAGGGTTCCACTCAGTAGTAGATGAACCATACCCTGACTCTATAGGAGGGTGCCACTCAGTAGTAGCAATAGGACTCATGCCCTATCCTGGTAGGAGGGTTCCACTCAAGTGATTGGTAGAGGACCCATGCCTAGCCCAGCTAGAGGGTGCCACTCTAATTTCTAGTAGAATACCCATGCCTAGCCTGACTAGAGGGTTCCACTCTAATGTTCATTAGAGGACTCATTCCCATCCCAACAGGAGGGTACCACTCTTGTAGCCGAGGACCCCTACCCTGACTCTCTAGAAGGGTGCCACTCGATGGATAAGTAGAGGACCCATACCCTATCTCAGTAGAAGGGTGACACTCTGAGAGTATATATATGTCCCATGACCTATCCTATAGATGGGTTACACTCTATAGATAGGTAGAGGAACCATGCCTTATCCCAATATGAGGGTGACACTTTAGTATCTCTGGTGATCCTATCTGATCACTACCATCATCGAGCATTGACTAAAGAAACATCATGCTCAGAACATCTTATAATATATCTCAAAATCCATGTTTGAGGCTACCATAGAATTATATGTAGAAAAACAATCAGGATAGGCTACCCACATACCAAAATTTGAGTCCAAACGAAGGAGATATGAGAGTTTGAAGTTTCCTCAAAAGGAAATTAGGGGTACATGACATATAAGGGGACCCACACAGTGTGTGGCCCCACTTCACTATTTGGACGTGTCCCTTATAGTACATAGATCACTACCCATGTAACATTATATGGCATGTAGAAGGACTACACGACATGCTGTAGCCACCCAAGGTCCAACCTATGCTCTTGGCCGTGTCCATGTACTTTGGTACACGACATGTACCTAGATGTGTTTGTACTTATGTACTCCCAGAGTACATTCTGGGTTTCCCACACATGGGTCACATGGAATTTCAAGATCCCACACGACATGTGATATTTATAAACTCACAAAACCCTATCCACTATAGCCAGGGGACTACACAAAGTGTGTTATTTGGAATATACGACGTGTGGTCAGTTTTTTTGCAGAATCCCAAATCCACTTCTGGCATTCTGGATCCACCTCTACCGCATTGAAACATTCATTTTTCTCACCTAAAATCAAAAGGTAATCCCTTTTCCACCATTTCTAGCCATCTGTTGCATGGGAAACAAATTTCCAATGGTTCATCTAACACCTGAATGCACCCCATTCACCACCCACACCACACCAAACTCACTTCGGATCCCAGATCCATGAATCAATCATTATCAACCCACAAATTATTTGAATCCATCCTCGATTCACCAATACATTCCTCTCATATGATCTTGTCGTGAATCCATGGGTCCAATCGTTCTTAGTCCCGTTTGACAATGTCGAACTGAGACCCCATGGGCTAATCGAAGAAGAATGAAAAGAACGATTGGGAGAAATTAACAAGAACAAAGGTAAAATGATCGTTTCCCAACTAAAAAAATTTATGATATCTGGGATGAGAAAAACTAAAAAAAAAAAAAATAAAACCAGTGCACATGCACCTACAAAGGCTTGATTTAACACAGATCAAAAGTTTAATCAATAGAGAAAAAAAATCCAAAAATTGATTAGTCCTACCCGGTTTTGGATCATTCATCGATAAAGAATGTGCTCACTAATTAATAAGAGAAGATTTTTCATTCTCTATGCGTCGATCTACCTGGATGCGAAGGTTCGTCCTTGTTTGATTCTAATTCTCTAATAAAGGGTGGAAGGAAATCCTCTTGGCAATCCTAGGGTTATGTAGATAACCCTGGTGATTATTCATAATGATGATTTTATAGGAAATTTACATTTAGGATATTTAATTTAAAATAAATAATTTAATTATTTATTTTAATTAAATGCACCCACAAATGGTCGCGATATCCGAACGCCCCATGCTGACCAATTTTAAGTCACGTCTAGGGTAAAACTTGCATTTTGAATTCAACTGTGGTATCATATTTATTATCCAAGATTTTTTTAAGTGTTATTTTATTTTCTTTAATAAAATATTCATGGGTAATATAAAATATATTTCATATTTTTATAAAATTAATTCTGGGCACATTGGGCCTCAGAATCGCATGTTGTCTCAGCTCCTGTCTTTGAAAATATTTCTAAATATATTACAAAATCTTACAAGGAAAAAATAGGTCCCCTACATTATTCCATCCTTCAATATTTTTATCCCTAAAAAGTAAAACTAAGAAAAAATCTTGGGATACTGAGCCCACATCTAGCTCTCCTGTTCTTAGGAGCTCTCTTGCACGTTCCCATGCTACTACAGTACATGGACCAAGGGGATGGTCTATCCATTTGGGGTCCTCTTCTACTAATACTTTATTGACACTGGGTTCTCCACAAAAGTGGATATATTCTTGATGTCCAGCTCACTCCATTCAATAATGTGTATGGGGTCATGCATGTATCTTCTCTGCTGTGACATATAGAAAATTGAGTGCACTTGTTCCAACTATGGGGGTAAGTAAAGGTGATAAGAAACCCCACCAACCCTCTAAAATATCTCTAATGACCCAATTAACCTCAAGGATATCTTATCCCCATGGACAAATCTTTTCAATCCTCATCATGGATAGACTCTTAGGAAAACATGTTCTCTTGGTTTGAACTCCAAGGGACTATGATATTGATCTACATAAAACTTTTTTTTGCTTTAGGATATCCTCATCCTCTCACAGATGACCATCATTATCTCTGTCCCAACAAAAGATGCCTCTCTGATCACTGTCTAGTATAAGGGAGACCTGCAGGGTCTCCCATATAGAGCCTCAAAAGTCACCATGCCTATAGTACAATGGTAGATATTATTGTATGAAAACACTACCAAGGGAAATTGATCCTCCCATCTCCAGCCAAAGTCTAACATGTAAACCCTCAACATATCCTCCAACACTTGGATAATGCACTCGGTCTTCCCATCTGTCTAGGGTGGAAGGCTGTACTCATCCTCATATGGGTCCTGAATGCCTCATGTAGTCCTCTCCACAACTGTTACATGAACCGTGCATCGTGGTCGGAGACAATAGTCAAGGGAACCCCATGAAGGTGAATAATATCTTGTATGTACAATTACTCCAAAATCTACACCAAACTCTGCTCTCTAATTATAAGAAAGTGTGCCGACTTCATGAGTCGGTCAACTATCACTCAAATAGAATCATGGTATCTCATTTTATGTATAGGACCTATCATAAAGTCTATGGATATGTCATACCATTTCCACTACAGGATCTCAAGGGGATGCAAAAAACTTGCCGGAACCTGGTGATCATCCTTTACTTGCTGAGAGATGAGGCACCGTGAAACATACTAAGCCATGCTCCATCTCATGATGACCAACCAAAACTACCAATAAAGGTATATGTACATATTCTTCACATCAGGATGTATAAATAAATGAGATGTGTATAACTTTCACATCACCTCCTCCCACATTGTAACTGGGACCACAATCCATACCTAGAAAAGGATGACATGATTCCCTTCTTTAGAAAATCCATTTGGTGAATCTCCAGAGGATATCTGTTCATAAAAAATCTCATAGTTGATGTATCCCAACTAGGACTCTCTCACACACTGAAGGATTAGAGGATTCAACACCATAAATTGAATAAAATATATACCCTCCTTCTCAAACAGGGTCAACTGCAAAGAAGTAAACTACTCAGATGCCTCCTATACCAAATGAGCATGAGACTTCCTACTAAGGGAATTTGCTACCACATTTCCCTTCCCCAAAGTATAGACTATATCAAAGTCAAATTACTACAGGAACTCCAACTAGTAACTCTATCTCAGGTTCAAGCATCACTGTGTGAAGACATACCTAAGACTTTTATGGTATGAGTAAACAACAAAGATCTCTCCCAGATGATAGTGCCTCCACATCCTTAGAGCAAAGACTACCATTGTTAGCTCTAGGTCATGAGTAACGTAGTTCTTCTCATGGGGTCTCAACTACCTCAACCCATATGCAATAAATACCTATCTCTACATAAACTCATAGCTGATCCTAGCTCATAAGGTATCACAATACACTACATAATCCATATCCTCCTCTAGTAGTCTCAAAATAGGAGCACTCATCATCCCGAGCCTAAACTCATTGAAGGATATATATCACTGATCAGTCTAGGTAAATGACCACCCTTTCCATATCAGGGAAATCAAAGGGTATAAAATCCTAGAGAAGTCTGCAACAAACCTCCTCTATTACCCCACCAAGCTATGAAAACTCTGCACCTCTGACAAGATCTTGGGTGGATCCTAAGAAAACACTGCATTGATCTTCACTGGGTGAAAAACTAACCCATGCTCAGAAATGACATGCCCTAGGAAGTCCACCTCATGAATCTAGAACTATAACTTCAAGAGATTTCCATAAATCTGGTGCTCCCAAAGAAAATCTAGGACCATCCTCAAGTGCTCTACATACTCCTCCTATGACACAGAGTATATGAATATTTCATCAATGAAGGAAAAAAACTGGTCTAAGTATGGATGGAAAATCCAGTTTAAGAAATATATAAACATGATGGGAGAATTCATAACATCGAAGGGAATCACTAGGAACTCATAGTGTCTATAAAGACATTAGAATGCCAACTTTAGAATATCATCCTTGCAAACTATCAACTGGTTGTAGATGGGATGAAGATTGATCTTTGAGAACCATCTCATATATCGCAACTAATTGAAGAGGTCTTCAAGACTTGGAAAGTGGTACCAATTATTTATTGTGGCCTGGTTCAAGTAAAGATAATCTATACAAAGCTTCAAGCTCCCATCTGCCTTTTTCATGAACAACATTGGAGCTTCCCGGGGGAACACACTGGGTCTGATAAAACCCTTCTCTCGAAGTTCCTAAAACTATAACTGCAACTATTTAATCTCAATAAGGGCCATACGATATTCCACAGAAGATATCAGAGTGGTATTGGGATGAAAATTGATAAAAAATTCCATCTCCCATCCTAGAGGTAGTCACAAAACATACTGAAAGAATATTTCTATAAAATCCTCCACTACTAAAGGAATCCATATGCCTGAAGAGCCTACTTCCCTAAGGGATACACTTGCTAACTGATAGGTGATGGGATGTAGTCTCTTATTCACAAAACTCACTCACCTTTCCATGAGATCTCTATCACCCATAATGAAGAATATCATTCCATCAATGCGAAGGAATCTGACTTGTCTATGGTGACCGTCAATCTAGGCTCAGACTATGGAAAACCAATCCATGCCCAAGATAATGTCATAGGGATCCATCATAATGAACAAAAGGTCCCATGTGAACCTCTACCCACCAAGTGATAGGTTGCACTTCTAGTAGATAAAATATATAGAAGAAGCATTCCCTATAGAAACCTCAATACAAATCTTATGAGCTAAAACCTCAAATAAGAGCTCCATTTCTCATGCTAGAGTAAATATATGAAGGAATTAATCACACCTGTGTCTACCAATACAAAATAAATAGTATAAAAAATATATATCATACCTCTAATCATCTCAAGTTCCGCTAGGTCATAAGCCTCCATAGTCTATAGCTGTCTGGAAACCTGACCGCTAGCTCCCTGAGCCTAACATAGGCTGCCTGGTGGTGGTGGTGGAAGGGTCTCATAGCATCGTCCACCACCCACATATCCTCTTCTAGAATATCCATCTACTCCTATGCTAGCTCCACCTCCCTGGGGGATACCCTACCCTATCCCAAGAGATCCTTAATTATGGTGTTGCCTCTACCGTGATGGGTCATCTTCTATCTGCCTACACTCCTCAGCATGTCGAGTTAAGAAATCATGTGCCATGTGACCTCGTCTGTCACATTCATAACACTTCCCCTCTCTGGGATTCCCTAGTTCTTTGTGCTATCCTTGAACACATTCCCATGTATGATACTGTAAAGATATCCTATGCTGAGATCCTATTGACTGATTCTTGTTAGCTGTTAAAAACAACTCAGAACTAAAATGACCACTTCTAACTCCAACCATCTAGAATCCCTATTGTAGGAATCTATCCATAACCAATGACCACTCCAACACCCCAAGATAGGTGGAAATGAAAAAGGGTACAACACTGACATAGATATATTTTTAGAGACCCTGCTCAAACTTCCGTACTCAGAAATAACCATCATGGATCATATCGAGGGAGTATTGCATAAGGTTTGTGAACCTTATAACACACTTAGACACTTTCATACCTCCTTGATATATCTCCCAAAGCTCTTGAATCTGAACTGAGTGCAAGTAGAAGGGGTAGTATTCCTCATAGAATAAATGCTTGAAGTTGGTCCATAAGAGTGTTACTTCATCGTGTATATGTATAATAAGAATCCACCAGTGCCCAACTACTCTGTGGAAAAGGATAGCTGCCAACACAACCACCTCAAAAGTTGGTGTCTAGATAAGCCTAAAGACACGGATCACCAATTCTATCCAATCCTCCACTGTTTGGGGATATGTATCATCATGGAACCTTAATGGCCTATGGTGCTAGAAATCACAGAGTGCACTAAGCTTGTGTGCATCCTCAATATACTCTATTGATATGATCTTCTATTCAACAGGTGGGGGTGATGCTACTAGTCCACTTAAAAGAAGAATATCACATGATGACCCCTGAATTGAGGCCTAAACACTCATCATATCATCATCACGACCTAGAACCAGTAACCTGGATAGATGTCATCATAGAGGCATCTTGAAAATTTAATCAAGATATACCATGGTCAGGTGAGAATATATATATATATATAAATATAAATGAAATTGGAAGCTTAATCAAGAAGGAAAATCAAAGACTCAATCCTATATGATTCATGTACCATTAATCAATACAACCAATGTAGAGACCCGAAGCTTGACGTACATGAACATTACATTACTTTTGCGGAATACTTAGTAAATAACAAACACACACACACAAGGATCGTAATAGTTTAGTGTCTTTGGAAACTCGGAATAAAATCTTCTAATCGTGGTGAAAGATCTTCAACATCTCCCATAAAGATCTTCCTTTTTTTACCTAAAACCTTTCTTTATTCCTTGGGAAAAGAAAACATAAAAGGGTGAGCTCAAATGCTCAGTAAGGGTAAACAAAAGAAATATCAATCACATCGTATTCATAAGAACATAACATTTTGGAAATCATAACCTGAAAAAGAGAGCATAATTTCATAACATGGGATAAATCATGGTAGTGAAATGTAATCACAATAATCATAACCTAAAACATGAAACTTTGTGGAATTCACACATAATCATAGAGAATCATTTCTTGTTAGTCAAGACTCATTTCCAAGACTATCTTAGTGGACAAAGTCCCTTTCTGAATCGAGTAACCCTCGTTTCAGTCCTGTTTCACTGAACCGGTATAACCTACCATTCCAGCCATGTCTATCTCATGAGATATAAAATCTTTACCCAATGCATTGGAGGGAGATATAGGTCCCACCCATCTCATAATGATACCATTCTTATGTGTGCCACAAAATCATAAATCATACATCATTTCATAACCCATGTAATAAAAATGAGATTCTTAAACAACATGACATCATAAAACCATTCATATAAGATAAAGGAATTTATAAACATAATTCCATAACAACATAGTCAAATCAATGTAAAAATATGGATAGAAACAGAACCCATTATTATCTTAGATGGAAAATAATTTTGATAAAACACTTGAATTGAATTCTTGAGGAAAATATCCTTTCTACTTCAAAAACATTTTTCCTTTATTAACATGTCATAGAATTTTAAACTAAAGGAAGTTGATTAAAAATAAAATTCAAAACTTTTAAAGGATGCTTCTTGGAAATAATGTTTTAAAAATCCATTCATGCCGTATAAGTTTAAAAAAAACATTCTTTGTACTTTTGTCGGAAAAGTCAAAAAGTACCTCGTACGACAAAAGATTCCTTTCATACATATTACTAAAAAATCACAAAAGGGTAAAAATGGATTTAAAAAATTGTAGGTGGATGGAAATAATATTACATATTGATGAAACATGGATTTGGATGATAAAATACACCCCAGTAAATACTTACGAATAAACAATCTCGGATAAAAATGAGATTGTGATATTTCCCTTACCTTAGGTCCGATTTGCTTCGTATGTGTCCGAACCTCCTGTATAATGATTTAAATAATGTCATTGACTTATTACAGAATCATATTCATTGTCATGATATCATATATGGTTCACTTGTGTCATTATATTACCCGTTCTTTTGTAAATTCCATGTTAAAGAAGCGTTTTGGGTAAAATCGTTTCATTTATCGTAGGTGTTTTGACTTGTTGTTCTTGACATTATTATTACTTATATAATGATTTACTTACTTCCAGAATATAAAATATGATTTATATATCATATATATTCAGTATATATATATATATAATAGATAGATAAATGAAATGAAAAACACCGTTCATGGAGACGGTAGTCCGTACGTACGCATGAACGCTGTTTTCCTTTCCTTATTGTCTTGAATGGAAGTAAGTAGATGACATACATATATATATATATACATAAATCCAGTAGCTTTGTAATGTCATATATTTCATTATTATTTCTTATATATACTTTATAATCATTCTTAAATGGTTAACAGGGAGAATGAATCTCATCGCGTCGTGGAGACGGTATTCCGTACGTACGCACAAGCGATGATATCATTTCCATAAATATTGAATTGAATTGGAGTGGATTATACAATATATCAGAATCAATATGATGTTGTAATAACTATGTATAGTTATTCTTTACACCATTATACCCATCCAATTAAGGTGGTGGCGGAAAATAGATTACACCACGGCGTGGAGACGGTATTCCGTACGTACGCACGCGCGGTGATTTCCTTTTTCCGTAGGATGGATAGAAGGTTAATTAGAGTTGTTTCATATTTATAATAACATATCAGTATATAAGAAATACTGATGTTATTACTTTATCATGAAACAACTAAAGAAGAAGAAGTTGAAGAAGAAAGAAATTGAAAAGATCGGTAATGGATATTACCTCTTCTTTGGAACGCCTCTTTGAATCCTCCACTTAAGGAACTAAGATTGGTCTTTGGAGAAGACCAGGACCTCTAGGATTATTCTAGGGAAGTGGAGAGGAGAAAATGGCAGGGTTTGGTCGAGCTTGAGTGCTCAAATTGGTGTGAGGAGGAGGGGGAGGAGGTGCCCTTTTATAAGGGAGGAGAGGGGCACCTTAGGAATATCTCAAAATATTATTTTATATTAAAGTCAAAATCGGTTTATAATGGTTCCAAAGGGTCTTATTTCGAAGATAAAGTGGGGATGGGTCTAAAGACTATCAACCAATAGGATTTAGACAAGTTTAGGGTATTATTTTAACCTTATCAATTAGATTTAACTCTAAGTTAATTAATTTAACTTTTACCGTGTCTTTTTGTTTTCTTTCACTATATGGTTAATACACTTACTATAACATGCCAAACGAACCCCAAATTGTTTATTATTAATATATATATCCTTATCTAATTCATTTGGCCGAACCTTAGATTTTTAGGAATAAAATAACAATTAATAATATAATATTTGATTTAAAAACTATTTAGTGTCAATTTTGACACTATTTGATATATGATTTTTGTGAAAGTCATAATAGAATTATATGTTCGAAACATGTTGATTAAATCAACAATAATATATCATATTAACCTAGAAAATTAGTGTAATCCATAAAAAGTCTTAAATTACATTTATTTTGGTATTTATAATATCAATTATGTCAATATTTCATTAATAAGATAATTACTGCATCATCTTTGTGTCATAAATAAATTAACTTATTTGATGTCTAAAAATTACAAATAAAATATCATTTTGTAGGAAATCTTTTTATCTTTCTAATGAATATTTACAATAGAATTTAGATTATGTATAACCCTATATTAAAAATGTTTTAGTAAATAAACTTTGATTTTAACTCTTTTAACTCTTCTTTGAATTAAATAATAATAAATGTCCTAATCTAATCCAAGTGGGCCTAAATGATAATATTTTACACTTAAGGTTGTTTTTGGTCGAGATACACTTGTCCAATAGGATTAGGACATGTGTTAGGGTAATATTAATATCATTGTTACCCTTAATTACCCTATTTACTTTTAACCGTGATAAATAAAAGTAAAAAGTTACTATTCACCAAAAATTATTTTCATCTCATTGAACCACATTTTACTTACTGACATCAACCGTGTCTCTCGGATTTTTGAAATTCCATTCACAGAAGCGGTAAAATTAAGTTTTATGAAAAATTCAGTTTTTTAACTACCACTTAGTAGTTTCACTATTCATCAAAAATTGATGTTTTTCAGAACAATGCCAAAATTTCATCCTAAGCTATATTTCATATTCCGAATTCAAAAATGAAGTCTATTTCACCAAATTCATAACATAGAAGTTTCATAAATTAATTTTATAATTAAATCCCGCTGTTAAAACAAAAAGCATGTTTTTAAGAAACAATATCTATCAAAAGATTGACACTTGTTTATGTCTGGTTTAAATGTGAAATTACATCCAATGACCAACATTGTATTAAATTGTAAAAATATATTCTAAATATAATTTAAAACCACTCAAATTAATAATTTATCACTATTAATTATTTCGATAAAAAAAGTTGTTTTTAATTAAAATTTAGTAATTTTCACTATTCATTAGAAAATGAAAGTTATCCGAAAAGTACCAAAATTTCACCCTAAGCTAATTTCGATATTACGAATCCAAATATTAAGTCCATTTTGAAAAATAAAAATTACAAAATTTCAAAAAGTGTTTATTACTATTCATAACGTCTAGTTTTAATAATATTTTAATAGCATATCGTTGTTTAGCGAAACTTGGTGTTGCGTACAACACACGCTATCGTGGAAGGTTGCGATTGCGTGTAATGTAAGGCAAGTCAAGGATGCATGTTGTGAAATCTCCTTTTGGTGTAGTGTACAACACAAGACATTAATAAAATTAAAAGGATTATTTTTCATAAAATATCGGGCTGTTACATTCTACCCCCCTTAAAATGAATTTCGCCCTCGAAATTCGTCGGGGTTATAAATGCTTTACTATTCGAAAGTTTCTTTAATAGAAACCCACATCGTAAAAAGGAATACCAAAACATGGCTTTAAAAACTAAATTATGAAATGTAACGGTTACCCAAATTAACTCATCACTGGGTTTCCACGTAGGAGAACATAGGTGAAAATATGGATATGGAAGAAAAATCTAACCATCATGTTCTGATGGAGAGTGGTAGAGAACATGGCTATGGAAAATCCAGTAATCACAAATCCATAAATTTGCGACGATCTAAGGTACCATCTGATTTATCAGGTATAAGATCACTAGGACAACATTTTTGGTTTTCAAGATCATTTCCCTAAAGTTGAAAATTTGAATTAGAATAAATACTTTCTTTATTTTGGTACAATCTCACTGTTGTTCATGCCTTGAACAATTTCCACTTCATCTCTTAAATAAATGAAGTTGAATTTGTTATTCGTGAAGTGTTAGCAGATCATGTGATAGAATGACGGGTCATTCCATCTGTCTCAAACAAAAGGTTAGAAAAAATTATATAAATAAGCCGATCTATAGTGAGATTAATCACATATGGTTCCTAAAATGGACTTATACTTCATATATCATACTGCTTAATATAATAAAACTAGTTTCTACTAAACGGGGACTTCCTGTAGGCCAGTGGTAGGCGATAAAGGCCAGTCGCACTTCGGTTGTGGGTTCGATTCCCACAGCCTTGTCCGACGCGATGGGCTGTCGCCCGTCCTGCAGGTTGTCCTTTTTCTAAAACTACATTACTATAACATCCCATCAATAATATCGAAAAAAAACTTTTATCCTTAAAAAATACTCACTTATGTCTAACATAATCCATTTCAATCTTTAGGCTTATCCATAATACTGTAGTCCATTCTCATAACATAGTGAAGACGATTACCAGAGATTTAGTACCATAGTTGATCCCCATATATCATAAGATATGTTTTGTTGGTCACATTCCAAACATTCAAAGTCCTTAATCATGTATTCTCTTGAATACCTTAGTGAAAACATGAATGCAGTTAAAAGTTAACACCTTCCACATACCAAAATCCTCAAAATTCTATATACTCAAACCATGATATCACTTAGTCCTTATATCAATCATGAGCTCATGAATCTCATTGTCTTCTTATCCTTTCATTATGCACTTATCATCTACTTTCCAAAAGTATCTAAATAACCTTTCATGGTTACTGGTACCATTCATCATACACTTTCAAAACTTAAGGAAAGACAACAGTGTAACAATCCTTAGATGTCTCCTTATTCCATGAGATTACTTATACAACATTACACATGATAAACATGTAATCATTCCACTACATTCTTAGACCATTGACCGAGCTTCAACATTTCTTTCATCTCACATATCATTTGTAGTTTCTTCATCATCGTCAACATAAATACTTCCCATACGACCATACTGATTCTCTTCATGAGACTTTCCCTTAGGGCATTGGTTTGCATAATGCCCGTACATTCCACATTTAAAGCATTTAACCATTGTTGATGTCGTAGCAATACCATTATCCTCATCCATGGTGTTAATTGAACCTTTTTCTTTGCACTTACTTGCTTTGTGTCCTTCTTTTCCACACCCAAAGCATCTTCTAGTTCCTTTGAAACATTCTCCTTGATGCCTCTTCCCACATGATTTACATAGGGGAAATTGAACTTTCTTTCCATTATGATCATCATGAAACTCCATCTTTCTCTTATTAGCCGAGTCAGGAAACTTACCAAATTTTACTTTATTGATCATATTATGAGATTGCTGATTCGACATAATAATGATGTTTGGACTTCCAAATCCCATTTCATTATGAAGAATATCATTCCATTGTCCATCATATCCTCCATTATTGTGAATCATCTTGTCTCCAGCCATTTTCTAAAACCCAAAAAGAATAGTGTGAGAGGAAAAAATCATGCTAGGGAAAACGACATAATAAAGGGGGAGTAACTTCAATATCTAACATCTTAGGTTAAATTCTAAGATCGTTAGAGAAATTCTAGGACTATAACCTATACGTATACTTAACCTTAGAGACATCCCTAGACATACCGTAGAAATATCTCTAGGGATCTTACTAACGTTTTCGCATCCTAGTTTCCAAAGGTTGACTAAACCTTTCCTCTGATACCAACTGTAGAGACCCGAAGCTTGACGTACATGAACATTACATTACTTTTGCGGAATACTTAGTACATAACAAAAAACACACACACAAGGATCGTAATAGTTTAGTGTCTTTGGAAACTCGGAATAAAATCTTCTAATCGTGGTGAAAGATCTTCAACATCTCCCATAAAGATCTTCCTTTTTTTACCTAAAACCTTTCTTTATTCCCGGGGAAAAGAAAACATAAAAGGGTGAGCTCAAATGCTCAGTAAGGGTAAACAAAAGAAATATCAATCACATCGTATTCATAAGAACATAACATTTTGGAAATCATAACCTGAAAAAGAGAGCATAATTTCATAACATGGGATAAATCATGGTAGTGAAATGTAATCACAATAATCATAACCTAAAACATGAAACTTTGTGGCATTCACACATAATCATAGAGAATCATTTCTTGTTAGTCAAGACTCATTGCCAAGACTATCTTAGTGGACAAAGTCCCTTTCTGAATCGAGTAACCCTCGTTTCAGTCCTGTTTCACTGAACCGGTATAACCTACCATTCCAGCCATGTCTATCTCATGAGATATAAAATATTTACCCAATGCATTGGAGGGAGATATAGGTCCCACCCATCTCATAATGATACCATTCTTATGTGTGCCACAAAATCATAAATCATACATCATTTCATAACCCATGTAATAAAAATGAGATTCTTAAACAACATGACATCATAAAACCATTCATATAAGATAAAGGAATTTATAAACATAATTCCATAACAACATAGTCAAATCAATGTAAAAATATGGATAGAAACAGAACCCATTATTATCTTAGATGGAAAATAATTTTGATAAAACACTTGAATTGAATTCTTGAGGAAAATATCCTTTCTACTTCAAAAACATTTTTCCTTTCTTAACATGTCATAGAATTTTAAACTAAAAGAAGTTGATTAAAAATAAACTTCAAAACTTGTAAAGGATGATTCTTGGAAATAATGTTTTAAAAATCCATTCATGCCGTATAAGTTTAAAAAAAACATTCTTTGTACTTTTGTCCGGAAAAGTCAAAAAGTACCTCGTACGACAAAAGATTCCTTTCATACATATTACTAAAAAATCACCGAAGGGTAAAAATGGATTCAAACAATTGTAGGTGGATGGAAATAATATTACATATTGATGAAACATGGATGTGGATGATAAAATACACCCCAGTAAATACTTACGAATAAACAATCTCGGATAAAAATGAGATTGTGATATTTCCCTTACCTTAGGTCCGATTTGCTTCGTATGTGTCCGAACCTCCTGTATAATGATTTAAATAATGTCATTGACTTATTAAAGAATCATATTCATTGTTATGATATCATATATGGTTCACTTGTGTCATTATATTACCCGTTCTTTTGTAAATTCCATGTTAAAGAAGCGTTTTGGGTAAAATCGTTTCATTTATCGTAGGTGTTTTGACTTGTTGTTCTTGACATTATTATTACTTATATCATGATTTACTTACTTACAGAATATAAAATATGATTTATATATCATATATATTCAGTATATATATATATATAATAGATAGATAAATGAAATGAAAAACACCGTTCATGGAGACGGTAGTCCGTACGTACGCATGAACGCTGTTTTCCTTTCCTTATTGTCTTGAATGGAAGTAAGTAGATGACATACATATATATATATATACATAAATCCAGTAGCTTTGTAATGTCATATATTTCATTATTATTTCTTATATATACTTTATAATCATTCTTAAATGGTTAACAGGGAGAATGAATCTCATCGCGTCGTGGAGACGGTATTCCGTACGTACGCACAAGCGATGATATCATTTCCATAAATATTGAATTGAATTGGAGTGGATTATACAATATATCAGAATCAATATGATGTTGTAATAACTATGTATAGTTATTCTTTACACCATTATACCCATCCAATTAAGGTGGTGGCGGAAAATAGATTACACCACGGCGTGGAGACGGTATTCCGTACGTACGCACGCGCGGTGATTTCCTTTTTCCGTAGGATGGATAGAAGGTTAATTAGAGTTGTTTCATATTTATAATAACATATCAGTATATAATAAATACTGATGTTATTACTTTATCATGAAACAACTAAAGAAGAAGAAGTTGAAGAAGAAAGAAATTGAAAAGACCGGTAATGGATATTACCTCTTCTTTGGAACGCCTCTTTGAATCCTCCACTTAAGGAACTAAGATTGGTCTTTGGAGAAGACCAGGACCTCTAGGATTATTCTAGGGAAGTGGAGAGGAGAAAATGGCAGGGGTTGGCCGAGCTTGAGTGCTCAAATTGGTGTGAGGAGGAGGGGGAGGAGGTGCCCTTTTATAAGGGAGGAGAGGGGCACCTTAGGAATATCTCAAAATATTATTTTATATTAAAGTCAAAATCGGTTTATAATGGTTCCAAAGGGTATTATTTCGAAGATAAAGTGGGGATGGGTCGAAATCCTATCAACCAATAGGATTTAGACAAGTTTAGGGTATTATTTTAACCTTATCAATTAGATTTAACTCTAAGTTAATTAATTTAACTTTTACCGTGTCTTTTTGTTTTCTTTCACTATATGGTTAATACACTTACTATAACATGCCAAACGAACCCCAAATTGTTTATTATTAATATATATATCCTTATCTAAGTCATTTGGCCGAACCTTAGATTTTTAGGAATAAAATAACAATTAATAATATAATATTTGATTTAAAAACTATTTAGTGTCAATTTTGACACTATTTGATATATGATTTTTGTGAAAGTCATAATAGAATTATATGTTCGAACCATGTTGATTAAATCAACAATAATATATCATAGTAACCTAGAAAATTAGTTTAATCCATAAAAAGTCTTAAATTACATTTATTTTGGTATTTATAATATCAATTATGTCAATATTTCATTAATAAGATAATTACTACATCATCTTTGTGTCATAAATAAATTAACTTATTTGATGTCTAAAAATTACAAATAAAATATCATTATGTAGGAAATCTTTTTATCTTTCTAATGAATATTTACAATCGAATTTAGCTTATGTATAAACCTATATTAAAAATGTTTTAGTAAATAAACTTTGATTTTAACTCTTTTAACTCTTCTTTGAATTAAATAATAATAAATGTCCTAATCTAATCCAAGTGGGCCTAAATGATAATATTTTACACTTAAGGTTGTTTTTGGTCGAGATACACTTGTCCAATAGGATTAGGACATGTGTTAGGGTAATATTAATATCATTGTTACCCTTAATTACCCTATTTACTTTTAACCGTGGTAAATAAAAGTAAAAAGTTACTATTCACCAAAAATTATTTTCATCTCATTGAACCACATTTTACTTACTGACATCAACCGTGTCTCTCGGATTTTTGAAATTCCATTCACAGAAGTGGTAAAATTAAGTTTTATGAAAAATTCAGTTTTTTAACTACCACTTAGTAGTTTCACTATTCATCAAAAATTGATGTTTTTCAGAACAATGCCAAAATTTCATCCTAAGCTATATTTCATATTCCGAATTCAAAAATGAAGTCTATTTCACCAAATTCATAACATAGAAGTTTCATAAATTAATTTTATAATTAAATCCCGCTGTTAAAACAAAAAGCATGTTTTTAAGAAACAATATCTATCAAAAGATTGACACTTGTTTATGTCTGGTTTAAATGTGAAATTACATCCAATGAACAACATTGTATTAAATTGTAAAAATATATTCTAAATATACTTTAAAACCACTCAAATTAATAATTTATCACTATTAATTATTTCGATAAAAAAAGTTGTTTTTAATTAAAATTTAGTAATTTTCACTATTCATTAGAAAATGAAAGTTATCCGAAAAGTACCAAAATTTCACCCTAAGCTAATTTCGATATTACGAATCCAAAGATGAAGTCCATTTTGAAAAATAAAAATTACAAAATTTCAAAAAGTGTTTATTACTATTCATAACGTCTAGTTTTAATAATATTTTAATAGCATATCGTTGTTTAGCGAAACTTGGTGTTGCGTACAACACACGCTATCGTGGAAGGTTGCGATTGCGTGTAATGTAAGGCAAGTCAAGGATGCGTGTTGTGAAAGCTCCTTTTGGTGTAGTGTACAACACAAGACATTAATAAAATTAAAAGGATTATTTTTCATAAAATCTCGGGCTGTTACAACCAATGTCTTGGTATGCTGAGTCAATAAGCAGGTAGTCAATGATCTAATGAATGGATACGTCACCCACCACACCAACAATGGATTCCCTATCCTGAAAGCTTCACTCAAAACACTTTGACACTATTTCCCTAAATCACAACCAAATCATCATAAGGGGACTAATCCAAACATAATCCCAAGGAATGAACTACTATGATACCAATCTTTCACAACCCAACCCAATAAGGATCGATCCAAAACTACCCCAAACTTGCCTACATAGGCTAGAAGCTGAAGATAAGCACCAAAAGGAAAAAATAATATGGGAGGCCTTTTCCTAACATACTTGTATGCACACACCTGACCATATCAATTCATATGTGAAGAGGAATAATAATAAAAAGATGAAATATCTAGAGAATATCCATGCATGTGAAAACCTATATGGTTTAAAAGAGTAATACAATGTAAACTGAAAAGTAAAATGGAAAAATAAAATCCCAACTAGAAAGATGTTCCAACCTAAAAAACTAGAAAGTAAAATGCTGAGAGTGCCCAACTCCAGATCTCCAAGCTGCGACCACTATACATAGTCCAATTCATCAGGTATCCCTAAGTTTCTATATAATCACTGCCATCCTATCCATCATCTGCATAAGACATGACATGTATGGGAAAATCTCATGTAGGGTTTATTATATACATACCTATAGGATACCCCAAAAGTTGAGGGGGGGGGGGGGGGGGGGTAGTAAGAGACATGATATGAATTGAAAGTAGAAAACTCAACCCAAAATAAGAATGTAACAAAGTCCAATGACATATATAAGGATATATATATATACGCTCAAACCAAAGAATCCCAAATGAGAGATAAATAGGATATCCATATCACAACCTAACCCAGGAAAAGAGTTCCATAAATTCCAAGAGGTCCATCATCGATTCCCAGCATCTCATGCGTCTATCTGAAGAGACATTCGAGTTAATACACACCTTGATACTATGCCACACAGTTGAGGGGAAAAATATTTAGGTGGAGGTCCCATGATTTGGTATAATATGAGGGTGCCACTTAGTATTAGAGGACCCATACCCCGTCCTTATAGGAGGGTGCCACTCTAATAGCCAGTAGAGGACCCATCCCCATCCTGGCTGGAGGGTGACACTATAATAGTCATTAGAGGACCCATGACCTATCCATTAGGAGGGGGCCACTCTCATAGTCAAGGATCCATACCTTGACTCTACAGGAGGGTTTCACTCGATGGATAGATAGAGGACCCATGCCATGTCCCAGTAGGAGGGTTCCACTCTGAGAGTACATAGAGGACCCATGCCCTATCCCGCAGGTAGGTGCCACTCTATAGATAGGTAGAAGACATATTACCTATCCCAATAGGAGGGTTCCACTATAGTATCTTTAGTGATCCTGTATGATCACTGTCGTCGTCAAGCATCACCTAAAGAAGCGTCACATTTGTAATATCTCGAATCATATCTCAAAATACACTTTGGAGGACACCATTTAATTCTACATGAAAAAAAACTCAAGATAAGATACTCACAGGCCAAAATCTATGTCTAAATTAATGAGATATGAGAGGTTGATGTTTCCTTAAAAGGAAAGTAGGGGTACATAGCGTGTAAGGGGATATACATGGTGTGTGGTCCCACTTTGATATCTGTCCATGTATATTCTAGTATATGGATCATTACCCATGTATCAGTACATGATGTGTAGAAGGAATACATGACATGACTCAAACACTTGGGGTCCTACCCATGCTACTAGTAATGTCTATATAAACTGCCCGTGTTAGTGTACTTTAGTACATAGTGTGTTCTTGGACTTACCCGTGCTCGTTTACTCTCAGAGTACATGCTGGGTTTCCTACACATGGGTCAAATGACATGTGGGGATCCCACACTGTGTGTGATACTTATAAACTCACAAAACACTAGCCTCCATAGTGAGGGGACTACATAGCGTTTGTTCTTTAGAATACATGATATGTATTTAGATTTTTCATAGAATCATAGATCTACTTCTAGCATTCCATATCCACTTATTCCATGTCTATCCATGCCTGTTGCTCACCCAAAATCGAAGGGGGATCCCTTGTCCACCATTTCTAGTCATCTGTTGTCTAGAAAAAAGATTTCCAATGGTTTGTCCAACACCCGAACGTGCCTCATTCATCACCCACACCACGCCACACTCACTTTGGATCCCATATCCATTATGAAATAATCCACCACCCACAAATCCTTCAAATACCCCCTTGATTTTCCAGTCCATTCCTCGCATTTCCATTGTGAATCCGGGGGTCGAATCAGTCTCAGTCCCGCCCAACAATGTCAAAACCAGACCCCATGGACCAACTAGTGAAGAATATGAAGAATGATTGGGAGAAATGCACAAGAAAAAAGGTGAAATGATAGTTCTCCAAGAGTTCTTGGATAATGAACATAATTTGGGATGTATGGGGTGAGAAAAACTAAATAAATAAAATAAAACCAGTGTATAGGCTTATGCAAAGGCTTGATTTAACATAGTTCAAGAAGTAGAATTGATCACGCTCCAACACTTTA
Organism: Viscum album; assembly: GCA_963277665.1. Classification (NCBI taxonomy): domain Eukaryota; kingdom Viridiplantae; phylum Streptophyta; class Magnoliopsida; order Santalales; family Viscaceae; genus Viscum; species Viscum album. Next base: position 193,310,337 of record OY728165.1, on the reverse strand, counting down.
ATCAATAGGGTAAGAATCCAAAAAATTTATGAGTTATACTTGGTTTTGGATCATTTGTTGTTGAAAAACACACCCGCTGATGAATAAGGGAAGCTGTTGTGTTTGCTACGTGTCGATTTATCTTGATCTAGAGGTTCATCATTGTATGATTCTAATTTTCTAATGAAGGGTGGAAGGAAATCCTCTTGAAAATAATAGGGTTATGTGGATAACCCTGCTGATTCGTCATAATAGTGATTTTATAGATGATTTCATTTTATGTTATTTAATTAAATGCACCCACCAATAGTCACAATATCTGAATTCCCCATGCTGACCAATTTTAAGACACGCCTAGGGTAAATATCACATTCCAAATTCAACCATGGTCTCATATTTTTTATCCAAGATTCCATTTAAGATCTATCCCATTTTATTTAATAAATTATGCATAAATAATATAAAATATATTTAATATTTTTATAAAATTAATTCCATGCACAACGAGCCTCAATATTGCATGTCGTCTTATCACCTAGATTCAAAAATATTTCTAGATATATTCCAAACTCTTAGAAGGAAAAAATGGTCTCTATAGTTTCTCTCTACCCCTCTTATTGACCTAGCCCAGGGGATCGTGAGGCTTTCCCTTGGGCTAACCCTATAACCAAATAAGAAATATTATTTTTTGTTTTTCCTAAAAAAGGTAACCTCAAATAAACTTCCAAATTAAATTTCACTGGGATAAAAAGGAGAAAGGAACATAATTAAGGGACATGAAATGAAATTGAAATAAATATAATGAAATAGTATAGAATAAAATTAATAAAAAATGATTATTTATTTAATTGATTCACAAGTGATATTATTAAATGTATGTTAAAATAAAAACATTTCAAATGAAGTATCATTCCTCTTTCAATCGAATCAAACATCATAATGAGGTGTTTCTATTTAGCGATATCCTTGCAAAACCAACCAATGGGTCCTTGTATCGAGGGCCATGTGTGAAAATCGTATCATAAAAACTAATAGGTAAGAATTTCATTAAAATTTTCATATATATTTTTATATATATGTTCACTCTATGAATTTTATTAAATTTTTGTGTATGTTTTTTCTTACATATTAACAATATAAGTGTTATATGTAATTTCTCATTCTATCAGGTTAACTGTATGTTGTAATATTTACATATAATTTTTTTGTCTGTTTTCTATTTACATGTTTACTCTATTTGTTCAATGAATGTATTAATATCATAACTTTTTCAATATTAAAAGCCTAAATAGTTCATTTTCTAAAAATTAAATTTAAGAATTGTTTGTCATAAAATCTCATTAGCAGACTCAAAACTACACATTCAATTACTATTTTTTTACCTTAAGTTGTACTCTATTACATATATTTTCACTTAGATAGTTCATAAGAGTATTAAAAATGGATGTTCCATTTTGAAAAATTCATATTTAGTTACCATTTTTTCTCCAAAATTGACATTCCATCACATATATATTGATTAAAACTATTTTATATGATAATGGTTTTATAATTATTCTATTAGAAAATTGTGAATCTATTTTGATATATAACATGCTAAAATTAGTATAATGTATATCAATTTGATTTTCTACCTGTTTATACTTAGAATGAGGCTTTTGTGCCTATATTTTGTATACTTTTCTCAAAATAGTGTGTAGATATTGAAATAGGGAGTGTCCCTATGACTCGTAGTGGATCGATCCTATGATTGTCATGATAAATAATGGGTTTAGTAATTTGTGTATAGTAGTAACTTCTCATATATACACCTTCAATCAATCTTTCCATATTAGGGGTGAAGTAAAAATATTGATGTTCTTATGTTATGTTTTGTTTTGCACTGCGATTCTCACTTTTATAGAAAGAGATCAACATTGCTCCTCATAAAAAGGGAATAAGATAAGGTAAATGGGTATTTAAGAAAAGAAATAAAAAATATCAGCCACCCTTATTCACCCTTTAAGAAATACAGATTAAAATTGTTCCATTAAAAAGGGTCAGATCATGTAAATGGGTATTTAAGAAAAATAATAGTGATCAACCCGATTCACCCCTCTCAATATAATTCCATTAAAGTGGGACCTTGATGCTAATAGATAATGAGCATAATATTTATAGTGGTTTGATTATTCTACATCAAAATTTATGTCCACTTTCCTTGAATCAATCTAATTGAAATCTTCCAATATTAGTGAGTATGATCACAAATGTGTGATTCTTATCATCAAGATCAGTCACAATGAAATATTATCCTCTTAGAATGGAATCATTTTTATAGGTCTTCCAAATGGATCCCTATGTGGTGTAATACTCTATGCACTTGAAAATTAGGAAAAAAATTAAAATTTGAATCCCTTATTTCTTGATGTTCATTGTATTGACATTTTTATTTATCACTGCTGTTGATGTAAACATTTGTAATCATTATTCTCTACCCCTTTGATTCATTCATTCCTTATCGGTGAACTCCAAGCCAATGTTTACTCTTATTGCAAAACCATGCTCGACCAACCATTTCGTTGGGTTCTTCACATACTTAGGCTCAACAATGAAGATCACCCATACCCATTAGACACAAGTAGTGATGATTCTAATGGCCAAGTGGTGACGATGGGGATGTTGGTAGCACCAATATGGTAAGGAAATGTTTGGTTTTTGGATAATGTATGAACTTATACGTGTTTACATATTATATATGCACTTGTTCTCTATACAACTTTGTATTTGTATTTATTTTTTAGTATACATATTCATATATGGTCTTATTTTCCAGTATGAATTACTAGTTTGCACTTATAAAGAAAATAAGTGTGACATAACAACTGTATGCACTGATTTTACACCACGCATTACCTGTATGAACTTAAATAGAAAATAAGTGGATTTATATTTGTGCATTCCATGAATGCATATTGGAAAAAATCAAAATTATGCGTAAGAAAATTTGTAATTAAATGATTATACCGTGAAAAAATGCATGGTTTAGATACTAGTTGTAACATAAAAAATAATCATGGGGTGATGTTTGAAAATAATTAATGTGTCACATATGGAATTAATTATTAACGAATGACACAACCTTACCCCATTGAGACCTTGATTAGATCAATAATAAGATCATGCATGTGACCCCAAACTTATCTTCAATAGCCCAAGGGACAATGGTATACACTTGAAATGTGAACACCTTAGATTGTGTCAAGGTATGAAACTATTTTTATTTTTTCCAAACCCTGTGTGTTTTTATGTTTTTGATTTTTTATTTAATGGTCAGGTGTTTATGAGTGGTAATTCAGGACAAATTTTGGATCAATAATGTGTATCTAGACTCTTTCGATTTATTGGTGTAGGTTGGGGATCAAGTCTCAAGAGTTGACCCAATATCAAGGATGATTTTTGTGTATTTTTTCTATAGGTTGTGTTTGTAATAAGTATGAAGGTTTTTTGGAAGTTTGAAATCATTTAGAAGGAATACGGAAATTTTTTGGAGTTATAGTGGATTTCTAGGAAAATGGAAAAGAACTCATATATAAGGGTCTCCCTATCATACATTATGGTACTCTAATGCATAAGGGTACCCTGCAAATACATAAGGGTCAATTTGAGAAGATTGGGTTAGAAAAATGGAAAAGGGTTGATAAGTAAGGGTACTCAGTTGTACGTAAAGTTGGACCTATGAAAAAGGGTAGTGTGTAAGGGTACTTTGGTACGTATACGTAAGAGTTAGTCTAGATTGGAAAAATTGTGAAGTATTTATACATAAGGGTCATAAATAAATGTCACCATGTGATATGTAAGGGTACCCTAGATATGTAAGGTCTATCAGAGGACAGTGAAATTTGAAAAAGTACAGAGTCACCCTATGATAAGTAAGGGTTAACTTGATAGGATTCGTACGATCATCTAATGACCACAATTAGTGAAAGACACCCCAATTATATAATACCCCATTACTTTGTTTCAGGTATTTCTTAACTTGTTTTTATCATACTTTGATAGGGACTTGTCTTGGATTGTTTTTTTGGTGAAGTTTATTTTTTTTGGATATTTTCATGGCTATGAAAGGTTTACGCATGATTAGGGAAAACTATGTAGTTCGGCCCAAAAAACTGTGCGGACAACCCTCCAAACTATGTGATCTATAAACAATGGTTTTTTAATGGTTGGATCATGGTTAGTTTAACTATTTGACCAAACCATTCACCCCATCTAGAACTCTAGTAGGGGAACATAGTTAGGTTGCACGATTACTACTAATCATGCAACTTGTATAATAAATTGTGCGTGTTGTTTTTTAACCCCCCAAAAATTTAATTAAAAATACCAGGACCCCCTTTTAAGATACCTAAACAACCCCGCTTGACCTAAACTAGTTTATTTTTATTTTTGAGGATCTCTAAAGGATTCCTTGTATCTACAAACCTTTTACCTTGCGATTCGAAGTGTCAGTGGAAGATTTTGACCCCTCTTCAGTAAGTGAATCTCTTCTAATGAGGTTTCTTCCAATCTCCTCATTTCTCATTCTTAGAGAGTAAGATATCATCATGTTATTGATGTATATAATTTATATTTTTATGGATCTTGATTCTAGGGATGATTTCTTGATCTCCTTCATCTCCATTATTTGTTGGAATTCCCATTGTAGGTGTGATTTTGACCATGTGATTAAAGGTAGGTGGTTTCATAATGCTTTACCAAACAATTTAAACCCTTATTTTCTTGATTTATTTGAAATGAGTTTTTAAATAATTTAAACAAACTATATTTTAGATTTTTGATGTTTTATTTTGAAATGTACATGGAAATTGTGAAATCCCCCAATTTTAATAGAATTGAAAGTTTTGGGTGGATTTAATAAAAAATGATGGCTTGATTTGGAAATTAATTTGATGAGGTGATTTGATGTTGATACTTGAGAAAAATTTCTTAAATTGAAATAATATTTGAAAATTCACAAATTTATGAAAGCCTATGATTTTTTTGGAAAGAAAAGGCATGTTGAAAACTGATTTTGAGTAATTTAATTGTCAAAGATGAATTGATTTGAAATGAATGATTTTGCTAAAAATGACTCATTGAATTAATTTGAAATGAATGATTTTACAAAATATGAATGAATGAATGATTTATTGATTGAAGAACATACGAGATTTAGCAGTTAGTAGGTTATTAGGACAAGCATGTTAGGACTCTGACTCCCTAATAATAGATTGAAGATGACAACACTAACTAAACCAAGCCTGCCATTTTTTCTCAGAATGGGTCCCCTTGAAAGGGGTGTTTATTTGAGTGTGCACACATAACTTGATCCATGTTGATGAATGATAATTATGAGGATATTATAGCTAGAAACTAACATACCTCAGGGATTATAAACATAGTGCTATGTTTTGTTGACTTATTTATGCATGCCTTTGATTAAAGAACTGTTTAAATCATACCAATCGATTTATATAAATATTTTATATAAAATTTTCATTTAATAAAATTTAGATATATCTTCCATCACTTTGATTTGATAACATGTTATGTAAAGATATGTAAATTCCTTACCATTTTTTGTTTTAATTTAAATTGAAAGCATAAATGGTTTATTGTTATGGTATTTTTTATTGAACACTTAATGAGACCCTTCTAATCTGTTTAGCTCACACCCTACCTTTACCTTTGGATATTTATAGATTATATTATTCTAGGTCTAAGAAAAAGGAAATAGACACTTGGAGGTGGTAGATGTGCTTGATTTGTGGGACTTGGAGTGATGGAGGTGAAAGTTGCAGATGCGATCCACTAGTTTTATGGAATTTCTGAGCTAGTATTGATAGATGTTGTGTCTTTAATGATGTACTATTTTGGGTTTGTTTTACCTATTTGATTATGCTACTTTCTCCCTAAGGAGTGTTGAAATATCTACTTATATTGTTTACCTTCTACTATTTTGTGGAAAAATCTATTCCCACTTGATCTTGTTATGATTCCAAGTACTAGTCACCAACACGTGGGGATCGAGAATACCCTTCAGGACATGTCAGGGCCAACTCAAGTATCAATGTACTAGGTCATATAAAATGGTTCATGAAAAATTGGTATCAAAGGCCATAGATTATGCATTTTTCATTAATGTTGGTATATAGTTTGGGTTGTCCTGGTAGGAAGTAGGTAGGATTGTCGGAACTTGGGAGGTAGTGGTGAGCAAGTGACTGGACAAATCTAATCATAACAAGACTTAATTAACCATGGGTGTTTAGGAAAAGTGTCTTTGAGGAATGTTTTAATCTTTATTCTAGTATTTTCCTTGTTGATCTGATTATTTTATATCCCTATAACTCTTGATTGATTTTATGACCTGTGTATCCTTACTAATGTTTTAGTGTTTCTTGTCGATATTTTGTAGCATCATGCATCCAAGAAGATGTTTGAATAACACATAGAAGGATGCTATTAGTGAACCGTAATAGGAAAATCCTCCAATAGAACAGAATCTTATTGAGATAGTGGTGCTTGCTATCCAAGATCTGGGATAAGTACTTGCACCCATTCCCATTCAGGATCCGATAGTGGAATATCAAAGAGATAAATCTCAAAATCATGCTCAAGAGTTTATTCATCATAATCCACCATTGTTTCAAGGCTCAAATGATCCTAAATAGTTTTAGGATTAGTTGAAAAATATTGAGATTCCTTTTGAGTTCTTGTAAATTACTGATACAGTTAAAGTGAAATGTGCTACCTTCAAGCTTGAGGGGTCTAGTAGGATATATTGGGGTTCAATGATGGTGATGAAGAAATATGAGGTCCTTGATTGGAAAGAATTTAGAGTCTTTTCATAGATCAGTTTTATCTAGAATCTATAGTTTTGGTGAAGTCTATAGAGTTTCTCATCCTCCAAAAAGGCAATAAGACTGTGACTCAGTATGAAAACCATTTTTTGAACTTGTTATATTTTCTTCTAAGGTAGTGGTGAATGAGAAACTGAAGGCTCTAGGATTTTTTATGGATATTTGATCTAATATTCAATCTCAAATCTTTATACTGAATCTCACTTATTATGATAACATACTAGATAGAGTGTTGATGGATGATCTTGATCTGGATGGTAAGCCAGGGTTGATAGGAGTTCCTTTTTATCCCAGTAGTAAATATATTAGTTCATTTAAAGGAAAGAGAAAGCATGATGATTCTCATGGTGTATCTTGATATCATACTTCATATAGGACTCATTTAGTGCCTGACAGAGGCCCTTTGACTTGATTTCAATATAGAAAGGTTGTACATTCAAATAAGGTTTGTATTGAGGCACTGAAAATCTGTAGTTCTTGTGATCATTCATAAAACCTATAAAATTTATGCGATATATTTTCTACCCCATGAAGTGGCATGAGATTATTAGATTTGAAAAGTACCATGGTGCAATTAGATGCTTTGGGAACTAAGGGGTTAAAACCACAGAAATCTAGAATGAAGCTTCATTATGTAGTAGAAGAGTCTCCAGTGGAAGCTGATGTAGGTCCAACAATTGTGAGAGGTACCATCACTATATCTTTATCTTTAGTGACTACTTTATTTGATACTGGTGCTTCTCATTAATTTATATCTATACATTTTTTTTTATTTTCTAAATATTCTTATGGTGATTTTTTCTTATGAAATGGATATTAATATGCCCATAAAAAAAATATATAGAGTAGGATTTATGATGTCCCATTTTTGGGGTGGTTTGGCTGGTGGATCACAAGGCCCAAACCAACTGTTATCATTGACGGGTCTCCTTTGTTACATCTAATGGGGTGTACTGTGTTTTTTAGGGAGAGAGGGACCCAAGTATAAGTAGAGTTAGAACTTATTTTCTGAATTTAGTTAGGGTAATATTAGTGTTTTCTTTTGACTTGGAGTAAAAATATTTGGGTGATGATCTCCCTCTAGTTGTCTTTGAGTCTCATGATGTTTCCCTTTATATTTCTTTGGTTTTCCAATGATAATAGAGGTGAATTTATTTATTGATTTAGTATCTGGTACTCAGCCAATGTCTATTACTTCTTATTGTATGGCACTAGCGGAGTTGAAAGAGTTAAATATCTAGTTGGATGATCATATAAAGAAAGGATTTATATGACTGAGTGTGTCACCTTAGGTGGAACCTGTGATTTTTGCTAAGAAATCTGATGGAGCACTTCACCCCTGTGTTGATTACTTAATACTCAATTGAGTTATGGTAAATAAAAAGTATCTATTGCCTTGTATAGATGATTTGTTTAATTAGTTGAAAAGGGGTTAAGTGGTTATTGAAGATTGATCTTTGATCTAGTTATCACCATTTGAGAATTAAATAATCTGACATTAAGAAGAATGCCTTTGGGAGTAGGTATGGATATTATGATACATTATTATTCCTTTTGATCCAACCAATGATCTTGTAGTTTTTATGGCATTGATGAATAGGATATTCCATGAGTACCTCGATTCATTCATGGTAGTGTCTATAGATGATATCTTGGTTTACTCCAAAATTGAGGAGGTCCATGTGTGTCATTTGAGAGTAGTTTTGGAAAATTTTAGAGATCACCAAATTTACACAAATCTTTCAAAATGCGATTTCTATATTTGAGAAGTGAAGTTCTTGGGACATATGTTCTCAAAACATGGTATTTCAGTTGATCCTAAGAAGGTGAAAGCTGTTATGACATGGGAGAAACCACTTTAATTATCATAGGTCTGTTAAATATTTCTTGAAGTTGGATTCTTCAATGACTACTCTTACTCATAAAGGAGTTCATCTATTATGGGATGTGAAATTTCAGAGTTTTTTTGATGAGATAAAGCATCTTTTGACTTTTTCACCAGTGCTGACTCTTCCAGAGATCGGGAAGGGCAATGTGATCTTTTTTAATGCATCAAGTTATGGTTTGGGATGTATTATTATATAGGGTGATCACATTGTAGCCTTTAGTTCTAGACAACTTAGGACACATAGGAAAAAATTTCTGACCCATGATCTTGAACCCACAATTGTAATTCATTTTCACAAACCAGCCTAGATACCCTGGTACCCTGATACTTGAGCTGACACTGACATGGTTCGAAGGGTGTTCTCGATCCCCATGGGTTGGTGACTAGCACCTATAATCATACAAGAATAATTTGGGAACAATTTTTCCACAAAACAACGGAAGATAAAAGATACAAGTTAGCATGATCAACACTCCAAAGGGAGAAATAACTAGAAAAAACAGGTATAAAAAACCCAAAGTAGTATATCATCAAATCACTCAGTATATAACAAGATGAAAAATCAAACATCCCATACATCAAGTGCATAAAATCTCCACCAATCACCTCTAACACTCTACAATTCAAATGATCAAGAACATCCAACACCTCCAAGTGGTGCTTTCCCTTTGCTTGGACTTGGAATAAGAAAATATAAAAATGTATTTAGGAAAAGGTAGGGTGAGGTATAAATCCCAGTAGGGTCTCATCAAGTATTCCATAATCAATACTATAACAATTTACCATATATGTTATCAAATAAAATAAGACAATGCATGGGATATCAATTTTTATATTTAAAATAAAAACATTATTTCATTTCAAATAGATGGTAGATATATCAAAATAACTTTAAAATATGATTAAATGAAATTTTTATATAAAAAAATTTATATAAATCAGCTAGCATGAATAAAATAGTTCAATAATCAATGACATGTATATCAAATAAAAAAACTCATAGAAAACCACCATGTAAAAAATCCCCATTGTAAGTTAGTTTATTATGTAATAGGATCCTCACACATCTCATAATGATCTCAATTCTAGTCATGCGTGCACAAAAAAATACATCCAAAAAGGGGGACCCATCAAGGGCAGTCTACACCCCAATAGGGGAACCCATAATGGGCATTCATACCATAATTGTTTTAGTAATAATTATCATCATCAATCCATTTCTAGAGAGTCAAGGTGCTAGAGTGCTTGTAACAGTTACCAATAACCACCTAGGATAACATATGCTTCAATCAATCAATAAATAAAATTTTAAATCAATCATTTTAAAACATTTTAAAATACAATTTCCCAATTTCAATTTTCAACATGGCTTTTCCATTTCAAAACCAAATCATAGGTTTTCATCATTTCATGCCATTTCAAATCACTTTTCAATTTAAGGAATTTTCGAAAGATTAATAATCAAATGATTTAATCAAATGATTTCCAAATCAAGCCATAATTTTTCATAAATCCACCCCATAATTTCAATTCCATTGAATTTGGGGTTTTTCTTAAGTCTCATGCCCATTTAAAATGAAATATCAAATCATCAAGTTTTCATGTTTTTAATATAATTAAAAACTCATTTAAATTCAATCAATCAAATTGAGGTTTCAATTATAAGGAAAATATTTATAGAACCACCTACCTTTAAGTCAAATATCTTGAAATCAACACCCGCAACGAGACTCACCAATAAAGAATAAAGGTGCGAGAGATCTAAGAAAACAACCTAGAATCAAGATCAAAATAAATAAGTTTTAGATCCATCCATTATGTGATGATCTATTAAACTCTAAGGAAGAGAGAAATTGAGACCATAAGAAACTGCACAAGAGAAGATACACTTACTAGAGAGGGATCAAATCGTCCACTGACACTTTGATTCACTAAAGGAGGAGGTTTGAGGAGACAAAACCGCTTCTAGAGAGCCTTTAAACCCAAGGAAATATTGTTAGGTATGAATGAGTTCATTTTATACTTAAATAGGGTGTTTATGAATTTAAAATTAATTTTTAAATTAATTAAAAACCACACACATGGTTTCCTATATAGGGATGCATGGTTATACAAGTCATGAACCCTAAATGTGCACCCCCTCTGGACTCACTATCCAAGGGTGCATAGTTTCCACTGGGTGGGAACATGGTTTGATAAATCAAGTGCCAACCATGCATTCCTCAATTCCCAGGGGGTTCATGGTTTTCACTAGTGGTGTGCACGGTTTGAGAAACCATGCACCAACCATAAACAACCCAAAAACATCCAAAATTATCCAAATTTCACAAAAAAATTCCTAAAATAAGACCCAACTAAAAGAATATAAAACGAGGGTCAATTAGTACCTTAAAAAAAGTAATAAGATGTTAAAAACTCCCCACCATAAAAACTTTCTATCCCCAGAAAGCCTGTAAAGAAGTTTTCATATCAAATAGATGAGGCCACTAGTCCCTCATCAATCCCTCACACTCCTATATATCATGAGAATTAAAACCAAGCTTCCATAGCATGTAGACCGAAGGTACCATCCTCCCATGAAGTAACTTTGTCTCAAAATCAACAATCCTAACTGGATTCTCATACATGGATAAATTGGGATCAATATCAATATCCTCTCAGCTCAAGACATGAGATGGTTCAAAAAGATACTTCCAAATTTGTGACACATAGAACACATTATGAATCGATGTCAACTATGGTGGAAGTGCTAAATGAAAAGGAAATTTACCCACCTACTCAACAACCTAAAAAATTTCCAAAAAATGAGGACCAAGTTTCCTTTTCCTCCCAAGCCATCGGTGACCCAAATGAGGTGAAACTCTCAAGAACACTTGGTCACCAATAAAGAACTCCAACAACCTTCAATTCCGATCAACATAGGATTAATATTGTCTCAAAGTCGTTAACATTATTTGAACAATCAACTAAATATTCATTATAATCTCTTGGACTAAACTCAGTCTAACCAAGTAAGCTTCACCAATCCCAACCAACATAATGAATATTTGAAAGGTTTTCTACAATTTTAATTGAGTAATAGTAACTATTATTATATTCAAACTCAAACAGTCCCAAATAGATGTCCAAATATCCACCAAAATCAAGGACGCAAACATGAATCATGTCCTCAAGAATATGTATATCCCTCTCTGTCTGGCCATCCATCCATGGATGGTATATCGTAATCAAACAAACCTGAGATACCATCACCTCATGAAGGTATCAAAAAAAATGAGAGGTAAAACGGGGAACTATATCAGAGACTATAGTAGATAGAACTCTATACAAATGAACAATCAATTTAGAATAGAGATTTCCCAACTCCTCAATTTTGGTTGTATCATGAATGGGTATAAAGTGATCCAATTTGGTCAGCTAATTGATCACAAAACATATCACATTATTTTTCTAAGGGGTATGTGGTAACCCAACCACAAAGTTCATAGAGATATTATCCCACTTCCAAGTCACCATTGGAAGTGGATGAAGAAAACCTAAAGATATCTAGTGCTTGACCTTGACCTATTGTAAAGTATAAAAATGAGGAACAAAATCTCCAATGTCTTTTCTCATACCTAGCCACCAGAATCATTATCGCATTTTATAAAAAATCTTTATGGTTATAGGGTGCACTGCCCACTAGTAATTATGGAAATCCCTCATCATAGATCTTCTCACTAAAAAAGGTATAACATATCAGTTTTGGAAACATATGATACCCTCATAAGAGAATGACCATTCTCTAATGGTCTCTCAACTATAAAGAGAGTTCCTAATGAAATAGAATTCATCATAAAGATTATATTACTAAGTAATAATCTTGAGAAGAGTGGAGGTCATTTGAACACTTATCAAAACAATCTTGACATCTTCCTCCTAGATTCCTAAATGAAACTCTGTAAAAAGGGTTATCAAGTTCCACTCTTTAGATGATTCTTTCACAGACCATGTTCAAGCTTCCTACTCAAAGAATCAACAATGAAATTACCCTTCCTTGAGGTGTAGGCAATGCTGAAATCAAAATACTGTAGATACTTCTCCCAATTCCTTTGCTGAAGGTTGAAATATTTTTGAGAAAAGATATAAATGAATATTTTATAGTCAGAAAACTTGGAAAACCTTTCCTTAAAAATACAGTGTCTCCAACTCTTAAGCGCATGCGTCATAGCTGCGAGTTCAAGGTCATGGGTCAGGTAGTTCTTCTCAGGTGTCCTAAGCTATCAAGAACCATAAGATGCCACATGATCACCCTACCTAATAACATATCCCAAACCTAAACTTGATGTGTTACAAAATACCACATAGCCCTGCCCTACCTCAAGAAGATTTAACATGGGAATAGAAGTGAAAAGACATTTCATCTCAAAAAAATAAATCTAAAATTTATCATTCCAAAAAAAATTTACCCCTTTATAAGTGATATTGGTCATTGGAGAATCCAGGTTCAATAAATCCTTTACAAACTGGTGATAATACCCTGATAAACCCAAGAAGATCTGAATCTCAAAAAAATTTCATGGTTGTTCCCATGTCATACTAAATTTCACCTTTTTAGGGTCAACTAAGATACCATGTTCCTAGAACATGTGTCCTAAGAAATTTACTTCCTAAATCTATAAATTACATTTCAATATCTTGGCATAGAGTTGGTGATTTCTCAATATTTCTAAAACTTTTTCCAGATGATGCACATGATCCACATCCGTTTTAGAGTACACCAGGATGTCATCTACAAAGACCGAAATGAACATATCAAGGTAATCATGGATAATCCTATTCATCAAATATATAAGACTACAAAATCATTGGTTATACCAAATGGAATGACTAGATACTCATAATGGCCATACCTTCTCTAGAAGGTGGTTTTATGAATGTCAGATTATTTTATTCTCAACTGGTGATAACTATATCAAAGATAAATCTTCAAGAACCACTTATCCCCTTTCATCTGGTCAAATAGATCAAAAATACATGGAAATGGATACTTTTTCTTTATCATAACTTTGTTGAGTTTCTAGTAATCAACACATAGGTAAAGCGTTCCATCATTTTTATTTGTAAAAAGAAAAGGTGCCACCCAAGGCGACACACTCAAGTGTATGGATACTTTCTCTAACAGATCATCCAACTAAGTCTTTAACTCTTTCATTTTATCTATTTCCATGTGATAAGAAGGAATAAATATTGGTTGAGTGAAAAATAATAAATCAATAGAGAACTCCACCAACCTTACTGGTGGAAAAACAAAGAAATCAGAAGGAAACACATTGGGAAGCTTGATGAAAACTAAAGAGAAATCATCACTCAAAGATTATCACTCCAATTAAAAAGAAAAAACTGATATTACTTTCCCCAACTTTGGATAAGAAGGCCTGACTCTACTAAAATTTTCCATTCTCCTTGAAAGATATGAAACACCCCATTAGATACAGTAAAGGATACTCATCGAAGATATCAATAAATTATGGCCTTATTATCAATGAGCCAATCCATACTAAAAATAACATCAAGAGGTTTCATTTCTAGAACCATAGAATCCCAGAAAAGTTCAATCTCTAATAAAGATAAAAAAAAGTAGGATAATTGATACCCTACTCTCTATTTCTTTTGAGGGGTGTAGTAATATCCATCATATAAGACAAAATATCCATAAGAATATTCAGCAGGTCCATAATGAAATTTGATATAAATGAGTGAGATGCACCAATATCAAATAAAGCTGTTACTAAAGATGACGCTATAGTGATGGTACCTCTCACAGTCACTGGACCTGTATTAGATTCCTTTGAAGACTCTTCCATTGTGTGGAGAATCTTCATTCCAAATGACTGTGGATAGAACCCTTTTGTTCACGAAGCATATGGTTTCACCTCAGTACCTTTAGGTGATGATGATCCCATTCCACTACACGGTTCATAAAATAAATGGAAGAATTTATATCGATGACCTGAGAAACCACAAGAACTGCAAATCTTTGGCATCTCTGTATAAGCATTTCTCAAATTCCTAACCTTTCCACACTAGAAGAAATTCAAGGGGCCTCTGACGGGGACTGCAGGAGGTCTAGAAGATTTATGATGTTGAGAAAACTCATGAAACTCATCATCCTTCATATTTCGTTTAAAGTAACTTATAAAACCACCATTAGGAGTAAAAGGAACTCCCATAAACACTAACTTACTTGACAGGTCAAGCTCAACCATCAATGCCCTATCTAGTACATCAACATACAAAGAGGGATTCAGTAAGAAGGCTTGTGAATGGATATCAGTTCATAGAACCATATTGAACTATAAATTATTCATCTTATTATTAGATATAATCTCAAGTTAAAACTACAAAATCTTGGAAAATTGGATTTCATACTCCTTCATAGTCTTACCATCCTGATAGAGATTGAAAAAATCTATATCCTTAGCTAGCACCATAGATTATGGATATAAATGATCAGTGAAAATAACTCTAAATCCCTTCCACTCTAAATTCTCACACTTATTGAACATTACCATCAAATCCCACCATTTTTATAGGTTCCTATATCTTGAAGGTCGCATATTTCACCTTAATCTAATCATACATTTCCAAGAAATAAAATATAAGCTCTGTATTTCTCAACTAATACTTAGCCTTTTGAGGATCATTAGAACCTTGGAACACTGGTGGATTCTGAAAAAGGAACTCTTGATTATAATTTTGAGATTCAACCCACTAAGGTTCCATAACTGGATCCTAAATGAGAATGGGTGTAGGTTCGTATCCTATATCTTGGACAACATGCACAACAATATCAACAAGATTCTGGACCATGGGAGGATTTTCTCACTGTGGTTCACTAGCAACTTCCTCTTGGAGCCTATTCAAATATCTTCTCATAGGTATGATGCTACAAAAAATCAGCATACAACACTGAATACATTAGAAGATTACTCATATCAATAACTCAAATAAGGGAAATAGGAAAATCAGTTCTATTAGATAAGATACCAAGGTTTGGATTTCAACCTATCCAAATAAAAATAAGATAAAAGACTAGAATCAGATCAAATTATCCCTCAAGATACCTTTCCCCAAACAACCATAGTGACTTAAGGCTCATTACGATGAGAGATGGATAGAAACTCGCTCACAACTACATCATAAGTCCCAATAAGATGTCATAAACCACATACTCACATCAAGGAAAGGTTCTCAACCTCCCTATGACACCACTTTGTCATGAACCAACCTAGATACCCTGGTATCCTGATACCCGAGTCAAAAATGACATGGCATGAAGGGAATTCCCAATCCCTATGGGTTGGTGACTAGTATCTAACATCACATAAGAATAAAGAGGGAACAAATTTTCCACAAAATAACAGAAGATAAAAGATACAAGTTAGTATGCTCAACACTCCAAAGGGAGAAAGTTTCAGAAAAAATATATATAACAAAACCTCAAGTAGTACATCATCAAAGTACTTATTACCTAATAATATGAAAACTCAAACATCCCATGAAATAAGTAGATAACATCTCCACTGGTCACCTCCAATAATCCATGGTCCAAAGGATCAAGAACATCCACCACCTCCAATTAGTGCTTTCCCTTTGATCAAACCCATAATAATAAAATATAAAAACACCCAAAGAAAAAGGTAGGATGTGAGCTATAAATCCCAGTAGGGTCTCACCAAGTGTTCCATAATCAATACCATAACAATTTACCATCTATTATATCAGATAAAATAAGATAATTCATGGCATCTCAAATCACATATTTAAAATCAAAACATGATTTCATTTCAAATAGATGGAAGATATATCAAAACAACTTTCAAACAAGATTAAATAAACATTTTATATAAAATAGTTTATATAAATAAGTTGGCATGAATAAAATAGTTCAATAATGAATGACATATACATCAAATCAAACAACTCACAATAAATCACCATGTAAAAAAGCCCTATGGTAAGTCAGTTTATTAGGTAATAGGATCCTCACACATCTCATAATGATCTCAACTCTATTCAGGTGTGCACACCAAAATACACCCCAAAAGGGGAACCCATTAAGGGAAGTCTACACCCCAATAAGGGAACCCATAACAGGTAGTCAACCACAATTGTTTTAGTAACAGTTATTATCATCAATCCATTACTAGGGAGTCAAGGTCCTAGAATGCTTGTCCTAGTTACCACTAACTACCTAGGTCAACGTGTTATTTAATCAATCAATCAATAAAATCAGCAATCAATCATTTAAAAAAAAAAAATTAAAATACAATTTCCCAATTTCAGTTTTCATCATGCCTTTTCTATTTCAAAACCAAATCACAGGTTTTCATCATTTTAATCCATTTAAAATAACTTTTAAATTGAATCCATTTCATCAAGATCAATCATAAAATCATTTCATCAACCAATTTCCAAATCAATCCATCATTTTTCATAAATCAACCTCATAATTTCTATTCCATTGAAATTGTGGTTTTCCTTAAGTCTCATGCCAATTTCAAATCAAATATTAAACCACCAAGTTTCCATGTTTTTAATAAAATTAAAAACTCATTTCAATTTAATCAAGAAAATTGAGGTTTCAATTATAGGATAAAGAATTATATAACCACCTACCTTTAAGTCAGATATCTAGAAATCAACACCCACAAAAGGACTTGCCAATAAAGAGAAAAAGTGTAGAAGATATAAAAACACAACCTAATACAAAGATACAAATGAATATAGTTTAGATACATCCATTATGTGATGATCTATCAAACTCTAAGGATGAGAGAAATAGAGACCAAAATAAACTGTAAGAGAGAAGATCCACTTACCATAGTGGGATCAAATCTTCCACCAGCACTTTGATTCACCAAAGGAGGAGGTTGGATGAGTAAAAAACACTTCTAGAGAGCCTTCAAAAACCAAAAAATTATGTTAGGGACTAATGGGTTTTCTCATCACTTAAACTGGGGGGTTAAATAATTTAAAATTAATTTTTAGATTAATTAAAAATTGCACACACTATTTCCTAGAGAGGGCCACATGGTTAGACAAACTGTATGCCATAACCATGCATGCCCTCTAGACTCACTATCCAAGGGTGCATGTTTTTCCTTATGTGGTCACATGTTTTTGGGAAATCATGCTTTCCCCATTGCCCAGGGGGTGTGTGGTTTGCACTGGTGGGGTGCACAGTTTGGGAAACCATGCGCCAACCATACACAAGCCAAAAAGCCTCCAAAATTCTCCAAATTTCACCCAAAACTACCTGAAGCAAGACAAAAAAAATGAGATAAAACTAGGGAAAATTAGCACCTTCAAACAAGTAATGGGATGTTACATTCATTTTATGAAGAGTTGAATACATTACATTTTCGAAGAAAGTTTCATCATCTATTATGACCACAAAATCTTGAGTTATATCTTTTCTCAAAAATATTTGAACCTTCGATAGAGAAATTGGGTGGTGTACCTATAGTATTTTGATTTTGACTTTTCCCACACCTCTGGTTAGGGTAATTTCATTGCTAATGCATTGAGAAAAAAACTTTTGGCCCATTCCATGAAAGAATCATCAAAAGTGTGAAATTTGATGGATCTATTTTCTCAGTTTCATTTAGGAGTCTAAGAATATGTGATCAAAATTATTGTGGAAAGTGTTTAATTGACCTACACTCTTCTTGAGTTGATTCTTTAGGATTAATAGATTGATTATTAATTCTGTGTCATTAGGGAATCTCTTTATGGTGGGATGGCCATTGGTGAGTGGTCCTTCTCTTTAGTGGGTATCCTATGTTTTTAGAACCGATATATTGTGCCTTTTCCTATGAGAAATACTATGATGAGGGATTTCCATAATTCCCAATGGGTAGTGCACCTGAATACCATAATATGTTCTATGATATGTAGTGATTATTTTGGTGGTCAGGTATGAGGCAAGACATCACTGACTTTGTTTATCATTGTTATACCTACCAATAAGTTAAGTTCGATCACCATAAACCTTAGGGTTTTCTTTATCCCTATCCATTGCTGACTTGGAAGTGTGATGATATTTTTATGGATTTTTTGTTGTATTTCTATGTAACCCTTGAGGGAATAATGAAATGTGGGTTGTGATCGATAGGCTAACCAAATCATCTCACTTTATACCCATTCAAGATACAACCAAAATTTAGGACTTGGGAAGTATCTGTGTGAAAGAGAATATCCATTTACATGGAGTTCCTTTTGCTACAATCTCTGATAGGGATCACCATTACACTTCTCAATTTTTGATAGGCCTCTAGAAGGAAATGGTATCCCAGTTATGTTTGAGCATGGCATATCATCCATATATAGATGGTCATATAGATTTAGTTATACAAAATTCTTGAGGACATGCTACATGCTTGTGTTATTAACTTTATTTGAGATTAGGATGAAAATTTGAGACTGGTTGAGTTTTCCTAAAATAATAGTTACCAGTCCACTATCATAATGGATCCTTTTGAGGTCTTATATGGACAACCTTGTATATCTCCTCTCTATTGGATGGAGATTGGTGAAACTTCCTTGGTTGGATCGAGTTTGGTCCAAGAGATGACAACTAAGATTCGGTTGATTTTATGGAGAATAGTGACAGAACATAGCCAGTATAAATCCTATGCTGATCATCATAAAAAATCTTTAGAGTTTTCTATTGGTGACCAGGTGTTCTTTGGAGTTTCCCCTCAGTTGGGTCATCAACGTCTTGGGAAATATGGAAAGATTGTGCTAAGGTTTGTGGGTCCATTTTAGATTTTTGAGGAGGTGGGGAAAGTGGGATACCATTTGAAACTTGTACCATAGTGTAATTTGATCAAAAATGTGTTTCATGTATCACAACTTAGGAATTATCTTTCTAACCGTTCTCATGTCATGAGTTGGGAAGATCTTGATGTTGAACTCAATTTATCTGCGATTAAGCATCCAGTCAGGATTATTGACTCTGAGAAAAAGGTTGTTCATGGGAAGATGATACCTTTGATCCATGTTCTATAGAAGAATGGTTCTAACTCACATGAGGCTTGGGAATGTGAGTCACTAATGATAGATAAGTGTCCTCATCTATTTTATATGGAATCTTCTTTATAGGAGTTTTGGAGATAGAAATTGTTTATGGTGGGGATATTTTAACACCCTGTTACTTGATTTCATGTATTTATTGATCCTTATTTTGATAATAACTTTATAGGGTCTTTTATCAAGTTATTTTTGGTGAAGATTGATTTATTTGGATCTTTTTGAGGCTGTGCACAGTTAGTGTATAGTTAGGGAAAACTGTGTGGATTGGCTTAGAAAACTATGCGACCATGTTTGAGCCACTAGAAGGGGGCACATGGTTTGTAAAAACTATATAACCACCTCTCCAAACCAATTGGCCTATGGATAATGGGTTTTTCATGTTAGGGAGAACATTGTAGAAACCCTATTTTTTCCTTATAAGACTTTGAAAAATATTAATAGATATTTTTGGGGCTAGATACCGAGATGAAGTGAGATTCCGAGGCCTGATGATCCAAGAATTTATATTATAAAAATATTAAATATATTAATATCACATGAAAATAGTTTCTTAGAAATAATGGTTTATATCCCAAATAGAGTCTCATATAGTAAATTCAAGACCACAATTGAATTCATAATGTGGGTTTTACCCAAGACATGACCTAAAATTGGCCGACACCAGATGTTTGGATGAGGCAACCATTGGTGGGTACATTAAGTGGATTAATTAATTAATTAATTTAATAACCTTAACATAATATACTTTATATAATTTCTATTATATAATTTTTCTAGGGTAAGTTCCATAATCTGTGATTCTTGAGAGGATAATTGGGCATTATTTATTGATGAATCAGAATCATATGATGAACAATGATCAAATTGAGGGGTAGTAAATGCAGCATGTCTTCTCCATAATTAGTAAACACATCCTTTGAAAATGATCAATCCATAATGGAGGTAGTGATCTTCAAATGTATCTTCCACCCTTGATTAAAAGTTTGAACATGGATTTTATCTGCTATTTTTGTTATGAAATTTATCTTTTCTTTTTCATGATCCCTATTGACTATTATATTGTTAATTAAATATTTCTCTCCTTGTTGCACATTTTATCACCCTTGTAAATCTTATATCTATGACCTTATTCCAATAACTCTATTACAATGATTGATTTACATTTTTCTTGTTCTTTTACCCTCTTCATTCGTTGTTTTCTTCACCGTTGGCCTATGGGGTCACAATTCAACATTGATGATAAAAGTTCAAGCATGATAAATCTCCCAAATTCATGGAAGTTGAATGTATGATGAATGGATTATAAAATGGAGGATTTAATGGGATATATCATAGGTTATGGGTGATGCTCTATGGATCCGGGATCTGGAGCGGCAATGAGATTGAGTGACAGACGATGGGAGGTGAGTCGGGTGGCGTACAAGCTTAATGCGAATGGAAAAAATCTATTTTATATCCACTAGAGGCCAAGAAATGAAGACCATAGGTGACCAACACCAATTTTGGGTGGTCAAATGATGAAAATAACGGTGAAAGTGACAAATTTAGGATCCATGTGAAGATTTATATTTTTCTATGGAAAAATCAACTACATGTTGTGTTGTTGAAGAATACACACTGTGTAGCCCCACCCAGCTATGACAACTAGGGTTTTGGGTAAGATAAGGATCACGTTATATATTGTGGGGCCACACCCCATGCAACCCTACCCAAGTTTCTAAGCTATGTTCCAGCTGCACACGACCAGGACCCCATGTGGGAGGACACATCATGTACTTTGGGAGTACATGGGAATGAGATGGTACCTATGCATGACCAGGTTTATGGCTAGGTATACAAGTATGTCCAGGAGCACACGGGAAGGCCCCGATGGTTGAGACAAATTGTGTGGGCCCCCTATACACCATGTATAGTGACATGGCCTCTAGCCCATGTCCAGAGGAGAACATGTATGAATATTCAAACCTTTTACTCATTTTATTACACAACTCTTAAACATAAATATCCATTAATACAACATAATGATCGTAAAGGCCTAGTGTATTTAGAATACTAGGTTCGTAATGCATAAAACATGGAATACTTATTTTATTTTCCATAGTGATCTCCTAAAATCCATTTGAGCACTTAAATCTACATGGGATAACCTAGGGAATACATAAAGAAAGGGGTGATCTAAAAATCATAGTAATGTAATAAACATGGTAAGGAAACATAACATGTGAGTCAAAGGTATAACATAGTATCATAAAAGAGAAGGAAAATGACTAATCACATGGAAGCATATCATATTGAACATGGTATCATAAGATCTAGGAATCATATGAACTATTGCAGAAACATATAACATAACATAAATACGAGCCAAGGATAACTTCCTAGACAATATCTCATAGCAGACAAAGTCCCATAATGGATTAGGTTTACTCCCAAATCCCGTACATGATGTCTCATTAGACTATAAAATTACCCAATGAATTTGATTGATATCTAGGTGAACCCATCATAACATGTTCATGACTATGTATTCCATATAAAGGAAGTTAATCATAAGGCATAACATAATAATTACCCATAAAAAGAAACTAGGTTACATAATCTTGCTTCATATCATAACCAAAGGAAATTTCATAATGAAGGAATTTGAGAAATGATAATAAGGCATATATTACCCAATCAATGTAAGGGAGAGTGAGAATGGTATATATGTAAGAGACATATATAGAAGTTTTATAATCATTCCATAACATTAAAGGTTATTATTATTGATGAATATAAATACTTTTTAAAAAGATTAAAAAACATTCTTGAGGGAAATAAACTTTACACTTTGAAAATCACTTTTGAAAAAATAAAATTCAAAAAATATTGTGGAAATACTTTTATTTAAATATATCCTTTTAAAATTATAAAGTAATTTTCAAGGTAATTAATGTCCATGATTATGGAAAATACCGTTCATGCCATACACGTTAAAACAATTATTCCTTTCACTTTTTTGTAAGAAAAGTCAAAAAGTACCTTATTTGGAAAATAATAAAAAGATTAATTTTAATATTTTTTTGTAAAAAATTAAATTATGGGTAAAAATTATTTTAAACAATCATATTAAAACATTTTTATAAAACATGGATTTGGAAGAAAAAATATTTTTAACCAAAGAGAGAAATGAAGCTGAGTTTTCTTAATAAAATTTTATCAATAATTTTAAGTAAAGAGAGAGGAAAATGGTAATATTACATGAAAATTACTTTAATAAAAATATGATAATAAAATTTCTGGTTTTTATTAGGCAATGGTCAAATAATTTCCAACAATAGAAATTCAAGCATAAAAAATCCCGATTAAGATGAGATTGAAACATAAACCCTTACCGCTTTGGTAACTTTTGAATCAAAACTACCGTGATTGAAGTAAATGAATTGTAACTTAAAATATCATGAATTATAAAGGATTAATTTTATAATATGTAAATGGTTATTATATATACCATTCAAAATAAATTAGATGCATAAAAGAACACGTGTCTCAAAGAAAGAAGTTTGAGACGAAGCCCTTACAAAATTCATATCATTTAGGTGAGAGTTAATTAATGGGTTAATTATCTATAAAAAATGTATATAAAAAATACAAGTTTAAATAAAACATAAAGTAATAAAAATCCATTCCACACATAATTTTGGCATAATATAATTAATAAAGTAGTCGTATAACCCAATGAATGGAAATTGATTTAAGAAACCCCTTAACTCCTGATTCCCTTTAGTTGAGTGCTATTTAACCTCCCATATAGTGGTTTTAAACTTGTTATTAACTTATACTAGAACCATATTAATATTTATAATATCATATATGATCCTTTTATAACATATTATTACTTTTTCATTATTAATATTTCATTATAACTATTGTTTTGGGTGTTAATTGACTTGTTTTATCATGCACGTTTCATCATGAAAGTTCCAGATATTTAACATAGGTTATAGTTAAATAATATATATAATTATATTAGTGTTATAAATATAATTTTTCATTATATATATCTTTATAATCATTATTGAATTTTGAACATGGAGAATGAGTCACATCACTTCGTGGAGATGGTAGGCCGTACACACGTACGAGCGACGTTGCCATTTTCTTAACAGGAAAAAGGGTAAGGAATTGGATTATATATTCATTTTAAATAATAAATATCATTTCATATATATCATGTATATTTATTAAATTTATTCCTTTTTACCTTCTATGTAAAGAGTTAGTGAAAAAAATCACATCGCTTTGCGAGGCGGTAGGCCACCATACACACGAATGACGTTATCCCATTCTCTATGGAATGTAAAGTAGGAAGGTATATATTATATTATAATTATATAATTTAATTATATCATAAATATCATATATAAACATTATATATATGATTATATCCAATCATGAGAAGCAGTGATGGAAAACAAATTATGTCGGTTCATGAGGCGGTAGTCCGCCGTACACATGATCAATGATTTCGTTTCCCATTTAAGGGAGGTGGAGATGGTTGTAGGTTATTAACTTAAAATAAAAACATATAATTATATTTAATATATCTAGGTTATTATACCATCATGTTTTAATAATATTTTAAGGATGTGGAATAATAAATAAAATAAAACACTCGGTTAAGGACATTACCTCTTCTACGGAAAACTTCTTTTGGTTTACACCAAAATCCTTCATAGGTTGGATTTATAAAAAAAAGGATTATAGGATGAGTTGAGTAAATTAATTAAGTTATTTTCTTAAAAAATGAGGTTTGTAAGTGTTAATAGGAGAGGATAAGGGGTGACCTTTTATAAGCAAGGTAAGTGGCACACTTGTAATTTTTGAAAATAAAAAGGCGTACCCACATTTTTTACATGCCAAAATGCTCAAAAAATGGTCCATTATAAAAAATTATAGGTTATAAAATATAAATATTTCCATAAAATGGGTTTTTAAAATTTTTGGGGTTATTTTAAATCCTTATCTTTTTAGTGTAACCCCTGGTAAACCCATTTTTACCTTAATCGTGGTATTTTTTTTGTTATTTTTACTATTTATTATGGTAAAAAATTAATTTAAAATTATTAGATAATATATATTATTATTTAAAATATTTAATCCATTTTTACAAATTCAAATCATAGAAGTGGAAAATTTTAAATTAAAATTAAACTCACAGAAGCGATGAAAAAGCAGTTTTCCAAAGAGAAAATCTTCAAAAGTTTAAGAAGTTCTCTTATCAAAATTAAATATCAAATTGATTAAAATGAAATAAATGAAATAAATTGGATTAATAGATATATAATTTAACTAATTATACTTTTAGAACCATATTATAACAATATTTAAGTTCTTAAATGCTTTAAATGAAATGAAAAGTCTCAATAAAAACTAATATTTTTCACTATTCATCAAAAAGATTATCTTTTCTGAAAAATTATCAAAAATTAACCCCAAGATATTTTTTATATGATGAATTAAAAATTTAATTTAATTTTTTAAAATATATTTTCTAAAATTGATAAAAAATAATTTTAAATTATGTGTGCAAAGGGCGACTAATCCGCCATTCAGAAAAAAATAGTTTTTAGAAAACATTTATTTCTCTTTCAAATGGTCCTTATTTTATTTATAATAAATAGATAACCATTGAATTTATTTTATACATGTTTAAAACATAATTTTAATAATTTAGTTAGTCCTATTCATACCCTCCAATTTAATAGCTAGGTTATAATGACAATGTTTAACAATAATATTTTAATAGTTTATCACGTTTCATTTAAACTCGGTGACGTCCCCCTATCTCACTAGGGTGAAAGCCATATTTATTTTATAGATTGTTACCCATAAGTATTTGTAGTACTAGAAATGTGTGATTACTACTCACTAATTCTTTAGATAGACATGTGAGATATTGGTCATCAATGATGTACCTTTGGAGCAACAGGCAGACTCATCATCCTAGGCTAGGCTTTAAGATGTAGATCCATTTTCTATATCATTTGGGTTTCTTTATGATAACAAACACACACAAAAACACACACACACAAATATATATATATTTCTGGGTTATTTTTCCCTCTTACTTTGAGTTGATCTAACTACTTATATCCTATATTTTATTTCTCTCCCTTCGGTTTTCGGGGAGTCCTACTGGGTATGTATATACTCTCCCCTACATGGTATTTTTATATACATGTTGTATCATATGATGATGATGGATATATCAATAGTGATTTTGATTAATTATAGGGATACTTGGGTGCATAAACCACATACAGTGGTCGGGCTTGTAGATTAAGAGTCAGGCTCTCTCAACTTTACTTTATTCCAGTTGTTGTTAGGTTGAGACTTCATTTTTGGTTGGGTGTGTATTTTACCTTTTACACTTTGGTTTTTTTAGATCATACTCTTATTGTAATACCTATACATGTATTAATATAGATATTACCATCTCTTATTATTCATATGCATTGTTGCATGGATATGGTTGGGTGTGTGCATATAGGTTCATTAGGAAAAGGCCTCCCATTTTATGTTATACATTATTAGTTCTTATTGATACCCCCTAGCCTATATAGGTGGGATTGGGGTTATGAAGTATTATCCTTCTATAAACTAGGCATGACTCGGTAGGTTGGTTCGTTAAACACAATTACTACTAACTGTGTGACCCATACAATAAACCGTGCATGTGGGTTTTTAACCCCCTGAAAATTTAATTAAAAATACCAAGACCCTCGTTTAAGATGCCTAAACATGACCACTCAACCTAAAATAGTTTATTATAATTTTGGAGGCCCTCTAAATTATTACTTGGCTCTCTAATCCTTTTACTTTGTGAATCAAAGTCCCGGTGTAAGATTTTGATCCTCTTCGGCAAGCGAATCTCTTCTCATGTGGTTTCTTCAAATATACTCTTCTATCCTTCTTAGAGAGTGATATATCATTATTTTATTGATTTATATAATATAAATTTATATATATATTTATTCTAGGGTTGATTTATAGATTCCCATCACCTTCTTTCTTTGCTAGTGTTCCCATTGTAGGCGTGGATTTGATCGCATGATTAAAGGTAGGTGGATCCCTAAAGCTTCACCCTAAAATTGAAAACCTGATTTTATTGATTGATTTGAAAATATTTTTTATATTATTTAAAAAACTTGGATTTTATATGTTTGATGTTTTATTTTGAAATGGTAATGGAAATTGTGAAAACCCCCAAATTTTAATGGAATTGAAATTATTGGGTGGATTTGAGAAAAATTGATGGCTTGATTTGGAAATTGATTTGATGAGGTGATTTGATATTGATTATTTTAAAAAAATTGATTAAATTGAAAGATTATTTGAAGAGTTATGAATTGATGAAAATCTATGATATGGTTTTAGAATGAAAAGGAATGTTGAAAAATGATTTTGGGAAATTGAATTATAAATTATTAATTAATTTGAAATGAATGATTTTCCCAAAAATGATTGATTAGTTGATTGATTAGTTGAAAAACATGTGAGACTGAGTATTTAGTAGGTTATTAGGATAAGCATGCTAGGAATCTGAATCTATGGAAATGTATTTATGATGAAAACACTAACTAAAAAAAGTTCGTAATTTTTCCCTAGAATGGCCCCCCTTAAAAGGGGTGTTGATTTGAGAATGCACACATACCTTGAGCTATGTTGATGAATGAGAAGGGTGAGGATACTATATCTAGAAACTAATGTACCTCATGGATTATTAAAATGGTGCTATGTTTTATTTATTTATTTATTCATTCCTTTGACTAAATAACTATTTTATTCATACCAATCGATTTATATAATTTTTTTATATAAAATGTTTATTTAATCCTATTTTGATATATCTTCCACCACTTTGATTTAAAATCATGTTATATAATGATATTTAAATTCCTTTCCATGAATTTTCTTAATTTAAATTGAAATCATAATTGGTTTATTGTTATGTTATTGTTTATGGAACACTTGGTGAGACCATACTGGGCTGTTTAGCTCAAATCCCACCTTTTCCTTTGGGAAATTTTAGATTATATTATTCCAGGTCTAAGAAAAGGGAAAGTTCCACTTAGAGGAAGTGGTTGTATTTGATTCATGGGATCTAGAGTGATGTAATTGACTGGTAAAAATGTGATCCACTAGTTACATGGGCATTTTGAGTTAGTCTTGATAGATTTTGTGTCTTTGATGATGTATTGTTTTGGGTTTTTTTACCTATTTTTTCTATTAATTTCTCCTTGAGAAGTTTTGTCATACTGACTTGTATTGTTTATATTCCACTGTTTTTTGGAAAAAATATTTCCCTATTGATCTTATTATAATTCTAGGTGCTAGTCGAAAACTCATGGGGATCAAGACCACCCTTCAGTCTAAGTCTGTACTGACTTGGGTATCAGTGTACCAGGTTATCCATACCAGTTCATGACAAAATAACATAGACATATCTATCTTTAATAATTAACACATGAAATTATAAAAAAAGTACTTGGTATTTGAAAGTTTCAATAGTTATTTTCTTCTTTATAGAAGATAATTCATGAGAGATATCACATGGAGTAGTGAATGAAAACACCCTAACTCCAAGGGAGTAAATTGAAAAATATATCCATGAAAACTTTGTGAGAATACCCATAGTCTAAAAGGGTTCTAGAACCTTCTCAAATGAGATAAAATAAGTTTTGGGGGGAATAGAGAGTTTTAGTGGATCACATGCATCACATAACACACACCCAACAGGCGTGGATCGCATCCTCTTATATAGGTGAAGCCCAAGGCATCTCAAAATATATAAGGCATATCATGAGTTACTTATCATTGGGTGTAATTCATTAAATGTTTTCAATAAATTAATTTAAATCCATTAATCCATGTAACTAATGAATAAACCATCATGAGAATATATATATATATATATATATATATTATTTCATGAATTTCATGAAATAATAGTACATTCATCAAATTCATATATTAAATGCACACCATATATAATATCCAATATATATTATATATATAAATATATCTCACATATCATATGAAATTATGTTTTAGTTCACATCCAAAAATCTCCCACTTTCACTAAAATCTCATAGGTACTTTATGAAAAATTTCACAACTCTTTTTGAACCCATCCAAACTCTTTTAGATACAGTTTTTATCAAACCCTCTTCATTTTGAGAATTTTTTTTCCCAAAATTTTATCCTTATCCAAGGTCCTAACAGTGTGACCCTATAGGACTTAAAATCATTTACAAACACTATGAAATCCCAATTTCATATATGTAAACAAAGAATGACCTCTAGAAAAACATCAGTGCTACTCAAGATACTAAGGGGTCTAGTGTGATATCCATCAAATATACCCATATATCTATATGAAAATGTCCACCATAATATGTACCATATATATTGTATTTATATTATATAATCCCTTTTTATATGACATCGAGAAACCACTTGACATGGAACATATCAATATATTATTGACCTCTCATTATTTATTGATTATCCAAAAATATTGACCAATTAAATGAATACATCACATGTCATTTATCTATCTAATAAGAACATCACATGTCACTTATCCAAGTACTTGAGCACATCATATGTGAAACAACCAAGCATGGACATGAATTTCCTTAGTATAATTCAATCAAAGGATATATGTATTTAACTTGTTATAAAAGTGAAAAAATCTCATCTTGGTTGCACTCCAACCGATGACATGATCAATAACATACCCAACCACCCCTTGATTAACTAAGTTCATATATTTACTTGCATAAGTAGGGTATTAAATTATGAAGGTTCTCATGATATATATCTCACCAGCCTTAGATATGAAGGATCAATAATAATAATACACCCCTAATTATATCTATGACCGTATGAAATTCCATGAGATATACTTTAGTGGATAAATCCAAGTAATAAGTCTTTACTTATTACCTCATGAATATATTATTCATATCTAGTATACAACCCTTTGTAATAGATACAATAATCTATTCAAGATAACCCTTACATATCATCACAACCCATTATACTCTATGATGATTATTGGTTATGGATAACTCAAAGTTTGTACTTTGAGGGGATATTTATCATTTTACCATTCATATAAAGTAAATTTGTAGTTTACATGAATTAATGATAAATAGAGATTGCCTTTATTATAATTGCATGACATGTTTACAACCATTATAACCAACATCATCTTCTATATGAATTTCATGTTATTGCTGTATAAATGGTTTTTGAACATTACATCCATATGTAATTCCTATCACATCCCTATGTGACCATCTGATAAAATACTCCCACTAACCTCTTGGTGAGTAACATTTATGAAGCAAGCAAGTTTTAATAATGGAGAGGCTTAGGAACCATATTCCTAATCTTCAAATCCTTGAACCTATATTAAAACTCCTTAAATTCATAACATAAAATGTTATAATGTTATCTTCTATTGTATACTTAGAGCTATTTTTAAGTACATTATCATTATCCTTAGAACCCTTTCCATAAAACTTTTTACTTGAAATATTTTGTAAATAATGTAACTATTTACATTATAACTTTACAATCATATCCTAAAATATTTTAGGATAAAGTGATATCCACTTCATTATGGCAATTAATGTAAATCTTTAAATTTATCTTTACTTCCATACCCTAAACTCTTTTTTGATACCAAGTGATTCAGTTTGTGTATTGGCTAGTATAATCCTTTAGGGAATAATGATATTCAATTATTATAGTAACTAAATGAAACTCTCTACATTTTTCTTTACCATCACATATCCTAAAACATTAGGATATAAAGTAAATTATCACTCAAAATAAATCAGGTAAAATATTTTATTTGTAAAATTTTAACTTCTATAAGTTCAAACATACCCCCACTAGCCTCTTAGACACTTTATTCACTTCAAAATATATTTCCAAGACAACACAAACTAATTTGTGTTTTAGGAAATAAAATTTATTTCCTTTTAGTAGGAACATTTAACAAATAAACTATTATTTATATATCATATATGGTATTCTATGTGTTTGGAACATTTTTAATTTAAAAGTAGAATTTATTAAAATATACGACTGATGGGTGGTGGAAACATATTCCCACATATTTTAATAAATAATTGGATAAACATTTTATCATGGATAAATTTTTTTTATCCAAGATAAAACAATTTTATCCATATCTTCTTCTCAAAAACATGTTACAAAAATTTATGAATCATAAACCATGTGGGTACAATTAATTATCTCATACTTTTTCATAAAATCTATTTGTTATTAAACATATTCTCTTATCACATAAGAGAAATTGGATGAAGATACACATCTTTTACTTAGATTCATTTGAGCTTGACACTATACTTTAGATTTAGATATAGAAACTCTTTGCTTCATGAATGAAAAATACTAGCTCAAACAATTATTCCTTTGATTTCAAACTCTTTTATATTCACAACACCCTATAAAATATAGATTCGATATCACATGCATTTCAAAATCAAAAATTAATTTCTATAACATCAACACCTAACATGGAAATTACATGGAGTTTCATAAAACCATTTAGGTATATCTTGGATAATCCAATCATATTGAATTATTATTATTCCTCCTTGATAACCATAGGTTTCAATGACCTTGATTGGCTTCTTGAAGAAACATTATTGAAGTTTTTAACTAAATTATCTTCTTCCTATTTGAATATTTACCCCCTTGTACTATCTATATAGTACCATAAGTTAGACATCATATTCCTAATTCATCTATCTTAACACTTTGATAATATCAGGTAAACTTTTATTGAATTTATCCATATTTCCAAAATATTTCCCTAGATGAAAATAGAATGAATTCCTTTACTAGAATAATCCTCATAGTAATTCTTTAGTCTCTCCTAACATATTTAATAATATTGAATATAATTGAAATACCCAATTATATTGAGTATATGAGACTATAATTCCTTAGATTAATTAGAATCCAACACCTTTTAAACCTTAAATGAACCATTTCATGCTTCCATTGGAATCTTGTTTTTATTGTTGAACAACTTCAAAATGTTGTTACTTAGGAAGGAACTATTATAACACATAAGAAATTTTCTTAATCTACCATTCTTAGGAGTTCATTACTTTAAGCTTATCATTTTAAGGATTAATATAAATTTTAGTTTTATGATGGTGATGAATTTATCTATAACATAACTTTTATAATATGAATATAATGTCTTATATCTTTTATCAAGGACTTTTAATGATAGTGATACCACTAAAAATGATGACCCCGTACATCATATCCATTTTGTGAGCCAAGATCTATATTTAACTAAGAAATGATTCTGCTTTAGTATTCATATTACTACTTAGTTATTTAAGTAGGGACTCATCCCAATCACAACAGTTGTGATTTTTAGATAGTTTAGTGGATACAAACTTATCCAAACTAATCATATGAATTCAATCAACTATATTCCTCTAGTATACTAACTGTTATGGAATCCTAGCTAGTGTAACCCAAATCAAACACCAAAAAAGCCAACAAGGACAATCCTAGGGAACCCATATTTGGCACAAAACTCCCTAACAAGACAATCCAAAGTCACTTATTATTTTCTTTTATTACATAAGATAATCCAGGGGAACCCAAATTTTTCACAAAACTACCAGGTTGGATGATCAAGGTCTTGACAAGCATTTCTTTGAAAGGAATATCACACTTAGTATTTATGAGGTTTTCTTTTAAGGTCTCACCAATTTAATATAAATCATATGCTTATTAAATTCATAACTATTACTATATATAATCACTATTTTTTCATGTTTTATTTAATTTTATGTATGCAATATTTTAATTTAGTTTTGGATATCCCTATTACAACAACCAAATTATTATGCTCACACCAAATTAATGTGTAACTCTTTACACAACCCAAAAGTCTGTGTTAATCACCCAAAAATAGAATCCAAGTATATTCATACATATCAAAATTCATCATATGCATAAGGTATATGAATGCTTCATGTAAAGGCATAGAGTTATATGATATTTAAAAAATCCACACGAGTAAGCCTAGAGAGATAAATAAGCAACACCATTCACTCTCCTAGCTATGGTAAGCCTCCAAGAAAGTAGGTGGTCCAACCCTAAGTCCCTATACCTAAGGAGACTTTACTCAAGAGATGATTCAATTCATGAAAACTCTAAAACATAATTTTCACAAACTATTCCAAATAACTATTCTCAATATCATAACTAAAATTACAAACTAAGGTCAAGGTAAATGAAAATTAAATTTTGTGATATCAAACCTAGAATGATATGAAAGAATATATGTTAGAAGAAATTTACCATATAAATAGTCATACACAATATTCATATTTCATAAAAAAGTTACTAAACATGAATATTAAGGAAATTTAACAAATAAATAAACATTTTATTTATTTTAAAAAATATAAGATATTTATGAACTATTCATAAATAAATACTAATTAAAATTTTTTTATAATTTCAAAATAATATAATTATTTTGTATTCATTTCAATATAAACACCTTCATATTTTATATTAAATGGAATTTATATGATATTTCATGAATTATAAAAATTTTATAAATCAATATATATTATATAATTTTTTTATATAATCTAAATATCATATATATTGTAATTTATAAACACTTTATAAATCACCACTTATTATTTCTAAATAAACAATTTATTTTTATATCATAAAGTCTGCCATTTAATTTATCAAAAGGTAATTAAAAAGATCAACCTTTAATATTTGGGAATAATGATTTATAAAAATTTAATTAATTAACTATAAGTGATTTATAATTAATTAATTAATTTATAAAATCCCTAAAAATTAAATTTTTCCAAAATACCTTTTAACATGATTTATAAACAATTTATAAACTATAAAAATCATTTAATATGTTAAAAACAATTTTTAACAATTTTAGGCTTACCCTTACCCAACATCCCTATTCTGTGTAATGGTACCACCTTATTACTGTAACACATACACCTTTCATAAGGGTACTATTGTTTTTTTAAAAGCCTATGTAAAGGTAATTTATAGTTTACCTTTACACAACTCTCATGAGTAAAGGTACCACCTTTATGCAACTAATTTACTTAAGGGTACTGATAATTTTTCATACGTTGTGTAAAGGTAAACATTAGTGACCTTTACATAGATCCCTCATACCTTTATACATAAGGGTAAAGAACTGATTACCCTTTACATAAACCCATTTGTGCAAGGTCACTAATTTTATGTAACTCCCTTGCATAAGGGTATTATCTTTACACAACTCCTGTGCGTAAGGGTATTACCACTAACCAACTCCTTTGTGTAAGGGTAATAATGAGGTTACCCTTACATAGACCTTCTATATAAGGGCTTCATGGCAGGGTAATGTGTAAGGGTAAATCTTATTTACCTTTACGTATCACTGCCTGCATAAGGATACTACCTTTATGCTACCCATTTTCATAAATGTAATATAGAGGTTACCCTTACACAGACCTTCTACATAAGGGTATGAACCTTACATAACTGACCTGCCTAAGGGTAGATCAAATTTACACTTACTCAACTCATGTAAGGGTCTGTAACTCTCCCTCAGTTTTAAGAAAATACTATTTTCATTTTTATTTGAAATACAATGATTCAAAAATGTTCAAAACTTGAAGAATCTCGCTTTGATACCATTAATGGATTTCTTATGATCGTCTAATGACTATAAGGAGTGAAATAAAACCCAAATAATATAGGTATATCTATATTCAATAATTATTTCATGAAATAATAAAAACATAGTACCTAGTATTCGACATTTGCAACATCCATTTCCTTCCCTTTGGAAGAGAATGCTTAAGGAAGATGATGATGAATAATGAATGAAAGCACCCTTCCTCTGAGGGAGTACACTAACCAATAGATCCATGAACACTTCATGAGTATACCCATAGACTAAGGGGGTTATAACACCTTCTCAAATGTGATAAATAGAGTTTCAGGAAGAAGAGAGATTAGTAGAGGCCCATATGCATCACATACTGCACAACCTAAAGGAGAGGATCTCATTCTCTTATATAGGTGAAGCCCATGGAATCTCAAATATATGATACATCTCATATGTTTCTGCCTTTTGGAAATAATTGATTGAAAAGTTTCAATGAATCAATAAAAATCCATTAATCCATATAATTTATGAATAAACTATAAAGATAAAATAAATAATATATATATATATATATATATTATTTCTTGCATCACATGCATGAATAATAAACATATCAAATAAATATATTAAATATACACCACATATAATATCCAATATATTATATATATATAAATATATCTCATACATCATTTTAATTTGTGCATGCATCTCATCCATGTACATTTTAGTGCACATCCAATATAACTTTATGATGCATAAAGGTTGATACTTTCCCTATGATGCATAAGAGTTGATATGTAAGTGTAACTGGAATTTCTCTTATGACACATAAGTGTTACTTTGGTGTGTCAGGACAATAAATTGTATCTTGATTATACATAAGGGTTGTCTTGTGGTGATACATAAGGGTTCTGGGATTTGTAAATATCAATCCAGATAATATGTAAGAGTTAATCTGGGTGATACGTAAGCATAAGGGACTTTGTGGAAATATTGAGTGTGATGAGTCTTCTGTATAGTTTTTTTAAATAATAAATTAATTGGTTAAATTAAATATAAAATGGGGTTTAGGATATTTTGTCCAGTAGTACAATGGGTACACCCTAATTCTCCTTCCCCCTCCCCTTCTCCCTCCCCTCCCACATTCGTCCTTCCCTATTGAGAGATATTCAACCATTATTGTCTTTTCTTCATGTCATTAATCATAGGAGGTATCCATGGGTATGGATATCTATCCTTGATTATCTATTTCTCTATTTTCTTGTTTTTTCTTATTCTGACACCAATTATGGTCGTTTATACCTATTTTTAGGGATTTATTTATTTTTTTGATCTCATCCATTTGAGATTGAATCAACCTATGATATTCAATGAGAATATTCCTGAATGCATAAGTTAGGTGGTACCTAAGTTATATATAATGTATAATATCATTTTATATGTGTGTATGTTGTGTGGTCACACTGACATAATGTATGCTTGACCCAAAATTTAATTAAATAGTTTATACCTTTGTTTCATATGGGAATCACCTTACTCGGGCCGAAAACAGTCTATTCATAAGTGTAAATCCTAAACCCTTGGAATACAAGTGAGGAACACCTTGAACTAATGGAATAAGAAACGTTATGGACAACTCTAGGGGTGATATTGATGGAAATTGTGACCTAGTAAGTTGAATATAGATAACCTAGGATGATCCCTAGGTTGAGAATATGTGATAAATTAAAATGACATGGTTTAATGCATAAGATGTGAAACGAGATTATTTTATCATTCATGATTACAATGATTAACAAAATGTTATAAAGTGGTTAGAGGTTGGGCACTTATCCAACTATACTTATAAATTAGTTATAAATTAGTTATAAATTGGGAACTCATCCAACCACATATGTGATTAATTGTGATATTTGATGGTTAAAAGGGTGGGTTCCACCCCTTGAGGGTATGTTGATGTTGATATGTGATAGATCTAGGGGAGGAAATTGTTCCAAATCGGAGGATTTATGGCATATGATGGACCCTAGGGGAGGGTGCTATTCTGACTAAGGGTATTGATGGTATGTGATGGGTTGGGGGGGGGGTTTCCAACATAGGGGATTAATGGCATGTGATGGACTTGGGGGTGGATGCTATTATAACTTGGGGGGATTGATTATATGTGATGGGTTTGAGGGAGGGAATTATTTTGAATTGAGGTATTAATGGTAAGTGATAAATTTGGGGGAAGGCTCTATTCCAACCTAGGGGATTGATGGAAAATGATGGATCTAGGGGTAGGTGCTATTCCGATATAGGGTATTGGTGATATTTGATGGATTTAGGGGAATGAGATACTCCAACTTGGGGAATTGATGGTGGTTTAATGATATTATGTGAGGTCACTATTACAACCCCTTGGTTTGGATATGTACCATGTTTAATGACACCCAAGAATTGGCCAAAGTAGGTATGGTTGATTCCAGGTGTCATAATAAAACTTAAGGATCAATGGTAAATTATTTTATCATGATTTAGTTCTTTATTATGGAATATAAACATGTATAATATTTAGATTGGATATATATTCAGGGACACCATTGGTGGTGGCATACTGAATTGTACTCACACCCTGTATAGGCACCGTGGGTACCCAGACATACATCATGGTTACATATCTAGACATGGGTAAGGGTTATATGCTTGATGGTTGAGTTATAGGGTCAAGTTGAAGTTGTGATATGGGACTAATCTAGGACTCAAGACCATTTTTGTAATGACCTAAATTTTTTAAATGATAACTGATTCTTGAATAAATGTGTGTTATATTATATAGTATTATACACATAGAGAACATATAGAAACCAAAAAAACTTTAATCAATTAATGAAAATCATTACATTAGTCAATTATTAAACCCATTAAAATGCCAAATATTACAAGGGTACAAAAAATATAGAATAAAAATACAACAATGGGAAAATCTGGATCACCTTGATCAACTAGAATCATCCCTCCCACTAATAATACTATGGAAAAGAAACAAAATATTAGTAAAACAATCAAAATTTTAGAAAATAAAAATATAGAACCATGAGAGAAATTGTAGTGAATGTTGAATGAAGGAATGAAGAGGTATTTATATGAGGTAATATGACTGTTGGAATAGTAATGCGATTATTGGAATAATAACCTGATCATTAGAATAGTAATTTGACCTATAATAATAAATATAATGTAAATAATTTTTTTCATGAGTAATTTAAGTAAATATAAATATTATAATTCCATAAAATAAATATCAAAAATTAAAAAATCAAAGAAAATATAAGAACATTTTTTATAAACTATATTTTAAGGTATTTCATAAAAAAAAATATTTTTTATATATTTAAAATTAAAATAACCCATTATAGAAAATTATTTCGATAAAATGAATGTTATTTTTGAAATCAGCACATTGAAATTGTCTAATGGTGATTTTTTGGAAATTTTCTGAAATATTTTAATTTTTAAGTGAATAGTAAAAATACAGTTTTTTCGTAACTAACGTGTCTTAAATTACATAATTCATGATGTAATAATGAACTAATCATTTATAGAATATGAGTTATGAAAAACCTGACCTAGATACCCTCTCAAACTAGTATCCTACCTAATTTTAAACATACCCGAAGGGTGTTACCGATCCCTATGGGCTGACGACTAGTACCTGGGCACCAAAATACAACCAGACGGAATGATTTTGACTAACCTAAAGCAAATACATGCTACACACACATAACAGAGATAAAAATTGGAATAAATAAATATATTCCATAAATGAAAGAAGACATTGGAAACTATACAACTCAAAAGAAGTAAAAAAATACCTAGTACAAGTCCAACATCAAAGGACTACCAAAACAAAAAAATGAATACTCCATGTTATAGTGTGGTAAACTCCCACCATCTCACTACTAGCTACCCATACTCAATTGAAAAATACCTCACCACCTTACTGAAACACATTAACTTTACTTGTATTGAAATGCATAAAAATATCTACGCACCATTAAAGGGTTGTGCAGGGTGTAAACTAATAGGCTCGGTAGCATCCCACCCAGGTGTTCTATAAAATGCATCTGTACAGTAATATGAACATTCTCAATTTCAAAGAAAACAAGGAATGATAAAAAATTTACAATTTTTATATCCAAATCATGGAAAAAAAATTTAATTTCCTATTTTTCTACATTTCCAAAATAATATAGGTAAAATAGTTTCAAAACATTTCATATACATATATAAAAGTAGATATATCAAATCAAAGCAAAGTATGTATCAAATATCATATCAAATCCATGGCAGTACAAGCTAAAATAGTATAATCCAAAAGCATAGGTAATATCATGCCAAAGATCACTATTGTTCAGACTAGCTAGGACACTTGTACCTAAACATAGACAATCACACACATTAAGCCTCTAGATATATGCATTGAATATAGAGATCATAGGAACACCCCAAAAATTGAACCTCCTAATAGTGTATAACAAGTCTCTAGAACAACAGGATTGGTGATCAAAGGAACACCCCATGAGTGAACCCCCTGATGAATAGACAAGGCCTATTACTACACCTTCCACCTAAGTACCCAAAGATTCTCATATGCTCTATTTTCCAAACCATTTTATCAAAACCATGATTTGAAAACCATTTTAGAAATCCATTTCACAATGATTTTAAAATACCCATTCCTTTCACAAAATAAAGGGAAAAAATATCTTTTATCAAAAACCCTTTTCCACACACGTAAATTTATCAAAAAATCATTCCATTTCATTTATAAAATAATTTATCAAAAATAGAGCAATACAGTTCATTCAATATAGGCTAGAGATGAAACTACCTACCTAAAACTCAGGTCGTACACATCCGCAATGGGATCCAAAAATAAGAAAGAACACAATGACAACAAAAGAGGCCCTAAAATCACTCCACACATATTATAATCAATTTAATTTAGAAAAAGGGTTGGAAAAGAGAAATAAAAATCCCATACCTCAAAGAAACTTGTATGTTGCACCACAAACAACACAAGGGTTAGACTCTAAAGGAAGATCACACAATAGATCTAGAAGGAATCAAGAAGAATCATCATCATAGATCAAAAGATCCAATAAAATAATGAAATAGGGCTACCACGATTAAATAAAAAGAAGAAATAGGAGGAATAATCACCCTAAAAGATGTAACCCAATCGAAATAGAGATAAATTGCTAAAAAAATAAATTCAGATGAAGCTAAGGTCCCTAAAATCACCCTTGAGAGCCTCTAGATTAGGAGAAAAAGAAGTTGTGGATAAATGAAACAAAAATTCACTTATAAGACACCTTAAAATCACAAAACATGAGATTTACATTGAGTTTAATCCCATTACACATCATATAATCCATGAAGGATGAAAACAATATAAAATGTATAACCTTTTTACAAAAAACCCTACTTTTACCAATACATGATGTGAACCAAATACACAGTGTGTAATCCTTTCATGCTGTGTACCAGGCTCACGACTTATTCCTAGAAGACATTAAATGGCATATAATCTCATTAAATGATGTGTATTTCTTCTGTATACTATGAAAAGTCTAGTTTTTAGTATAAAAATCCAAACCACCATGGATATTATATAAACTTAGGAAGGATCCCAAAAATTAATTACATGTTTATAACTATAATTAATTAATTAAAACAAACATATGACTCTAAACTTTAGGTCATTTTCCTCAGAAAATGTACTCCATCATCAAGAGTCCCATCACACACCCAAATAATGATTAAAATGAATAAATATAATGGAAATTCATGAAAGAGGGTAACAGGATGTTACAAACTCCCCAATATAAGATTTTCCTTCCCTAGGAAGTCATGTGGAAGAATGATGTTCTGAAAAGAGGTGAGGCCACTGCTCCCTCATAAAAAAAAAACAATTCTCCCAAGTATCATGATAATTTGAACCGTGCGTCCATAACACTCTGACAAACAAAATTGAATTCCTACAAAAGACTTTCACTTGAGATTCAATTATCTATACTGGATTCTCCACAACAAAAACATCTGGATTTAACTCAATCTATTCCCAAATAATAATGTGAGATGGATTAGGATAGTATTTATTAAGTTATGATATGTGGAAAACATCATGAATTTTTATCAACTAAAATGAAAATTACAACTGATAAGAAACCTGTCCAAGTAGCCCAGTGACCTCAAATGGTCTAACATTTCTTAGAACCAACTTTCCCTACTTTCTAAGTTGATGCTGACCCAACCTGGGTGAAACTTTCCAGAAAACCTAGTCACCTATGAAAAAATACAAAGGACGATTCCACTGATCCACATACAATTTATGTCAACACTATACTATAACCATACACCAATGTACATCATGAATCCTCACCAACGTCTCCTGAACAAGACTTGTTCCCACCAAAGTTACTCACCCACCTCTACCCAACAAAGTGGTGAATAGCACGAGTGACCATACAGAGCCTTGAAAGGATCCATTTTGATCGAAAACTAATAAATATTATTATAAGAAAACTCAATGAGTCCCATATGGCTATCCTAAGATACATTGAAACCCAAGACATAAGAATGGATCATATCCTCTAGGATATGAATAGCACACTCCATATGACCATCTGTCTGTGGATGGTAAGCTATACTTAATCTGACCTAATTCCCTATCACCCCTTGGATACTCCTATATAACCTTGAATTAAACCTAAGAAACCTGTCCAAAATAAAAGAAGAAGGAACCCCATATAAACTCACAATCTCCTGTATATAAAACTCACCCCGGTCTTTAAATTTTGTGGTAACCCTGATCAAAATGAAATGAGATGAATTTTTAAACCGATTAATCACCAACCATATAGAATTACT
The DNA here is from genome assembly GCA_963277665.1 of Viscum album. NCBI lineage: Eukaryota > Viridiplantae > Streptophyta > Magnoliopsida > Santalales > Viscaceae > Viscum > Viscum album. The sequence goes on along the minus strand of OY728165.1, from coordinate 193,268,831 downwards.
CCCTCAAGGATTCCATATTAATCTAACAAAAAACTCCATGGATACCCCACCCCATTTACAAAATGACACTGGAATACTGAAGTAAACTAGAAGGTTTAATATGCTTTGCTTTTATCTGTTTCCAGGTGCAACAACAAGACACATCATTAGAAATGTCACACTTCATACCCGACCATCAGAATCACTGTATCATGTCACAATACATATTTTTAGTATCCAAAAGAATGAACCATTAAGAAATATGATAGTCAAACAAAACCTATATCCACATAGATTCTAGGATAACAAACTAATTCTGAAAATGAATAATACCATATAAAGAGATAGACCAACCATAAATGGTCTCCAAAACTTAAAGGGTTTCTCTAATTTCCTTGAACCGATCATCCTACTGCTGAATATGCAGAATAGACTTAAGGAGAGATAGTGATAACTGAACATTGTTTAGAACCATACCTAATACATCCTACTGAGTATCTAGGTGCAACTGAGAAAATGGTTTCATAAGGTTCCACTATTCCTTCAATTCCAGAATAGCCTATGATTGTACTTCCTACTAAGAGTGTTTTCAATGATATTCCCATTCCTTGGGGTATATGTGATATCAAATTCAAACATTTTAAGGTATTCAACACACCACCTCTTTCTGATATTCAAGTCTTTCTGAGAAAAGATATAGCTTAGACTCTTATGGCCATAAAAGTATGTGAACCTCTCCACAAAAAGATAGTTCCACCAACACTTAACCACATTAATAACCAAGACAAGATCTAAATCATGAGTGGGGTAATTATTCTCATGTAGTTAGATCTAATGAGAGATGAAATCCACAACACGATCATCCCATATAAGTACACAACCCAAACTAGCTCCAAAATCATAATAGAAAACCACATACCCCTTACTGGGCTCCAGTAAGATTTGAATAGGATCCAATGTCAAAATTAATTTTATCTCATAAAAATAAGACCAACACTTTACATCCCATATTAATTTCACCCCTTTCCTGGTAAGAGTAGTCAAAGGTGAGACCAAATTTGAGAAATCCTTGAAGAACTATCGATAATATCCAAAAATACCAAGGAATCTCTGAATCTCAAAGATGTTCCGTTGTCCTTCTTAATAAAAAATAACCTTCACCATCCCAGGATCAAATGATAAGATATGATTATAAACCATGTGCCTTAATATCTTCAATTCTTGAATCTAGAAGTTTTATTTTGAAATCTTTCAATAAAAATGTTGACTCCTTAGGATTTACAAAACCAAACTCAAATGGTTCTCTTACTCAGATCTCGAATACACTAGAATATCATCCAAAAAAACTACCCCACAATTTTTAATATATTGATGGAATATACAATTCATAAAATCCATAAAAACTATAGGGGTGTTAGTCATACCAAAAAACATCACTAGATTTTCAAAACAACCATACATGATCCTGAAAGCTGTCTTTGGTACATCAGACTCCCAAACTCCGAGATGATGATATCATAACTGAAGATCAATATTTGAGAACCACTTTACCCCCTTTAATTGATCAAACAAATCATCCACATGTGTAAAATTATACTTATTATTAACCACAACTTAGTTTAAATTAAAATAATCCACAAAAAATTAGAGTGAACTATCTTTTTTCTTAGCAAAGTGCATTGGGGATACCCAATATGAAACACTAGGGTGATCAAAACCTTTATTCAATAGGTTTTACAACTAAATATGGAGATATTTTATCTCTTATAGTGCCATACCCTAATAAGGTATCAAAATCGCCTGCGCACCTGACACCAGATCAATCATAAACTCTATCTACCTCTTTGGAGGAAGCTTGGAGAAATTATCTAGGAAAACATCAGGAAAATATTGAAAAACTATAGTAATATCAATAAAAAAATAAATTTCAATGGGATCAACTATTACAACAGTAAAAAAACTCTTGAGCTCTAGGTGGGAAGGTCCTGTATGACTAGACCTTAGATAACACTATTCCTAAAACACCTGAGATCTCCCATTGGTCGTAATAAATGAGATTTTCCAATGATAAAAATAAACCTTAGCATGGTGAGAAACATGTAAATCCATCCTGATGATGATGTTAAATAGATCTAGATTGAGAATAAAAAAAATCTTAGAGAAACTATGCATCATCTATCGATAGTGAAAAAAGGATAATGAAACTCCTTCTCTTTCCTCTTCTCAAGAGGTGTTGTACAATCTATAACAAAGGAAATGAGATTCATTGGAAGTTTAATTAAATCAATAAAATTTTCAAATATAAATGAGTGGAAAAAACTAGCATCAAATAAATCAATTGCTACTAAATATGCAATAAAGATGGAACCTATCACTATTACTGGACCAACATCTACCTCTATTAGAAAATCATCTACTATGTGAAGGTGCTTCACTCTTGAGGCCTATGGATGGATCCCCATAGTCTTTGAAGAATATAACTACATTGAAGTAGCCTTTGGAGCCAATGATCCTTAACCATAAAGAGACATAAACATAGCCTAAAAGAAACACTGTAGATGGATATAATTCCCATAATTGTTGAACATATTTATAGGTGAAGGACAAGAATTCTTGGTGTGTCCGACCTAGACACACTGATAGTAAGTTATGGGGACACTACCAGCTGTAACTGAAGGTGTATAGGAGGCCTTCCACTAAGAACCACCCCACCACTCCTACAATGATCCTAAAACTTCCTCTTTTCTCCTACATGCCACTGAAGCTGCCACTAGGTGGAAGAGAATGGGTAAAATATCCAACCTTACATAACATATTCATCTCATCCACCATTGATCTATCTACCATCTCTATATAGGTAGAAAGCTTAATCGTAAATACCTATAATATGATATCTAGTTGTAAACCCTACAAGTAATTTTGAGCTTTCAGCTGGTTGTTATTTACTACCTTTGGAGAAAAACAAACCAGATCAGTAAACCGATTGGTGTATTACAACACCGAATTCTCTCCCTTCTGTAAAGAGAGTAAATCTCGAAACTTTTCTATCATCAGTGAATTGGGAAAAAACTACTAGAATAATAGATTCTTGCGACCCTTACAGTCCAAACCCACATGCCTATCTGCAAGTACAATGGAATCCCACAATCACATGTTGGGACCCTTGAGTTTGAATGTCACACACTTAACCTTGATACTCTCAGGTGTATCCAAGAAATCTAAGATCTAGTTGATATTTTCAAGACATTACTCTACCTCTTGAGGTTAATTAATACCTTTAATGGATGGTGGATTATTTTGCATGAACTCTTGTGATCTATAACTGTCTCCTCCATCTTCTGGTGGTACCTCAACAATTGCATTTTGGACTTGCGGTACATTTTGGTTGATAGCATGAACCACCCACATGATATCCTCAATAAGATTATGATATATAGATTTATTCCCTTTAGGAGTATCTACTATACCCTCCTGAGGAATCCACAAAATATGCCTCAGAGGAATTCTAATTCCCACCAAAATAGAATGAATAATCATAAAATGTAATAATCTCAGTTAAAACTAGAAACCTATAAGCAAAAATGAGATTAAGATTAAGAACTCAAAATAGAAGACACACATCCCAACATCCCATGGCAACTTGAGTCTCATCATGGAAAAATATGACTGTACACTCACTACAACCTACCTCTCAAGTCCTAAAAATACTATCTTTAGTCTACCAGACATCCTAAGAGAAGGAATCTTGAAGAAAAGCCTACTCTGATACCAAACTGTGATGAAACCAACCTGAATTCCCTCTCAAACTGGTACCTAGCCTGAATTTCCACATACCTGAAGGGTGATCCTGATTCCCATGGGTTGGCGACTATCACCCAGGCATGAAAAATTTCACCCAAATTTAAGAAACTACATGACACAGACACAGACACAGACACACACACACACACACACACACATATAATAGAGATAAAAAATGAAATAAATGAATATATTCCATAACTAAAAGAAGAAAGTGGAAATGATACAACTCAAAAGAAGTCAGAACATCCCAAGTGCAAGTCCAACATCAAAGGAATACCAAAAAAGAAAACTGAATACTCCATGTGATAGCATGGGAAACTCCCACTATATCACCATTAGCTACCTAGACTCAGTTGATAGATACCTCACCACCTCACTATGATGAATTTCCTTTCCTAGCAATGAAAGATATTCAAAGGTCTACACACCTTCAAAGGGGTGCATAGGGTGTGAGATAATAGTCTTAGTAGGATCCCATCTAAGCGTTCTATAACAAGTATGTGTATAATAATCTAAATATACTCGAATTTATAAAAAACATTACATGATAAATAGTTTATAGTTTTTTTTATATCAAAATCATGGAAAAAAATTTAATTTCCCCCTTTTCCATATTTCCAAAACAAGCTAGATAAAATAGTTTCAAAACATTTCATATACATATATCAAAGAAGATATATCAAATCAAAGCAAAGCATGTATCATATATCATATCAAATCCATGTTAGTAAAATCTAAAACAATACAATCTAAAATCATTGGTAATATCATGCAAAGGATTACTACAGGCTGGGCTATCTAGGACACTTTTACCTAAATATATACAATCAAGTGCATCAAGCCTCTAGATATATGCATCAAATATAGAGATCATAGGAACACCCCATAAAGTGAACCTACTAATAGTTTCTAATAAGTCCCTAAAACAACAGGCCTTGAGAGTAGAGGAATACCCCATGAGTGAACCCCCTAATGAATGGACAATGCCTATTACTACACCTTACTCCTAAGTAACTAAGGCTTCCCATGTGCTCTATTTTCCAAACCAATTCATCAAAACAATTCTTTGAAAACCATTTCAAAAAACCATTTCATAATGCTTTGAAAATAACTTTTCCTTTCACCAAAACAAGGGAAAAACATTATTTTATCAAAAACCCTTTTCCACACACAAAAATCAATCAATCAATCATTACATTTCATTTATAAAATAATTTATCAAAACCAGAGTAATAAATTTTATCCAACATAGGCTAAAGATGGAACCACCTACTTCAAACTTGGGTTGTACATGCCTGTATTGAGATCGAATAATAAGGAAGAACACAAAAACAAAAAAGGAGGACCTAAAATCAATCCACGCATCTCATAATTGATTCAATTTAGCAAAAGGGCTGGTGAAGATGAAGAAACAACCCATACCTAAAAGAAAATCACACACCACACCACAACCAACACAAGGGTAAGCCTTTGAAGAAAGATCACACAATTGATCTAGAAGGAATAAAGAAGAATCATAATCATAGATCAATGGATCCAATAATTCAACACAACAAGTATACTATTATCAAATAAAAATAATAAATAGGATGAATACTCACCCGAAGAGATGCAACCCAACCACAACAGAGATTAATCACTGAACGAAGTGATTTGGACAGAGAAGAGGCCCCCAAAATTTCCACTGAGAGCCACTAGGTCAATAGAAAAAGAACCCAAAGATGAATGAAACAAAAATTTAGTCATACAATTTCCTAAAATCATAAACTGTGATATTTACATGGTGATTAATCCCATTACACACCATGTAATCCACGAAGATTGAAAACACCGAGAAACGTGTCACCTTTTTATAAAAACCTAAATTTTACCAATACATGATGTGAACCAAATAAATGGTGTGTAATCCTTTCAAATTGTGTACTGGACTCGTGTATTTTTTCTGGTAGACATTACATGGTGTGTAATACCATTACACAATGTGTATTTTTCTTATATATTGTGAAAAGTCCAATTTTCAATAGAAAACTCCAAACCACCCTGGATGTTCTCTGAAATTGGGGAGGAAACTAAAAATAAATAAAAAATTTATAACTATACACCATTAACTCAAAAAAATATACATCCCTTAACTTTAGGTCATTTTTCCCAACAAATGATCTCCATCCATGGAAGTCCCAAGACACACCCAAATAAAGAGGAAAACTAATAAAGGGAAGGGAAATACCTGAAAGCGGGTAATGGAATGTTATATGAGGCTTGAAAAAAACATATTTGATTTCATAAATTATTCATTAAAATATAATAAACTTAATTTATAAACCTAAAAATAATTTTCCAAAGACTAAAGTCAAAATTTATCCTTTAAAATAATAATTTTTATTTTTTCCAACTTTCCTTTTTTAATAAACTAAGTGAATTAAAATTATAAAGGGGTTTCAAGTCCTAAAAACATTATTTTATATTTATATATGATTTATATTTTCATAAATTCACTATTATAAGTTTTACCTTTGATATATTCTTTTATTTAATATTTTATTCTAAAAATACCTCTCTCCTCAAGTATAAATAACCCCTATCCTACCACTTGGAAAACCACTCCTCTATCACTTTACAAAGCCAAAAATTTGAAAAAATACTCTATATTAAGACTATTATAATACCTAGGGATGTTATCTATCCATACAACTCTAATCATCAAAGGATTTAGATTTGTAGAGAAGAAGCAACACAAAAAATAGGGTAAGCTCTCGCAAATTCTTCCTCTCATTCTCCTCTACTATTTCTCTTTTTATCCACCATTTCAAACCCAAATCTTATAAGAATAATTAAGTAGTATATTAAAATTATATTAATTATTTTAACCTACTGTAATTATTCTATTCATGATATATTAAATTCTCACACTTCCTATTCCTGCTCTTTTGATAATGTCCCGTTAATGGTCGGTTAACCGCCAATGAGGTCATTTATAATTATTTTATTATCACAAACCCTATGGATGGATATAATAAATTAGTTATGATATATAAATGTATAAATATATGTATTTTAATCTTATGTAATTAATTCTACTTATTTATAAATGACCTTGAACAAAATAGAAAAATTGAAGCAAAATGAGAAATTTTTAAGAAAAACATGATATCAAAACACTTCAACATCAATAAATAAAATTAAGAAATATAATAAAATTATTATTATTAAAAATTAATCACATAAATTAACAAAAATAACTTCTGGTATAATGTTTTAATAAACCTATGTTTATTATTCTAGTGGTGGAAAAGTGACAAAATAAAGCTGGATTTAAGGTAAGGGGATTATTGAACTAAACTCATTTTCTTTGGGTTATCCATATTTAATGAAATATTCAGTATGGATATTCATCTAATGTTACTTAAATATAATTTTACTATTCTTACCTTTTCTTTTTGGGTATATACATGTTTCCACCTTGGTTTTTAATCTAAATACAAATATTTTCCAAAAAGATTTTTTTTCCAAAACACATCTTTGACTCATCTTGAGTTATTTCTGCTTCAAAGAACAAAAATATTTTATGCCAAAGTATGATCTACCCTTTTAATTTGGTAATACCAAATTTTATTCCATGATGTATTATATGATAAATAATTTATGAAACCCATTCATTTCCATGGGTTATTTCATAACTATGATTATTATACGTTCTATGTGGCATGTATGATTATGAGAATTTATGATGCGATGGGTGGTATCAGAATTATATATCCCTCCAATGCATTGTTTAATGTGATTTATCTCATGATATTATGAGTATTATTCATGATAATGTTTCTATATTTGTTCACAATGATGATGTTATGATTTATTCACATATGTTATGCATGAAAATGATGTTAATTTTGTTCACAACTATGTGTGGTATTGGGCCACTATGACATGATGTTTCATTTTTATGAATCAACAAATTACATGAATTTTTCAAGTTTATTCCTCATGCTTATGATGATAATACCATTCTTATGACATGATTATGATTATTATTCTCACCCATGTACTATTGATTCATGTCTCTTATTTCAGCTATGTTATCCTTCACCTTACTGATATTTTAGATCATCCGTTTCTTTGATGTATATCCTTTGGTGACTACATGTACTTTGGAAAATGTGGGAGATTTTAAGTGGATAAAGAAGAATAATTTTAATAATGTTTATTTTTTATTATGTATAAGTGATGTATGATCCTAATTTTCCCAATATACTAAACCTTTTGATCCTTGAATGTATAAATATTATGTTTTTGTCTTTAAAATGATGTAATAGACATGTAAGAAAATGTAGGGTTTCTATAGTTAGAATCATAGGTACGGTTTAGTTAATTTGGGAATTAGGATTAGATAACGTTAGTAAAAACCCTTAGGATAAGTCTATGTATAGGTAAACATCTATGAAACTTTGTTTTAGAAGAAGTATATATAAAGGGATCCCATAAGATATTATTTTAGACTTTATTTTCACATAGAAATAAAATATTTATTTATGTTTTTTCGAATTATTTTTTGTCCAAACCTTTTCTATTTTAGAAAATGGTGGTAACTAGGAGAAACCAGGCTAACAACCTTTGTGAGGGACAATGCAATGATTATCCAAATGATATCCCCAATTCCATAGAAGGTGGTGTTCAAAACTTTATTGTGATGCTTACCCATATGTATTAGGATATGAAAAATTACCCGAACCATGTGAAGCATCCGACTTCACCCAAGAAGGAGAAACTATCCATTTAGTCATTTATATGGAAACAAACACCGATGTTTAGTGGAACTTTCGATCCACTTTTCGTATAATAGTGGGTTAAATCTATATAGAATATATTTTCTATGCTACACTATTCTATGAAGGATAATGTGACTTTTAACTTATATAATTTAGATGGATAATCTGATCAATGGTGGGTGTTGATAAATATAACCTATTCAAAGTATGAAATGTAAGATATGGAGTGGGGTGAATTACGAAAATATTTCTTAATAATTATTTCCCTCAAACTCTTTGAAGAAATAAAAAGAGATAATTATTAGATCTAATCAAATGGAAGGTTAATCTATCATGTATTATGAGGAAAACTTTGCAAGGCTTTCAAGATATGACTTAGGATTTATTATCAATAATAATAGAAAAATAGATCGATTATTTAGTATTTTAAAACCAAACATTTGAAAGGATCTTTCTATATGAGACTTTGGGAGTTTTGAAGAAATAGTTTGATGTGCCCTCAAAGTATAGATGGAGTTTAAATAATGGTCCCATGGTTATAGAGATAAGAATAGAAGAATGGAGTTTCAAGCTAGTGGGTCAAATGAAAAAGGAGGAAAGAGGATCCAACCACCCACATGTCAAAAATGTGGGAAGATGCATCATGGTAATTGCCTCAAAGGGATGGGGAAATGCTTCAAGTGTGGGAGAGAAGGACAACAAGCTCACGAATGTTGAATAGACATAAAGAATCCATACAACATGATGGAAGAGAGGAAGGAAAATCCTAATTCATCACCCATAGTTCAATGATTTAACTATATGGAGCAAGGGAACTATTAAATATAATGGAATGAACCATGGGTCCTTGAGGGTAATCAACGTCAACAAACACAAATGCTAAAGAAGAAAGGGAATACTTATTCCATCACTACTACTAAAGTGGATCATGAAAATTAAGTTGTACAAGGTATAATTTCTATTCAATCAAGAATGGAAAAATTATTATTTTATTTTAGTTCTATGTATTCCTTTACATCCTTCAAGTTTTCTAGAACTATTGGATCGATGTACCAATGACTTAAAGTATATATATCTGTAAAAAAACCTTGTGGTGTGATCATTTTAACCTAAGTTTTGGACTCTTCTCCTATTAGCATATGTGGTGAGATTCTTTTAGTGAATCTCATAATCCTTCCCCTAGTAGAATTTGATGCTATACTGGTCATGGATTGGATCTTTTTATATAGATAACACATCAAATTTTAGTAAAATAAAAACCCTTTTCACATTCAAAACCATCCCATACTCTTATACAAATTCAAGGAAGATCATGAATCTCATTTGGAAAATCCATCAATGGTGTAGGTGTTGATACCCTGTGAAGAAGAATACCTTTCCAAAATTATTGAGTCTAAGGAAAGCATCAACCTTGAGGAAATTACCATTATTAGGGAATACACTGATGTATTTCCTAAAGAGTTACCCATACTTCCCCCAAATTGTGAGGTAGATTTCTCAATAAAAATTATACCTAGAGCCACTCCTATTTATAAATCCCCCCTACACGATGGACCTGATCAAACTGGAGGAGTTAAAGAAGTAGTTTTAAGTGTATTCAGACACATGGTTTATACGTCCAAGTGCATCACCTTGGGGTGTTCTGGTGCTCTTTGTTAAGAAAAATTATGGATAAATGTGGCTATGTATCGATTATTGGGAGCTGAACAATATCCCCATAAAGAATAAGTACCCCTTCCAAGGATTGATGATTTGTTCGATCAACTATGAGGAGATCAATACTTATCAAAAGTGGATCTTTATTTTGGATATCATCAGCTGAAGGTGAATAAGGAATATATTTTGAATATAGTTTTCCTTATAAGGTATGTACACTATGAGTTCATAGTGATTCCCTCAGGACTTACTAATTCCCTTGAAATATTCATGGATTTTATGAATAGAATCTTTAGAGACTACTAAGAAATTTTTTTGGTAGTATTTATTGATGCTATTTTCATTTACTCCAAGATCAAGGAGGAACATGAAGAGTATCTATGGATTGTATTATAAACATTAAGGAATAAGAAAATGTATGGTAATTTTAGTAAGTGTGAATTTTGGATGCAACAAGTAATATTCTTGGTGAATGTTATCACTGGAAAGGGAATTTCTATGGACCCTTCAAAGATAAAAGAAATTGAGGAATGACCTATACCTTCAAGTGTTATGGAAATACATAGTTTTATTAGATTATTAGTGCACTACCAATGTTTTTTTTGAGAAATTACTCATGATTTTATAGTATGTTAACTAAGTTAACATAGAAAGGGGTAAATTATTTCTGGATATAATAATGTGGGAAAATATTTAAGAATATAAAGAAAATGTTAATAAATGTACCTATAATTACACTACCAACAAGTGGAGAAGGTTTTGTGATATACAAAGATACTTTGAAGAAAGTATTGGGTTGTGTACTCATACATAATTAAAAAGTGTTAGCCTATGCCTCACAATAGTTGAATATCCATAACCATAACTACCTAAATAATGATATGGAGTTAGCAACTATGATCTTTTCCTTTATTATTTGGTGACACTACCTATATGGTGAGAAGTGTGACATATCTACAGATAATAAGAGTCTAAAGTTTATATTCACATAGAAGGATCTCAACATGTAACAAATAAGATGGTTAGAGATAATAAAGGAATATGATTTCTCTATTAAATACCATTCAGGAAAGGAGATAAAGGTATCTGATGTTCTTTGTAGAAAATTACCTAATACTCTATCCGTGATGTAGATTGAGAGAGACTCTATCTTCATGGATATGCAAAGGATAGATCTGGAAATCATAATGATAGGGAATACATCTTACCTTGCCCAAATTATTTATCAACCATCTATCCAAGAGAATATTAAGGAGGAATAGAGGGATGATATAGAGATTCAAAATAAGGTGAAATTAGTAAAGGAAGAGAATCTACATGGTTTCCACATTGATGAAGATGATTTCATTCAATTTTGAACTAGGATTTGTGTTCCTATATCACCTGAGATAAATAAAGAGATATTGGATAATGCATATAAATGATCTTTCTCCATCCATATTGGAAGTAACAAGATGTACCGTGATATTAAAGAACCCTTATAGAGGGACAATGTGAAGAATTATATTTTTGAGTATATCTAAAGATGCTTGGTATGTTAGTAAGTTAAAGCAGAGTGACATAAGTCTAAGGGAATAATGAAACTATTGCCTATACCCACATGGAAATGGGAGAACATCATCATGGAATTTGTCAATGGTCTCCTAAAAACTTCCAACAGAAATAATGCGATATGGGTTGTGGTGGATCAACTCACCAAGACTGCCTACTTAATCATTATTCATGAATATTTCTCACTTGAATAACTTACTAAGATATATGTAAATTAAGTGGTGAGGCTGCATGGGGTACCAATTTTGATCATCTCTGATCATGATCCAAGGTTCACTTCTAAATTCTAGAGAATCATTCAACATGATTTGAATAATTAATTGAATTACAACATGACCTATCACCCCCTAACTGATTTCCAATCTAAAAGGACTATTCAGATGCTCGAGGATATGCTGAGAGCCTACTCAATGGAATTTAAAGAAGGATGGGATAAACATCTCCCATTAATTGAGTTCTTATACAATAAAAACTTTTACTCATGTATTAAAATGGCTCCATATGAATATATTTATGGTAAGAGATGTAGAACTTGTACTTCTGGGGTGAAGTTGGGGAACATAAGCTACTTAGAGATGATCATGTGTAGAAGATAACAAAGATGGTTCAAGCCATACACCAACATATAAAAGTTTTTTAGAGTCAAAAAAAGATCTATGATGACAACCTTTGAAGGGAATTGGAGTATGAAGTTAGAGACAAAGTTTTCCTTTGAATACTATTGTGGGAGAGATTCATACCATTTAAAAATAAAGGGAAGCTTATCCCTAGGTATATTGACCCCTTTGAGATCCTTGATCGCATAGAAGTGTACTATCAACTTACACTAACTCCAAATATGGATCAAGTTCAAGGCGTGTTCCATGTATCTCTTCTGATAAAGTACACACCCAACCCCTCACATGTACTGGATCTAGAGGTGGTATAATCGGAGAATTTCCTCTCATATGAGGATAAACTAGTGAAGATCTTAGACCATTGAGATAAAGTTCTACACAACATGATAACTCACCTTATCAAAATACTATGGCAGGACCATAAATATGAAGAGGAAACATGGGAACTATGGGAAATAAGGAAACATAAGTATCCTCATCTATTCTCAAATGAGAATATGAGTTGAAATTTTTGTGATAAAATTTCTAAAGGGGGAGGAATGTAACGACCCAGAATTTTTAAATGATAATTGATTCCTGAATAAATTTGTGTTATATTATATAGTATTATACACATAAAGAACATAGAGAACAAAATACTTTAATTAATTAATGAAAATCATTAAATTATTCAATGACTAAACTCATTAAAATTCTAAATATTATAAGGGAAAAAATTTAAAATAAAAATACAATAATGGGAAAATTTGGATGACTCTGACCTACTAGAATCATCCCTCCCACAAACAACATTACGAAAAAGAAAAAAAATATTAGCAAAATAATCAAAATTTTAGAAAATTAAAATATATAACCTTGATATAAATTCTATTTATTTTTGAATGAAACAATTAAGAGGTATTTATGGAAGGTAATATGATCGTTGGAATAATAATGTGATCATTGGAAAAGTCACCTGACCGTTGGAATAGAAATTTGAAATAAAAATAATAAAATATAATGTAAATAATATTTATCATAATTAATTAAAGAAAATATAAATATTATAATTCCATAAAATAAATATCAAATATTAAAAACTAAAATAAAATATAATAACTTTTTTAATATATTTTATTTTAAGGAATCTCATAAAAAACATAATTTTTATATTAAAAATAAAAATAAACTATGCTATAAAATTATTTTGATAAAATGAACTTTATTTTTGAAATCATCATGTCGAAATTATCTAAGAGTTATTTTTTTTTAATTTTCTGAAATACTTCAATTTTCAGGTGAATAGTAAAAATACAGTTTTTTGTAACTGATGTATCTTAAATTAAATAATTCAGGATGTAATAATGAAATAATAATTTATAGAACTCAAGGATATACCAAAACATATTTAATTTAATAAATTAGTCATTAAAATATAATAAACTTAATTTCCAAACCTAAAAATCATTTTATAAAGCCTAAACTCAAAAGTGATCCCTTAAAATAACAATTTTTCTTTTTTTCCACTCGCCTTTTTAATAAACTAAGTGAATTAGAATTATAAAGGGGTTTAAAGTACAACAACCATTATATTAAATTTATATATAATTTATATTTTTAAAAATTCACTTTTACAAGTTTGAAATTTGATATTGTATTTTATTTAATATTTTATTCTAAAAATACCCCTCTCCTCAAGTATAAATAACCCCTTTCCATCCCCTTGAAAAAATTACTTATACCTCACTTTAAAAAGCCAAATATCTGCCCAAATATTATCTCTTAAGTCACTTATCATACTTAGGGACATTCTAGAGCTATCCAACTCCATGCATCAATGGAGTTAAGAGTCGTAGAGAAGAAGCAACACCGAAAATAGGGCAAGCTCTCACTAATTCTTCCTCTCATTCTCCTCTCCTATTTCCACTTTTCCCCACCCATTTCAAACCAAAATATTATAATCATAATTAAGTATTATTTTAACATTATATTAATTATTTTAAACTACTAGAAGTATTATATTTATGACATATTAAATTATCATACTTCCCATTCCCATTCTTTTGACAATGTCTCGTTAACGGTCGGTTAACTGCCAACAAGGATGTTGCCAATTATTTTCTTATCACCAACCCTATGGATGATTATAATAAATTATTTATGATATATCAATTTATAAATATATTTATTTTAATCTTCTATAATTAATTATACTTATATATAAATGACCTTGAACAAAATAGTGAAATTGAAGAAAAATAGGAAAGTTTTAAGGAAAGCATGATATCAAAATGCTTCAACATCAACAAAAAATAATAATAAATATAATAAAATTGTTATAATTAATAAATATTCACATAAATTAACATAATTAACTTTTATTTCAATGTTTTAATAAGCCTAATTTTATTATTCATGAGGAAAAAAAGCGGTGAAAAAAAGCGGGATTTAAGGTAAGTGGAATCTCGAACCCAAATAATTTTATTTGGGTTATCCCTATTTCATGACATATTCAATATTTATATTCCTTTAATTTTATTTAAAAATCATTTCAATATGATTAAATTTTATTTTTGGGGATATACATGTTTCCACCTTTATTTTTAAGCCAAATACAAAGATTTTCCAAAAAGACATTTTTTCCAAAACACATATTTGACTCCTCTTGAGTTATTTATTCTTAAAAGGAAAATAATATTTTATGCAAACGTATGATCTCCCTTTTTCATTTTGGAATCACAAAAGTTATTACGTGATGTATTATATTATTAATCCTTTATGAAACTCATTCCTTTCTAGGGGTTATTTCATGACTACGATTGTTATACATTTTATATGGCATGCATGATTATGAGCATTTATAATGTTATAGGTTGGCCCAAAATTATATATACCTCCAATGAATTGAGTAATGTGATGTGTATCATGAGATTATGTGTATCATGCATGAAAATTATTTGATATTTATTCACAATGAGGATTTTATGATTTATTCACATATGTTATGCATGAACATGATGCTAGTTTTTTCACAACTATATGTAGTATTTTACCACTATGACATGATATTTAATTTTTATGCATCACCACATTCCATGAATTTTTTAAATGTATTCCTTATTCTTATGATTATGATCCCATGCTTATGACATTATTATAATGATTTTGATCACCTATACACTATTGATTCATGTCTTTTATTTATTCTATGTTATCCTTCCCCTTACTAGGCTTTTAACTCACCCCTTTATTTGATGTATATCCTCAGGTGACTATACGTACTAAGGAGAACATGAGAGATTTTAAGTGGATAAAGAAGAATGATTCTAATAATATTTATGTTTTATTATGTATATGTGATTTATGATCCTAATTTTCCCAAGATACTAAACCTTTCGATCCTTGAATGTATAATTATTGTGTTGTTTATCTTTAAAATGATGTAATAGTCATGTAAGAAAAAGTAGGGTCACTATAAGTTTTTTTTATGTCTCCAATTTTATTTATTTATTGGATATTTTGTAACTTTGGTGTATATGATCTTCCCATGGGGAATATTGATTATTCCTTTATGACTTGTATGACATGTTACCATGTTCATATTATTATAACATTGCTTATATTGTTTACCCATGACATGTAGTTATAATGTCTATTATGTTTGATTTATTTGGATAGTTTCTATCATTATTACTTATACTATTATTTATGGCTACCTTATCTAGAGATTATAATCTCCCCACATCATTATCAGAACCCCACTACTAATCAATAGACTCTGACTTATGAGGAGGTATAGTTGAGGTATATTGCAATTTGGTATGGTCATGATGGATATTAATCATATTGGGGATGTTACAAATTGGTATTAGAGCCTTTTTTATTTTCTTTTGTCATACTATTTGGTAAAGTTATATAAAGGATATTATATTTTCAAAACTTGGTGTGGATATCATGCTTGGGAATAAATAACCCATGTAAGATGCACTTTGTTTTTGATATATGATTTATGGGATCTTACTCTTAGCCTAGGGTGGTAAGAGAATCTGAATTCATGAATCATATCAGAAATATAAGATTCACATGTTATTTTTTTTTGTGATTGTTCATTATAGTTATGATATAGGGATGGATTATTTAAAGTGAAAACAACTACTTATATTGTATTTTTCTATATAACATGATAGTGGAACCTTATCCAACTAATTCCTCACATGGTTTTCATTATCATTTCCTGTGATTGATTATCCTATTTATTATGTGGTATTGGTTAAATAAAATGTTTATGATAACTTATAGATTTTTTATCTATAAATTTTTAACATTATTCAACCTAACTAATTTGTGGTTATAATTCTATTATTATGAACAAAAAATAATAGAAAGAATGAATGAAATGATGTTGATATGGTATATACTATTGACCTTGGTTGTGGGTAGATGAGGCTAGATAGATAGATCCTAGGTTGTTCAATATTTTTGATGTGAGGTGTACATATAGTAGTGGCATATTTTTTTTATTTCTTACTCTAACCATGATATTAATATCTATGATATAAATGTGTTCTGAGGTGTGTGATTGGAATTGTAGAGACATTCCACCATGATGACCTCCACTAGAGTTCCAAGAGGGTGGGGATAAGCATGAAACCTAGCAATTATCCCAGAAACTCATGTTGTTATTCCACAAAATATAGATTATTATCTCCATGATATTTTATTGTGGGGTTTCTAGTCTATGGATAGGGAAAATCATTAAGTTGTAGCTTATATATATTAGCTAATATGGGAGTTTTAGATGTAGCATCCACCACTTTTTTTGAGTGAGGGTGGTCCTCGAGTTATTGAGCTTTGAGAGGAGTTGACACAAACCATTTTTTGACCATTTGGAGAAAACCCTTGAGAATAGGGGAAATTAGTGACCTATATGCTATGAGGGCTATCTAGGTGTTAGTGGGATGTCATGGTGAGAGAAAACTAGAATGTTGGGATATCTTTAAGGGATTTTTAGGACCATTTATATTCACATTTCTTCATGGATACCTTTAGGGGGGATATGACCCAAGATTTTATACATATTACCCAGATAAGGATGTCTATTATGAATTATGAAGCACATTTCAAAGATCTTAAACATTTTCCCTGATGTTGCCTCAGGATGATGCCATCAGGGATAAAAAATTTGATAATGGTTTGATATATATGATTTGGATACATGTGGATTTATTTGACTTGTATTTTTTCTATAAGACCATGAACCAAGCCATTATATCCTAGATGAACCTAAATAGGGGTAGAGGTTTTGGTAAATTTGAATTTACTAATGGGACTGGTAGTGGGTCTTTAGGTAGCAAGAAGCACCATTTTGATAGTTCTTGTCATAGAGGTAGTGGAAAGAGTATCCAGGGCAGTGGTTTATATCTTTTTCCTAGGCGTGGAGTATTCATGGAGTGTTATTAGTGAAGTAGGATTGGTCATGTCTATTCTTAGTGTGATTGACTACCAATCAAATGTCGATTATGTGGGAATATGGGGCACCTACAACAACATTTCATATATTGATGATCTATTTGAATAATAGAGAGTGGATAAGGTGTTCTTCAAGATTGATATGAGATTCAAATACTATCAATTATATATAAGACCCTTTAGTATACCTCTTATTTCTTCTAGGAGTAGGTATAGACTATATGCTTACCTTTTAATTACATTTGGTTTGATTAATGTGTTGATAATGTTTATGTCCAAAATGAATCGAGTCTTCCATCCTTATCTGGATTCTTTTGTGGATATGTTTGTCGATGATATCCTTGTGTACTCTTGGTCATGGGAGGATCATGCTCGATATCTGGATATTATTTTTGAGAACACTGAGAGATAATAACTTTCATTCCAAGATCTCGAAGTGTTAATTTTTGGAATAGAGAGGTATGATTCTCGGGGCATGTGATATCAGAGGATGGTACATCAATAAACTTTAATAAGGATGAATCCATGGTTTCTTATAAGCATCCTAGGAATGTGTTTGAGATCCATAGTTTCTTAGGATTGGTTGGTTATTATCGGAGGTTCATAAAAGACTTATTTTGATTTTCAACATCGATAAAACCCTAATAAAGAAAGGTGTGAGGTTCCTTTGGCCAGATGCGTGAAAGAGATCCTTTTAGGAGAAGAAAGGATGGTTGATGACCATGTCAATCAAGACCTTACCTAATTCAGGTAAGGAGTATATATTGTATTGTGATCCATTAGGAGTTTGTATTGGAGTGGTTATAATGATGGATGGTTTCATGGTTTCTTATGGGTCTAGAAAGGTTAGGTTTCATGAGTGGAAATGAATGATTTTGAGTTAATAGTAGTGGTGCATTCCATGAGGTGTTAGTGTTACTATCTTCTAGGTGAGAGATTCATTGTATATAATGATCATAATAGCTTGAGATATATCTTATTATAGTTTGACCTAAACCTTTGGTAATGAAGGTGGGACAAGTACTTGAAATCATTCAATTTTGAGGTGTAATATACCCTTGAAAAGGGTACCATCATAGTTTATGTGATGATTAGGAAGACTTAGACACATTTAGTGAAAGAGTCGAGTAATGAGTGGCAGACGATGGACCTTTTAATTGAGTTGTGTCTTAATGTTCAGTAGTACTAGGGTTTAGTGACCCATATATCCTTAACTATCACCTCCTTACTCTTTAGGAGGTTAAAGGAGTTTTAGTTGTCAAATTAAAACTATCTAGTGATGAGTGACAATATATATGTTGGGGATCCACCACCCGACTGGTCTCTTGATGCTGATGAGATCCTTTATGTCTGGGGTCATGTTTTAGTCCCTAAAAGAATACATTAAGATCTAATGAGGGACTCACACAACTTGATATGTTCTATTCATCTAGGTTTGACTAAGATATACCATGATATTGGCAGACAATATTGGTGGGCTAAGATGAAGGATATAGTGGGTTTTGTTACATGGTGGTCCTCCAGTTAGGTACTAAATATTATGCACCAGTGATCCACTAGTCTTCTTAGGTCATTAATCATTCCCAATTTAAAGTTAGATAATGTGACTTTGTATTTTATTATGGGGTTTCCAAGGACACCTTGAGGTAGTGATACGATTTGGGTGGTTATGAAAAATTTGTACAAGTTTTTATATTTTTCATCAATTTGATAGACCTTATTTATTGATGATACAGGTAAGATATTTGTATACGAGATAAAACACATTCATAGGGTGCCTCAAAGTATTGTTTATGATCAGAATATCAATTTTATATCATGATTTTAGTGAGTTTTGAGAAGGTTGTTGACATGAAATTGAATATGATCACTACTTATCATCCTAAAATAGACGTGAAATATGAGCTTACCATCATATTATTAGAGGACATGTTGTGGGAGTGTGTCCTAGATTTTTGGGTTTATAGGAGAACCATTTAGTAATTTATTATTTTACCAAAAAATAATTATCAAGCTTCAATTCAGATGAAGATTTTTAATTCCTTATACGATAGGTTGTGATGATTGTTTCCTTATTATCTAGAGACTAGAGGGTCAGAAATTATTAGACCTAGTATCATAAAAGAGACATCAAATAATATATAGTTGATCAAGAAGTGGTTAGTGACCACTTAGAACAAGAAGAGGTCATATGATGACTGACGATGTTGTCCTCTAGAATTTGAGGTGGGTGATTGGGTATTCTTATGGGTGTCATCTAGATAGGGAAATCATCACATTAATAGATATGGGAAATTGAATCCTAAGAATATGGGTCTATTTTATATCATAGAGAGTATCAGTACAGTGACATACCGATTAGATCTACCTCAACATTTCAGTGTTATGCATGATGTGTTTCATGTATTATAGCTTCAATTTTATCATCCCAACCCTTAACATGTGATCAGTATTGATGATGTCAATCTCAAGGTTGACACATTTTTTGAGGAGTGTATGATTATTATAATAGAATTAGGTGAGCATAATCTATGTGGGAAGATATTTTCTTTGGTATAAGTATAATTTATGCAGACATATCTAATAGGAGATGTGGGAGTGGGAGTCTGATATGTGGGTGTAGTGGCTTGATTTGTTCATTGATGTGGCCTTGTGATATTTGGAAGCACAACTATTGGATGAAAAAATATATAATTTAGAGGATATAACACCCTAGATCGTCATGAGGTATGAACCTATTTGTTTTTTTCCAAAAACCTATGTATTTTGGTGTTTTTTAATTGTTATTTAATGTCTGGATGTTCAAGAGTGGTAATATAGGATAAATCTTTGATTAACTATGTGTATTTGGACCTTGTTGAGGTGTTGGGGATGTCAGTATAGTCTAAGGATTGAGTCTCAAGAGTTATCACATTGTTGGGGATGAGTTTATTATGAATTTCTATAAAATGTGGTGTTTAGAAGAAGTAAAAGGTTTTTTGGAATCTTGGAGGTGTTTAGAAAGAATTTAGAGATGTTGTAGATTTTTCAAAAAGTGGAAAAGTACCTTTATGTAAGGATCACCTTCTAATACATGAGGGTACATAGATATATAAGGGTACTCTACAAATATGTAAGGGATACTTTGAGAATATTAGGTTAAAAAAGTTGAAAAGGGTTGATATTTAAGGGTACTTTGTGATATGTAAGGGGTTCCCTATGAAAAAGGGCAGTATGTAAGGGTAATCTAGTACATATGAATAAGTGTTAGTATGGATTCAAAGTTAGTATAGTATAGATACATAAGGTTCATACATAAAGGTCTTTATGTGATACTCAAGGGTACCCAAGATACGTAGGGGTTCTCAGAGGGCAGTTGATGTACAAGGATTTCACCCACATTTTTTATAAAATTTTAATTTAGTTTTAATTAATTTTCTAACCACTTCTTATGTTTTTAGTTTCTTTTTTCAGTTTTTAATATTTTTAGTTATTTTTATAGTTTTTAGCTAATTTTATATTAATATTAGTTATTTATTTTCTTTTTTAGTTTTTATTAATTTTTTACTTTATTAATGTTTAATATTTTATTTTTTTAGTTTAACTAATATTAGTTTTTTATATTTGTCTATTTTATTAATAAATTATATTAATTTAAGTTATAAATATAATATATTTTTATATAAATATACTTATTATTATTTTTATCTATTATTATTATTATTATTATTATTTATTATCATTACTTTTATTAATAATAATAATAATATTATTTTTATTTAACTTTTAGATAATTAGGTTTTTAGTTTTTTTTTATTTTAATTATTTTAATTTGATTTTTTTTGTTTTTGAATTTTCCCTCCCCTTGACCCATTCCCCCACCCCCCCTTTTACCTTACCCGCCATCCTCCCTCCCCTGCTACCCGCTCCCACCCCATCCCCTCTCCCCTACCACACCCCCACTCCCCCTAACTACCCAACGCCCCACCCCTTTGACCTGCTCTCCCCTTTTCCCTCCCCATCGCCATCCCACTATCCCCCCATCCCCTTCTTCCACCCCTATACCTCTCTCCCCTCTTGCCTCCCCATCCCCATCCCCTCCCCCTTCTCCTTCTACCTAACAAACCCACAGTCACATACCACTCCAGTACGCAAAAACCAGTGGAAAACCACCATCGAATTCAATATACGGCCGAACCGACCTCCTTCACCGACCAACAATATAGCCGGTGGCCACACATCCTCCATTCTGGGAGTGCAACGGTGGTTCAGTCACGTCATCGATATCTGCAGAGGTTCGATTGGGATTTTGGAGATTGACGCTATAGGGCGAGAGCAAGTGCAGATCCAATCATTTTTTCGGCAGTGCGATGGTTCAGTTCGACATTGTGGTGATCAATGGAGTAAATGTTTTTATTCTGTGATCATCTACAATGGATTTCGGTGGTCCTCACTTCGACACAGACATGATGACTTCATTTATTTATTTTTCATGTCATGTTTGTGTGATGGTTGACTAATTTCATTGGTGTCGGAGTTGTGATAAATGTGATGGTGTGTGTGTCTTTAATTTATTTCCATGTTTGATTAACTTTTAAATTAATTAATTTCAATCGGATATTTATGTAATTAATTATATCTATGTTTGAATTAATTGTTATTTGGGTTCTGCACACATGTTTTAGTGCCCGTTCATGTGATACCTAATAAGTAATGATGGGTAGAAGTTCATCAAAGAATTTATTTATCTAGAATTTGATCGCATGCATGAGTGAATTCTGAATAAATTAATATATTAATTAAAAAATTAATATTTTTTGTGCGTTCTCTTTCAAAACCGCATGCATGATACTTAATCAGTAATCTCATGCGAGTGAACCCAACATAGGTAGATACTTTAACTTTGTGAGAAACAGGTCATTGCATTTCACCAAGTGATTCAGTGCTACAATGATGCACAAATTATTCATTAGGATAGAAAATTAAATGAAAGATAATCTGTGTGAAAATTGGAATATTTTATCTATCATCAGAGAATAAGACCTAATATTATTTTTATTAAATATGGAATTGATGATAATTAATTAAATAAATATTCAGATTTTGAAATTAAATAATTATCATTGCTTGCACCTGAACAAATATCACGACTCTGATATTTCCATCTCCATCAGTTTCTTTCATATCTTAATTTAGTTCACTTAGATAGTTTTAGTTAATTTAAATATTCATTTTTAAATAGCAGTTTACTTTTTAGAATTTTTAGTTGTTAATCACAATTAAAGATCATCTACCTGAACATTACTCCAAGAGGATATTCCTAGTGTTTACTCATATTCACTCTAGAATAATGGATAATCACTTTTATAGGTTTCCCCAAAAGTCAGGGTTACCGCGTAATGACCACCAATATAATCATTTTTGGAACCAAAATGATTCTATATTTCCATATCAAAATTCATGTAATTAATGTGGCTACTATGAAATATGACACATATGATTAGGAAGAGATAATGTCAATCCATGTGCATAAAATGACACACTACCCCTCAAAGAACCCACACTATGAATAAATCTCTCCCCTACACTTAGATTGAAAATCATCATGAAAAAATTCAAGAAATGGGTAGGGAAGGGTATCGACTATGGGATCATCCTAAAAAGGCTTCTTCATGGATTATAAGGGCTATACAATGGAGAAAATGTATGGGTGGTTCAGTGGGTCAATGGGGTTGAATATCAAATAGATTCCTTAGTCATTTTAGTGAAACTTTCAAAATTTCTATCTCTTTGATGGAAAAACATAGAAAGTTATAGAAGACATAACGTGATTGAGATTCCCTCAAGAAAAATATAAATATAAGATGATGCAAAAATGGACCATAATCCTCACTGGTATGGAAATAAAATGTTGGAAAACACAGATGAGCATGAGTGTAAATAAGTGTCTCAAAAATATAAAAGTTTTCAATTTTTTTTGAAGCATGGAATAATATCATCAATCATCTAAGTCATGAGATCAAGGATCAAATAATTCCAAACAATAATCATGTGCTCAAAATTCCCAGGGATACAAGTGATATGTTCTTGACTATGTTATGAAAAAAATGCATCGGCTTTCATGTGGATTCACCAATGGCATAAATGTTAGTTTTTTTTTTCATTTTTAAAAATTTTATTATTGTTTTTTTAGTTTACATGCTATTTTTGGAAGCATAAAATATAATAGAATATAAAAAACTTCCCTATGTAAGTGAGGATAGACGTGGAAAGGCTATTTGTATCCGATGAAGCTCCAGAAATGATGTAACTTTAAAATATACACATTGACAACACATAACCACATAATATCAAATAAGTCACACTATAATCAAAAGCATGTGGATTCTAGGAATATATATGATAAACTGATATCCACTACAGTGTTAGGAGAAAACATATTGTGATAAATGCATGTTTTTTATTAAAAAAAAACTAAATGAAATGAAATTAAATACAGTGAAAATAAAACAAAAAAATGATGGGTTTCCACCCATTAAATGCTAATTTTACTTCATCTTCATCTATACATTGATAAAATTACACCAAAATCGAATGGAAATGTATACCATGCATATGATTCTTCATTAGTGGGAGTGTGGAATCCATTCGTTGAAAATAAAATGATCCTGGAAGCTTCAAAATATCTCAACAGAAACTTTTTAGACAAATGGATGGTTAAAATGAAATGAAAATAGCCCATCTCATAAGGGAATTAATATGCCTCTCCTGAAGAAATACTCACCAAATAATTGAAGTTTGTGCAATGGGAATCATCATGAAGATCATAAACATTGTATTTTTTAATTTTCACAAGAGAAAAAAATTTCCTCACCAGAATCTTCCAATGGTTGGCTTATATCCATCACATCCTTGAATGCAGTATTTAGGTTGATGATGTATCTCAATTTGTTTTTACCTCTAACCACTGGCACATGGAAATCCACTAGTTTCCAACTCAATTCATACTCGATGGTTCATTGATTGTGCTAAGGTTAACAATATTATTAGTATATGTGGGTATTTCAATTGAAATGCTTTTAAACTCAATGCATGGAGTAAGTGGGGAAAGATCAATTGGAGTAGATGACTCCACTACTCCAAGAATGAAATATTTTTCAAAATTTTCTTCTATACCTCCATCATCATATTTCTCCATTGGTACATGTTTCACCAAAAACTAAGGATCCTCTAGAAAATCCCATTCTTCCATTTTTTCTAGAAAATTATGAGTGTTATCTTCCACCAATGTTGGTTGATTTTCTGAATCCATAAATGTTTCAAATGTCTCAATTTTAGAAAAAGTTTTGTACTAATAAATATTTTCAAAAATAGGTGATTAAATTTCATTTGAAGTGATGTCCTCTTGCATGTGGCAATCCACTCTGTCTTGGTTCAATTCTAAATCTATCATGGTAAAGAAGGGTATCAGTTCAACACCCTCTTCATCCTAAAAAGGTTTAATTTGATAGGAATTGAATATGTCATTTTTTACTTTGGGATGTACAGGTTGTGAAATCATAGAAGGACATGAAATCACATTTTATGAGGGACCATTATGTTCAAAAATGTGGAATACTAAGCTCTTATATTCTTGAAATGTGATTAAATTAGAAGAATTAAATTTTGATGGAGAGGATTCATCAATGGTATGAAAAGAAGGTGGATCAATCTCATTATTATAATCGGGAAATGGATGTTGTTCAAATGAAACATCCATTACAGTCTCCTCAAAATAATTATTTTAAATTAGATCATCAAGTGGTAGTGAGGTTTCTAGTTCATAAAGATGATTCATTTTATTTATTAAATTATTTAATTGATTTTCTAGAACTTTTATTAAGGAAAAAATCATTTCATTACATTCATTTTGAAGTTTAAACCTCCGATTGTCTTAGTGATACTAGAAACCAACATACGCCCAATTATTGAATCATTTGTTTCACATAAATTATCGAGTTCTAAATTTTCAGGAATGCATTGAGTTTAAAAATGATCAAATGGTGGGTAAGAAATAGAAGTAGAATATGGAAAAAGATTATCTCATGGATCATGAAATGTACTTGAATAAAAACAATTATAATAACAATTATTACATGGAGATATCATGTGTGGTGAATAATTATATATCGTACCTTGAGCTGTGGCTATGTAGGGAAGGTATTGATTATAGCTTTATGGTGTTGACCATGCCATTTTGAACTTCTTGGTGTCTTGAAAATTCCTAAAATAAAAAATTCCCAGAGCATTAAACTATTTTTTTGACATAAATCAATCTTTTAAATGAATTCATAATGATACTATTCTCCCTGACAATGGCGTAAAAAATTTGGCATGCGCATTGCAATGCATGAAATTTAAAAAATTTATTAATTTACCAACTACTGTAGAAGTGGCGAACAGGGTCGAACCATAGAGAGAATGTGAGTAGACACTAGGAATATCCTCTTGGAGGAATGTTCAGGAAGGTGAGATTTAATTTTGATTAACAACTGAAAATTCTAAAGGTAAACAACTATTTAAAAATGACTATTTAAATTAACTGAAACTATCTAAGTGAACTAAATTAAGCTATTAAAGAAACTGATAGAGATGGAAATATCAGAGTTGTGACATCCTTTCATGTGCATGAAATGCCAATTATTTTATTTTCACATCTTAATATTTATTTATTTATTTATCACCGATTCCATATTTAATCAAAATACAATTAGGTCTCATTCTCTGATGTTAGATAATATTCCAATTTTCACACATATTATCCATCAACAATGAAATTTGAAAACGTTTTAGAGTCACCCTATGATATATAAGGGTTAAATCCATGATACATAAGGGTTTATACTTACCATGTGATGCCTAAGGGTTGATATTTAAGGGTAACACTGAAAAAAAGATTTATGATCGGGGATTTAATATCAATTATTAGTAACCGATGTAAAAACCTTGATGGTCAGAGTTTTCACATCGATTATTAGTATAATAAATATTAAAACCATTGATTTTTAACATTGGTTTATGATAATCAATGTTAAATGTATCTTTAAACATCAATTATTATATAACTAACCTAAAAAATATTTTAAAAAATTAAAACACACACGACTTTATATTCTTATTATTCTATCAGTGACCAATATTATGAACCCCTAAGTTCCATGACTCACAAAATTCATCCCTCTTCTTTATTCATATGGATTCCTCCTTTGTCAACATTTCATCCACTGATCAATTTTCATTTGTTTCATTCTCCTTCCAATAAAATTTGGTGTATTTCACCGGACTCATTACACGTATCTCCTCTAAGTTCCACCACCACCACCACCATCAATATTATTTTTGAACTATGATCCCACTTAAATTCATTCAACCTGAAGTTTGTTTTCTATTGTTTTTCATTAATTCATCACTAATATAATTCATGTATCTATATTTTTTATGATTTATATTTTTATTTTCCTTGATTATAATATTTATTATATGTTTTTTATTTTTAAATTGTACCCATTTATTTATTTTTGACCCTGATCCCACTTGATTTTATGCAATATAAAGTTTGTTTACTACTATTTCACCTTTTTTTTTATCATTAATACACTGCCCACATATATATTTTTTGTGATTCAAATTTTTATGTTTTTTTGTTTAGACTATTCATTAAATTTTTATGTTTTTTAAATTGTATTCATTTATTTATTTTTGATATCAATGTTGTATTCATTTTTTTTATTGCATTTATTTATTTATTATATTAATGTTCATTTTGTATAATTGTATGTTTTGATTAAATTTTTATTATATTATATTCATTTATTTATATAAGTTTATATGTTTTAATTTTATCATTATATATATATATGTTTAAATGTTCATATGTTTTAATATATTTATATATCATATTGTTGTTTTAGAAAATTAATGGATTTTAATTGGATAAATGCACAAAATCTATAAGTGAATATGATAAAGTGGATAAAAATTTCTTATAATTTTTTATATTAAGTCTTAAAAATAAAGATATTTTTTTTCAATTCATTAAGTGTTTGAATATGCGAAAATTTCAATTTAGAGAAATCAAAGGCCATATGATATTATATGGTTTTAATCATAGTTATACATGCTAAATATGGTTTGGTGAAATAAAAAATGTCAATATCTAACTTTGATGAGGATGTTCAATATGAGATATAGGATCATTGACACACACCTACCGTGGGGAGTGAAAAAATAAATTTTTTAATTATTTTTCCTAGTGCAACACAGTGGCTGACCGGAGTCATCTCACTTGAGGAGTTTATCAGTTTTATACCCACTTAATCTAATTCACCTAAACTACTTATTTTTGGTTGTTTTTATTTATTCAATGAAATTAATTATGATTTTGGGGTTTTGATTATTTCCTATAATAATAAAATGACATGAAAATATTAAAAAAAAATCAACATGCAATTCTAATTACCATATTATGTAAACATAATGATATTAGAAAAGAAAGGAAGTTCTCCTAGAAGAGTTTTCCATAGAGCCCCTTCATTGACCAATTTCAAATATATTTAGTGAATAAACTCCACTCTATGTGTGCACACATTAATCTACCTCAATTATTAATGTAAAGTGTACTTAGAAAAAACCAAGAAAAATCTACTTCCACCTCCTCAACCAAGGGATAATAGCTGTAGAATAAGAAGTTGACCCTTAGATAACCACAATGAGGATTACACTCACTTTAAATCATCCTTATATTAAATCAAAGTAGAATGAAAACATGGTTTTAGGTTCAAATACCAGATTACTCCCCCAGGATATTCCTTGAGTTAGTTACTCGTTACCATGAGTATAAAAGTTCACGGTGGAATAGATTCATGACGTGTAATAGATTCATGATGTGTAATGGATTCACATCATAAATTAAAGAAAGAAAATAAGAAAAGAATAAAAATAAAATAAAAGAGAAAATAAAATAAAATGATGAGAATAATGAAGAAATTATAAGCAGAAAAATAAAAAAAGAAGAAGAAAAAGAAGAAGAAGAGAATAAGAGAAATAAGGGTGGAAGACACTTGAAATTAAATCATGCATGAATTATAATTAAAAAAAGAAAAAAGGAGAATTATAATTACAAGTGAATAAAATAAAAATGAAAAAAATTTCAGTAACCAAGCACGAGGCCTCATCCTCCTCTAGTTGGAACCCCCATGGTGTCAAACTATCCCAATAGAGGTGGGGTATCCTACTTTTATAGACCAAGAGAGTTCCTTAGTCTTCCTTCAAATATATCCCCTAAATATTCATTTAATATTTCAAATTTGAATAATCTAATATCCACCAATAGATCTATGGATATCTTTAGCAGTGTGGACTGGTTCATCAAAGCAATGCCTTTATGGTGCATGGGATGCATAGTGTAACATCCTGGTTCCGGAAGCCACCCAAAGGCACCCCGTACCTGGTTGGTCACATGACCTCAAGCGCATTTCCCCAAATGCCAAAGGATGCTGACTAGCAGCGAGGGCCTTGGGTGCAATAGTGGGGAAACTATACCCTCATTGGCAGAGTACACAGTGGAAGAAAAACAAATAGACAATAATAGAAACCGTAACGATCCATACAAGAGTAAACGATAAACAATGGGAGACTAATAGTTAACAACCAGAGCACACACACACACATATAAAATGATGCATGATACATATGTCTGGGAAAGTATCCAAACAAGTCACAATGCTGAATACAATACTAAACCAAAGTGAAAAATAAAAACAGGTAAACTCCTCCGCATCGCAAGCCATAGCTTGGTCCCATTCTCTCCAGCTCCACAACAAGTCAAGTACCTGAATTAGAATGGCACTTTCCCTTATCTATACCCGTAACAATATAGTCTGTTTGGGCCCAAAAGCATGGACCAAATAGGGTGTGAGACAAGGTCCCAGTAGGAATCCACCCAAATATATGTGCCTAACAATCAGTGAATACATGGTAGGTAAAGTACAGTAAGCAGTAAACAGTAAGCAGTAAACAGGATAATACACAGTAGTAACAATCCACAATTTCTAGTATATAAATACAAACAAGTAAACAGTCACTCAAGCAAGCAGAACAAACAGGTAACCTCTGGGTAGTTCTCACAGCCTAACCCCTATGGTTCAACCTATAAGCACTAGAAACCCTCTGGGAGGCACACACAGTCTCACCCCTCTGGTCCAGCTAAAGAATAGACTCTCTGAGGAATCACTCACCGTCAATTTCCCCTGTGGTCTCTTATTATACTAAAGGATCTCTGGGGAAGCACTCAACGTCTCATTCCCCCTATGGCCCGCATCGAGGAACTACAGACTCTCTGAGGAAGCACTCATCATCAATTACCCCTGTGGTCTCACATCATAAATTAAAGACACTCTGGAGAATCCCTTATGTTCATTCTCCCTATGGTCTACTACACTAGGTTCTCACAGTCCTGTGTAAAATAAACATGCATAGCACACGTATCGCCCCAAGTAAACCTCAAGAACTACTTAGATATCATTCTAAGGCACAAAATCATAATAGTACAATAGTTCCACTATCCTACAACTAGGAATATCAACTGGAAAAATGACTAACAAGAAAAACATGCATGGAAAAACATTCAGATCAGAGTAAAAATTACCCTATTCACAAGCATTGACCTCTACTTAAGAAATCAAGCAAAGAAGAAAAACAACAAGGGAAAAAACAGGAAACACACAATACCCCATTCAAGGGAATTGGTGGAATTGCACAAAATATTCACAGACTTCCTACAGAAAGGCACAAACCACCTACCTCGATACTAGGAGATTGATATACTTGAACTATGAGGCTTGATTCTCCTTAGAACGACATAGATTGCTGCAATTCCAACACAATCGACGATGGTCGATTAGGAGAACGGACAGAGGCTCGGGGGCTCGGAGAAGTTTCGTGGCCGTACGGGTCGGTCTCGGTCGAAGGACCTGAAATGAAGATCAGGGTTCTTACACATAGGGTGGAAGCGATGATAGATGGACGTGGTAGGTAAGGTAGGGGAGGTAGCTTGATGTCGAAGGTCTCCTCTTCATCCAGCCATAAAAGTGGCCCAATGAAGCTTTGAAGAAAGATTCATGGGGGTCGCCTGGGGTTCAGAGATGATCTAGTGGAGTTCCCGAGCTGATCCATAGCATCTGGGTGCTTCATAAGTGGAGACTGGGTCAATATTGAGCTTCCAAGGTGGTAGATATAGTGATCTATAGTATTACAGAGGCTGACCGGTGATGTCGAGTAGTAGATACGCAATAGAGATGGGCAATGTGTTATAACTAAGCATGAGTGAGGCAGGATTTTAAAGGATGAACGGTAACCAGGATCTGTACATACCATATAGAAATAAAGTATAGGCACAATGAGTGTTTATAATGAAACTCATGGGATGACTAACTTAGAAGCCTCCACCGGGGTGGGATCCTGGAAACACATGCACACACACAGGCTACCACGATCCACGTAGGCCTTTGGCACACCTATACAACTGTGGGTTCTCACAGCAAACCTAATTCCACATAGTCCTGACCCCCCATGTAGTTCACACCCTCTACTAGCTCAAACATGATTTCCCAATGTGATTTTTGTCGGATGGACCACCTAGTGGGATGACTATATGGTAGGATGGCTTGGTTGAGGGATAGTCTGGGCTTGACCCAAATTCTTTCCTAAATAAAATATTGAAAAACATAATAAAATTTATTAAAAATAATATTTAATAAAATAAATCATTAAAAACCCCATTTTAATCCATTTTAGATATTGACTTAAAATTTCCATTATTTTCAGAAAACATTACATTCCATGAGATTATTCATTTAAATACATCAAAGAGTTATTATAAAACTCTTTAAATTATGCATGAAATATTAGTATATCAAATGATACCACACTTTAACTATGCTTGTCCTTAAGCATAAAATGTCAACATTGAAAATCAAAGGGAACCAATGTTACCAATATTCAAATATCAAGGTAATGAAATTAAATAATTATCAATGTTAAATCAAACTTTCAAAAATCCACATAAAATATCAATTTAATTTATCAATTTTAATAGAAACAATTAATCTAAGTATTTTATTTTCTGTATTTTTAAAATGAATAAACTTATTCCTTAATTCATTAAAGTCACTCAATTTATTATTATTAAAAATGAAAAATTATGATTTACCTCACTTGAATATTTTCTCTCATCACTCATGATACAATTCAAGGAGATTTATGCTCATATCTTGAGAACATGATTATCATCCATAAGATTTTAAAGGAACTAATTTTTCCACTTTATAATGAAAAAAATCACATAAAATCATGAGGGATTTTCAATTAAGGTTCTAATGACTCTAAGAATTAATGTTGGTAGTAATTGATGTGAAAAATTAAGGCTTAAGGAGGAGGATAATCTATAAATTATTAAGCATGATATCAAAAGTAAAATCTCAATTAAATTATCCCCTTAAAAATAGAAACTCATACTTCACCAAAAACTCAAAGTAAAGGTTATTATCAAAACTAAGCACAATGAATGATTTTTTCTTCTTGAAAATTTCACTACCTTTTTACTTTTTTTTCAAAGTAATTTTTCATTTTTTTACTTTTTCGAAAGTTATGCTTAGAATGAATCTCACAACCACCACTTAACCACATATGATAAAAATCATCAGTCTAGTAATGGAGATTTTTTATTCTTCTAAGTTATAACCCATTCCTTTTTTTGATATTTTTTTAATTAAGTACAAACAAGAAAGTAAAATGAATGAATCAAAAACCTTTTTCAATACCCTCAGTTATCACCCCCACACTTTTTCCATACAATGTATTTCTTAACTTTCACTATTAACTTCCCAACCCTCATACTTAAACTTTAAAATATCATTCAAATATTAATAGTTGGTTAAGAATGGATAAAATTGTCTTGAAACATGGATCATTCCTAGAAAGGGCATTCATGGTCTCTATGATCTAAACAAGGATTGATGTAAAGGTGGTCTCAAGGAAAAGAGATTTTAAAAAATTTCTTAATCATTTTAATTGTGTTTTTTCACATTCATAGATTTGAAAAGTTTCAATTTAAGTTCTAGCAGATTTAATTTCCCAAGATCACTCAAGAAATATGATCAAGAATAAATAGAAAGTACTTGGTATTGAAATATTCTTGAGAATGAGACATTTTTTTTTGAAAAATCACCAATGGAATAACTAATAATAAAAAAATAAATTCACATGAATTACATAAATTCAATGTGTGAATTTTTTTTGGAAAACTTCATTTACATGAATCAACTAATTCCCTCAAATTGTGAGTCCTCATTTTAATATCCTTGTTTCAATTTAATAATTCAATTCTCTATTTTACTCATTTATTCTCATTATCATTGAAATATAAAATATAGCATCATAGGGATCCTAAGAAACTAATATCTCATAGATAAGTAAAGTAAATCATAAATTCAAATATGGACATGAAATTTACAGTCTAAATCTCAAATCATGTTTTTAGACAAAAATGTAGGGAGTATAAAAGATAAAAATAGAATTGAACTCCCTTTTTAAATAAATCTCCAGTTTGAATTATGCAAGTTCTACTTCTATTCACTATGTGAATCCATTTCATGATGTGTATTCTCATTTGATGGCCCATTTCTTCAATACTTTCATGATGTGTATTACTTTCCCGATGTGAATTCAATTCAATGCATGTATTCTTTCCCCTTTCAATAGTTTCTTCCTTCCACCATTTTGTGCTATATAGATGGAACTATAAAATAAAACCACTCTTGTAATAACAAGGACCGTGTAATTAAATCGAAAAATGATTGAGGGATTGGGGATGTATGATGTGATAATCCAAATAATGAAACTCAAATATAAATTCTTAGAAAGAAAATAAGGATAAATCTTGGTATGATCCCCCAAGTAGGCCTTGTAATTTTACTACCTCCAAAGGCTAGTACCATCTGTTATCCATAGTCTGATGGTGGATGGATCTTCTTAGACTTGAACTACCACATGTGGATTTTCCTAGATTTCACCTCTTTGTTTTTTAAGTAATGATCCATGGATAGTGCATACCAAATCCATCACCTTCATAATTAAGTACAACTTTTATGGTGGGGGCAGGATGAAGTATGGATTATCCTCTTCCTTGGTTTCTACTTGTGAAACCTCCTCATTATTTTTTAGTTCTTTTTCAATAGGGGTTGCATGAATTGAATATTTAAAGATAAATTAATCAGTTACTTTTACCTGAAAAAAATTTAAATTTGAATTATTAATAAAAATTATCCCATTAAATATGTGAAGCCTTTGTCTTAATTTATTTAGGCTTATCCACTTAGAATTACTAATTGGCTTCCTTTAATTTATGTTAATCAAAATTAGGGAGATCAATGTGTTCCTAATTAGGTGTATGTAATTCTTATTCACTTTACTCCAAGGAAAAACAAAGATTTTCTGAAATCTGAAAATTCAATGAAGTGGGAATTAATAATCAATTAATATTTAATAAAATCAAATTAAATAGAGATTAATATATGATAAACTCCCTTAGTTGTTTTATCTTTAATCACCTCTTTAATGGTTAGTGCCTATTGGATTTGGATGGTAGAAAGTGGAGGAAGGTAGTTGGGATCCTCCATCTTTTATTGAAATTACACCACTTAGGTGGGTTCTTCATCTTCTATGGAAATTAATAGATAGTAAGGTGCTAATTATTCAATATTACAGATGGGAACACCTCATTTAATTTCATCTTTTTTCCAGTTACTCTAAAACTGATCTGAATATTTTCCTATATTACTATCAGCATGTGAGTCTTCATTCTCACTCTATAACTCTTCATGGCACTAAATGATATTATTTTTGAGATGGTTGGGTTGTTTATGGTCCTTGAGTTGGTTCTCAACCTCTTTTATGCATTTAGAAAAATTGGGCAGCTTTAGTGGCAGTTCCTTCTTGGCCTCGAATTTGTGCAATTCAATCTGGAGTATATCAACCATGCCCATCAAATCTTAAGGTGAGTGGACTATCACTATACCTTTTTTTCTTTTTCTTGACCAATATCATAATATCATCAAATCTTCATTGGAGGACCTCCTTAGTATAGTCTGTTTCCTATTCTTTCACCCATGAGTAACTGTTCCATGCATTAAGTTATGGTATGTTTTGAGAAATCATGGAAAAAGAGGGGGTTTTTAGATTTTTTTAATAAATAAAATAAATAAATTTATTTATAAAAATTTTAATTTAGAAAAAGTGATTAAAAGATCTATTGTATCCCTAGCAAAAATTCCATTTTTTACTCATTCTTGTCGTGAGGCATAACAAAAAAAATTCTAATTATTTTTGCTAGTGAAATACAATGAACGACTAGGGTCATCTCACTTGAGGAGCTTCTCAATTTTTCTACCCACTTAATACAATTCAACTAAAATACTTATTTTTGGTTTTTTTTTATTTATTCTATGAAAGTAATAATGATTTTGTTGTTTTTATTATTTCTTAGAATAATAAAATGACATGACAAATACTAAAAAAAATAATATAGAATTATAATTTCAATGTAATTTAAATTGAATTATATTAGAAAAGAAATGAATTTCCCCTGATAGAGTTTTCCAGGGAGCACATTCATTGGCTTGTTTCAAATTTACTTAGTAAACACACTCAACTGTATATGTGCATACATTAATCTACCCCAATTGTAAATGAAAAGTATACTTAGAAACCACCAATAACACTTCAATTTCACCTCCTCAATTGAGGTATAATGGTTGTAGAATAAGAATATGACCATTAAATAACTATAGTGATAATTACACCCACTATAAATCATCCTTAGATTAACCGAAAGTATAATGAAAACATGGTCTCAGATTAAAACACTAGATAATTCCCCCGGAATATTCCTCAGGTTAATTACTCATTACCATGAGTATAAGAGTTCATGTGGAATAGATTCATGATGTGTAATGGATTCACATTGTGAATTGAAGAAAGAAAATAAGGAAAAAATAAATATAAAATTAAAGATAAAATAAAATAAAATTATGGGCATAATGAATAAATTATAAGAAGATGAAGAGAAGATGAATAAGAAGAGAAGAAGAAAAATAAGTGTGTAAGACACTTTAAATTAAATCATGCATGGATTAAAATTAAAATAAAATAAAATTAAGAGAAAATTAAAATTTAAAAAAATTAAAATAAAAACAAAAAAATGTACAGTAGCTGAGCATGAAGCCTCCTCCTTCTCTGATGGGAACCTAGTGTTGAACTATCCCAAAAGAGATGATATCTACCACTTTTATGGATCGAGGGTGTGACTTGGTATTCCTTCAAATATCTACCATGAATATTCATTTAATATTTCAAATTTGAATAATTCAATATCCTCCCATAGATATAGGGAGATCTTTAGTGGCATGGACTGATTCATCAGGGCATCACTGTAACAACCCGAAATTTTGAATAAATCTTGTTTCCTAATTTTATGTGTTATTTTATTTTTTATACTCAACAAAAATGTTTCATTTGATAACATGAGTATAATTAAAATGATACTGTTGGTTTTTGACTGTTATATGACCATTGGTCAATATGACCACTAGAAACTAAACGTTTTGATTATTGTCTCTAAATACAAGTAATCTTGGTTAATTAATATAGAAAGAAGATTCGATGGCCTCACCCAGTAGTCTTGGACCAATCGAAGCCCATCTAACAGAACTTGGGAAGGAGGTAGCACCACTGGGCTTTGCTCTGGACCAAACCCAAGCTGAACTTCATCGTATAAAGCTAGAACGGGATCGCCTTCACGAGAAGTTCAAACTGATAGAAATTACTACTCGTGCGATGTTGGCCGAGCCTCCCTCATATTCTCTCACCTTAGCACACCTTACACTTAGGTCCTATGCTGGTGTGATAAGGGGCTATGTAAGGAGACCATAACTGCCTTGTGTAATCCTTTGTTTTAAATAAAAATTGGGATTTCTTCTTATGATGAAGTTTATGAATTTTCAAATGACCGGATAAATATAGTATGCATATTTTGGATGAATTTTAGAAAAAGGATATTTTAAAAATGGTTGTGTAAACCTTAAATAATTAAAAATGTGTAATGATTTTCGAAAAATGGTCTCCTACAATTATGTTCAGTACGAAATTTAGAGTCTAATAAGATCAACTTAATTTTTGATGAATAGTAAATTATGAATAGTGATTTTATGATTAGGATTAGTAATGTGTCCAAATGGATTAGTAATCTCACTTAAAGAAAGTATTAATATAATCTAGGCACCTTGATTAAGTAATGCGATTCAATAAAATGGTTAAATAACGGTTTCATAAATTATTATTCAAGTATTAGTTTTTTTGAGTGAATAGTGTTTTTTATTTAAAAATTTAATTAAAAATATTTAGATAATTATTTTTATAAAACGGACTTCATTTTTGAACTCAGAGCACCGATATTATGCTATGGTAATTTTTGGGGTTTTTTCTGAAAAAAATGAATTTTCGGTGAATAGTGTTTTTATTTGAAAATTAAATTAAAAATATTTAGAAAATTATTTTTATAAAATGGAGTTCATATTTTTAATCAGAGCGTTGATATTTGGTTAAGGTGAAATTTTGGGATTATTCTGAGAAAGTTGAATTTTCGATGAATAGTGAAAATACAGTTTTTAAGTTACGGGTGTTTAATGACATCATTAAATGATGTATTAAGTTTGTAATAAATATGTTCGAATTATGAATAGTGAGATAAGGTATGAGGTGTCCCAAGTGGCCAATACCATGGGCAAATACCATGGGAAAGCCCATGGTTTTGCCAAAACCACTAATGAGGTGTCCCTTTGCCATTAATGCCTTGTCCCCTCACTTTCCCTATAAATACCAAGCCATCCTCTCATCCATTCGAATCCCCACTCTCCCCCAACGAAGTTCTGGTCTCATTACCTCCCAAGGAGTCCTCCCATGGTGCCCCCAAGCCCTCAAGGTCCCAACCTTTGAGTTTTAAGAATTATGTTTTAAGGTAAGCGATCCGACCTCTCTCTTTCATTTCAAGTAATCTCTTTTATGTCATTCCTTTTATGCTCCATGTTCTTATGTTGGAGGATGTTCTTTTATACTCCTCTTACTGCCCTTTTCATGTTCATATAATTAGAGATCCCCTCTTGCTCTCATTATTTCGTTTTATGAAGTTTTAAGTGGCGCCGTTAGGCTGCCGAAATTTTTGTAATGGATTCTTTCTCCCTTCTCATTTTTCAAGATCTATTTTCATGTAAAGTATTTAAAGTTCCTTTTTATTATGTTGGGGTATGATCTCTAAATTTATCATACTGATATTTTATGATCATATGATGAGAGACCCCATTTGATCGCTTGAATTCAGTATTTTGAAGTTTTAAGTGGCGCCGTTAGGCTGCCGAATTTTTAAGTGGTTCTTCACCCTTCTCGTTTTGAAGTTCTACTTTCATGTCAATTATTTCAAGTTCCTTTTTGTTATGTTGGGGTATGATCTCTATATCTATCATACTGGACTCTTATGTTCATATGATGAGAGACCCCATTTGATCTCTTCAATTCAGTATTTTGAAGTTTTAAGTTGCGCCGTTAGGCTGCCAAATTTTTAAGTGGTTCTTCACCCTTCTCGTTTTGAAGTTCTACTTTCATGTCAATTCTTTCAAGTTCCTTTTTGTTATGTTGGGGCATTATCTCTATATCTATCATACTGAACTCTTATTTTCACATGATTAGAGACCCTATTTTATCTTTTAAAATCATTTTTTTGAAGTTTAAGTAACGCCGTTAGGCTGCCGAACTTTCATAAGAGAAATCTAATTTTTGTCTTCCTTCCATATTTTTCATTTCAAATGGTATGTCCTTGAAATTTAATTACCATGATCATGTATCCTTCTTATTCTGTCCATCTACTATTTTATGGGTCATTTATGAATGTTTGAACCATTTTACCTCTCTTTTTAATGTCTTCTAAAACCTCGTAACATAGCCGTTATGCTGCAGAATTTCCGTCTCAAAATGTCTCTCTCTTTTTCTAAAGTTCTTTTATATTATTAAGTGAATACTGAAAGATCTTTCTTCTAAATGGGTATTCACATATATACCAAAATGTTCTATTTTAAATTCTGGGATTTACATACATGAGACCCACCTTCCTTTTCTGTGGGTTTTAAAGTGATGTAAAGATCATGTCTTTAAAGCAGTTTTTAAAACGTTATGATTATGAAATGAAACCCATTTATTTTATGCTATATGGTCTATTTACGAAATGTTTGATGATGATATATGTGGCTCACATGATAATAAAGGCAAATTTAAGGGTGCGCCCTGATAGCGCTCCAATGCATTGGGTAATGATGTAACCACTAGAGATTACAATTTTCACGATACCTTGGTGAATAACCTTGGTAATTTTCAAATGACACCTTGGGGATGGACCTTGGTGATATGTTCATGATTGTCTATGTTAAATGATGTATCCACATTTTCAAGTTATGAAAAATGTTATTTTTATTATGATATGCCTCCTTATTTCATTCTCATGCCTTAAAGCTCTTTTTCATGACCTTATTGAAGTATCTCAAGTTCACATGTAAAATGTTTCTCTTGTTTTCCTTACTGGGCTTTTTGCTCACCCTTTCTTTTGATGTATGCTCCCAGGTTATGTGATGCAGTAATGAACCTAGGATGAACATGAGGAGAAGCCTTTCAAGTGTTTTAGAAGAATGTTTTATGTTTTCATGTTTAAAGTTCCTGGTTTCCAAGACACTAAACCTTAAAGATCCTCGGTTTTGTAAAATGTAATGAAAGTTTATGTGATATAGAGGCGGGATGCTATAATCACCTTCATGGTGCATGGGATGCATGGGGTGGCAGCAGTGCTTGGTAGATGTGGTAGGTTTGGAAGTGGAGGCAGTGTAATGTTGACAATATCCTTCTTTATATAGACTTCAAAGTGAATGAATGAAGCTTTGAAGAAGGCTTCATTGGGGTTGACCGGGGTTTATAGATGATCTAATGGAGTTCCTGATCTAGTCCACGACATTCGAGTGCTTTGGCAGTAGAGACTGGCTCAATGTTGAGCTTCCAGGGTGGCAGAGATGATGATCTCCAATATTGCAAAAAGAGGTCGGTGATGTCGAGCGATGGTGCCATAGTGGAGATGGGCAACATGTTATAACTGAGTGCAGTCGAGGAGGGATTTTAAAAGAAAAATAGTATCTAAGATTTGTGTATCCCACATCAAAATGGAGGAGAGGCTTCATGACTATTTATAATGAAACTCATGGGATGCACTACTTAGAATCCTACACTAAGGTTTTCTCCTAGAAGAACATGAAAAACACAAGCCACCATGGCCCATGTGGGACTTTGGACCACCTATATAGCTGTGGGATCTCACTAAAGACCTAGTACAACATGGCCATCATCCCCCATATGGTTCACACCCCCTGAAAGTTTAGGCAGGCCTTCATAGTGCTAGTTTGGCCAGACATCCCACATAGTGGGCTGACTATATGTCAAGATGGCCTAGTTGAGGGTTATCCTGGGATTGGACCAATTTTTTACCTGAATAAAATATTAAAACACTTTATAAAATTTCTACAAAAATATTATTTAATAAAACAAATCATTAAAAACCCCATTTTAATCCATTCTAGATATTACCTTCAAATTTACCCTATTCCCATAAAACATTACATTCCATGAGATTATTCATTTAAATCTATCAAAAAACCATTTGAAAAATCTTTAAATTATGCATGAAATATCAATATGTCAATCATCTTGAAGAATTAATTCATTATATATGCATTGAAACCATTAAAAAATAAAAACTATTGAATGATTATATGTAGGCATTGAAACATCACTATTCCTAAGTTATACTAAATTTATAGTGTTATTAGAAATGATAAGATTGGATAACTTAAAAGTAATAAATAGTTGGTGAGACTAAAATTTTAACTTAATTGATTATAATTTTGAAAGGGTTAGAGAAATAGGCTTCCCGATTCTAATTATGATGCAAAAATATCATGTCTAATAGGAATGGGGTATAGGAAAATAAATTCTTTCACCAATGTTTGTGTGTTATATATAATGGAATATGAACATTTATTAAAATGTCTTAAATAAAGGACATCATGATATAAAATGGATGGGATATACAACTGTGATTCATTATCAAATACAAGCACTAAACCTCATACTATATAAATCTAGTTTCTTCCATCAATTCCTCATTTGAATCATTTATTTGTAAATTAAAATGATGTAAAGAGTCTGAGATGACATAAAGATGAGAGAATTTCTGATGAGAACGTACATCACCTTACTAATTCACCACAAGGAAAGAGATTTTATTATCAATTTTATAATTTTGGAAATAAAGTTAGATATTTTAGAATAAGATTGTTCCCATACAGAATGAATCTATATCACAACCTCAGTAGAAAACATAGTTCATGGACTACTATTTTGGTATTTTACAACCTTTCACCACAAATATATATGAAAAAAATATGTTATGGTGATATTTATGATTCCTATAAAAAATATATTAGAAATGTTATCGATGTTTATTTTAACTATTGATTAATGATTTAAAATTTATATGGGAAGAATGTGTTAATGTTTTTGATGCATATAAGAAATATTATCTTCTTTTTCATGCTATAGTAATGTTCACTATATATTTTTTCCTCCATATGGAAATTTATATTGATATAGTGTTAAGGGACATAAATATTGTCCAATTTTCCAAGAAGTAACTTTATATAATCAATTTCAGAATGATAGAAAGAAAATTTACACGAGACATCGAAGATATTTTCAAATGGATAATCCTTATGAAATATTAAAAAAAGAATTGAATACTTCACAATAGTTTAATTTTCCCCCACAAACTTTGTGAAAAGAATAATATTATAGTAAGGTGAAAAAAATTGATTTCAAATTTGAGAAGATAAAAAGTTTAAGTTATCAAAAAAATACATAGAATAATTTATCCATATTATTCAATTTACCTTATTAAAGATTTTATAGGTAGAACATGTCATTGATGTTTTTCATGTTGAGAAAAACATATGTGATAATTTGATCTGAAATTTGTTAGACATTAAAGAAAAGAAAAAAGACAGATTTAGTGAAATGTTAGACTTAATGTCTATGAGAATATGTTTTGAGTTATCTCCCACTATGAATGGAAAAGAGAACATATTTACCTCTGTATTTTCACATGTTATAAAAGAGTGATAAGATGATTTTTCGTTAATTTATTCATGGTATTAAAGTATGTAGTAGGTATTCTTCAAATGTGAAAAATTTGGAATCAGTAAAATATTTGAATTTAATAGGGTTGAAATATCACGAATGTCATCTATTGATGCAACAAATACTACTTGTTTCACTATGTTTCATATTACTGATGCTTGTTAAAAATTCTATCATCAATTCATGCTACCTTTTCAATTCCTTTTATAGAAAATTCATGGATCCAAATTTGTTAACAGTGTTGGAGAATGAAGTTTTACTCATAATTTGTTAACTAGAGATGTATTTTACACTATCATTTTTTGATATAATGGTTCATTTAGTGATTCA
The DNA here is from genome assembly GCA_963277665.1 of Viscum album. Lineage (NCBI taxonomy): Eukaryota > Viridiplantae > Streptophyta > Magnoliopsida > Santalales > Viscaceae > Viscum > Viscum album. The sequence goes on along the minus strand of OY728165.1, from coordinate 193,226,326 downwards.
TTTGGTGTGAGAGATAAGGATATTGTATTAATGTTCATTTTGTATAATTGTTTGTTTTGATTTCATTTTTATTATATTGTATACATTTATTTACATATGTTTATATTTTTTTTATAAATTTATATATATATATATATTTATATGTTTAAATTTTTATATGTTTTTATATATTCATATATCGTATTGTTGTTTTAGGAAATTAATGGATTTTAATTGGATAAATTAAGAAAAACTATAAGTGAATATGATAGAGTGGGTAAAAATTTATTAGATTTTTTAAATGATATCTTAAAAATAAAGATATGTTTTTTTTCAATTCATGAAGCGTTTGAATATGAGAAAATTAAAATTTAGAGAAATCAAATACCATATGATATTCTATGGTTTTAGTCATAGTTATACATGATAGATATGGCTTGGTGAAATAAAAAAATGTCAATATCTAACTTTGATGAGGATGTTCAATATGAGATAGAGGATTATTGACACACACCTACCATGGGGCGTGATAAAAGAATTTTTTTAATTATTTTTCCTATTGCAACACAGTGGATGAACAGGGTTATATCCCTTGAGAAGCTTCTCAGTTTTTTCTACCCAGTTAATCTAATTCACCTAAAATACTTATTTTTGGTTGTTTTTATTTATTCAATGAAAGTAATGATGATTTTGGGGTTTTGATTATTTCTTAGAATAATAAAATGACATGAAAATATTAAAACAAAACTAACATTCTATTTTAATTACCATATTATATAAACATAATGATATTAGAAAATAAAGGAACTTCTCCTGGTAAAGCTTTCCATATATCCCCTTCATCGAACCATTTCAAATCTATTTAGTGAATAAACTCCACTCTAAGTGTGAACACCTTAATCTACCTCAATTATGAATGTAAAGTGTACTTAGAAATTGCTAAGCAAACTCCAATTCCACCTCCCCAACCAAGGGAAATTGGTTGTAGAATAAGAAGTTGACCCTTAGATAACCAAAACGAGGATTACACTCACTTTAAAGCATCCTTAGATTAAATCAAAGTATAATGAAAAAATTGTATTAGGTTCAAACACCAGATTAATCCCCTAGGATATTCCTTGAGTTAATTACTCATTACCATGAGTATAATAGTTCATGGTAGAATAGATTCATGACGTGTAATAGATTCATGATGTGTAATAGATTCACACAATGAATTAAATAAAGAAAATAAGAAAAGAATAAAAATAAAATAAAATAGAAAATAAAATAAAATGATGGGAAGAACGAAGAAATTATAAGAAGAAGAGTAAAAAAAATAAGAAGAGAATAAGATAAAGAAGGGTTGAAGACACTTGAAATTAAATCATGCATGAATTACAATTAAAAAAAAGAAAAAAAGAGAATTATAATTATGAGTGAATAAAATAAAAACAAAAAATGTGAAGCAGCTAAGCATGAGGCCTCCTCCTCCTCCAGTTGGAACCCACATGGTGTCAAACTATCCTGACAGAGGTGGGGTATCCTCCTTTTGTAGGTCGAGGGAGTACCTAAGTCTTCATTAAAATATATCCCCTAAATACTCATTTAATATTTCAAATTTAAATAATTAAATATCCAACCATAGATCTAGGGAGATCTTCACTGGTGTGGACTGGTTTATCAAGGCAATGCCTTTATGGTGCATCAGATGCATAGGGTGGCAGTGATGATTGATGTACATGGTAGGTGAGGTAGTAGAGGTAGAATGATGTCGATGGTCTTCTTCTTCATCCGACCTTCAAAGTGGCCAGATGAAGCTTAGAAGAAGGATTCATAGAGGTCAACAAGGGTTTATAGATGATCCAATAGAGTTTCTAAGATGATCCATGGAATCTAGGTGATTCGTAAGTGGATACTGGCTTAATTTCGATCTTCCAAGGAGGAAGAGATAGTGATCTCTAGTATTATAGAGGTCAGATAGTGATGTCATGTAGTGGATCCATAACAAACACAGGGGATGTGTTATAACCAAGCACGAGTGAGGCGATATTTTAAAGGATGAACATTAACTAGGATTTGTGCATCCCACATCAAAATAAAGGAGAGGTAAAATGAGTGTTTAAAATGAAACTCGTGGGATACCTAACTTAGAAGCCTGCACCGGGGTGGGCTCCTAGAAACACGTGCACACACACAGGCTACCACGGTCCACATGGGCCTTTGGAACACCTATACACCTAAGGGTTCTCACTGTGGACCTAATTCCACATAGTCCTGATCCCCCATGCAATGCACACCCCCTACTAGCTCAAACAAGATTTCCTAGTGCTTATTTTTTCTGGCCGGACCACATAGTGGGCTGGCTATATTGTAGGATGGCTTGGTTGAGGGATATCTTGGGCTTGACCCAATTTTTTTCCTAAATAAAATATTTAAACACTTAATAAAATTTCTTAAAAATATTCTTTAATAAAATAAATAATTAAAAACCCCATTTTAATACATTTTAGATATTGACTTCAAATTTCCATTATTATTATAAAACATTACATTCCACGAGATTATTCATTTAAATCCATCAAAGAGTTATTAGAAAACTCTTTAAATTATGCATGAAATATAAATATGTAAAATGATCCCACACTTTAACTATGCTTGTCCTCAAGCATAAAATGTCAACATTGAAAATTAGAGGGAACCAATGTTACCATTATTCAAATCTCAAGGCAATGAAGTTAAATAATTATCAATGTTAAATAAGACTTTCAAAAATCCACATAAAATATCAATTTAATTTATCAATTTTCATAGAAACAATTAATCTAAGTATTTTAATTTCTATCTTTTGAAAACAAATGAACTTATTCCTTCATTCATTCAAGTCACTCAATTTATTATTATTAAACATGAAAAATCATGATTTAACTCACTTGAATCTTTTCTATCATCACTCACGAAAAAATTTAAGAATATTTATGATTATATCATGAAAACATGCTTATCATCTATAAGATTGTATTGGAAATACTTTATCCACTTTATAATGAAAAAATTCACATAAAATCATGAGGGTTTTGCAATTAAGGTTCTAATGAATCTAAGAATTAATGTTGGTAGGAATTGATGTGAAAAATTAAGGCTCAAGGAGGAGGATAATCTATAAATTATTAAGCACGATATCAAAATTAAAAGCTAAATTAAATTATCCCCTTTAAAAATAGAAACTCCTACTTCCCTCAAAACTCAAAGTAAATGTTATGATCAAAAATAAGCATAATGAATGATTTTTTCTCCTTCTTGAAAATTTTACTACTTTTTTACCTTTTTTAGAGTGATTTTTCATTTTTTTTACTTTTTCAAAATTTGTGATTAGAATTAATCTCACACCCACCACTTAACCACATATGATAAAAATCATCAGTCTAGTAATGGATATTTTTGATTCTTCAAAGTCATAACCCATTCCTTTTTTAACATTTTTTTTCAAGAATTACAAACAATAAAGTATAATTAATGAATCAAAAACCTTTCACAATACCCTAAATTAACACCCCCAAACTTTTTTCCATAAAATTTATTTCATCCCTTTCACTATGACCTTCCCAACCCTAATACTTAAACTTTAAAATATCATGAAAATATTAAGAGTTGGTTAGGAAGGGATAAAATTGGATTGAAATATGTCTCATTTATAAAAAGGGCATTCATGGTCTCTATGGTATAAACAAGGATTTATGTAAATGCGGTCTCAAGTATAAGGTATTTTAAAAAGATTCCTCAGTCATTTTAAATGTGTTTTTTCACAGTCATAACTTTGAAAAGTTTCAATTTAAGTTCTAGAAAATGGAATTTTACAAGATCACTCAAGAAATATACTCAAGAATAAATAGGAAGTACTTGGTTTAGAAATCCTCTAGGGAATGAGACATTTAATTTTGAAAAATCACTCATGGAATAACTAATAATAAAAAATAAATTCACATGAATTACATAAATTCAAAGTGTGAAAAATGTTAGGGAAATTTTATTTACATGAATAAACTAATTACCTCAAACCACAAGTCCTCATTTTAATATCCTTGTTTCAATTTAATAATTAAATTATCTATTTTACTCATTTATTATCATTAACATTGAAATATAAAACATATAATCCTAGGGATCCTAAGAAACTCATATCTCATAGATAATTAAAGTAAAGAATAAATTCAAATATGGACATGAAATTTACATTTTAAATCTCAAATCATGTTTTTAGACAAAAATTTAGGGAGTATAAAAGATAAAAATAGAGGTGAAATCCATTTTTAAATAAAGCTCGAGTTTGAATTATGCAAGTTTTGCTTCAGTTCACTATGTGAATCTATTTCACGATGTGTATTCTCATTTGATGGCCCATTTATTCAGTACTTTCAAGATTTGTATTACTTTATCTATGTGAATTAAATTTATGGTATGTATTCTTTCCCCTTTCACCAGTTTCTTCCTACCACCATTTTGTGCCATATAGATGGACCTAAAAAATAAAACCACTCTTGTAATCAAAATGACCATGTCATTAAATTTGAAAATGATAGAGGGATTGGGGATTCATGCTAGGTTAATCCAAAGAATGAGATTGAAATCTAAATTCCTAGAAATAAAATAAGGATAAATCTTGGTATGATCCCCCAAGAAGGCCCTATATTTTTACTACCTCCAGAGGGTAGTACCCTATGTTATCCATAGTATGATGGTGGATGAATCTTCTTATACTTGAACTGTAGAGCCCCTGCCTTTTCTTAAATTACTATTGCATCATTATAAAGATAAAAAAATAATATTATTACACCATGAGGATCCATAGATTTAGTGTCTTGGGAAAACTAGGACCATACATAACATTTAAAATATCTAACATAATCATTTACTTAATTCCTTCTTCTCTAGCTTCTTATTGGCGCTTGACCTATCCTTAGTACATGTAGTCGCCTGAGGATATACATCAAAAAAGGGGTGTGATAAATGCACAATAAGAGGATAGATATGAACAATATAACAATGGGTGACCATAATCATAACATAGACAAAGGATCATGAACATGAGAGGAAGCAATAATAAAATACTTGAAATATGGCAATGTATAAAAATGAAACATCATGTATTAGTGGTTAACTACCACACATACTTGTGAACAAATATATAATCTTGTTAACACATAATTTCAATTTAACTCATGATATTCATCACTTTACCCAATGCATTGGAGCACTGTATAATTCTCGGTGCACCCATCACATTCAAACATTCATATTGCGCTATATAATTCTGGGCGCACCCATCACATCATAACATTATCATTATCATGCATGGAACATAGAAAATATAACAAAAAATAAACATAAATAACCCATGTAAAGGATTTGGTTTCATATCATTAGAACACATTCATAACCTTTGTGTTCCCAAAATAAAGTGGGAATAACATACTTGATACAATAACCATCAACCTTGAGTGAGAAATAAAAGGTGTGTTTATGAAAGAAGAGTTCTTTTAGAAAACATTTTTTTGACATAAACTCCAGTGGAAAACATTTATATCACATAAAAGGTAATATAATCATGAAAAAATAATTTTTAATGAGTGACCATACAAAAAATGGAGTGAAAGAGGGAGAACCTGAAGAAAGAAAGTTGGGTTCGAGAATTTCCCCTTACCTTGTATCCGAATGCTTTATTCAATTTAATTTCATGTATAACCACATTAGATTCATTAATTAATAATTAAATAACCTTTTGTACATTAATATGGTTCATTATGGTTTCATTAAGTTATTTTATGTTCCTTTTTATGAGTTATATAGTATAAATACATTGTTTGGTAATGTTCGTTTTTATGGTTTTCTTGAGCGGTTCACTTGTATTCATAAATGGAAGTTCGTTTAGAACATGGATAAACATCAAGAACTGATCATTAATGTTATTAATTATATTCCATAATTTTAAATGATATTATAATGAATTATATTATATACCATGTGGATGAATCATTAGATAATAATTAAATGATGATAGTTTGGGTTAATTTGGGCAATTTTTAGAGCACAACAGACTTGTTTTGTTTAATAATTTAGTAATATGTGAGTAAGTTAGTTACAGAACATTAAATAGGACATAATACATATAAAATAATCTGGTTCAACCATAAAAATGGTTTCATGACCAGATTTTAAGGTGGAAAATAAAATTGAAAACATGTCATTCTTGAAGGTGATAAATTAACACCACACGAACAACGTTTTCCTTTCGAAAATAAAAAGAAGAAGAGAAGGGAGTTGGAAGATATAATATCCCATTATTATAATAAAATTATATTATATTTATAATAATAGAGTTACCATACCATGTGGATGAATATATATGGGGAGATAATAAGAAAAGAACTTGAAGTTGAAAGGAAATTAAAGGAAAAGAGAGAGGGAAATTACCCCTTAATCCTCCTCTCGAGATCCTCCTTAAGGAACCTAGATTTGGTCTTTTGATGAGACTAGAATCTATTGGACTTGGGGGAGTGGATAAGGAAGATGTTTGGACAGAGTTTAGACAAGTATTTAAGCTTTATAGGTGTGGTTTAGCAAGGGGAGGGAGAGGGGATATTTATACATGAGGAGGGCGTGTTTTTAGAATAAAATATTAAATAAAATTATATATCAAATGTTAGACTTGTAATAGTATTTTTTTGACATAATAAATAATATATTAATATAATATAATTCGTTTCAGACTTTAAATCATCTTTATAATTACAATTCATTAATTTTTTAAAGGAATGTGAAAGAATGAGAAAAAGATACTTTAAGGAATCACCTTTTGACTTTAGGCTTTAGAAAGTTCTTTTTAGGTTTGGAAATTGAGTTTATTGTATTTTAAGGAACCATTTATGAAATTAAATATAACATGGCTGAATATAAAGTTCTAAAAAGTTTATGTCATCACTACATCATGAATGATTCAATTTAAGATAGACCAGTTATGTGAAAAACTGTATTTTTACTATTCACCCAAAAATTGAAATATTTCAGAAAAATCCAAAAAATTCACCCAAACCATTTTTTGAAATTTAGAATCAAAAAATGAAGTCCATTTTTTTAAAAATAATTTTCTAAATATGATTAATTTAATATTTAATTAAAATCATATTTTACTTGAAAAATACAGTTTTAAAAATTAAAACTGATTTTATAATGCTTTCAAAAATTACATAAGGTCTTATAAAATTATCTTAAAACTAGAAGTCATAGAATTGTTAATTTATGATTTTTTTTAAGAAAAAACATTTTCTTTTAAATTAATTAACTATAATTAATTATTTATGACTTACAAAAATACCAATATTTTTACTAAGGTCAAAATGTCACTTATAAGATGCCTAAAGTCTATTTAATCTTTCAAGGGTAAGGATACTATTACCTTTGATGATTTAATATTCATAAGGGTCATATAACTATTCATAAGGGTATGTTACTATTCATAAGGGTATGTTACTATTCACCAAAAATTATATTTGTTCTATTAGACTCCAAAAATCATTCTGAATACAATCGTGTATGTCAGATTTTTGAAATTTAAAACATAAAAGTGGAAAAATTATGTTTTAATGGTCACATAATATTTTGTATCATTACATGTCATTGTGGTTCCTAATGTGATTATAATATAAGACATAATTATAAGAAGGGGATTCCATTGATAAAACTTTAGATCGTTACATTATTCCTCCCTTATGGAATTTTGCCCTCGAAATTTCGTTTTACACAAGCAGGTGAGTGTACTTCTCCTTCATCACCTCCTCCAGTTCCCAAGTAGCATCTTCAAACTTATGGTTCCTCCACAACAATTTGAGAAGTTGGGTTTTCTTGTTGCGTAGAACCTTATCTCTCCAGTCCAGAATCTTCACTGGCTGCTCCTTATAAGAGAGATCATATTCCAGTTGTACTACCTCCCAGTTTAGTACATGTGAGGGATCTGGTATGTACTTCCTCAGGAGTGATATGTGAAACACATCATGAACTTGAGCCATATTTTGTGGAAGTTCAAGCCGATAGGCCACAGATCCTATGTGGTCAAGGACCTCAAAGGGGCCTATGTACCTTGGTCTTAGCTTCCCTTTCTTTCCAAACTGCATAAATCTCTTCCATGGTGATATTCTAAGGAAGACTTTATCCCCAATGTCGAACTCCAAGTCCCTTCGATGGTTGTTAGTATAGCTATTTTTCTGACTTTGAACAGCTTTGATGTGTTTCTAGATGACTTGAACCTTCTCCATCATCTCTTGCAAAAGGTCATGTCCAAGTATCTTTCTTTCTCCAACTTCATCCCAACAGGTTGGAGTTCTACATCGCTTTCCATATAGAGCTTCATATGGGGCCATCTAAATACTCAAGTGGAAGCTATTGTTATATAAGAACTCAAACAATGGGAGATAATGATCCCATCCACCTTTGAATTCTAAAGATATGGATCTTAGCATGTATTCAAGTGTCTGAATAGTCCTTTTAGATTGGACATCATTTTGGTGGTGATAGGCTGTACTAAAATTTAATTCAGTACTCAAAGCATGTTGAAGGCTCCTCTAGAATTTATATGTGAACCTTGAATCACAGTCAGAGACAATCAAGAGTGGAACACCATACAGTCTCACCACTTCCTTCACATATATCATTGCAAGTTGTTCAAGAAAGAGATCTTCCCGAATAGTAATAAAATTTTCAGTCTTGGTGAGTCGGTCAACCATAAACCATATCACAATATTTCCCTTCGACATCTTCAGGAGACCCGTGACAAAGTCCATAGTGACATTTTCCCATTTTCACATGGGTATAGGCAATGGATACATCAACCCTTTGGACTTTTGTCTCTCTGCTTTAACTTGCTGACATACCAAGCACCTTGAGATATATCCCACAATCTTCTTCTTCATATTATCCCACCAAAAGTATTCATATAGATCTCAGTACATATTGGTGTTATCAGGATGGATAGAGAATGCTGAGCTATGTGAATTGTCTAATAACACCTTCTTTATCCTGGGTGATGAAGGCACACAAAGTTGGTAAAGGTAGGATGTATCCCCCGCCCTTTTGATTTCCAAATCCATCCTCTGAATATACAAGAAGATAGGGTCTTTCTCAATCCATAACATGGATAGAGTAGCAGGTTATTTTCTGCTTAGAGCATCATCTTCCTTGTTCTCCATTCCAAGATGATAGTGAATAGATAAATCATAGTCCTTGATTAGATATAACCATATCCTTTGATGCATGTTGATATTTTTTTGTGTGAATATATAATTTAATCTCTTGTGGTCGGTGTATATGTTACACTTCTCACCATAAAGGTAGTGCCACCAGATTTTCATGGAAAACATCACGGCTGCCAACTCTAGATCATGCGTCAGGTAGTTCTGATCATGGATCTTCAACTGCCATGAGGTATAGGCTATAACTTTGTCATTTTTCATGAGTACATAACCCTAGACTTTCTTTGATGCATCACTGTATATCACAAAACATTCTCCACTTTTCGGTAGTGTGAGTACAGGTGCAATGATCAGCCTTCTCTTTAGATCCTTGAATCTTCCCTCACATCCTTCCATATAGACATAATTTACCCCTTTTCTTGTTAACTTAGTTAGTGGGCATGACAACTGTGAGAAAATTTTCACAAAACGTCAGTAGTACCCAACTAATCCAAGAAAAATACGGATTTCTGTGACACTAGAGGGCCTAGGACATTCCTCAATTGCCTTTTTTGAAGGGTCCACATAAATTCCCTCACTTGTGATCACATGTCCCAAGAATGTGACTTGCTTCATACAAAAGTCACACATGCTGAACTTGGCGTACGACTTCTCCTTTCTCAATGTCGCCATCACAAGTCTTAGATGTTCTTCATGTTCTTCATTTCTCTTGGAGTATATAAGAATATCATCTATAAACACTACCACAAATTTTTCTAGGTAATGTATAAAGAATATATTCATCAAATATATGAAGATTTTAGGGGCATTAATAAGTTCGAAGGGAATCACCAGAAACTCATAGTGCCCATACCTTGTACGGAAGGAAGTCTTCTGAATATCTTCCTTCTTCACCTTAAGTTGATGATATCCAGAACAAAGATCCACCTTTTAGAAGTGTTGAGCTCCTCTTAATTGATCAAACAAGTTTTCAATCCTTATAAGAGGATACTTGTTCTTTATGGTGATGTTTTTGAGTTTCTGATTATCGATACACAACCACATTATTCCATCCTTTTTCTTTAAAAAGAGAACTGGTTCACCCCAAGGTGATGCCTGAATAGCCCGAAGTCATTATTTTTTATTTTATTATGGATAATCCCCCTTTTAAGGTTTAAAGGGGAACCCTACATGACCTGTAGGCCCAAGGCACAAGGCCTGACATGACCCTAAGGCCAATAAATGACCTGAATGCCTAGAGGTATACTATGTCCAATACATGACCCGTAGGCCCAACCCGCTAAAATTTCCCCTCCCCAGCTTCTGCATCATTGATCGCCTAGATCCCCACCTTGCATTTCTGATCTGCTAGAATTTCCCCGTACAAAGCTGCACGATGCCTGGTCCTGATGACAGTTGTCATACCCTCTCATTCTTCCAATATGGTTAACTATGCTTCTGGTGACTACTACTTTTTTGCTCTGATCCTGTTTTGGGACCTGCTATGTGTGAACTAGGATACTCCATAGTCTCTGTGGCCCAAAGGCCTTGAGGCCCGAAGGCCCTGAGGCCCGAAGGCCTTTGATGACCCGAAGGCCCTGAGACCTGTAGGCCCAAACCAGTGGTCTGAAGGCTCGAATCAGGTAAATAGTTCTGACCGCTATAGTACTGAACAGTTCTTGCTACAATTCCTACTACAATCCCTATTACAATACTGGAAATTCACCTCCACCTTATTTTGAACCTGGGTCTCTTGGATTCCAAGTAGGAGCCCTTACCACTCGGGTACGGGCTCGTTGGCCCCCAAGGTAATGTACTAGGGCATATAAACCCTTTTTCTAAATTCTCTTGCAGCTACTTCTTTAACTCCTCCAGTTCGATAGGAGCCATCCTATAAGGACACTTTGAGATAGGAGTAGCTCCAGGTATGAGTTCTATTGAGAAATCTACCTCACAATCCAGAGGAATTCTGGGTAATACTTTGGAAAATACATCACCGTATTCCCTCACGATGGGCATTTCTGAAAGGTTGGAACTTTCCTTTGAATCAACCATTTGAGAGAGGTATGCTTCTTCACAAGGAATCAACACCCACATAGTTTAAGTATTTTTCAAAGGAAATTCATGATCTTCTTTTCATTTTTAGAGGATCATGGGATGATTCAGAATATGAAAAGATATCTCCTTTTCCCGATAGTTGATATGTGCTCTATATAACGAGAGCCAATCCATTCCCATTTTATCATCGAATTCCACTAAGGGAAGTATTAAAAGATTCGTTGGAAGAATATTCCCACATACACCAACATGATAAGAGTCAAACACTTGGGTTGCAATGATTTCCCCACTTGGTGTTTTTAAAGATATCTCTACTTCAAGGTTTCAGGGCTTTGATTCTATAGTTCTAGCAAAATTGCAAGATATAAAGGAATGAATAGAACCAGAATAAAATAAAACTTTTTCCATTATTGATTGAATAAGAAATGTACCTTGTATGACTTAATTATCTTTCTACACTTCCACAATAGTGATGGCATAAGACTTCCCTTGTTCATTTGGATTTGGTGGCTGCTGACGCTGATTACCCTCAAGGACTCGAGGTTTAGTGCACTATCTTGCATAGTGCCCTTATTCCCTACAGTTATAGAATTGGACCATGGGTGGTGCTTTCCTTTCTTACACTAAATTATCCTTCTTTATCATGTATTTTAGACACTCTTGATCATGGTGTCCTTATTTCACACATTTGAATCATTTCTCCATCCCTTTGAGGTAGTTCCCATGATGCAACTTCCCACATTTTTGGCATGTGGGTTTTTGAGTTTTCTTCCCACCTTTATCATTAGATCCTCCAGCTTGAAACTCCATATTTATTTTCTTATCACCATATCCATGAGACCATTCTACAAACTCTATCTCCACTTTGAGATCACACCAAACAACTTATTCATAACTCTCAAAGTCTCAAATTTCAAGAGCCTTTTGAAGGTGTGGTTTTAATCCACTAAAGAATATATCAAATTTGCTATAATTGTTGATAAAAAAACCCTAAAGAATACCTTTAAAGACTTTTTAAACTCATTTTGTAGGTTTTGATAGATTCTCCTCCTTTTTTCTTGAGCTCTATGAATTCTCTCTCCATCTTAGTGTGAAGAGTTCTTGGGAAATACTTGTTAAGAAACATGATCTTAAAGTCTTCCCATTCCATCTCTTAAATTTCATCACTAAGCTTGGTGTTCTTAATCAAATCCCACCATTTATTGGACTCTCCATATAGATGATAAATGGATAGTGTCACCTTATTCGTCTCAGAATAGTGGAGCACAAAAAAGATCTTCTCCATGGAGTTGACCCGCTGTTATGAAACTAGTGGATTAGAATATCCACTAAACGTCAGTGGTCATTGCCACATAAAACACTCGATAGCCAGTTTCTCCCTCTTAGGTAAAGTAGGATGTTCCCCATTATTTTGGTTATTCTTTATAACCTGAGATAGTTGGGTAAGAATCACCATAAAGTTTTGAACTCCACCTCCCAAATCATTAGGGATGTCATTCGTGCAATCATTGCATTGTCCCTCACATGAGTTGTTGGCCTGTTTTCTCCTGGTTCCCACCATTAATTAAAATAGAAAAGGTTAGAAAAAAAAAACATAATTCAACAAGTCATGAATAAATAACTTATTCATTTGTACATTTTTTAATAAAATTATAACTTATGGTATCCCTATGTAAATATTCTTGTGTGTATATTTGTACTTACTCTCATGCTAGAGGTTTTCTCCAGGGTTCACTAATCCTAATTCCCAAATTAACTTAACCTTTCATATGATACCAACTACATTAGACCTTCATTTTATTACATTACTATTACATCATTATGAAGATAAACTACATAATAGTATTAATCCATGAGGATCCAGAGGTTTAGTGTCTTGGGACAACTGGGACCATACATAACATTTACAACATCAATCATAATCATTTATTTAATTCCTTATTCTATAGATTCTTATTGGAACTTGAACAATCCTTAGTACATGTAGTAACTTGAGTATATACATAAAAAATGGGTGAGCTAAATTCCCAGTAAGAGGATAGATATGAAAAATATAACAATGGGTGAGCATAATCATAACATAGGCAAAGGACTATGAATATGAGAGGAAGCATTAATAAAAGACTTGAAATTTGGAAATGCATAAAAATGAAACATCATGTCTTAGTGGATAACTACCACACATACTTTTGAAAAAATATATCATCTTGTTCACACATCATTTCACTTTAACTCATGAGATTCATTACTTTACCCCATACATTGGAGCACTTTATAATTATGGGCACACCCGTCACATCATAACATTATCATTATCATGCATGCCACATAGAACATATACCAAAAAATGAACATTAATAACCCATGGAAATGAATGTGTTTAATATCATAAGAACATATTCATAAACTTTGGGTTCCCAAAAGAAAGTGGGAATAACATACTTGATACAATAACCATCAACCTTGAGTGAGAAATAAAAGGTGTGTTTATGAAAGAAGAGTTATTTTAGAAAACATTTGTTTGAAATAAAATCCAATGGAAAACATTTATATCCCAGAAAAGGTAATATAATTATTAACAAATTATTTTTAAGGAGTTACCATACAAAAAATGGAGTGAAAGAGTGAGAACCTGAAGAAAGAAAGTTGGGTTCGAGAATTTCCCCTTACCTTGTATCCGAACGCTTTATTCAATTTAATGTCCTGTATAACCACATTAGATTCATTAATTAACAATTAAAGAACCTTGTGTACATGAATATGGTTCATTATGGTTTCATTAAGTTATTTTATGGTCCTTTTTATGAGTTATAGAGTATAAAAACATTGGTTGGGAATGTTCATTTTTATGATTTTCTTGAGCGGTTCACTTGTATTCATAAATGGAAGTTCGTTTAGAACATGGATAAACATCAAGAACTAATACTTAATGTTATGAATTATATTACATAAGTTTAAATGGTCTTATAATGAATTATATTATATACCATGTGAATGAATCATTAGATAATAATTAAATGATGATTGTTTGGGTTAATTTGGGCAGTTTTTAGAGCACAACGAACTTGTTTTGTTTAATAATTTAGTAATATGTGCATAAGTTAGTTACAAAACATTAAATAGGAAATAATAAATATAAAATAATCTGGTTCAACCATAAATTTTTTTTCATGATCATATTTAAAGGTGTAAAATAAAATTGAAAACATGTCATTCTTGAAGGTGATAAATTAACACCACACAAACAACGTTTTCCTTTCGAAAATAAAAAGAAGAGGAGAAGGGGGTTGGATGATATAATATCCCATTATTATTATAACATTATATTATATGTATAATAATGGGTGACCATACCATGTGGATGAAGATAGGTGGGGAAATAATAAGAAAAGAACTTGAATTTGAAAGGAAATTAAAGGAAAAGAGAGAGGGAAATTACCTCTTGAATCCTCCTCTTGAGATCCTCCTTAAGAAACCCAGACTTGGTCTTTTGATGAGACCAGAAGATCTTGGACGTGGGTTAGGGGCTAAGTAAGTTGTTTGGACAGAGTTTAGACAAGTCTTGTAGCTTGATAGGTGTATTTTTTCAAGGGTAGGGAGAGGGGTCATTTATACATGAGGAGGAGGTGTTTTTAGAATAAAATATTAAATAAAATAATATATCAAATGTTAGACTTGTAATAGTAGTTTTTTTGATATAATAAATCATATATTAATATAATATAATTATTTTTAGACTTTAAATAATATTTATAATTCTAATTCATTAATTTATTAAAAGGAAAGTGAAAGAAAGAGAAAAAAGATACTTTAAGGAATCACCTTTTGACTTTAGGCTTTGGAAAGTTTTTTTTAGGTTTGGAAAATGAGTTTATTGTATTTTAAGTAACCATTTATGAAATTAAATATAACATGGAAGAATATAAAGTTCTATAAAGTTTATGTCATCATTACATCACAAATGATGCAATTTAAGATGCATAAGTTATGTGAAAAACTGTATTTTTACTATTCACCTGAAAATTGAAGTATTTCAGAAAAATCCCAAAAATCTAACCTAACCATTTTTTGATGTGTAGAATCAAAAAATTAAGTACACTTTTCAAAAATAAATTTCTAAATATGATTAATTTAATATTTAATTAAAATCATAATTTACTTGAAAAATACAGTTTTTAAAATTAAAACTAATTTTATAATGCTTTCAAAAATTACATAAGGTCTTATAAAAATATCTTAAAACTAGAAGACATATAATTGTTAATTTATGATTTTTTTTAAGAAAATACATTTAATTTTAAATTAATTAATTATAATTAATTATTTATGACTTACAAAAATACCAATATTTTTACTAAGGTCAAATTATCACTTATAAGACGCCTAAAGTTTATTTAATGTTTCAAGGGTAAGGTTACTATTACTTTTTATGATTTACTATTAATAAGGGTCATATTACTATTCATAAGGGATGGTTACTATTCTTAAGGGTATGTTACTATTCACCAAAAAAATTATGTTTGTTTTATTAGACTCCAAAAATCATCCTAAACACAATTGTGTATGTCAGATTTTCAAAATTCAAAACATAGAAGTGGGAAAATTTTGTTTTAAAGGTCACATAGTATTTAGTATAATTATATGTAATTTTTATTTATAATGTTATTATACTGTAAGGAATAATTATAAGAAGGGGATTCCATTGATAAAACTTTAGGTCGTTACATGAACTACCACATGTGACATTTCCCAAATTTCACCACTTTTTTGGTGTTAAGGAATGGTTCCTGGGTAGTGTATACCAAGTCCACCACCTTCACAATTAAGTGAAACTTTCATGGTGGGGGCAAGATGAAGTATGGATTATCCTCTTCCTTGGTGTATACTTATGAAAACTCCTCTTTATTTTCTAGTGCTTTCTCAATAGGGGATGCATGAATTGAATATTTAAAGTGAAAGCAAGCAATTATTTTTACTTGAATAAAATTTAAATTTGAATTATTAATAAGAAAATTATCCCATTAAATATGTGAAGCCTCCGTCTTAATTTCTTCAGGCTCATCCAATTTTACTTCTTCATTTACTTCCTCTAATTCATGTTCATTAAAATTAGGGAGATCAATGTGTTCATCAGTAGGTGCATGTAATTGTTCTTCACTTTACTCCAAGGAAAAACAAAGATTGTCCAAAATATGAAATTCAAAGAAGTGGGAATTAATAATCAATTAAAATTGAATAAAATAAAATGAAATAGAGTTTGAGATAAGATCAACTCCCTTAGACGTTTTAGCTTTAATCACCTCTTCAATGGTTAGTGCCTATTGGATTTGGATGGTAGCAAGTGGAGGTAGGTAGTTGGGATCCTCTATATTTTATTCAAATTACACCACTTGGGTGGGTTCTTCATATTCTATGGAAAGTAATAGGTAGTCAGGTGATGATTCTTCAATCTTACAGAAGAGAAGACCTCATTTCATTTCATCTTCTGCCCAGTTACTCCAAAACCAATCTGAATATTTTCCCATATTACTATCAGCATGTGAGTCTTCATTCTCACTCTCCAAATCTTCATGGAACTCATCGATTTTATTTTTGAGATGGTCGGGATGTTGATGGTCCTTGAGTTGGGCCTCAACATCTTTGATGCATTTATAAAAATTGGTCAACTTTAGTGGTAGTTCCTTCTTATCCTTGAATCTCTACAAGTTAGTCTAGAGTTCAGCGACCATGCCCATAGAATCTTAAGGCGAGTGGACTATCTCTATACCTTTTTTTATTCCGCTTGACCAACATCATAATAGCATTAACTCTTCATTGGAGTACCTCCTCAGTATAGTATGTTTCCTATTCTTTCACTCGTGAGTAACTGTTCCATGCATTAAGTTATGGTATGTTTTGACACATCCTGAAAATAGAGCGTTTTTTATATTTTTTTAATAAAGAAAACAAAGAAAATTATTTATAAAAATGTTAATTTAGAAAAAGTGATTGAATGATCTCTTATCTACCTATAAACAATTCCATTTTTATACATGCTTATCGTGAGGCATGACAAAAGAAAATTTCTAATCATTTTTCCTAGTGCAGCACAGTGGTTGAATAGGGTTATCTCACTTGAGGAGCTTCTCAATTTTTCTGCCCACTTAATCCAATTCACCTAAAATACTTCTTTTTGGTTTTTTTATTTATTCTATGAAAATAATGATGATTTTGGTGTTTTGATTATTTCTTAGAATAACACAATGACTTGAAAAATACTAAAACAAAACTAACATACAATTATAAATACCATGTAATATAAATAAAATTATATTAGAAAAGAAAGGAAGTTCCCCCGCTAGAGTTTTCTAGGGAGCACATTCATTGACTCATTTCAAATTTACTTAGCGATCACACTCCACTGTATATGTACACACCTTAATCTACCCCAATTGTAAATGAAAATTTTACTTAGAAACCACCAAGAACACTTCAATTTATCCTCCTCAACTGAGGGATAATGGTTGTATAATAAGAATATGACCCTTAACTAACCATAGTGAGGATTACACCCACTGTAAATTATACTTAGATTAACCTAAAGTATAATGAAAACATGGTCTCAAGTTCAAACACTAGATTAATCCCCTAAGATATTCCTTGGGTTAGTTACTCATTACCATGAGTATAAGAGTTCATGTGGAATAGATTCATGATGTGTAATATATTCACGATGTGTAATGGATTCACATTGTGAATTGAAGAAATAAAAAAGGAAAAAATAAAGTTAAAATAAAAGATAAAATAAAATAAAATTATGGGCATAATGAATAAATTATAAAAAGAAGAAGAAGAAGAGAACAAGAAGAAGAAGAGAAGAAGAAAAATAAGGTTGGAAAATAAATTAAATTAAATCATGCATGGATTAAAATTAAAATAAAAGAAATCTAAAAGAGAATTAAAATTAAGACAAATTAAAAAAAAATGTACAGTAGCCAAGCATGAGGCCTCCTCCTTCTCTGATCGGAACCCGGTGTCAAACTATACCAAAAGAGGTGATATCTCCTACTTTTATAGATCAAGGGTGTGAATCATTATTACTTAAAATATCTCCCCTAAATATTCATTTAATATTTCAAATTTAAATAATTCAATATCCTCCCATAGATATAGGGAGATATTCAGGAGCATGGGATGGTTCATCGGGGCATCGCCTTCATGGTGCATCAAATGCATAGGGGTGGTAGCAGTGCTTGATGGATGTGGTAGGTGTGTTAGTGGAGGAAGTGTGATGTCGACAGTACCCTTATTTATATGGTCTTTAAAGTGACTGAATGAATCTTAGAAGAAGGATTTATAGGGGTTTTCCAGGGTCTATAGATGGTCTAGTGGAGTTCTTGAGCTGGTCCATGGAATCCAGGTGCTTTGGCAGTGGATACTAGATAGATGTTGAGCTTCAAGGGTGGCAGAGATGGCGATATCCAATGTCATAGAGGGAGGTTGGTGACTTTGAGTGGTGGTGCTGTAGTGGATATGGGTGTCATGTTATAATTGAGTGCAGCCAAGGTGAAATTTTAAAAGAAAAATAGTAACCAAGATTTGTGAACCCCATATAGAAATGGAGGAGAGGCTTCATGACTATTTATAATGAAACTCATGGGATGCACGACTTAGAATCATACACCGAGGTTGGATCCCAGAATCACATGAAAAAACACAGGCCACCACGACCCATGCAGTCCTTTGGCCCACCTATACAACAGTGGGCTCTCACTGTAGACCTAGTACAACATGGACCTCATCCCCCATATGGCTCACACCCCTACCAGTTTAGGCAGGCCTTCAAAGTGATGGTTTGGTTGGCCAACCCACATAGTGGGATGGCTATATGGAAAGATGGCCTAGTTAAGGGTTATCCCAGGATTGGACAAATTTTTTACCTGAATAAAATATTGAAACAGTTAATAAAATTCATATAAAAATACTCTTTAATAAAATAAATCATTAAAAACTCCATTTTAATCCATTCTAGATATTTATTTCAAATTTACCTTATTCCCATAAAACATTACATTCCACGAGATTATTCATTTAAATCCATAAAAAAATCATTAAAAAAATATTTACATTATGCATGAAATATCAGTATGTCAATCATCTTGATAAATTAATTCATTATATATTAATTGAAACCATTAAAAAATAAAAACTATTTAATGATTGTACAGAGGAATTGAAAAATAACTATTCCTAAGTTGTACTAAATTTATAGTGTTATTAGAAATGATGAGATTGGATAACTTAAAAGTAAGAAATAGTTGGTGAGACAAAAGTCTAACTGAATTGATTATAATTTTTAAAGGGTTTGGGAAATAGGCTTCTAGATTCTAATTATGATGAAAAGAAATATTATGTCTAATAGGAATAGGGTATAGGAAAATACATGCTTTCACTAGTGTTTGTGTGTTATATGGAAATTAATATGAACATTTATTAAAATTTCTGAAATAAGGTACATCATGATATAAAATGGATGGGAGATCCAACTATGTTTCATTATCAAATACAAGTGCTAAACCTCATATTATGAAAATCTAGTATCTTCCATCGATTACTCATTTGAAGCATTTATTTGTAAATTAAAATGATGTAAAGAGTCTGTGATTACATAAACATGAGATAATTTCTAATGAGAACCTACATCACCTTACTGATTCACCATTAGAAAAGATATTTTATTAGAAATTTTATAATTTTTGAAATAAAGATAGATATTTTAGAATGAAATTGTGCCTGTATAGAATGAATCTATTTCACAACCTTAGTAGACAACATAGTTCATGGACTATTATGTTGGTATTTTACAACCTTTCCCCACAAATATATATGAAAAAAATATGATATGATGAGATTGATGATTCCTAGAAAAAATATATTAGAAATGGTATCGATGTTTAATTTTCACTATTGATTAATGTTTTAAAATTTATATGGGAGTAATGTGTTAAAGTTTTTGATTCATATAAGAAAGATTATTTTCTTTTTCATTCTATAGTAATGTTCACTATAATTTTTTCCTGTATATGTAAATTTATCTTGACATAGTGTTAAGGTACATAAATAATGCCCAATTTTACAAGAAGGAACTTCATATAATTAATTTCAGAATGATAGAAAGATAATTTACATGGGACATAGAAGATATTTTCAAATGTATAATACTTATAAAATATTAAAAAAGTAATTGAATACTTTACAAGAGTTTAATTTTCCCCACAACCTTTGTGAACATAATAATATTATTACAAGGTGAAAAACATTGATTTCAAATTTGAGAAGATAAAAATTCAAGTTATCAAACAAATACATAGAATATTTTCTCTATATTATTCAATTTACATTATTATATATTTTAGAGGTAGAACATGTCATTGATGTTTTTCATGTTGAGAAAAACATATGTGACAGTTTGATAAGAAATTTGTTAGACATTAAAGAAAAGGAAAAAGATCGATTTAATGAAATATTAGACTTAATGTCTATCAAAATATGTTTTTAGTTATCTCCCATTTTGAATGGAAAAAAGAACATATTTACCTCTGTATTGTCACATGTTATGAAAGAATGAGAAGATGATTTTTTGTTAATGTATTCATGGTATTAAAGTACATAGTAGGTATTATTCAAATGTGAAAAATTTGAAATCAGTGAAATATTTGAATTTAATAGGGTTGAAATATCATGAATGTCATATATTTATGAAACAAATACTACTTGTTTCACTATGTTTCATATTATTGATGCTTGTTAGAAATTATATCATTAATTCATGCTACCTTTTCAATTCCTTTTATAGAAAATTCATGGATCCAAGTTTGTTAACAGTTTTAGAGAATGAAGTTTTACTCAAACATTGTTAAATAGAGATGTATTTTACACTATCATTTTTTGATATAATGTTTCATTTAGTGATTCATTTGGTGTGAGAGATAAGGATATGTTAGCCTACATATTTACACTGGATGTATCCCTTTGAATGATATATAAATTTTTTGAAGTGATATATTAAAAAACTATTTCAACCAATGGCCTCAATTATTCAAAAATATATATTATATGAATTATTTGAGTTATTTATTAACTACTTATATAAATTAGATCACATTGATCAAGCTAGATACACTTCCTCTAGATGATACTCACTGTGGAAAGTAAACCTTCAAACACTCCATCGATCAAGAATCACCTTGAAAACATTGATTTACCAGAAGATAGGAAGTAAGCATACCTTAATCACCACATTTAGTTGTACACAACATATACACACTATATAAAAATAAAAAATAGCATTATATATAAGTGAAATAAAATTAGGAAAAGAACAGACTGGTTTTATATAGTTCATAAATTTAAGTCCTATATTCATTAGAGAACTGTACTTCCATATTTTATAAATCATATGGATTCAAAGTTTACAGTCACCACTATAAATATTTTCTGATAACAGGAACACTTCCTCTATATGCTACTCACAATGGAAAGTAAAGCTTCAAACACTCCATCGATCGAGCATCACCCTGAAAACTTTGATGTACAAGAAGATAGGAAGTAATAATACCTTAATCAACACACTGAGTTGCAGAAAACATACACACACTCTATAAAAATCAAAAATAGTATTATAGATAAGTGAAATAAAAGTTGGGAAATAACACATCAGTTTTATATAGTTCATAAATTTAAGTCCTACATCCATTGGATAACTATACTGCCATATTTTATAAATTGTACGGATACAAGGTTTATAGTCACCACCATAAATATTTTATGATAACTGATTACTCTATTTTTATCAATTAATAAGAAGACCCATACAAGTGGTCCCAACCTTAATTATATAGTGGGTCCCAACCAATTATCCATTAAGAACTGCCATTCAAGATTCACAGAAATACCATTATTTGATCCTGATGACTATTGATAACCTATAATATTCAACATATAAACATTGAAGTGGATGGAAATTACATCTACCCTATATGATGAACCAAACCATACACACCCATCAGACAATATCACTGTATTACCAACCCACCTCTACCGGAGAATCCCATCTGCCACTACTAGTGACCCAAGATCTTTTTATCATGTGGATCTCTCACTATCCGATAGATGCCATGAAACTTGAATATAGATTCACCACTCAACAATATCCCACTTTAATACTACTTCAAGTAAACCCTAATGACTCTATAACACTTAGGAAAAATACTAAAATTACATGCAACAATTTCTCCTCCCTTATTTATTCACCCAAGACCCACTGTGGCATAATTTTTCCTTAGATATTCATGTACTAAAGGCTTGGTGAACATATTCACTGGATTTTTATTCTTGACTATCTTCCTTATCTCAATATTCTTATCCTCTAGTAACTTTTGGATGAAATGAAATTTTAGGTTGATGCGCTTCAGTCATGCATGGAATACTGGGTTCTAAGCTAATTAATTTTCACTATGACCATCACAGTATAAAAATCCACTTTATTTCTACCTTTCATGTTCCTCCAATATATTTCTTAACCATATCATCTATTTCATCACTTCTGTTGCTTCCACATATTTGATTTTTATTGTGAAAAAAGCTACCACTAGTTATAATCTTGTCATCCAACTCACCATTGTTCCACCAAATGTGAATAAAAAACATATTAGGAATCATAAAGTATTATGTTGGATTTATTTAAAATAAGGAATAAAACCTTAATGATAAGGAATAAGATGATAAATGTTATTTTTGGAGAATTTTTAAAAATTATTTTGAATGATTGATGTTGGATTTATTGACAAGAAATCTTGAAGGTTATTACATTGGATTCATTGTCCACAAAAATAGAATATATTCTAAAGACAATATAGAAGTGTGAAGGAATTTTAAAATGTTCTTATATATTCAAGAGAAGGACCGAGGATATGTTCAATGCATATTGGATAAGTTTTTCTTGAAGTTTACCAACATGGGAAAGAACACACTATAGTCAGTGGTAATAGTGAAGATTAAGAAGAAGATAAGTGAGATCACACCATGCCTTATGGACATGGTAGAGAAGGAGATACCCAATACTAGTAAGATAGAAAGGATTACACTATGATAGTACTTATGGTGAAGTTCAAGTTCACTAGTGCAAATAGGAAAATCCATAGGCATGGTGGAAAGTCATTTCAATGGTCATAGAATTCATGTAAGTTCTGGTGGAGCAACATGGTCAATGATGGTTAACTGCACCATAGCATGATTATTGGTGAGTGAAACATGGGAAAAGTTTTTTTCCATGCCATAAAAGATTCACCACGGTCAAGAGTTTCTACCAAATTAAAGACCTAATGCTTGATGTGGTCAATATAGATTAGGGAGACAAACTATGTTATGGTGATGGGTGTGTTATCTCGAGAGTGTACCTATAATGAATTATTTTTCTTGGATGTGGTAGTTCACATTCTACAAGAGAAGAAAACATGAAAAATAGGTTATGGATCTAGGCATGTTGAAGGGCATGTTATTCCAAAAATACAAAGACCATGCCATGGTGTTTGGAAGCAAGCCATATTGGTGGGAATTTCACAAGGAGACACACCAAATAAAAAGGTTTTTACTTGGATTATGCTTGAATTAATAATCAATGTTTTATACATCACTTACATCAGTTTTAGACCATGATATATCCAATATTCAAAGGTGATTAAAATGAATAAAAAATGTAATTAAATAGATATTTAATTACATAATGAAAAGTGAATACAATTGACCATTAAGTAGTTATATTTACTTTGGTTATGGAGGAAATCCTAGCGGAAGTTCATGAAGAGTTATGGGTAGTTTTTATATATCACAATGATTCTGATAGGTGTCCAATTTGTTTGGACATGATCCCTAATTTTATACGGGATCAACTGGAAGTAGAAAAAGAGAGAGAACATAGAGAATATTGCATATCCATTTCTCATAGAAGTAGAATAGTTCTAGATGAGGGAGTAAAAAAAATAGGTTGGAACTCATTAAACATCATTTCAAATAAGAATAGGAAGAAGTTTTTTGTGCAATATAAAGGTGAGAAGAAGTTCCAAGCTCTATAATAGAAGGTGTAATTTCAGATTTTGTTCTGGAAGTAGGAATAAGAATGTACTACTCGAGGAGGTGTTCATAGATTGTGAATAAGTATCCCAATAAGACATTAATAGAGTATCTATCTATACTTGAGGATACATGTTGGGAAAGTGAAGCTGTTTAAGGGGCCTGTATGTCCATAAACTATAAGAAGGTGATCCTTTACCCCATAGTGAGAAAAATAAAGTTTGAGGGAGTGAACTTTGGGAAGTGGTGAGCTATCCCTAAAATTGGTAAGGTAGTTATCCTAGGAAAGGAGTGACCTAGACTGAACCCATTGTGAAGAGAAGTGTCATTTATAATGATTTGGTTCATCACACATCACCTATATATGCTCATTAGATATATCCTAGTGAGGAAAAACAAGTAAATTCTCAAGTACTTATTTACTTTTAGCATGAACACCAAACGATGGTAAAAAGAATCATAGAAATTAT
Organism: Viscum album; assembly: GCA_963277665.1. Classification (NCBI taxonomy): domain Eukaryota; kingdom Viridiplantae; phylum Streptophyta; class Magnoliopsida; order Santalales; family Viscaceae; genus Viscum; species Viscum album. Next base: position 193,201,509 of record OY728165.1, on the reverse strand, counting down.
ATGATAGGATTATTTATGTGATTATTTTAGATAAAAACTTAAAAAAATAAAATATAAAGTGACTCTAAAGGTTAAGAGGTCAATATACTTTTAGGGAAGTGAGATTTAAAGGAAAAAGCGTTTTTATTAGATAAGACATTAGATACCCTAATTCACATCCTCTCTTATGGAAATCTCACTCTAAGACCCTATTTAGGGACTAATAAAACTTCTTGAACTCTTTAGAGTATCTAAATCTCCCCCAAAGTTTGTATCAATATACCCTTTTAATGGATCATCCATCTCGAGGAATATGGTTATACCTTCCATTTATTTGAGGTACCAGATGATCCATTTCATGGATTCCCAATGTTCTTTCCCTACATTATACATGGATGACTAATGAATCCAATTGTATTCAATTCCTAGAAAAATTTACTATACGATGTATATCAAACTACCAACCACTAATAAAAAGGAAACCTTATCCATGTGTTTCACCTCATTATCTATCTTTAATGCCTACTATTTGGAAATATTAAAGTATATGATAAGTAGGGTTGAAACTATCTTGTATCCGTACATACTTAATTTATCTATAATATTCTAGAAATAATCCCTTTTGAGACAAAACCACATTTCCAGCTTTCTTGTCTTACTCGATTCACATCCATAATATCTTCTTAGCTTTTCCAAGATATTTCATCTCAAACCTTCTAGAAAATTTATGTTTTAGCTCTTTAATCCTCTTAATGTTCTATTCAATAAGCAATATGTCATCTATATAAAAGAGTAACAAGTTGAAACTCCTATCTTCAGATGACTTCCAGTAGTAACAGTAGTCCTCATTACTCTGAATGAAACCTTTTTAGATATTAATTCATTATACTTCATATCCCATTATCTTGGTGATTATTTTAATTTATAGAGACTTTTATTCATCTTTCACACCAATTCCTTATTCTATTGATCCATGAAAATCATTAGCTTATTCATCTAAATTTATTCCTCTAATTATCAATGGATAAATACGTTTTTTACATCCATTTTCTCTAAGTGAAAATGATTATATAGGACTATGATCAACACTATCTGGATTGTGTTATGTTTAACCACTAATGAAAATATTTTAGAAAACCATTCTCAATTTATACTAAAACTCCTTCACCATCAAACTTGATTTTTACCACTTATTCCCATCAAATTCTCCTTTTAAATGAAAAACTCATATGTTCTCAAGAGCCCTATTCATTTATAGTAAAACCACTATATCCCAAGTTTTATTCACTTTTAGTGAGTCTAACTCATACTTCATATCTAACTACCACTATTCGAAATCATTGAGATTGTCTGATTCTTCTAGGATCTCTAGTTCTCCTCTATATGTTAAAAGCAGATAATGCAAGTCATGAATATACCTCTAAACTAATCACCTAACTCTATAATACCTCCATAAATTATATTTTAGTTTTTATATGTCTATTACTACCTTATCTGATTCTCTAAAATTTAGATCCTTATATTTTGATTCTCTCACTCAATACTTAGTATCCCTATATTTCTCTAGTACATCATTCGTTATTCTTATGTCTAGGAAATCTATTCTTTCATCTGAATCCTCAAACACTTGTGTTTTTATGGATCTCCCATTCAGATCAAATTTAATTTTCACAGATAAATCTTTCCCTTAAACTCCTTTGTTATTTAAGTTTTAGACTTTATATAAGACCCAATCATTGAAGAGAACATTCCGTCTTATGATGACTTGTTTCTTTTCATCACCTCAAAGTTAAAATTCAATTTTTTCACATCTACATACAATGAAAAAAAAACGACTTAGATTTTTTCATTGAGTTTATCTCAATCCTTAGAATCCAAATGAACATATGTAAGACCTCCAAAAAATTTAGGTGATTGAACTTCATTAATTTACCAAACCATAGTGATTCCAGTATCTCCTACCCAATTGGTATTGATGGACTTTGATTAAACAAGTACACTAAACAATTGACTGCTTCTACCCAAGTTCCCTTGGATATTTTAGAGTACAACCTCATACTATTCACCTTCTCTAATAATGTCCAATTCATTATTTCATTCACTGAATTTTTAGGAATTCCAAGTATAATATTCTTAAGTCTTATGCCCTATTCTTATTAAAATTCTAGAATCTATTTTTTCTATACTCATAATAATTTTACTACATTAAACACTTTATCTTACTTTAGGTATCATTCTTTACCATTCCCTTCCACTAGACAAACACTTAAAATAAATCATATTTTTTTAATAAATTAAACCCATGCCTTCCATATGGAATCATAAATGAATTTCACAAAATATTATGACCCTCCATGAGATCTGATAAGGGTTGGTCCCTAGAAGTCCATGTGAACAAGCTAAAGCTTCCACCTATTAAGTTTTCACCCACTTAAGTTGAAAAAGACCTTCCATTAATTACTTAGTATGAGACTCTTGCAACTTATGAAGTCTATATGATTCAACTTCAACATTACTTTAGCCACCAAAACATTAATGTTATTCTTACTGAGATGGCCAAGATGATAATACAATAACTCTATACTATTATATGTTATATTTCTAGTAGTTTTTCTCCATCTAATCATCCATCCAAATAAAGAGTATCATTCTTTATTCCTATAGACTCACCATCGATCCTCAAGTGATATTCCACACTCCATTGGTGAATATTTTTCTAAACCATGCCTCATCTAGATGAACCAAAAAAATTAAATTCTTCCATAGAACATGAATATTCCAAACAACATTGAGATCAAGGAAACCTCTATTTATAATCTTTACCTTCACATTACCCTTACCAAAAAACTTTAAAGCTTTATTGTCTACCAAGTGTACCTTGATAAAATTTTCAACGATATAATTTTTCATGAAACCCTTCTCTAATATAGAGTAGAATGATTCTCCATAATCAATGATCCATGATTACACTACAAGATTCATACTCAGTAGTAAATTACTACTTCCTTTAACTACCATAGAATTCACAAAACTTTTGATTTTGGATGCCGCTCATCCGTAATTTCCTCTCATTTCCCTACAATTCTTCTTGATATGACCTATATTTACATAGTGCCAACATATTAATCTAGGACCAACTCATTTTCATCATATCCATTTTTGTGAATTATCTTCTGATTCTCTCTAGCTTATCTTCTAATGGGGTGACCATACTCTTTTATCTACATTGAGAGAACTTTTGGATGGTGATAAAACTACCCTCCATCCAAGTTCTTCATTAAATATAAGCCCCCAAACATCCTTAAACACTAAGTCAGTCTTCCCATAAGAATTGATCATAGTAGTTATCACTGCTACCCAACTCTCTAGAAGTTATGATAACAAAAAAATTTCCAAACATCTTCAACAAACTTCTCATTTATAAAATCGATCTAACTTTGAATCATGTTAAAATAATTTTTATGATTAAACACAGGCTTATATTTTAACAAATTGATGCTAAAAAATCTCCACATCATGAAAAAGATGTATATTGTTGAGTTATTCTCATATATATCTTTCATATTCTTTGTAAAATTTTGAAATTTTATAAAGAAAACTATGTTCAATAGTGTATATGACATGCAACACTGATCCTAAACAAACCATGAAATATTATTATTTAGATATGATCATTATATCCTAGTTGTTAATTTAGATTTAGGGAATAATATTAATATATTTATGAAATATATATTAAGGTCCCATTAAATATAAGTATATTGATATATTCTTAGTAAATAATCACTCAATTTTTAGTAAAGTCATTTTATTATTCAAAATTATGTTTTCTTCAAAAGTGGTTTTATTGATTTTTGTTAGAAAATATTATAATTAATTTCTAGAATATTTAGGAATTTTATTTCATAAAAATAATATCATTTTTTAAATCAACATATTAAAATTATCTTATGGTAAAATTCTGATATTTTTCAAAAAAGTTTTATTTTTCAATGAATAGTGAAATATACTATTTTTTATCAAGAGCTATATTTTATTTTAAAGTATTTAAAAAGTAAAATTCTATTTTGAATTAGTTTTAAAATTTAATAAGTTCCTTTTGATTAAAAATAATTCTATTATAGTCTTTGGAATGAATTTTATACTTTAATTTGGTATAAAAAAATTTTATACTTAAAAGGCATTTTTCTGAAATTTTTTTTTGTTATGTTTTGCGTTTTAATCTTAAATTAATTTCTACCACTTATAGAAATTGAATGTTGAAAAATATATTCCACATTTTTAATTATGAGGTACATATTTGGTAAATAAATCCCTTTCATTTTTAGTTATTTTCAATAGTAACCACAGTGAATAACTGTCAAAATGGTAAGGGTTAATTAGGTAATTAAGGTTAAAAATAATATGAAAAGGATTGAAAATTGACCCTAAAAATTTCATTTATCCAATATTATGAGTTTAGTTTGTTCATGACCATCCAATTTTTGAAAATATGGAAACTTGGTGACATATTTCTTTGATTTTTACCTTTATAATATTTATGTAAAAGATAAAGTAAAAAATGTCACTTTATTGCATTTAATATTTATAATATTTTGTGATAAGGATAAAAGAAACTTATGTTTGTTTATATATTTTTTTTAAAATATAAATTATTAGTTTTTATAATGGTAATTTATTTCTAACTTTTATATGTGAAATAATTACCTTAAATGCTTGCGCGACATCAAAACAACATTTAATTAATTAATAGAAAAATAAAATAAATGACTCTAAACTATTAAAAGTAAAATAATTTGAATTAATTATTGAATTACAAGAATTTTTTAGATAAATATAACATTTTATTAATGTTTTAAAGTATTATATTTGAATTCCTTTGTTTTCATGTTTTTTCCAAAGTCAAATTAAATGCAGTGTCAAAAAATGACATTAATGTCAAATAATATATTATTAAATTATTTAAAAGTCATAAAAATATTTTAAAAGGAAAATTATGATGATAAATGGACTATAATTTCATCTCTTGGCCATTTATGATCAAATTTTTACCTTATAAGTAAAATTATAACCCTTTAATATTGAAAAAGTTTTTACTACAATGAACGTTAAAAATGGTTAACCGAGTGGTTAATCTAAATGATTAGGTTTAAAATGATATAAAAACCTGTAAAAATTTTATTTTATGATTAAATTAATAAAATATCTTTATTATATTCAAATACATGTTATTTTGTAACTATTTGACATGAGTTAGACACATATTATATTACAATGCTTCATGTATTTCTAAAAATGACATAAATGATATTTTATAAGAGACATTAATTTATTAAATGATTTAAAATTACTAAAAACCTATATTCATACAAGTGATTTTAATAGGGTTTAAATATCAACCAAGATCAATTTATGAGACAATTTTCTTTTTATAGTAACTATGTTGACCCCTAAAGAGTAAAAAACTCTCTTATTATAAGAATCATCAAAAGGGTTAATGGAGGGTTAAAACAAAAAGGCAAGGGTGAAAAAATCACCTAAACATGTAAAATTTTATAGTATGAGAGTATTTATACTCATTATAATCTTATATTTGAATTATATTAATTTGGATCCATTTTAACATGAAAAAAAATTTATATTAATTTAATAATTTATGAAATTACAAGAATGCCCCTCTCCTCATTATAAAGGGAAACCCATCTCCTCTTATCTACACACTTTAAGAGCCATTTGGTTTCACAAATACCAACCCAAATCCATTCCTAACATCCCATAAAACATTATATAGATCTTAGTTTGGGAAGAACACCAACCTGAGATGGCTTAAGGTGTAAATAAAATGAGGTTTCCCAAAGAAGAGGTATACTTATTAACCTAGTGTTTTCATTTTATTTCCTATTATAACTCCTTAAAATATTATTTATATATGATGAACTAATAACAAAAATATCTTCCATATAATGATATTTTTTTATATTAATTTCATACTATAACATCCCATTACACTCTTTCAGGTAATTTCCTTCTCTTTACTTATTTTCCTCTTCAATTGGGTGCATTTTAGCACTCCTAGGATAGAAATTATTTTCTAAGAAAAATGATCTAAATTTTAGGGCCATATATTTGTTTGAATTAATGGAATCTAGGTATAAATGTGTTAATGTATTGGTGGGGTTCTCCCCAAGTTCAAGGGATGGACGAGTTGGTTTGGGGTTTTTGTGTAAGAATTTTGATTTTTTGCTATGTTATGGAAGATTAATTGACATGTAAAGGGGTTACACAACATGTATTTGATCACCAAACACAATTCAGGTACTATATACATAGCGTGAAATGAGTACACACTGTGTAATGGTTATACAACATGTAATGTTAAAAGACCAAGTTTTAATAAGAATACGTCAGGTTTTTTGGCGTACTTGATCCCCATGGATTACATGACATGTAAAGGGGTTACCCGTTGTGTAACTATCGAGAGGCTGAATTTTAGGGTTCTGTATCAACTGATTTTTCATTCATTCTTCTATATCCCTCCTTGCACTTGACCTATATCCCTTCTTCGACAATTTTTGAAGCCTCCGTTAGGTATGGATTGATTCATTCAATGATTGATCAACATTGCAGTTGTATTGAATCTCTCTAGGTGAGTAATCCTTTCCTATTCTTCATTGCTTTGATCATGGTAGAGTCTTTTCATTGCGTTATCGAATCTGTTGACCCATGGTGAGATTTCTTCTTGATTCTCTCTAGATCCGTTGCATGATCTTGTTCCGGGGGCCATCCCTTTGTTGGTTGTGGTGATAAATGTGTGAGTTCTTCAATTAATGTGTAATATATCCTCTTAAAGAACCATTTCTAATGAATCAAATCAATTATTATATGTGAGGATTGGTTCTAGGGTCTTCATCATCATTGTAGTGTTCTTCTTGTTAGTGGATCCCTTTTTGGGTGTGTGTGACCCAAATTTTGAAGTTGGTGGTTCCATATCTATCCTTTTTTGGTGAACTACATTGATCCTATTTTTGATAAATTGTTTTATTAAATTAAATTACATGATATGACTGTTTTTGTGTGTGTGTGTGGAATTGGGTTTTTATAGAAGATGATTTTCCCCTAGTTTTGGTAAATAGAAAAGGGTTTTCAAAGCATTGTGAATTGGTTTTCAAAGCATGGTTTTATAGAAATGGTTTGATGAAATGTTTTGGAAAACAAAGCACATGGGAATCCATTTTTCACTTAGGTGGAAGGTATAGTAATAGGTCTCATTTATGGGGATTTCCTCTACTCCCTAGGCCCATTTTTCTAGGGACTTGTTAGAACCGTTGGGGGGGGGGGTCACTTGCTGGGGTGTTCCTATTATCTATAGACTTAATATATATGTCTATTATATTAATGCATACATGATTTTATATATTAGGTATGAGTGTCCTAGCTATCCTAACCTAGTGTGATCCCTTGTGTGATGTTACCTATGCTTCCACTTTTGGTTTGTACTATTTTTATTGTATTGATATGGATTTGATATGATATGTGATGCATGATTTGGTTTGAATTTATATATCTATTTTGATATATGTATATGTAATTATTTTAAATTTATTTACCTACTTTATTTGGAAATGTGAAAGAAGGGAAAATTAAACTATTTTCCATTCTTTTGATATAAAAATTATTAAACAGTTATCATGCCTCATTTTCTTTAAAGTTTACCATTCATGGATTATTATTCAAAGACTTGATATGAAACAACTGGGTGAGATCCTACTGAGCCTATTACCTCACACTTTACATACCCCTTTAGTGGTGCATAGACCTTTGTATATATTTTAATGCAGGTAAAGGCAAGGTTCCATAGTGATTCGGTGAGGTTTTTTGTTAGATGAGTTGGGTATCAGGTGGTGAGATGGTGGGAGCATTCCCACGCTATCTTATAGAGGAGTTTTTTTTCCTATTTTGGTAGTCCTTTGTGGTTAGACATGCACTTGGAGATTATTTGTACTCTTGAGTTGTTTGGTTTTTGCTATTTTCTTTCTGTTATATCACATATTTATCTTTTCCATTGTTGTCTCTATTATAAATATGTTCCATGTTGTTACTTCAAGTTGATCAAAATCATTCCCTCTAATTTTTTTGATGCTCAGGTTCTATTCACCAGCCTATGGGGATTAGGAACACCCTTTTGGTATGTGTAATATTGGGTCAGGTACTAGTTTGAGAGGTTATTTGGGTTGGTTCATTGAAATTTGGTATTAGATGTGGTCTATCCTTAAGAGTACTTTTCTTGGGGAGTTTGGTAGATTTAAGATAGGATTTTTGGGACATGAGAGGTATATTGTGGTGAGTCCCTGAACATATCTCGCCACAATGAGACTCAAGTTACGATGGTATGTGGGGATCTGTGTCTCCAATTTTTATTTTTTGATGTTAATCTCAGTTTTTTCTTATAGGTTTCCTAGTTTGAACTGAGATTGTTCTATTGTATGATCATTTATTTTGTTTTAATGTGCATAAGTATGCCTCTGAGATGTGTTCTATGAGTTCCTCAAGAGGGTGCATATGATGATCCTCAAGGGAATCCTTCACTGGATAAGATCTTTATCAAGGCTATTGTTTACTCAGTTTGTACTATTGACCAGAATGTACCAAAAGATCAGAACAATGTTTTTGAGGTAAAACCAATATCTGTAGAAGAAAGAGATCGATCATGAGATTTCTTTCATAAGAAGCCATTTTCCTTTAAAGGTATGAATTAAACTCAAGAGGCGGAGGACTGGATTGAAAAGATTGATCAGATATTTGAATTTATAGATACACATGCGAGTATCAAGGTGAAGTGCACAATGTTCATACTTGAGGATCCTAGAAAGATATGGTGGGATTCCATAGTATAGGAGGATATACAAATGGGATTGGATTGGAAGATTTTTAAGAATATCTTCTTATAGCAGTTTTTTCCAAAGTCACTAATGATGGAGAAGTCTCTAGAGTTCCTCTCTTTATAGTTGAGAGAGTATTAGATGTCGTCATACACCAACCGGTTTACAGATCTAGTTCATTTTTCATTAGAGGTTATGAATAATGATTAGCTGACAAATCATAAATACCTGTAGGGTTTGTGACCAAATATAAGATTACTAGTATTTATGATGAACCTTTTTACCTATATAGAGATAGTGGACAATACTATGATAGAAGAAATGAATATGGAAGTCAAGGTTGGATATTCTTCCCCTTCTCTTCCACCCAATGACAGCTTCAGTGGAGTTCTAGGGAAAAAGATAATGTGGCAAGATCACTGTAGGAGTGGTGGAGGTGGTTCTTGGTAGTAGGACTATTCAACACCTTTAGTTATAGATAATAGTGTGCCTATAACTTTCTATCAGTGTGTAAAGGTTGGGAACACTAGGAATTCATGTCATTCACCTATAAATACGCGTAATAGCTACGAACATTATGATCATCTGTAGCATTTCTGTCAGGATGTCTACAACTCAATATAGTCATGGATCTTAAACTTTTATGTCTACTGAGGCATATTCAGATGCTTCAAAGACTAATGATCTCCATCCATAGGCCTCAAGAGTGAATCTCCTTCATGAAATAGATGAGTTTATAGCTGAGGTATATGTGGGTCAAGTGACAGTGAGAGGTTCCATCTTTATGTCATCTTTGGTAGTAATTTCTTTATTTAATACTAGTTCTTCCCAATCATTTATATATATATATTTTGTTGATATACTTAACCTTCCAATTGAGATCATGTCCTTTATTATGGATTCAAGAAAAAATCTTTGAAATAGGAAAGATCATAGGTTTTGATGTCCTTGTGTTCCATCGATTGCTGATGCAGTATTATTCTGGGATTTTCTTATTATTGATTTAGATTTGTTTGAAGTCATAATTGTGATGGATTGGATTATTTCTCATCATTATGAGGTTTATTTTTATCATCATCATGTCTTGTTTCTTGCAGCTGATAGAAGATCATGGGTGTTTTATGGATACTGGGATCCAAGGTCTGGTCATACATGACCTTCCCACTCAGAGCTCATGAGTTTGTTGTCTGTTGTAGTAGTTTTCCTAATGATGTCTCTTATATTGTTGATATTCCTACTAGTTTTAGGATTCTATTGATGCTTCCCCAAAATATTTCTCTGGGATTACCCCAAAGAGGGAGGTATATTTTATGATTGATCTGGTTCCAAGTACACAGTCGATTTCGATACCTTGTTGTCTTATAGAACCAATGGATATGAAATATCTCAAGATTCAGTTGGATGATTTGGTGGTAAATGGATTTGTTTAACCTACCATTTTTCCTTGGGAAGCCTTGATGATCTTTGTTAAGAAGGCAGCCAATTCACTTTGATTGTGCATGGATTATTGGATATTGAACTGGGTAATAGTTAAGAACAAGTATCCTTTGGCCAATTTTGATTATTTGTTTAATAAGTTAAATGGGAAAAAGTGGTTTTTAAAGAATTATCGTTGGTTAGGTTATCATTAGCTCAGGGTTTGAGAGTTTTATATATTGAAGATGAATTTCAGGTGCAGGTATGGCTATTATGATTATCTTGTGATGCTTTTTGGTATGAAAAAAGATCTTTAAATTTTTATGGATTTTATGAATCATATATTCCATCAGTGTCTAGAAACTTTTGTGGTAGTGGTGGTGGATGAAATTTTGGTTTATTAAAGATCTAAACATGAGCATGATCACTATACGATTTTTGGTTTTGGAAATCATGAGGAGTCACTATTTTTATGGAAGGCTTTTGAAATGAAAATTCTAGATCCAAGAAGTGAAGTTCTTGGGGAACGTGATTTCTGAGCATGGATTATCAGTTTATCCTAATAAAGTGATGTCTCTCTTGTCATGGGAAGATCCATAGATTGTCTTTGAGATTCAAATATTTATTAGTATTGCTGTATACCATCAATGGTTCAGAAATTATTTCTCAAAGTTGACATCACATTTGAATTATCTTACTAGAAAGGGGAATGTTGTCATAGACAGTCTTAATAGGGAAGTTCCATATAAAGTAGTTTTGAAATCAAAGGAATAGTGTAACCTTGTGGGAATTTATTTCTCAGTTACATTTGGATTCTTAGGAGGATGTTTTAGGTATGGTTATAACTAGTGTTTAGTTATTATCAACTCTACTTGAGTCTATTCTATAGATTCAGTAGTAGGATGATGAGTTTAGATAAATTAAAGAAACCCTATATAGCGGGGATATTGTTTTAGGTTTGTTACTATCTTCAGATGATATTCTTAGTTTTTGGGATTAGTTTATCATACCATTATCTGTGAGGAGATTGATTTTTTTGATTGTAATAGTTCTTCATGGACCATTCATCTGGGAATTACAAAGATGAATTATGACATGAGATGGTAATTCTGGTGGCTGGGTATGAAGCATGATATTTCTGATTATATGCACAACTATTACACCTACCAACAGATAAAGTCAGATTATTTGAAACCTTATGGTTTTTTTCATCCTCTTCCAATGTTGGTTTGGAAATGGGATGAGGTATCCATGGATTTTTTTATTAGATTACCATGAAATCCCCGATGGAGGAATGATATATGGGTGGTTATTGATTGATTGACAATGTTTGATCATTTAATCCTGATCAAAGACACCTCAAAAGTTAAAGATCTAGGTAAGCTATATATGTAGGAAATTGTGAGGCTATATGGGGTTCCTTCTACCATTATTTCAGATAGTGATTCTAGGTTTAATTTGAGGTTCTAGAGAAGTATCCATGAAGTGATGGGGACTCTGGTCATATTGAGTACAACTTATCATCCATAGATAGACGGTCAGATGAAGCATGTAATTTAGATTTTGGAAGAAATACTCCATGACTGTAACTTGGATTTCAATGGATCTTAGTATATCCATTCAGGACTGGTTGATTTTTTATAACAATAGTTATCATTCATAAATCAAAATGGATCCTTTTAAGGCTTTGTATGATTTCTCGTGTAGATCACCTATTTATTGGGTAGAGGTGGGAAAATTTTCTTTGGTCTGCGAGGATTCAAAATAGATGTTGGCATTTGGTTACAATGAAAATTTGGAAGAAATATTATACAGATCAATGAGATCATCCTTTATAGTTTTTCATAGGTGACCATATTTTCTTGAAAGTTTCTCCTCAGTTGGGTCTCCATCATCTTGGAAAATAGGGGAAGTTGGATTTAAGATATGTTGGACGATTTGAGGTCACTGAGTTTCTTGGGAAGATTGCTTGTAATTTGGAAATTATGGTTCATTTGATAGAAATTCATGATGTTTTCCACATATCAAAGCTCAAGAAATACCATCCTGATCCCTTTCATGTTCTGAGTTATGAAGTGTTTGAGTTAGATCCAGATGTTTCTGTGGTTGAGTAATTAGTAGAGATCATTGAATATCAAGTGAATGTCTTGTGTGGGAAGTATATTCCATTGTTTAGAGTGTTATGGTGGAACAAATTATATTCTTATGAGACTTGTGAGAACGATCCATTGATGGGGGAGAATTGGTATCACCTCTTTACCAGACTTCATTATTTTACATGACTTCCGAGGGATGGAAACTCTTATGGTAGGGAGTTTGTAACATTATATTACCCGCTTTCAAGCAATTACCTTCTCTGTTTATTTTTATCTTCAATTGGGTGCATCTTGGGACTCTATAGGATAGAGAAAATTTACTGAAAAAATGAACTTAAGTTCTGGGATATATGTCTGTTTGAATTAATAGAGTCTAGGTATAAATGTGTTAATGAATTGGTGGGGTTATCCTCAATTTTGGAGGACACCTGAGTTGGTTTGTGGTTTTTGAGTAAGAATATGGATTTTATGTTGTGTGCTGGGATATTAAAAAACATGTAAAGGAGTTACATGATGTGTAATTGGTTTCAAGACACAAGTCATGAACTGTGTAAAAAATGTGAAAGGAGTACACACCGTGTAATGATTAAACGATGTGTAATTTTAAAAGATCAGGTTTTAATAAAAAGGCATCAAGTTTTTTTGGTGTACTTTAACCCCATAGATTGCATGATGTGTAAAGGGGTTAAAAATCATGTAACTATCAGGAGTTTATCTTTTAGGTTGCTTCATCAACTAATTTTCCATTCATTCTTCCATATCCCTCCTTTACCTTGACCTAAAACTATTCTCCAATGATTTTATGATCATCCATTCAATCTAGATTGATTCTTTTAGAAATTTATCTCCATTATAGTTAGATTGTGTCTCTTAGGGTGAATAATAATTTTTTTCTTCATCATTGATTTGATCTTGGTAGCACCGTTGCATTACGTTATAAGATCCATTGACCCATGGTGGTGTATCTTCTTAATTATCTCTAGATCCATTATGATATCTTGTTCTCGGGGTCATCCCTTTGTTGGTTATGGTGCATAAGGTGTATTTTCTTCAAGGTATGTGTAATATATCCTATTTTCCAAACCTTTTTAATGAATTTAACCAATTATGATATGTGAGGATTGGTTCTAGGGCCTCTATTGTTGTTGTTTCATTCTTATTGTTGATGGATACCTTTTTAGGCATGTGAGACCTGAGTTTTGAGGTAGGTAGTTCCATCTCTAGTCAGTGTTGGAGAACTTTATTGCTCCTATTTTTGATAATTTTTTATTAACAAAATGGAATGATATATCTGATTTATTTTGTGTGTTTAGAATTGGGTTTTTTTATAAAACATGGTTTCCACTATATTTGGTAAATGAAAAATTATTTTCAAAGCATTGTGAAATGGTTTTCAAATCATGGTTTGATAAAAATGGTTTGATGAACTGGTTTGGAAAATATATCACATAGGAAGCCTTGGGTACTTAGGTGGAAGGTATGGTAATAGGGCTGTCCACTATTGGAGGGTTTTCTCATGGGGTTTTCATCCAATACCTAGACCTATTGTTCAAGGGACTTATTAGATATGTTGGGGGGGGGGGGGGGTTCACTTTTTGGGGTGTTCTTATGCTCTATAGAATCGATGCATATGTCTAGTGGATTGATCTGTATGTGAATGTTTAGGTTAGGTACAGTTTTCCTAGCTATCCTGACCTAGTGTGATCCCTGGCATGACATTACCTATGCTTCTTCTTTTGGTTTGTACTATTTTTGTTATAATACCATGAACATTATATGATATGTGATTCATTCTCTGATTTAAATTGATATATATATTTTGATATATTTATATGAAATTCTTTGAAACTAATTTACATACTTTATCTGGAAATGTGGAAATATGGGAAATTAAACTATTTTTCCATGCTTTTGATATAAAAACTATTAAACTATTATCATGCCCTATTTTCTTTATAGTTGAGCATGATTGTATTATTGTATATAGAATTGATATGAAACACCTATGTGAGATCCAAATTATCATGTTAGCTCACACCTTGTGTACCCCTTCGGTGGTGCATTATAACTACCCGTGTTTTTGAACTGGACCAAAATCTAAGGGATTTTGAACTTTTGGTGTTTACTGGAAGGTATATTTTTAAAACCAAGATCCATAATGTAATTCTGAGTGTTAGAACACTTAAATGTGTTTTTATTGGACTTGGTTGAAGGAACTATGGGTTACTTAAATGGTTCATTGAGTTTTGGGAGTGTTGAGGTCCAAAAATCAAATGTTTGGTGCTCTGAACATGGTGCATAGTTTGTCTGAAACCATGTGGCCTACAAAAAAAAACCATGCATATGCAGTAAAGGAGTAGAAATTCCCCACATAGACTGTGAATGGTTTACCCATAGTATGTGCCTAGACCTCATAATTCATGCCAAAATGGGTAGTACCTAATAACTATTCATCACATGGTTGGAGCACAGTTAGGGTAACCATGTGGGTCAAATCATGCAATATAGTTTCTTAAGCAGGGGGTGTCGCATGATTGGTGTACGATTTTACCAAGCCATGCGAAAAAACTGTATGACTTGGTTTTTGGGGTGAAATTACTGAATTAACCTTAATAATTTTTATGTTTTTTTCCTCCATTCATCCTCACCTGGAAGCCGTGTGAGCTCCCCCCTTGGTATGTGGAATTATCCTCCTCTCCTATTTAGGAATGGAGATAACTCCTCCAATAGTCGTCTGAATTGTTCAATGTTGGTCTCTATGGGTCCACATTGGTAAGCTATAGAATCCTCTCTAATCTATTTCAAGTTATTCATTCTATCTACTGCACTATTTTAGTGTGAGCTCATTTTTCCTATTTTCAGGGCGAATGTATGTTTCTTAGATCTCTTCCAAACTAGATCGAATCAGAACTCGCTATTGGATGAGCAGGTCATCCTAAGTACATGGTAGACGGTCTATGGCTCTTTCTTCAAGTTTCCATCTTTTTATGAATAGGGTCATTGCACTATACGTTGAACTTTTCTAAATGTTGTTTTATATTTGGTTCCTTCATATTAAATTTATTATCTCACCTTGTAATGAACCCATTGATTTTTATTGTGTAGTTTGAAGATGTTAACCTCAACAGGGACACCCCTTTGGGTGCGTCAGCTTTTTTTTACCATTTATAATTAATTAATTAAATGAATGGAATTCCTTCTAAGCATTTGAATTGGATTAAAAATGGAATTTCCCATGTAAGGTTTTTCCTAGATGAGAATGTTACCTCTTAGGTGCCTTGTTCAACCCTTAAAAAAATTTAATTGACATGTTTGGTTGTTTTATTTTAAAACTAATATTTGGTAAATTAAATTGTGATGATAAATGTGATTAAATGAATTGCTTATGAACAATGTCATGTTTTCATAATAAAACCCCTCCATAGAGGTGCACTGTCTTCTAAACCAAAAATTATTTATTAGTGGTATAAATCATGCTTGGCTTGATGTTTTGGGTTATCTCTATACTTGATGTCAATGTTAGTTATAAGTCATGTTTAGTATATGAACTATCCTGTTATTATAAAATGGAACCATAATGCCTCCTAACTACTTGAATTACTTTATAAATGGGATTACTCATGTAGATAATTTCCCAGTTGTCCTTGGTACCTCCTTAGTTCCTCTATGAACCTTGTAAATTTAATTTACATTTTTTTATTAACTAAATGGGAAATTTCAAGTTGAATAGATTATTCATGATTTATTTTTTTCCTTGGTTATTTTAAATGCTATGTCTTGATTATATTGAACTGCATGCTTTATGATGGGTTGCATACCTTAAATGAAATGAAATTTAAAGGGTGGTAAGGCTACATAGTTTATTTCATAATAAATTTGAATTGTTATAAATGGAATTCCCTTGATTATAATGGGTTATTTAAATGAAAATCATGAGAGGTATTTCCTCCTAGATTGTATTATAAATATGAATATTCCTTTATATGGGATTGATAAAAGAAATGGATTGGAGGTATTTCTGCATTCCAGTTATAATTATATTACACTTTCAAATAGGTTGTGGAATTATGGTAAGGGTTTAGTTGAGCATGGAACATCACATTACCCTACATCAGGTGTTGAACATGACGTCTCACATGAGTGATACTATATGTGCATTGGGCTAAGGTGTTGTGTGATATGATTAGAGTGTTTCCATGGAAGCTCACTCGCTATCCTGAGTGTTTTTGCATAAAATCTCTCAATTTATAGGGATTTAGGTCATGTACAATATTTCATGATCTTATAGGCTCATTTATACTAGTTATAGATGTTTGAGTTATGCCCCGGTTTAGCCAGCAACTAGTATTCAAGGTTTATGTCCATTAGGTGTCACCAAGAACTTGGTTCATATAGGTGGATGAAATATATAACTAAACTATATATATAATTATTAATATATATATAAATTTACTGATGTGAAATCTCATTCTGACCAAGATCCTAAGTAGGTATAGCCACCAGGTGTCCCTTAGGAACTTAGGTGGGTTATTATTTATTTATTCAGCACTACTTTTTTATCTTTCTACTTTACCTACAAACTGCTTATTTAAATATCAAAGATTGGATTCAATCATAGACACCATGGGTGGGAACCTACTAAAATTATTATATCACACCCTATTAAATCCACCATTGCACCAGGGTACCTGAGTAGACCTTATATTTGTAAGATCTTGGTTGATTTCTTATGCTGTTTTGCTAGTACCAAGGAGTTAGAAGCATATGACTGAGCAGGAGATCAGGATACTCATGGAGATCACCCTTGGTTATTTTTTTCTTTTCTTTATTCTTATACTATAATGTATCACTACCTTCTGTATTTTGACTATTTTAGATTATGTATCATCATTTGGAAACACATGCATTATTTTAGATAGGCATTGGACATTATTTATATATAGCTGTTTTCATTATTCTTTCACTACTCTTTCATTAATTTATTACTTATTCCACTATTTTCTGTTGTTTATTACATGATATACTACTATGATACTCTGATCATGAGGGTATAGTCTCCCCAATATCACCTCCTTATACCCTCACTGCTAGTTGACAGCCTCTAGCATATGGGGAGGCACACTTGAGGCCATATTACCCACTGATCTGACTACCATATTAGTGTTCAATCGGGCCAGGATGTTACAAAGTGGTATCATAGGTTCTTTTTCCCTTTTTCTTACTATTTTGGGATGGTATATAGGAGACTAGCAATGTGTCAGTGCTTGGTAAATAATTGTGTCTAGGACTGATCACCTCACCCACTGGGAAATAACAAAGTGGTTAGGATTGGGATTTCTGTTCATGCTATTTGTTATTATAGTTTATATGATTTCACCTTGAGTGAATGATGTACATTCAACTACTTATTGTTTTTTGAATTTATGGTAATTTTCCCCTGTCCTGGTATGGAAAGGATAAAGCATTAAATGCATCATTATAGACCCATAGAGATTTATATTCCATGCATATTCCATTCCATGTAGTTTCATTGATAAATTTATTTCTAATTTAGTTGTGTACCTTGAATGATATACCATGACTTGTTTTTAATATAATTATTGTTATGTTCCATGTTAGGTATTTTAATAACCTTCTTATATTTTCACTTATTTAGGTAATTCATTAGCATGCCTGTTATATGCTATTCTATGCTTTTGTAGTTATTTAGCATGCTTATTTATATAATATTATTGGGTATTTTGTTTTAGCATATAAGCTTGCTTCCATGATTATATTCCATGCTTCCTATTTACTTGTAGGTTATTCTGTATTTACTACTTATGACAACATGCTATGTTATGATTTTGATACATGTGAATGGTTTCATGGGCTAAATTTATGGGTTGCGATTAAATGGGAACTGGTTTTCAGTATTAAGGTGTACGAGTGCCTTATAACAAGGAAAAGGTAACTCGTGTAATCGAACTATCCATGATATTTATACATGTTTAGAAACAGTTGTTAAAAATTTAAAGGCTTCTGAAGTTTAAATGTTAAAGTGAATTAGTTTTGATTAATGGGATCCAAATAGAAAACTGTAAAGTGTATGGGTGCTTTATGGATTTATAGATGGCCACCCTTATGGATGATGCATTATATATGAGCATGTTAAAATTCAATATAGTTTTGGTTTCGATTAAATGGGAGTTAGACTTCAGTTTATAAAGTGTATGGACACTTTATAGATTAGGGTGGTAGAAACCCATGTAATCGAACTTTGTATGTGACCATGTTATATAGTTAAATGATTCTAAACGTACAATAATTTAATTTTAATATGAAACGAATTGGTTTCCTTTCTAAAAAATGAACAATTGGACCCAATTAGGTCATTTGGGGCATGTTTCTTATGAGATAACCTATCTGGGTGTTTGTAATTTCAATAATTAAGCAACTACTATCCGGTTTAATTCTGATGAATCGAGATTATCTTAATGGGACCCTCGTAGGTCACCTTATCTTATACAAATTGAAAGGAATTTATATGATAAATTTCCTAATTATGATGGGATGTCAATTAATGTTAAAATTTTAATGTGTTAAAAATAAATTTTGATACAAATTGCCTATTTTTCCCTTGGGGCATTAGTTAAATCAGGTACCTAGTGGTTTTATAATTGGTACTTGGTGTTCTGTTTAAATATTTTAATGTTTAAATATTGAATTTAAATTAATGTAAAGAATTTAAAATTGAACCCTAGATGGTTTCCTTTTTTTAGACCCTCATGTAAGGGAATTTTAATTTTTTCTTTAAGTAGGTTTGGAATGGAAACGTGAGTGTTTTCCACATGCCTTTCTCTTTTAACAATGGATTAAATGATAGGTTCTTGAGATGATAACTTTTGGGAGGCATAACCTAGGGATAGCTTCAACATTTTTTTTATAAGGGGCTAGCCTGAGGTTGGTAGCACCCTTAGAGTTTAAATTCCTTGCTAATTCTATAAGTTTTATAACATTTGGTGCCATTTAGGTGCCGTTTTCCCTTATAGGGGTCATAGCTTCTAAATGATAGCCTTGTTCAGATGGGATTTTGTGGTATCTTTGACCCTTATTAGGGGCATGAGCATCAAGTAATGTTAAGTTTCAATAGGTTAGACACGCCTTGGGCATGATTGGCCACTTCTTAGGTCGTGTGACTCTTTCTTCTCCCTCTGTGATGGACAACTTGATACGTTTTCATCTAGGTTAATTATCGAATGAGGAAATATGACTCTGGGTTAAATATATTATCTGGTCCATATGATACTTGAATGTATAGGGATGATAAGCCTATGGGTAGTATTTGGTATGTTCTGTTTTCTTTTGTAATCTTGGGGTAGTATGTGTTGGTATATGCGGTACCTATCGAGTGTAAAAGTTTGTAACAAACCAGTTAAGTATAGTGAAATCATCGAGCCTTGTGATATTGAGTACATTCTCAGGTCATCTCTAGAATAGAGTGACTTGGGTGCTAAAGGAATCAGTTTACCCAATGTTTGGGAGGACTTCTTGGAGACTCAGGTGTTTTGAAATACTATTCAGTTTGGTTTTGGTTTTCTTTGTATGTTGTGAAATAGTGATTACGACTCAGAGGAGTGACACACATATGTTTATAGTGGTTTTGATCTAGTGCTCTTATGAGTGTCTTGTCTATATATCTTCTTTCGATGACTAGGACACTCCTAAGGCGGGGAGTATCATGTTAGTTCTAGTGAAAACGTGTCCTTCCAAGTAGAAGGAGCACAACCAATGAAGTTCATTGGTAAATGGTTGGTTTTTCTCAAATCTTTAAGTATTGAATGTTTAAATCATATTGGTTCTTGCTTGTAAATATGACTTTGGTGTGGTTGGATGTGTATGCAGCCTTTGAAAACACCATTGGTCTTGGATGGATTTTGGTTGTTTATTCTTGAATGATCATGGGATTCCTTGTATGGTGAAGGAATTGTGGTTCGGTTAACATTAGTGCATCAAGAGGTGAATCTGATATTCTTTCTAGAAGTCGACCTATAGTGGTTTGACAGTTCTTATTCCAGTTTTCTTGGTTTCCTCTTAGTGTAATATTCTGAAAGAGATGAGCATGTCCCCTATTTTGACTTCATCCTTGATGCACTAAGAGAGCATTTTTCTTACACCATTCTAAATATTTAAAGTCCGTTGGGCTTGTTGGGTGGTTTTATCAATATTTTACACCGTACACATGGTTCTTATCATGGCTTGGTTAGTATTGAGTGACCTTTATACGAAATCCTGGACACCAACCATTTATTCAGACTTGACTGCCAGGAGGATAACACTCTAGGCTCAATCTATGGTCTAAAGTGGACATTTTTTCTTTGTACCAACATCTCACTTATAAGAATGGGATGTGGACTACTTTGGTTAGTTCCCAGGACACAAATTCTTTGAATCCAAGGTTAACCCATACTTATTTTCAGGCTTAGAGGTTATGCTTTAAAGGGTAATGAATTTTAGTGGGATGGATCTAGATTAAACCCTTGTTAGTGATGATGCACAATGAATTAATTATCCATGTGATGGTTGTACCAAGGGACATTACTAAAAGTCAGGTTTGGACTTTGGTGGACATTTTTGTAGTGGATAAAAGATTCCTAGGAGGAAGGAATCACAGTTCAGTTGGAAATGCATTGGCCTTCTAAGCCAATTATTTTTGAAAGGTTATCCAGAGGTGGATAGACTCATTATCTCTCTTATTAAGTGGTTACAAGTGAGAATAATCATTTTAAGGCACGCCTTAGGGTTATGGTGGGTGTGGTTTTAAGGTTGGCAGTGTCTTTTTGGAGAGATTTCATGACCAGTTCCAGCTTGGTTGATTGATTTTAGACCATTACTTTAGATTGGTGTTCCTAACATGTCCTCATATGTAATTGGGTTTGACCATTTGAGAAAAATAATTCCAAGAGCATTGTTAGAATGCGAAGGGCATGCTTTTTAATCAAATTACACCTCTAATGTTAAAGACTAAGGTGGGGAGAACATCTGGACATATGTTTAATGAGATGATGAAATGAGTGTGTCTCTAGTTAAAAGGTCTTGGGTAAGCCTCATCTCGGTGTTTTGGTTGGAAAACAAGTGTTCAATCAAGTTTTGACGGCTTAAATTCTGTATGCTTAAATGAATGCTCAAAGGTGCATTGGGTTTTTAGAAACAAAACATGACCATTTTAATGAGACTTCATAACCCTTATAGGTCGGGAAATGCTTACATTGTTCCCGAAGTCTTATCAAGGATGAGAAGTTCTAAGGTGGGGAGGTTGTAATGACTCAAGTTTTTGTACTGGATGAAAATCCAAGGGATTTTGAACTTTTGGCGTTTACTGGATGGTCCATTTTTAATACCAAGATTATAAATGTAATTACAAGAGTAGAAACACTTCAATCTATTGTTTTTAGACTTGGGTGAAGGCCCAAGGGGTTCCTTGGGTGCTCTTTTGAGTTTCGGGAGCACCGGGGTCCGGAAATCAAATTTTTGGTGCTCTGAATAGGGCGCACAGTTTCTCTGTAACTATGCGGCCTCTAGTAGAAAACCGTGAGGCTGTAGGAAAAGAACGAAAACAACCCACATGGACTGTTCACGATTTACCTAGACCGTGCACCTAGCCTGCACAGTTTATGCCAAAATGTCCAGTACTTAAGAACTATTCATCACACGGTTGGTGGATATTTAGGGTAACCATGTGAGTCAAACCATGCGAGATGGTTTCTTAAGCAGGGGGTGTCACACGATTGGCACACGGTTTGGCCAATACATGTGGCCAAACCATGAAACCTGGTTTTTGGGTGAAATTATTGAATTAACCTTAACGAGTTTTAAATTTATCTTTACTTTGTTCTTCCTCACCTAGAAGCTACGTGAGCTCTGCCCTCTTGGTGCTTGGGCTTCTCCTCCTCTCCCATCTAAAAATGGATATAACTCCTCCACTAGTCATACAAATCATTCATCATTGGTATCTATTGATCCACATAGGCAATCTATCGAATCCTCTCTAATCTATTTCAAGTTCTTTGTTCCATCTACTATGTTATTTTAGTGTGATATAATTTTCCCTATTTTAAGGGTGAATTCATATTTCTTAGATCTCTTACAAATTGAATCGAATTAGAGCTTGATATTAAATGATTAGGTCATCCTAAGTAAAAGGTAGGTGGTTTATGGATCTTTCTTCAAGTTTCCATCTTTTTATGAATAATGTCACTCCACCACATGTCAACATTTGCCACAAGTTGTTTTATAGGCAGTTCCTTCATATTAAATGGATCATCTCACCTTGTAATACACCCGTTGATTGTTGTTGTGTGGTTTGAAGATGTCAAACTCAACACAGACACCCCTTTGGGTGTGTTGGCTTATTTTTCTCCTTTATAATTAATTAATAAAAATGCATGGAATTACTTCTAATAATTTAAATTTTCTTAACAATGGAATTTACCGTGTAAGGTTTTTCCAAGATAATAATAGCACCTCTTAAGTTATTTGTTCAACCCTTATAAATTTAATTTCCATGTTTCATTTTTTTTTATTTTAAAATACATCTTTTTCTAATTGAATTATGACAATAAATGTGATTAAATGAATTGTTTATGAAAAATTTCACGTTTTCATAATAAAACCCCTCGACAAAGGTGCACTGTCTTATAAACCAAAAGTATTGATTAGTGGTATAAATCATGCTTGGATTAATGTTTTGGTTTATCTCTATGATTTATGTCAATGTTAGTTATGATGCATATTTTGTACATGGCCTCTCCTGTTAATCTAAAATGGAACCATAGAAAATCCCAAGTGCCTTAATTGATTTTTAAATGGGATTACCCTTGTAGGTAATTGTCTTATTCCCTTGGTACCTCCTAAGTGCCTCTATGAACCTTGTAAATTAAATTTCCATGTTTTCTTAACTAAATGGAAAGTTTCAAGTTGAATAAATTATTCATGATATATTGTTTTCTTTGGTTGTTTTAAATGTTATATCTTGATTATATTGAATTGCATGCTTTATGATGGGTTTCACGCCTTAAATGAAATGAAATGTGAAGGGTGGCATGGCCATTCCATTTATTGCATGTTGAATTTGAATTGTTATAAATGGAATTCCCTTAATTATAATGGGTTATTTAAATGAAAAGCATGAGAGGCGTTGCCTCATGGATTGTATTATAAATATGAAGATGCATTTATATGGGATTGATAAAATAGATGAATGGGAGGTATTTCCCCATGCCAATTATAATTATTAATGCCTTCACATAGGATATGGCGTGATGGTAAGGGTTCAGTTTAGAATGGCACATCACACTCCCTTACATTAGGTGTTGAGAATGACGTCTCACACTAGTGATACTATATGGGCATTGGGATGAGGCACCACATGCCACGATTAGAGTGTTGACATGGAGGATCACTCTCCATACCGAGTATTGTTGCATGATGTCTCTCACTCTATAGGTATGTAGGGAATGAACTCTATTTCATGAGATTATAGGCTTGTTTAGACTGGTTATGGATGTCTGAGTTATGCCCTGGTGCATCCAGAAACAAGTATTCTACGTATATGGGAATTAGGCGCCAGTATACACTTGGTTCATATAGGTGGATTCAATGTATAAATAAACTATATATATAATTAATAATATATATATAGTTAATGATATGAAATCTAATTTTGGATGAGAGATAAAGTAGGTATATCCACCAGGTGTCCTTTAGGAACCTAGGTGGTTTGTTGTTTATTTATTCAACACCGATTGTTTATCTTTCTAATTTTACCTTCACACTACTTATTTACATATCACAGACTAGATTCAGTCATAGACACCATGGGTGGGAACCTACAGGGATTATTATCTCACATCTTTCTTAGGCCACCATTTCACTAGGGTACCAAAGTAGACCTTATATTTATAGGACCTTGGTTGATTGGTTGATTTGTTTATCTAGTACCTAGGAGTTAGGAGCACATGAACGAGTCAGAGCTTGGGATGCTCATGGTGATCACCCTTGGGGATTTTTGTTTCTTTTCCTTATTCTTGTACTGTATCACTACCCACTGTATGTCTTCTATTTTAGATTATGTATCATCATATGGACAGACATACATTAATGTACATTGGCATTGACCATTGTTTATATCTAGTTTAAATTATTCTTTCGCTCCTCTGTCATTCATTTATCACTACTTCCACTGTTGTTTTTTGTTTATTACATGATATACTACTGTGATACTTTGATCACTAGGGTATGGTATCCCCACTATCACCTCCTTACACCCTTGCTGCTTGTCAGCAGCCTCTAGCGTACGAGGAGGCGTACTTGAGTCCTTGTGACCCACCAGTACAACTATCGTATTAGTGGTCAGTCGGGTCGGGAAGCTACATGAGTACCTTTGTATGTATTTAGATGTAGGAAAATTCAAAACACTATAGTGAGGTGGTGATGTTTTCTATCATCTGATTTGGGTAGCTGGTGGTGAGATGGTGGGAGTCTGCCCACACTATCACATGGAGTAGTTGGTTCTTGTTTTGGTAGTCCTTTGTAGTTGGACCTATACTTGGAGATTATTTATACTCTTTATTTTTTTGGTTTTAGATATTTTTTTTTCTATTATGGAATATATTTATATTTTCTATTATTTTATCTGTTGTATATATATGCCAAGTTGTTGCTTTTCATTGGATGAAACCATTCCCTATGATTGTTGTTTGATGCCCGAGTGCTAGTCGCCAACCCATGGGGATCAAGAATACCATTTGGGTATATGGAAGATCAATTCAAGTACTAGTTTGAGAGGGTATTCAGTTTGGTTCATTACAAATACCCTATATTTATCTCCTCTTATATTAAATGGTAAATTAAAATGTCGTTCATGTGTATAGAGGACTACTGCCCCGCGAACTGACATAATTCATTTTCCATCACTGACACTCACAAATGGTTATAATAATGTATTTAATATTTATATATGATATTAATGAAATATTTATCATCAAAAAAAGTTAATATATCATCTAATTTATTACCTTTACATCCATTAAAAAATGATAATTTCGTTCGTGCATAAGTGTGGACCGCCACCTCTACGAAGTGATATGATTCGTTTTCCATCACCACATCACATGGATGAAATATTTAAGTCCATTGAAAAAAATATGGTATTTATGATCATTTTGGAAAGATAAAATAATAATTATAATCTTTCCTTCATGATCATTGAAAAATGGAAATGTTACTCATGTGTACTTACAACTTACCATCTCTATGATTGTAACGTAGATACTTTTTCATAATCGTATTTATTAATTAGTTTTAAAAGTATAATTGATTTTTATAAATAATAACTAGGTAATTATTATTATTTTGGATATGATGTAATAGTTACCACTTTTTCTATATCCAAACTACTAATGTCATTCTGGACATATGAGCCAAATATCATCAAAACATCTAGTGTGAACTTAATTGGTTAAGTAATTGTATATAACATGGTAATAAATTAAATAAATTGAATAATAAACTTGAAAAGTTATCTTAATAAAGTAATTAGTTAACATAAGTTTATTATTCAGGAAGATAAAGAACGAATGTGATGATCTAGACTCAAGGTTAGGGAAACTTTACCCTAAAACCTTGTTTTAATATTTTTAAAGATTTATTTTTTATATATTTTTATTTTATATACATATTCTTAAAATTATTTTATAGATGTATTTATATGTATATAAATTAATTATAAAATAAAATTTATTTTATTTTTTAATTTATTTAAAAGGTCTTGAAAAATAATCTTATTATGTGTTTTATATGAAATGTTTTGACTTTATTCATAAAAGACAAAAAGATTGTTCTATTTTAATTTATATGACATCAACATTTTTTCCCGCCGCCATAAACATTATCTGATTTTGGGATTCCTTTACAATATTTCATGTTTTCTTTAAAGAAAAATCCTCTTTCCTTTTTTTTGTCACACATAATCATGAACAAGTTATGATGGGTGTGCCCAAATAGTGCTCCAATGCATTGGGTAAATATTTTGTCTCATGAGATGTTTTGTATGGGATTAGGGGGTAAAATTAATTCACTATGAGACTCTATACACTATGTGATGTTGTCTTGGTATATATTCATGAATTATTCTCATGTATTATTTTGTGTTTCTTGCACATTTTCTATGTTTCCATGATCTCATGATACCATGATTTTTATGTTTCCCCCCAATATTACATAAATGAATTTTATATTCTTGTTAATATGTTTTCATGGAAATAATTTTATTTCAAGAGGTAAGGTAATGTTATTTTGTTTTAAAAGAAGTATTCTTCCCTTTTAGTTTAAAAAAATTTATTTTTAAGAAAATTTTTTTCATGGGTTTTCATGTTTTTTAAGAAATCAAAAAAACTATGATTTTTTATTTATAAATTCTTATAAAGTGTTTTATGGAAAACTTTGTTTAGTGAAGTTGATTTTATATGAAATTAAATGATTATTTGAACTCATAGTTTATTATGTTAAAGACAAAACCTCTTTTTATTATTCCATGGTTTTAAATAGACTAATATGTTTCTTTCTTATTTTATGTTCCTTATTGATATTTTTTATACTCAACCCACATTTTAAAATTTTTTTCATTGGTTTTTAAGAATTATTAGGAATGGTTATGAAGACATAATATGGGAAAAATATGGGTATAATGGGAATAATTCTCACTTAAAGTCATGGGTATCATTATGTAAGAGTTTTTTCTAATCATCTAAAACTATAAACCTAAAATATCCTTGGTTATGTAAGTGATACTATATTTACATTTTATGATTTAAGTTTTCATGGTTTAAATTAGGTCACAATGATTGGTATCAAATCTATAATTGTAAAGTTTATGATTTTAGCATCGAATCCAGGAGTGTGGGTCCTGAGTTATTATAGTTTGTAATAGAGCAGGGTTTAAATAACTTTAGAGAAGAAGAAGTTTTTAGTTGAGATTATCTTAAGAGTTATGAATAACATAATTATTTTATAAGTTTTACATTGATCATAAGTTCAAAGGCTAATACACCCCTTTTGAGGTTTTAAGTGATGATATTTTTAGGTGAATAATGATATTTTTTGGAATATGTTTTGTTAGGTTGAGGTATATATAACCCTTAGTGTTAACATGAAGTATTATTTCATAAGAATTATATTATATTTTTTAGTATGCTCATTAATTTTTTGGGTATGTTATAATAATTATATTAATATAGTTTTAGATAAAGGACAACTTGCAGGCCAGGCAACAACTCATTGCATCTGGTAAGGCCAAGGGGATTGAACCCAAAACTGAAAGGTGACAAGGATGAAGTGACTACCACTAACCTACATGATATATTGGTTAGTATGAAATTATTTTTTACTTAAAATATTTTACAGATAATGATTAATTTGATTTGGGAACATCTGTTTTATCATATAGATAACCATGAGATTGAAAAGTGATTTTTGTGATGAAGCGATTAATGTTATTTCGTAAAAATATCACTATAATTTTGGGGATAATTATATGATTAAGGTAAGTATAATATTATGGGATTTTTTTGAATTATAATTTTGAAGCATATATGGTTTTAATGTGACTTTATGGTGATTCAGGTTATTTATGTAAGTGATTAGCATATCATGGAGAATATGTAATTAAAATATATACATTTTTGGCACAAAACTTTAAAAGTGATTGACATTATTTGGATATAAATGTTAAATTAATCCTGGTAGAATATGTGATCAAATAATTCAAATTTTTAGGCTTAAATATTAGTTAGGAATATTTTAAATAATTTTAAGGGTAGTTATTTATTGAATGATCTAAGTTTTACTTTGGGTGTTATTGTTGAGAAATTAGAGATTAACGTTGTATTTAATCATATTAACGGTTATTCATTTTGGGAATTATCTAACATTATACTAACCATTATAGTTTGGTTAATGTATAAAAACTTTAGGAATATATTATTATCCTTTTATAGATTATATGATCCATTAGAAGTTTATTTTAGTGCTTTATGCATAAAGAAATTCATTTTGAATACTCATCAATTAGAGAAAAATATAAGATTATGGTAGAAGTAGATTAAAGGATGAAATTATACTCATCAAGTAATTATATTTCCTTATGTTCTTATTCTATATAGTAAATAAATTCCCCAACTTTAGGGAAAAGGATATTGAAAAAAATATTATCCTATTACCTTCATTTTTAATAAATTGATGGTCTTTTTCACATCTCTTTGGTTTACGGTTGCGTGGTTGTTAGCTTTCTCACGATCATTCACTTTATTATGATAAATGGTCTCTATCACTATCAATTATTATTTGGAAATTAATTTTCATGATTTATATATATTCACTTACCACTATTGTTATCCTATTTAGAAACCTAGTTTGTGTTATTCCGGATAACCATCGTATTTCCCTTTCCCTATTTTTAAGGGGAAGTTTTATTATCCATTTTTATGATGTGAGATTTGAATAAAGGTATTTTAAAATATAAAAAATTTGATTATAAAGTTCAAGATCATATTATGAGGATAAAATTTATTAAATTGGGGATAAATTAACCCCTTGATATTTTAAAAATAAAACTATGTTCGATAGCGTATACGACACGCAACACTGAGCTTAAACGAACCATGAAATATTATTTATAAATATGACCATTATAACCTAGCCATTAAATTTATGCGAATGAATAAGATTAAGTACTTTATGAAATATATATTAAGTTTCTACATAATATAAATATATTAATAAATTAATTGTAAATAGTCACTCATTTTTTAGTAAAGTCATTTTATTCTTTAAAAATATATTTTCTTCAAAAGTGGTTTTTATTTCTTTTTGTGAGAAAATATTATAATTATAACGACCCATAATTTGCATACATTGTTATTACTTCAAAATTGAAGCACACTTATTACAACATATAACAAAACCATTAAAGGACCATATAGGTATAGTGTCTTTAGAAATTGGGAAACATAAACAACTGGTTCATAAAGCATCTACACTATCTCCCATTTATTTCATCATATTTATAGTCCCTTTTGGCATATCTTACTTAATAACCTTCTTCCTGACCTGGGTAAAGAAAAAATTAAAAAGTGTGAGCTCAAATGCTCAGTAAGGGTAAACAAAAGAAATATCAATCACATCAAAATAAAAACATAACATTTTGGAAATCTTACCCTGCAAAAGAGATCATAATTTCATAACATGGGATAAATCATAGTAGTGAAATGTAATCCCAATAATCATAACTTAAAACATGAAACTTTGTGGCATACACACATAATCATAGAGAATCATTTCTTATTAGTCAAGACTCATGGCCAAGACTATCTTAGTGGACAAAGTCCATTTTTGAACCGAGTTCACTCCTCGTTTCAGTCCTGTTTCACTAAACCGGTTTAACCTGCCGTTTTAGCCATGTCTATCTCATGAGATATAAAATCTTTACCCAATGCATTGGAGGGATATATAGGTCCCACCCATCTCATAATGATACCATTCTTATGTTTGCCACAAAATCATAAATCATACATCATTGCATAACCCATGTAATTAAAATGGGATTCTTAAACAACATGACATCATAAAACAATTCATATAAGATAAATGAATTCATAAAAATAATTCCATCACAACATAATCAAATCAATTTAATAATAGGGATAGAAACATAACCCTATATTATCTTATATGGAAAATAATTTTGATAAAACACTTGAACTCCATTCTTGAAGAAAATATCATTTCTTCTTCAAAAACACTTTTTCGTTTCATAACATGTCATACAATTCTAAACTAAAATAAGTTGATTAAAAATAAAATTGAAAACTTGTAAAAGAATATTCTTGGAAATAATGTTTTAAAAATACATTCATGCCATATAAGTTAAAAAAAACATTCATCCCGTACTTTTTTTGGAAAAGTCAAAAAGTACCTCGTACGAAAAACGACAAAAGATTCCTTTTATATCTTTTACTAAAAACTCACCAAAGGGTAAAATTGGATTTAAATAATGGTAGGTGGATGGAAAAAATATTAAATATTGAGGAATCATGGATTTTGATGATAAAATACACCCCAGTAAATACCAAAGTATAAACAATCTCGGATAAAATGAGATTGTGATATTTTCCCTTACCTTAGGTCCGATTTGCTTCGTAAGTGTCCGAACCTCCTGTATAATGATTTAAATATTGTCATTGACTTATTACAGAATCATACTCATTGTTATTATATCATATATTGTCATATTATTAGCTTATTAATAGTAATATTTCATTGCTACTTGTTATTCAGGTGTTTATTACTTTTTGTTCTTATGCGTGTTTTGTCGAATAAATTCTTATTCTTCTTTTTAGGTTATAGATACCTTATTTATAGAATGGTATTATTGTAATATATATCATATTCATTCATTAAATTCATCTATATAATCATTATTCAATGAAGATCATGTAGAACGAGTCGCATCACATCGTGGAGACGGTATTCCGTACGTACGCACGAGCGATGATATCGTTCCCATGATCATGGAATTCTATTGAAGTGTATTTATACTATTTCAGAATCAATATCAATTTAAAATAATCATATATATTCATTATTTACACCATTATACCCATCCAAGTAAGGTGGTGGTGGAAAATAGATTACACCACGTCGTGGAGACGGTATTCCGTACGTACGCACGCGCGGTGATTTCATTTTTCGTAGGACAGATAGATGGTGAAATAGGGTTGTTTCATAATTATAATAACATATCAGTATATGGGTGATAATGATGTTATTACTACATAATTAAACAACTAAATAAGAAGAAGTGGAAGAAGAAATGAAGATGAAAGAATCGGTAACGGACATTACCTCTTCTTTGAAGCGCTTCTTTAAGACCTCCTTTTAGGGCACTAAAATTGGTATTTTAAGAAGACCAGGACCTCTAGGATGTCTCTAGGGAAGTGTATAGGAGAAATTTTTAGGGGTTGGCCGAGCTTGAAGGCTAAAAGTGGTGTGAGGAAGATAGGGAGGAGGTGCCCTTTTATAAGGGAGGAGAGGGGCACCTTTGGAATAACTAAAAAATATTATTTTATTATAAAGCCAAATTCGGTTTTAAATAGCTCCAAACTGATTTATTTAGAAGGTAAGGTGGGGATGGGTATAAATCCTCTCATCAAATAGAATTTATACAAGTTTAGGTATCAATTTTAACCTTATCATTTAGATTTAACTTTAAGTTAGATAATTTAACTTTTACCATGTCTTCTTGTTTTCTTACACTATAAGGTTAATAAACTTACTATATCAAGCCAAAAGAACCCCAAGTTGTTTATTATTAATATATATAAACTTATCTAAGTCATTTGGCCGAACTTTATATTTTTAGGAATAAAATAACAATTAATAATATAATATTTGTTTTAAAAACTATTTTATGTCAATTTTGACACTATTTAGTAATTGATTTTTGTGAAAATCATAACAGAATGATTAGTTCGAAAAAAGTTAATTAAATCAATAATAACATGTCATATTAACCTAAAAATTAGTTTAATTAATAAAAAGTCTCAAATTACATTTATTTGGGTATTTATAACATCAATTATGTCAATATTTCATTAATAAGATAATTACTGCATCATCATTGTATCATAAATAAATTAAATTACTTTAAGTCTAAAAATTAAAAATAAAATACCATTATGTAGGAATTTTTTTTATCTTTCTAATGAATATTTATAGTCGAATTTATATTATGTATAACCCCATATTAAAAATGATTTACTTATTAAACTTTGATTTTAACTATTTTAACCCTTCTTTAAATAAATTAATAATAAATGTCCTAATCTAATCCAAGTGGGCCTAAATGGTCATATTTTATTCCTAAGGTTGTTTTTGGTCGAATTAAACTTATCCAATAGAATTAGGACATGTTTTAGTGTAATAATAATAACACTTTTACCCTTAATTACCCTATTTACTTTTAACTGTGGTAAAAAAAGTAAAAAGTTACTATTCACCAAAAATTATTTTCATCTCATTGAACCACATTTTAGTCCTTGATATTAACCGTGTCTCTTGGATTTTCGAAATTTCACTCACAGAAGTGGTAAAATTAAGTTTTATGAAAAATTTAGTTTTTTTAACTACCACTTAGTGGTTTCACTATTCATCAAAAATTGAAAGTTTTCAGAAAAATACCAAAATTTCACCCTAGGCTAATTTCGATATTCCGAATCCAAAAATGAAGTCCATTTTGAAAAATAAAATTTATAAAATTTCAAAAAGTGGTTATTACTATTCATAATAGCTAGTTTTATTAATATTTTAATAGCATATTGTTGTTTAGTGAAACTCGGTATTGCGTACGACACAAGCTATTGAGGAAGGTCGTGGTTGCGTGTAAAGCAAGACAAGCTAGTGTTGTGTGTAGTGAAAGATTCCTTTGATAAAAACAAAATATTTCTCATAAATGTCTCAGGCGTTACAATAATTAATTTATGTAAATTTTAATAATTTTATTTGAAAGATATCATTTTTTAATCATTATATAAAAATTATCTTTTGGTAAAATTTTGAGATTTTTTTGAAAAGTTTGATTTTTCAATGAATAGTGAAAATACTTATTTTTAATGAAAATTGTATTTTATTTTAAATTATTTAAAAAGTAAAATTATATTTTGGATTAGTTTTAAAATTTATTTAGTTCCTTTTTATTAAAAACAATCCAGTTATAGTCTTTTTAATTAATTTTATACTTTAATTTGCTATAAAAACATTTTTATACTTAAAAAGGCATTTTTCTTAAAAACCATTTGTCGTTGAATTTTTTATTTTAGTATTAAATTAATTTATTCCACTTATATAGATTGAATCTTGAAAAATATATTCCATATTTTTAATTATTATTTACAAATTTTGAAAATAATTCCCTTTTATTTTTTGTTATTATGAATAATAACCATAGTGAACAATTACTACCACGTTAAGGGTTAATCGGGTAATTATGGTTAAAAATAATTTGATAAGGACTAAAAAATGATCAAAAAAATTTATTAAAAAAATTTAATTATCCTATTTTATGAGTGGAGTTTTGGCATGAATATATGAGTTTTGAAAATATTGCAACTTGGTGAAATATCTCTTTGATTTTGACCTTTATAATATTTAAATAAAAGATACAATCAATAATGTCACTTTATTGTTTTTAAAATATACAATATTTTGTGATAGGGATAATAATATTTTTTAATTAAAAATTCATATTTTAAAGATAATTGTTTTATCATGGTAATTTATTTCTGATTTTTAGTTATGAAATAATCACCTTAAATGTTTTCACAACGATGACACAACATTTATTTAATTAATAGAAAAAATAAAATAAATGATTCTAGAAATATTAAAAGTAACATAATTTAAATGAATTATTATGTTCCACATTTTTTTAATAAATATAACATGTTATTATTGTGTTAAAGTATTAAATTCAACTTCTTTTACTATCATGTTATTTTCAAAGTCAAATTAAATGAATAGTGTCAAAAATGACATTAATGATATTTTTTAAGTGGTATTTTATTAAATTATTTAAAAGTAATAAAAATACTGAAAAAAGAAAATTATTATTATAAGTGGTCTAAAATTTCACCTATTTTTCATTTATTATGAAATGTTTACCTTATAATTAAAATTATAATCCTTTAATATTGAAAAAGTCATTACTGTGGTGAAGGTTAAAATTGGTTATCCAAGGGGTTAATCCAAAAGATAAGGTTTAAAATGATATAAAAACCTGAAAATATTTTATTTAATGATTTTATTAAAACAATATATTACTTATATTCAAATTCATGTCATTTTTGAACCATTTTATATGAGTTAGACACATATTATATTATAATATTTCACATATTTCTAAAAATGACATAAATGATATTTTATAATAAAAAATATTTTTATTAAATGATTT
Organism: Viscum album; assembly: GCA_963277665.1. Taxonomy (NCBI): domain Eukaryota; kingdom Viridiplantae; phylum Streptophyta; class Magnoliopsida; order Santalales; family Viscaceae; genus Viscum; species Viscum album. The sequence goes on along the minus strand of OY728165.1, from coordinate 193,167,094 downwards.
AAAATTACTAAAATTCCTATATCATGAAATTTTATTGTAATATAGTTTAAAATATCAAATTTTTTCCATTAATGGGATAGTTATCCTTTTATAGAACTATCTTGAACCTTTAAAAGTAAAAAAAATTATAATTGTGGTAATCGTCAAAAGGGTTAATGAAGGGTAAAAATAAAAAGATAATGGCCGAAACATAACTTAAGCTTATAAAAGTTTTATTGGATGAGGTTATTTAGACTCATAATCATATAAATTATAATTATATTAATTTTGATCCATTTGAACGTGAAAATTAATTTATATTAATTTAATACTTTAATAAATTCCAAGAATGCCCCTCCCCTTATTATAAAATGGAACCACCTATCCTCTTATCTACACACTTATAGAGACATTTTTTTTCAACCAATACCAACCCAAATAACTCCATAATATTCATTACCATGGTCCATAGGTCTTATTTTGGGTATAAAACCAACCTAAGATGGATTAAGGTGTAAAGAAAAGGTGGCTTCCGGAAGATGTATAGTTCTTAACCAAGAATTTTTATTTTATTTCTTATTATAAATCATTTAGATATTATTACAAAATGATTAAATAATATAAAAATTATCTTACATAGATTTCTATGATTTTATGTTAATTACTAAATTTATATCTATCTTCTCTTCCATTAAATGAGAAACAAAACATTCGTTCATGTGTCCAGCGGACTACAACCTTGCAAACTGATGTAATTCATTTTCCATTACTATATCTCAAATATATATATAATGATGGTTTTAATGTTTATATATTATATTAATTAAATATTTATCATTATAAAAATATAATACATCATCTACTTTTTTACCTTTCCATCCATTGAAAAATGACCATGTCGTTCATGGGTACACGTGGACTACCACCTCTATGAAGAGATGTGATTCATTTTACATCACCAAATCACATGAATTATATATATAAGTATATTTAAAGAAATAATATGGTATTTATGGAAATATAAAATAATACTTACTGTCTTTCTATCATGATCATTGAAAAATATAAACCTTACTCATGCACATGTACGACCTACCGTCTCCATGATTGTAATCTAGTTCATTTTTGATAACATCTTTCATAGTTATTTTTAAAAGTATAATTTATGTATAAAAAATATAATTATATAATTATTATTATTTTTTAGATTATGGAATAATGAACTCTTTTTCCATATCCAAACTATCGATGTCATTTTGGACACATGAGTTGTATACCATCAAAACATATTATATAAACTTAACTGATTAAGTAATTGTATATAACATGTTAATGAATGAAAGAAATGGAATAATAAACTTGAAAAAGGTTATTAAGAAATTAAATAGTTAACATAAGTTCATTATTTATGAATACAAATAATGTAAATGATGAGTTAGACTTGAGGTAAGGGAAACATTACTTTAAAACCTTCTTTTAAAATGTTTTAAAGAATTATTTTCTAAATATTTTTCTTCCATATCCATATTATTAAAATTTATTTATGGATATATTTATATGGATATAAATTAATTATAAATAAAAATTTATTTCACTTTTTACTTTTTTTTCAAATGTTTTCAAAAGGAATATTTTTACAAATCTTATACGGAATGTTTTGACTTTCTTCACAAAAGACAAAAATAATGTTCTATTTTAATATTTATGGTGTCAAAATTGTTCCCACCACCATAAAAATTATTTTATATTTGGATTAATTTATAATATTTCATGTTTTATTCAAAGAAAAACTCTCTTTACTTTTTATGTGGCACACATAATCAGGAACATGTTATGATGGGTGCACCCAAATTGTTCTCTAATGCATTGGATAAAGATTTTGTCTCAAAATATGTAATGTATGGGATTAGGGAGTAAAACTAATATAATATGGGACTCTTTCCTCCATGTGATATTATCTTGGCAGCTATCCTCGACTTATTCTTATATCATGTTTTGTGTTGCTACCACATTTCCTATATTTCCATGATATTATGATACCATGATCTTTATGTTATGAGACCATGTTACCTAAATGAATTTTATATGATTGTTAATAAGTTTTCTTGAAAATAATTTTATTTTAAGTAGTATGCTAATGGTATTTTTTTTAAATTAAATATTATGACTTTTTAGGTTAAAAAGGTTTATTTTTAAGAATTTTTTTCATGGGTTCTCATGTTTTCTAAGAAATACTCATAACTATGATCTTGAATTTATGTTTTCTTGTAAAGTGTTTTATAAAAAACTTAGGGTAGTGAAGAAAATTTAATATGTAAGTAAATGATTATTTTAACTTAAGGTTTATTATGTTAAAGGCATACTCTCTTTTATGATTCTAGGGTTTTAAATGGAATAATGGGCTTCCTTATTCTTTCATATCCCTCACTAATATTTTTATGATCATCCCACATTTTAAAATGTTTTTCATAGGGTTTTAAGGATGAGTAGAAATAGTGATGAAGACATAATATGGGAAGATAAAATCTAGGTATAGTGGGAATAATGCTCACTTAAAGTCCTAGGTATCATTATGTAAGAGTTTTTCATAATTATCTAAAAATAAAAACCTAAAATATACTTAGGTATGTAAGTGATACCATATTTCCTTTTTATGTTTTATGCTTTAAATGGTTGAAATTGGGTCACATTTATTGGTATCAAATCCAGAAATGTAAAGTTTATGATTTTAACACTAGATTTGGGAGTGTGGGTCTTGGGCTATTATAGTGTTAATCAACTCCAATGATGTCTTCACCTTTCTGATGTTAAAGGATGCATTATGAGCTAATGAAATATTAATGAATGTGAGATACCTCTATGCATCCTCTCCCATTTCTCCTTATCAATTTTACTAGGATTGATTCTAGTTAATGGAATATCTGTAACTTTTTGAATGAGATAACACATTATCTATATTCTTTAAAAGCTAATATATTTACCATAGAACTTATCAACCTGTACTTTACTATCATATGATTCCATCCATTAAATAAACACCTAAATTATCACGTCATTGAAAAATTTCAAATGAGAGAGAATTCTATTTGAGTTATTTCCTAGTGTGAACTACCAAGATTTGAATCAAGATATGATACTACTTATTGGGGATACATATACACTATAGATATACCATACACACTTAATACAAAGGATACTCACAATATATATTCAATATTTGGGTGATCCACCGATTGGATGTTGTAATTCCCCAACCTAAACCAACAGGTTTGATCCGTAGATCCACAATACCTCATGTGCATCTCCCCATATACAAGAGGTTGTTGACTAAAAATGAGGCCCCAAAATCCATCAGTTGGGATACAATACCCATAACAACCGAAATTGTTCATAAATATATATCATGTATTAATGTATGAATTTACAATACATAACATTATGACCAATTCTAGAACTATAAAGTTTTAGTATCTTTGGAAACTTGGATATATAAACAACTGGTTCATAAAAGTTCTACATAAACTCCCACTTAGTTTTTCATAACTAACACCCTTTTAAGACACACCATACTAAATTTTTTTCTTCATATATGGGGGAAAATAAAACATAATAAAGGGTGAGATATGATTCTCATTAAGAGTAGAAAAGGGAGATAACAATATAAAATGAGCGTAATGGTATGAGAACATGATCTTAACATTTGAAAACCATACCTTTCATATCAAAGATCATAATCTCTTGTCTTTTAATAAAGATTGGTAGTTCATAATACATGAATTATAAACTAATAAAAGAACATAATCCATGATATCATAACATATACATTGTAATGTAGTTAAAACATAAGTTTATAACACTATTAATATGTATAAATAGAAATAGATTTACTCATTAAGTTAAGGACATGAAATCAAGCCCTCTCATAAATGTATAGAAATGAAAACTAGGACCACACATAATATTATGGACATGAAATATATTTATATAAATAAACTTATGGAAATGAAATTTAGGTTCATGATTAATATTATAGACATTAAATCCATAACCACACATGAAATTGTGAACATGAAATTAGGTTCATGCATAACAAATTTACCTCATGAGTTATGCATATTTACCCAATGAATTGGAGGGATATTTAATTCCAAGACCACCCAAAACATAATAAAAATTATACATATGTTTGGTAAAATATCATGAAATATTCATCATATCACTACCTATGAAAATGAAATGGTTTTCATAAATATTTCATCATAGTATAACCCATGGAAAATAAATGGATTTCATAAACATTTCATAAATTCATCATAGCATAACCCATAGAAAAGGAATGAGTTTCATAAAAATATTATTATAATAATAATAAACCATCCAGAGTAATAATAAGGATGGTATCATTATATTATATCCCTTGTAAAACTTTAATAACATCAAAGTATGTTATCATAATTAAAAAATGCATTTAAAAATCACATGGGACATTTCTTGAGGAAAATATAATTTTCACTTGGAAATAACTTATTTAAATTATAAAAATGTTCCAAATATTAAGGATTTTTTTAGAATAACCTTGTAATATTTTAAAGAAATATTAAAATCATTGAGTGGTCATTATGGCATGAAATCCATTTTACGCCATATAAATTAAAAAATGATTCCTTTTATATTTTTAGTAAAAAGTAAGAAGTATCTCATTTAAAAAATGATAAGAAGATTCCTTTTATTTTTTTTTAAAATTAAAAAATAGGTAAAAATTAATTTAAAAAATCATAGGTGAATAATGAAAACATTGTTATAACATTTTTAGAAAACATGGACATGGAAGAGAAATGATTTTTGAATGAATATTGAAATAAAGTTTGTTTTCCCTAAAAAAATTATTTTGGCATCATGAGTTATTAAAGGGAGAAAAATTAAATTAAAACATTTAATTTCAAAAAATAACTATAGGATAATAAAATTTATGAGTTTATTTAGAGATATACCATACTATTTTATCAATGTAACTTAATCACAAACAATACCAATAAATAATGAGATTGTAATATAAAACCCTTACCACTTTAGTAAATTTTGAATAATAAGCCCCATGAAATAAAGAAACTTATATATGGATATGTAAATATCTATAATTTTGATAAGAATAATCATAAAATAAAATAATAGTAAGTATATACACCACATAAAATAAACAAGTGGTGAATATGACATGTGTCTCATAGAAATAAAAGTGAGATGAAAATCCATTACCTCGAGTTCCACTTGCTCCAGAAGTACTCTAACCTCATTTATAATAAATTTCAATTTATTATAAATTTATAATATAATAATTAATATACTTATAATATCATATATGACCCATTTATGACATATTAACACCCATTTATTAATAATTCCTTTTAAAAATCATCGTTTTCAGGTGTTAACTATTTCTTTTATCATTAGTATTTTAGTTCAGTAGTTTCAGTAATTATAATTTTATAATGGTTAAATCATATAAAGAATATTAATAATGATATAAATATCATATATATTCATTATATATATATATATAGATTCATCCATAAAATTTATAGGTAGAAAAATAAATTACACCATTCATGCTGACAGTAGGCTGTACATACACATAAACAATTTTTTCACTTTTAAACAAATGGAAAAAAACAAAGGTATATAATAATTAAAATTTTCAGAATTATTATTATATTATTTATATCATATTTATTAATTAAATATATCCTTATTACCATACAAGTAAAATAGAAATGAAAAATTAATCATATCACTTCGTGGTGGGGGTGGTCCACACGAACGCACGAGCGACGCTATCGTTTTCCAACGATTTAGAAGGTACAAATTTAGATATGATATTATCATTATAGAAGAATAATTATTTCATAAATATCATATATAAACTTTAATCCCATTTTAATAATGATACATGAAATATGGTGAAGAAAATTGAATTGTATCCCTATGTGGAGACGTTAAGCCGTATGTATGCATGAGCGATAATTTCACTTCCCATTTGATGGAAAGAGGGTGAATAAAGGTGGTTTAATAATAATAATAATAAAATTTAATTATATTTAGGATACTTAATTTATTATTTTATGAATAATATAATAGATTTATAGTAGGTAAAATAAGAATTAAAAAGAAAGCGACTGGTTATGGCGATTACCTCTTCTTTGAAACAAATCCTTTAGATATTATCTTAAGAGAACTAGGGTTTGTCTTTTTAGAATTAAAAAATCTATATAATGTGTATAGGGGAGTGTATAAGATAATTTTATAGGGGTTAGTTGAGATAGAAGGCTTAATGTGGTGTGAAAAAGAGAAAGGAGGGGTTTCCTTTTATAATTGAGGGGAGGGGCACTCTTGGGATTTCTTAAAAGATTAAAATATAATAAAGTAATTATCAAGAAAAATTATTCCAAATAATAAGGGATTAAAATAAAAGGTTCAATGAGGTTAAAATACCATCATAAAATAAAATTTTGATAGGTTTATGTGGTGTTTTAAACAATATATTTTGGTTTAACCCCTTAGTTAACCTATTTTTAACCTTAACTTTGGTAAGAACTTTTTCATTCTTAAAGGGTTATAATTTTACATATAAGGTGAAAATTAGATCATAAATTAAATAATATTAAATTTTAGACCAAATATTATCCCTTTTCCTATTAAAATATTTTTATTATTTTTAAATAATTTAATAACCTATTATTTTGATAAAATATCATTAATGTCAATTTTGACACTATTCATTTAATTTAACTTTAAAGACAATAAGAAAAATGTGTAATTAGAATATAAATAATTTAATCATCACTAATATTTAATATTATTCTAAAAAATTCACGAAATACTATAAATTACTCAAATAATATTACTTTTACTATTTTAAAATCATTTATTATATTTTTTATTAATTAATGAAATATTGTGTTGACATTGTTTAAGCATTTAAGGTAATTAAGTAATTAATAAAAATTATAAATAACTTTCCATCAAGAAAATAATTTTTTTATTCTCAAAAAATAATTTTATATTCATTAATAACTTTATTTTATCCCAATGTGGACACATAATAAATATGTAAAATTAAGAGTGTAACATTTTGTATTTTTCTTTACTTTAAAAAGAATATAGGTAATTTTAATAGAAAATTATCCATTAAACAACTAAATTTAGATAATAAGGTTATCATTTATGAATTAAATTCATAAAATAATAATTAACATGAATAATTGTGACCTTAAGACTTAGTTTTAACCTAGATTAACCCAATTTTCCCTTTACCGAGGTGATAAATTTTACCATGGCTATGATGCATATTGAACAAACAAGAAAGGGGTCTATTTAAAAGATTTGAACCTTATGATTCCAAATATTGAATCTATTTTTTTAGATTCATTTTTTGTAAGTGTAATAAATTAATTTTAAAATAAGTATGCGAAGCGCGAAAAAAAACCAATTTTTAGAAAAATACAGGTTTAAGTGTAAAACCAGATTTATTCTTATACCACACATAAAAAAAATATTAGGTGAATGTTAAATTTTTTTATTGAATATATATTATATATATATATCATTAAAATAATTCACCAATTGTGATCAATTATATTTATTATGATAAAAGAACATTGCGTGCATGAAAATAGTTTTTTTTAAAAAAAATTCATTTTTTATGTATAAACAAGTTTTTATGATAAATTAAACAATAAAATTTATTCCAATGAACTTAATTGGATTATTAATGATATAATAGAACTAATTTTACTTTGAAATCATTTTAAAATATAATGGAACTTTTTAAATTCTTGAAATGAAAATAGAGTTTTCAATAAACTTAAGTATTTTTCATTATTCATTAAAAAGTCATACATTTCATAAAATTCTAAAAAATTCATCCTAAGATAAATTTGAAATGATTAATTAAAAATGATATCTGTTAGTCCCACAAGCCTGAATACCCTGAGGGGGGGGGGGGGTGAATCAGGGTATGACTAATTAAAAATTAAATCCCGTTCTGATCTTGTTTCGCTGTTAAGAAAAACATTCTTCTCTCTCTTTCCCGTTGCACAATATAAACAGAAAGTAAAGAAAGAATATGACCCAGAAAATTTTACTTGGTTCACCGCTAAGGGCTACATCCAATGAGAATACGCTGACAAGTTGTCAGTCATACCAAATTCCACTAAATTTCACTAGGTGTGGATTAAAAGGTTTGGGCATAGTCACTATGTCCCAGGCTCACTACCTTTACAAGGTTTAGGGTCAAATCACTACTTTCCCAAGGGTCAATCCTTATTTCTCTCTCTCTAGATCACTGCTGGTGGAGAAGATCACCTTCTTTCTCTTCCTCTGCTCACTACTCTGGAAAGGATCCACTCACAATTTATAGACTTGTAGGTCTCTTCATTATTACTAATGAATACATCCTCTGTTGTATGTGGATGCTCTGTTGAAGTCTAACTTTCACTCATAGATGAATCTCTCTTTGCAGCAAAGGTATCGGGAAATCTTCCTGCTTCCACATAGCCCTGAATCACTACCGGAAATCAACTTTACTTGGCGCGCAAGTCTAATCCGGTGCGCAAGTATCGGCGCACAAGTCACAAATGGCACGCAAGTTTACCTCAATCAATTGAGCGACACAACCTTCTACAACTCCAAACTTGCGTGACTCAACCCCCTTTACACTAAATCCAATACTGGTACGCAACAACCAACCGGTGCGCAACTTCAAACACTGGTGCGCAAGTCCACCTGCGCGACCACACACCACTTGTGTGACCACCACACTAGCGCGACGAGAGCTCTGATTTTTCTAAGTGTTGAACTCCGTTAAAAATGAGGAGGGGTGGTCCAATATTTATAGGCATTTGGTAAACCTAAGTGGAAGCACGCAAGTCTCCCCTCGGCGCGCAAGTCTCAACGCGCAGGTCTCTACCCCTGTAAGTCACCTGCGTGACGCTCTTTCCTTTTCCATATTCCGAAGATCTGATCTTGAAAAAAATATGCTGTGCAACTTTCCAATCCTCCTAGGCACCGGCGTGCAGGTCCTTTAACGGCGTGCAAGTCACCTATGCGACCTCACCAATACCTACGCGACCCTCTTTCCTTTACCATATTTTGACCTTATGATCTTGAAAAACACTAGGTGCACAAGTTTCCTCTCCTTCAAGTACATGGAGCGCAAGTACCTTTTCCAAAAACCACTTTTCTTCATTTGTCAATTTTCAGGCCCAAAAAAATTGGCAAACACTGGAAAACGGTGCCACATTGTATCTGTTCTTTTTGTACCACCTCCAGATCATCCATTTATTTGTTTAAGTTCTTGAATCAAACATGGATTGTTGACCACAATTTTTGAACTCAACATTCCACCATGAAATCCCTTTTGTCAACAAATTTGTATGTCATTGTTTTGCTTTGTCAACAATCACCATACAGATGTCCACTTTGTCAACAAACACAATCACCTCAAAAATGATTCAATGATACCTTGAGGGATTTTTTCCCAACAATATCCCCCTTTGGGTTTGTTGAAAACTCTTCCATAAAAAGATACATCGTTAATTCTTCAGCCACCATTCACCTTTTGTGATTCTGATAGCGATCAAGGATTTAATCAACACATACTCTAAGCCCACATGAGAAATTCTTGGCATGAGAAACAAGGGTAAATGAAATGTTCATCAATGAATCACTTCATCTCTGACACTCACTGTTGACACCAAACTGATACCAATTTTTTGGAAATATTCTTACCACATTCCAACACCATGCTTCTACTTTTATCCTGATCCTCAGCGGTCGTGATATCTGTTCTTTGATTGATCACTTCTAGAATCGTCATATTTAATACGCTCCCCCTTTCTCACAGCTCTCCCCCTATCTCGTTGCTCCACCTATCAACTTCTCCCTATATCATTCACGATTTATCAAATTTACACACTATCTCCCCCTTTAACAATCACTATCCCCCCCCTTTGTCAACGAACCCAAATTTCACTCCTTTGCAGTCTGTAACAGAGTAGAGAACACATCATCACATTAGGGAAACACACATCATACCTCTGGGAGAGGGGGTGGACCACATCCACACTCTTTTAAGTGCGGGGATTCAACTGAACTCCTAGATCTATTCGATGTCTCTCAAAAGTTTCTTGGGTAAGGCCTTTGTTAGAATATCTGCAACCTGTAGCTCTGTAGGCACATACTCCAATTTCACAATTCCCTTCTCAACATTATCCTTGATAAAATGATACTTTATCTCAATGTGCTTTTTCCTTGAATGATGGATGAGATTTTTGCTAATATTGATAGCACTTGAGTTATCACACTGGATTCCGATCGGAGACTTCACTTCAACTCGCATATCTTCAAGCTACTGCTTCATCCATAATAACTATGTGCAGGCTTGAGTGGACGCAATATACTCAGCCTCTGCGATGTTCAATGAAATGAAATCTTGCTTCTTGCTTAGCCAAGAAATACACAATCCACCAAGATAGAATGAACCTCCTAATGTTTATTTTCTATCATCTGCTGATCCAGCCCAATCTGCATCTGTGTAACCCAATAACACTGATTGAGATTTTTCATTATACATCATACCGAAATCCATGGTGCCTTTGATATATCAAAGTATTCTTTTCACTTCAAGCATGTGGCTTTCCTTGGGATTACTCTGATATCTCGCTACTTGGCATGTGGTGAAAACAATATCAGGCCTTGTTGCGGTTAAGTACAACAAACTTCCAATAATTTTCCTATATTTTGTTATATTAACTACCTTGCCATCCTCATCTTTTGATAATTTCATCCGGGTAGCAACTGAAGTTTTCATCTCCTTGGAATTCTCCATGCCAAACCTTCTTAAAACCTCATTGGAATATTTGGATTGAGAAATGAATGTTCCATTCCTTCCATGTGTCACCTGTAGACGAAGGAAAAATGTTAACTCTCCAATCATTGACATTTCAAACTCATTTTTCATGAATTTAGAAAACTGTCTGCATTGAGCTTCATCTGATCCACCAAATATTATGTCATCGACATACACCAACACCATAATCCTTTGATTACTATCATTGTTTAAATAGATATTGTAATCAACTCCCCCATGCTGGAAACCAAGATTCTTCAAGTACTGATCAAGCCTTGAGTACCATGCTCTTGGTGCTTGTTTATTCCCATACAACGCCTTCTTTAGCCTACAAACTTTGTTCTCATCCTCATGAATGAGGAAACCATCTGGCTGATCAATGTACACCTCTCCTTCTAGAACCCCATTTAGAAATGCATATTTGACGTCCATCTGGAACACTTTGAACTTTCTTTGCACTACTATGGCTAAAAATAATCTGATTGTCTCAAACCTTTCAACTGGTGAAAATGTCTCATCAACATCAATACTCTCTATTTGGGAGTATCCTTTGTACACCAGTCATGCTTTGTTTCGAATCACAGTTCCATCTTCGTTAATCTTGTTACGAAAGACCCATTTAGTCCTGATGACATTCTTATCTACTGGCCTCGAAACAATCTCCCATATATGGTTCTTATCAATCTGATCAAGCTCTTCATTCATAGCCTGAACCCATTTTTCATCTTCAGCTGCACCGGAAAAACATTTCTGCTCCACCTGAGATAAAAAAATGTTTGCTCTAATGATTTCATTCTTCAAGTCTGAACTAGAGCTGTCTGATCACCAATGATATTTTGACTATCAATTTCAGCTTGACTCTTTGGCTTCCTTGCAGACACAGACTTGACACTTTCTTGTTCATCATCAATATCTTCTTATGAGTCAGCCTCTGCCACTTCTAATCCCCTTGTGTTTCTTACCTCATCATCACTTTCATCCAGAAACTGTTCACTAGGTCGTTGAGTATTCTGTTCATTTTCAACTATAGTGACATCATTGATCTCAACAAATTTTCCCAACCCTTTGTTAAATCATTTATATGCTTTTCTCTTCCCTGAGTAGCTAAAGAATATCCCCTCATATTCTCATGACTCAAACTTCCTATGATTTTCTTTGTTGAGAATAAAACACTTGCTTCCAAAGATTCAAAAGTATTTCAATGTTGGATTATTTTCGTAACACATTTCATATAGAGTCTTCCATTGCTTCGGACACAACAGAGACTTGTTCGAAATATAGAACGATGTCAAAAATGCTTCCTTCCAAAATTTCTTTGGCGGGTCCTTTTCAATAAGCATTTTTATGACCATGTTGTTGATGATACGATTTATCCTTTCAACAAATCCATTTTTTTGGGGATTTCTCACTGATGAAACTTGATTCTTTATCCCATGTTTCTTGAGATAGTCTTCCACTTGACTGTTTGTGAATTTTGTACCATTATCTGTACGAAACTTCAAAATTTTCTACCCAAGCATCCTTTCTGATTCCCTCCTATACTTCTTGATACAACTGAACACTTCTGTCTTATTGGTAATGACAAATACCCAGGCCATTCTTCTATAATCATCAATGAAAAGAACATAGTACCTTTTCCCATTTATAGCTCATGGTGAGATAGGTCCACATACATCAACATGCACCAATTAGAGCACTCCAGTTGATTTTTGTTCCTTTGGCCTGTATGTTTTTCTGATGATCTTCCATTATTGGAAAGAATCACACGTATGAGTGCGATCACGTGATAGTTTGGGAAGGTCTCTAGTAGCATCACACTTCACCAGATCTTCCATGGATGGTTGGCATAGATGACCAAGTTGCTTATTCCACAACTGGTTTTCTTCCTCTCTGGATAAAAGACACGTATCTTCTTCCCCACCAACAAGGTAAAGATTTTCCTTTTTCCTTTTTCCCTATAGAACAACTGCTCTATCTTTTCCTTTCACAACACACATCATCTTGGTAAATCAGATAGAGTTCCCAAAGTCACATAGTTGACTAACACTGAGCAAGTTATGACTAATACCCTCTACTACCAAGACATCAGCACGTCTCATTTCTTTGCCCCCAAACTTGGCTTTTCCTGAGCCAACAATCTTCAAGCCTTCATCATTTCCAAATTTGAAAACTCCTTCTTTGTCATATTTTATTCCTGTAATAAGATCCTTATTACCTGTCATGTGAGATTTGAAACCACTATTAAGGATCCATACACCAGAGTGATCTGATGCCTTAAGGGAAATTTCTTCCACCACAACCTTCAAATTTTTCTTCTTCTTGGTCCATACTTTTTTCTTCACACTCAGCATAGATTGAGACTTGAGTTCTTTCTCAGATTATGATGGACCAACTTCATCTTGCAAAGCCGAAAATATATTCTACATTTTTAACTCACCTGTGGGTTTATTGATCTACTACTTGCAAATGTTTTGATTCTTCTTTGGCACATTTCTATGTATGGTCGAAGTACAGTACCTGGCCATGTGCCCAAATCCTCCACACCAAAAATAGAATCCTTCGAAATATGTTTTGGAAAACCGTTCTCTATTTGGCTTCCACCTCTTTTCTTGTTCCTTTCGATATCTCTTGGATATGGAACACACATACTGTGAATGTCCCATATTTCCACAACAATAACATCTGATATAAGGTGCATTCCTTCGTGTTACTTCAGCACAATGAGTTTCCCCTTGGGATCTCAGAATATTCTGATTCTTCTTTGTGCCCAAATCATCCTTCAATCTCGGTATGGGTGCTTGCGGTCTGACTTCAATTGCCACATATTTTTTGCTTCTGATCAAGACCTAAATCAGCCTTAACGTTTGATCTCAGTTACTACTTCTTTCCTGCTGAACTGCTAGGATCCTATTTCATCTTTTTAGTCTTTGGAATGATCTACTTTCCCAAGAATGTATTGGGAATCAAGGGTTTTTCCTGGTCTTTAACTTTTCTCCGCAGACCGACAACTTCTTCTTCAAGCTCTTCGATACGCTTGATGTGATCTTTCACTTTTCTATTCAATCCATCGATCTACCTTTTTTGTTCTTCAATATTGAGCTTATACTCACTAACTGATTCTGAAATCTCTAGTGTTGATAACTTGAGTTTTTCAATTTCTTCCATCAACTCATACTTCTCATCTTCCTACTGCTGCATATAGATTTTGGAATCACGAACAACTTTATTGGCTTTCTTTTTTTAGGCTCTCCAAACATCTATATCCTCAAGAGATGCTTCCAATTCAGCTCCCATATCAACTCTTCCTTCAACTTCTTCTTCTTCTTCTCCAGCGTCAGTTTCTTCCTTTTCCTGAGAACTACTGATGACCGCCACCATATAATTTTCTCCTCGACCTTTGCAGTTCTCTATTTCCTCAACCTCTTCAACCTCAGACTCATATGAACTATCTATTTCTTGTGAAATAAGATTCTTCTTCTTGAAGAAATTTCTCTTGAACTGCTTCTTCCCTTTCTCAGAGGCTGAAGATTTCTTCTTGGGGATTTCAACATCATCTTCATAATTTTCTTCTTGAAACTTTTTGGGGCACCTGAATGCAAGATGTCCAAACTTTCCACATCTAAATCATGAAAGAGGAAGTTTCCCTTTGAACTTTCCTTTTCCTCTTTGAATATTTGAGGAGAGTAATGACATTACCTCATCTGTCTCTTCTTCCTACTAAGAATCTTCAATGGTGAGATTCTTCAAGGCCTTAAATGCCACCTCTTTGGATTTCCCCTTTTCCACAACGTCATTATCATCATTTCTCATTTCACATGAAACAAGGGTGTTGTGAAGGTTATCCAATGTCAGTTATTTCAGGTCTTTATCTTCCAAAACAGAAACTTTCGGATTGAACTGAGGTGGAAGTTTTCTCAAGATGCGCTTCACAATTTTTATGTCTTAGATAATTTCACCAAGACCTTGCATGTCTTCAACCACAACATTTACCCTGTCAAAGAATGCATCAATAGACTCATTTGGATTCATTCTCAGATATTCATACTTATTCCACAACAGTTGCAACTTTGCCTCTCTGACCTTTATATCCCCTTCATATATATTCAAAAGCTTTTCCCACATGGCATGTGACATTTTTCATGAAATGAACTTTGTATAGATGGGATTGTAAAGGGCTCCCCCTAAGGCATTTATTTCTTTAGCATTAGCATCCAACTCTCTATGCTCAGCTTCTGATAATTCACCGCTAGTAATATCAGCTCTGATACCATGCATAGCTGCTGAGAACACATCCATTCCCAAAGATCAGAAATAGTGTTGCATTTGATTCTTCCATATCTAAAAATTACATCCATCGAAGATCGGAATCCCTTTATAATTAGTGACCTCCATTTGAGAGAAGAACAAATATCAACCTTCTGCTCTGATACCAATTGTTAGGTCCACAAGGCTGAATACCCTGAGAGGGGGGGGGGGGGGGTGAATCAAGGTATGAATAATTAAAAATTAAAGCCCGTTCTGATCTTGTTTCGCTGTTAAGAAAAACACTCTTCTATCACTTTCCTATTTCACAATATAAACAGAATGTAAAGAAAGTATAGGACACAACAATTTTTACTTGGTTCACCACTAAGGGATAAATCCAAGGAGCATACACCGACAGGTTGTTGGCCGTACCAAATTCCACTAAACTTTACTAGCTGTGGATTACAAGGTTCGGGCATAATAACTATATCCCAGGCTCACTTCCTTTACATGGTTTATGGTCAGCTCACTTCTTTCCCAAGGGTCACTACCTGTTTCTCTCTCTTTAGCTCACTGCTGGTAGAGAGGATCACCTTCTTCATCTTCCTCTTCTCACTGCTCTGAAAAGGATCCACTCACAGTTTATAAACTTGTAGGTCTCTTCATTATTACTAATGAATACATCCTCTGTTGTATGTGGATGCTCTGTTGAAGTCCAACTTTCACCTGTAGATGAATCTCTCTTTGCACCGAAGGTATCGGGAAATCTTCCAGCTTCCACGCAGCCCTGAATCACTGCTGGAAATCAACCTTACTTGGCACGTAAGTCTAATCCGGCGCACAAGTATCGGCGCATAAGTCAAAACTGGCGTGAAATTCTACCTCAATCACTTGTGCGGCACAACCTTCTGTAAATCCAAACTTGCGCGACTCAACCCCTTTTACTCCCAAACCAATATTGGTGCACAACAACCAACCAGCGCGCAACTTCAAACACTAGCGCACAAGTCCACCTGCGCGACCACACACCACTTGCGTGACCACCACACCAGTGCGACGGGAGCTCTAATTTTTCTAAGTGTTGAACTCCGTTAAAAATGAGAAGGGGTGATCCAGTATTTATAGGCATTTGGTCAACCTACGCGGCGACGCACAAGTCTCCCCTCGACGCACAAGTCTCGGCACGTAGGTCTATTCCCCTACAAGTCACCTGCTCAAACCTCTTTCCTTTTCCATATTCCGAAGATCTAATCTTGAAAAACATATGCCATGTAGCTTTCCAATCCTCCTAGGCACTGGCGCGCAGGTCCTTTCACGACACGCAAGTCACCTACGCGACCTCACCAATACCTGCGCGACCCTCTTTCCTTTGCCATATTTTGACCTTATGATCTTGAAAAACACTAGGCACACAATTTTACTCTCCTTCAAGTACATGTCACACAATTCCCTTTTCCAAAAACCACTTTTATTCATTTGTCGATTTTCAGGCCCAAAAAAATTGGCAAACACTGGAAAACGACGCTGCCTTGTATCTGTTCTTTTTGTACCGCCTCTAGATCATCCATTCCTTTGTCGATGTTCTTGAATAAAACATGGATCATTGACCACAACTTCTGAACTCGACATTCCACCATGAAATCCATTTTTTCAACAAATTTGTATGTCATTGTTTTGCTTTGTCAACAATCACCACACATATGTCCACTTTGTCAACAAACACAATCACCTCAAAAACTCTTCAATGATACCTTGAGGGATTTTTGCCCAATAATATCATTTTTATCAAATATTATTTATCTAATTTTCATAAATTAATCATAATATTCATTCAAAAAAAATTAATAAAAATAATTTATGAAGAAAATGTATTTTTGAAGAATAAAATGACTTTACTAAAACATTTTGGTGATTATTTAATAAAAAATAACCAATAAATTTGTAATGAGAGGGAAATTTATATATATATTTAATAATGTGGTTAATCCTACACATACCTTATAATTAAATGACTATTTTACAATAGTTATAAAATAATATTATTTCAAGTTTTGTTTATTCTCAGCGTTACATGTTGTATATTCTATCAAACATAGTGTTATATTAAAAAATATTAGGTTGTTACAATCTCTTCCCTTTAATAATTTCTTCCCTTTCATTTTTAACTTGTTCTTGGTATTTAAGTGTTTTATATTTAAGAATTACTTTGCTAATAAACCACATCATAAAAAGGTTTAATACAACTTTATTTTGAAAAGAGGGAAAGAGAAATATAAAGGTTATCTAGAATGACACATATCTAGGTTTCCAGATAGAAGAACATTAGTGGAAGGTGAAAATATAGATATGAAATAAAAACATAATATCCATATAATGGTGTAGAGTGATGGAGAGTGACAGAGAACACCAATCACAATAAAGTGAATGACCATGAGAAAGTTAATGACCATAAAACCATAAATCAATGGGGTGTGAAAAATAGCATGAATTCATCAGAATTAAAGGTAATAGGATTTTTTTTATTTTAAGATCTTTTTTATAGAGTTAAGGAATTACTTTACCATATAGACTAAGAACATAAGGAAATATACTTTCTTAGAAAGTATAATTTTATCATTTTATCAATTTCTAACACAATCTAATCTATTTTACAAATGATGAGTATTAGAGATGAAATTTTCATGCTTGAAGCACTAAAACCAACTTATAATGGATTTAAAAAGTATATCAAGATATCCATTATATATTTAGGTGTTAATAAAAACAAAAAATTGTCAGTACAAGGTATGATATTTCCCAAAATGAATAAACCTTCATATGAATAAATACAACATTAATATATAAAGACTTAATTACCTCAATAAACTCAATTTTAAAGAATGTTTTTATCTCAAAGGCTATATCATACCCTTCATCTTACATCATAAAAAATTTAATTGCATTACTCCCAAATAACATTTCATTTTAAAGTAATTATTAAACCCAAGGGTTATATATAACTGAACCTAATGAAACATCTCCCAAAATATCATTAATCACAATGATAAATAACTATATAATCTTATAATGTAGTGAAATTCACCAAAATATCATGAATCAATATTTATATACTAACCTGAAGGGTAATACTTAACTTGACCATAAATATATAATAAATATCACATTGTTGATGAATTAATTTTTAATCGTAAATATTATCCATATCCCACATCCAATAGACCATAATTAATGTAACATCAAATCATATACTAGCCCAAAGGGTTATTTAAAACTCAATAGATTATTCTTCCAAAAAATTAGAAAAATATTCAAGTCACCTCAAAATTCATCACTTAAAAACCTCAAAAGAGGTGTCAATGCCTTGGAAATTATGATTAACCTTTAACATATAAATACATGATGTTATCCATAACTATTAAGTTAACCTCATATGAGAACAAATATACTTCCATAAATTAACACAATCCTTATTCTTGACCACAGTCCACTAAATATATCCCATAAATTAAAAAATTCAACAAACTTAATCAAAGATGATGTAAATTTTTTTTTTCATCAAACCACTAACCAATTTCATGGTCACCAGTTCTATACCATTTAATTTATCAATGTCAATCATCTCTTTATCTCAATTAAAAATTATCAACTTTCCACTAAATCACTTTTCTTGGCTACCAGATTCATCTAACACATTTTTTCAAATTCACAAAGAAAAATTTGTGTAGAGAAACCAGTAGATGTTTCATGATTCTTATATCCAAGATATCATTTATAGAACACTTTTAACACATAATTTTTAAATCCCAATAAATCAAACCTTCAATAATTTAACTTTAATGGTTGGTATAACATAGGTTATTCCTTTTTCTAGTAGTTAACCCTTGTATTAGGGAATTGGATTATATAATTCCCATATTACCCACACCTAGGACATTAAATTCCTTAGTAATTTATTGCTATATGAACTTCATTTCAACACAAAAAACATATTTCCATTTCTTTGAGGCATTCACCCAGGTGTCTCAATACACATTTTTGACATGAAAGAAATTTAAACTTCTTTCCTCCATGGTATCCATCACCCGATGTTTCAGTGAAATCCATCCTTCTCTTCTTTTGTGAGTTTGAGATTTGTTTAAGGTAAAGGTTTTTAATCATATATCATGATAACTAGTTAGGAATAATCAAAATTTATTTCACCCCAGTCAGTATCCCATTTGGTTACTCATAATCACTATATTTTCTATTACATTAATTGTTAACATGATTCCTCTTGGTTATATCCATTGAATAAAATAAAAAACAATAGTGTGAGGAACAAAAATAACCCTGAAAAATCATTCATAGAATGTCTAAATCATGAAACTTTCTATATGATACCTTAGGTTTAACCTAGTCCATTCATGTTCATAATCTATTTGAATCCTTCATAATGGTTCATGAATTAACCCAATCATATCCTCCAAGAGTGTCAAACTAGGTGAATAGTAAGGGCACACTAACTTTGCACCAGAATAATGTTCAAGATATAATCGATCAAATATTTTTAGGGTTGTTACCTCTAGATGCATTTGTTTGAAAACCAATTCCACTTATATTATTCAGAAAAGGATGTATTACTAGGAAAACCACATAATATCTTCCTTAACCTAACTTTATAATGTTATCCTATACTTACAATTATCTCCCCAGGGTTCTCACTAAAGTTTTCTCATCTAAATATTAAAATATTAATTAAACCCTACTCTGATACCAACTATAATGACCCAAAACATTCATAATATATATCCCATCCTAATAGAAAAATGTTTAATACATAACATTAAGATCCAAATAAGAACCATAATGTTTTAGTGTCTCTAAAAACTTAGATACATAAAAAACTGGTTCATAAAAGATCTACATCATCTCCCACTTAGTTCTTTATTAATAGAACCTTTCTTAAACAAACCATACTTAAATTTTTTCTTTATATCTTGGGGAAAATAAAACATAATAAAGGGTGATCACTGATGCCTAGTAATGGTAAAAAGGTGATAAAAATATAACATGAGCATAAGGGTATGAGAACATGGGCTTAAAAAACCATACCCTGCATATCAAAGATCATAATATTGAGTCATTAAATAAAGTTTGGTAGTTTATTTGACATGAATCATAAAAAAATAAAAGAAAATAAGCCCTAATATAATAACATAGAAATAGTAATGTGGGAAAAATATAATCTTATGACAATGTGAACTTGTATAAATAGAAATAGGTCCACTCATTAAGTGAAAGACATGAAATCAAGCCCTCAAATAAAATTATATACATGAGAACTAGTGTAACATCCTGAAATTGGTTTACTCATATATAACCAAACCCAATTGTTCATGTGTACTTAAGTGTACCTCCTCATATGCTAGAGGCTATTGACTAGTAGTAAGGGTCTGTAATAGTATTGTGGGGAGACTATACCCTCTTTTATCAGAGTAACAATACAGTGGTATAATAAATGAAAAATAGTGGAAACTCAATAAATGAGAAATAAATAAATGTAAATCATCTAGATATAATAATAAGATAGACAAAACCATAATCATAACCATATATAGTAGCATATGAAAATGTTTTCATGTCTACATGTTATACAAAAATGGGGAATATAAGAGAAATAGAGCAGCATGTATATACAACATAATATACAAAAATGAACAAAAGAACAAAATATATCTCCACTATCATCATGAGAATAAGATCGGTCCTCTGATCCCATACTCTATCCTAGTACTTCAAATTTGGTGTCCATGGATGGATGCTTCCTTTTATCTCTACCTGCATCTATGAAGTCTATTCAGGTACCCATCAGTGACACAAACAGGGTGTGAGATAAACTCATCAAGCCACCACCAATAGTGTCTAGTACTATCTAGTTTGTAAATACAAAAATGATAATTGTGAATTCACAATGAATAAGAACAATAAATAAATAAAACATGTTTGTGTAGGTTCCTCATGGGAAACCCATCCAATTCTTCATGATTTAGCCTAAGCTGGAATATCTTTGAACAAGTGTCATCATAGTACTGTATAAGTATATTATTATGTATAAGAAATCCTGGAACTCATGGCATATAGCTAGGTCATCCATAGAAATTAATCAAATAAGGGAACTATGAGGTTCCATAGTATGTATGACTTCACAGTCAAGTATAAGTCAGAAGGGGAATACCCTTAACACATCTCCCTAAGGTGTTCTACTCAAGGCCTAGAAACACATTCTAGGTGGCCTTAGTTCTAGGTTTAATAGGATCCATTTCATGTTAATTCATGTGGTTCCTAGATTGCGATGTCCAAAACTAATACAATGATTTGGATCATAATGTCCAACAACCTCTAAGGAGAGAAAATGTCATGTCAAATAATATATAACAAGGAGGTTAAATTCCATGTACAACCACCTTTTTTAGTATAAGGATCACCATGTCCAATATTTTAAATTAATGAGAAACATGTGAGTGGAGAGACACATCCAACACTTCTCATTCAAAAATAAGGAATGCTATATCCAATATTACTAATCAACTATCCCCAACATGGTGATAATCATGGTAAAATTTTATAATTAAACAATGGATGGGTGACAAGGTTATACCATTAAACTTCCATTCATCTCATTTAACCATTTCATTTATATAGAATAAGAATAACACACCATATAATGTGGTTCAATTATATAGACGAGCATATGGGACAAGCATATTGTAACACCGTTTCATAGAATTCAATTTAAATGTTTCATTTACGATGGAAAATTTAATATGCCTCAAAAGGTGGTTTAAATACTTATTAAGGCATAAAAATTTATAATTTTTTTTAAAAACACACCTTAAGGGGTGTTTTTTTTCAAGGTAGATAATCTCTAATAATGTAATTAGGTCTCAAGTACTCACTAACATTGGAAATGAGATTTTTTTAATTAATTCTATTTTTAAGGGGTGACACACAGAAGGTCCGATGCATGGCACAATGAAACATAATATAAACATATATTTTTAGGGAAAATAACTAGAACACTAATCTTAGATGGGTAGTATACTTCTCATCCATTATCAGCCTCTAATCTGGGATAGAATGGGATAAATTAGAGAATTATAAAAATTCCTTGAAAATAGGGCATATTAGCTTGCATGAAAATAACATTCAATACAGTGAGTTAAACAAAGAAACGAAACAAGAGGAATGAGAGAGTCACCATTATCTATCCAATGTGATAAATGATGATTAATTTGGACATTGTATGAGGGAGGAGGATCAAAGAATAATTTTTTAGGAAAATATTCCAATGAGAGGGGGAGGTGTTATATGAATGAGGAAGATAAATGTGATAATAAGGGTTAAAGAATCCAAGAGAAAAAAGTTAATTTCCATACTTTTTAAGGGGTGCATAGTTTAGTTGAATGGTTAGACAAACAGTGAAAAAATTGTGTGAACCCACTATCTAAGGTTTCAACCCTTTCATTTCTAGGTGAATTATTTAAAAAAATTTGTGTAGGCCTTGTGTGATCACTGTCAAACACCTACCCGCCTTGAAAAATTTGGTTCACGATTAGAAAAATCATGCGCCAACCATTTATTTCACCAATGTAATATATCTATAGATTCTTAAATGTTCATGTGGAATCCCTTTCACATTTAGTAAAACCATGATCCTCCTCCTTTTCACCACATGGTTGAGGCACATGGTTATCACTAACATTGTACCAACCATGTGCCTTAACCAATTCCTCAAAAAATTAGAACTTCATGATCTGGAAAAGCCCTAAACACTCACAAAACCTTCCTTAAAATCTTAATAACTTTAATATTGAAATAAATAAAGGTTTAAAATGAAATTTAAAGGGTCCAAACCTCATAAGAAAAACTGGGATCTTACAACCTCCCCTCCTCAAAACAATTTTTCCCTGAGTTTCCCTTCCGATGGTGGTAAATTACTATTTGAGAATAATTCTAGCCACTGAGAATGCATGTTAATATTTTTCTCCTATTCATATTCATGTACATGGTTGTTTTTATATAAAACCTAAACTAGAGGAATTGACCACTCTTATATATCCTTCATTCTCTAATCAAAAATAAAAATAATATACTCCTCAAAAAAAGTATCAACATCTAACTTAACCTAATTATGTTGAAGGAAATGAGATTGGTTTGAATGATGATGATGTAAATAATAAATATTAAAGGTATACTGCATACCCATATATCTATTAGGGAGTGATATATGATAATCCATTGATCCAACACTCTCCAAAACCTCAAAAGGTCCAATTAATCTTAGTGCGATCTTACCTTGACATTTAATTCATTGATTCCCCTATCTAAGAGAAACACACAAGAAATCTTGATCCCTGAACTCAAAATCCAAAGGTCATTGATGATGATCGACATAAGTCTTCTACCTGAGTTAAGATTTATCCATACACTTACTGATAAGATGTACCTTCTCTGAGTTCACCTAAAATAGATTATTTCCCAATAGCAGTACCACTCTTGCCTCTAACTAGTATAGGGGTTAATGAAATGACATACCATATAGGGCCTCATAGGGATCCATATGTATAGTCTCTTGGAATTTTTTATTATATGAAAACTCACCAAGAGATAGATGTTTCTTCCAAGAACCTCCAAAATCAAGTACACATGGCTGGATCATGTCATCTAACACTAGTATAGTATGATCAAACAAAACTTAGACATGTGGGTGATAGGCTGTGCTTAGAAGTACCTAGGAAACCAATGTATTCTAAAACCCCTTCTATAACTGCAATGTAAATTGATCATCTATATCTGATATAGTGGTGAATCAGACTTGATGAAGTCACATGAGATCCCTGACACATAGTCTTCCTCACTCACTAAAAAGGTTTACCTGATATAAAAGAATTGAGATACCTTTGTCAACCTATCAATGGTGATGAATACGATGCCACTTTCATGATGTGATCTCAGTAATACCATAAAAAAATACATAGTGATTTTATCCCATTTCCACACTAGAATGGGTAATAGTTGTAAATGACCTATAGGTTTCTGGTGTTTTACCTTCATTTACTGATAGATAGAACGCAGTGTAACAAAAATCGGTATATCTCCTTTTATCCCTGGACACCAATATTAGTGGTGTAAATCATGGTATATCTTGGTAATACCGAGATGGACTTCCTAATCATAGGCATGTGACACTCACATTAACTACTATCATATATATACCAAAACCTAGACACATCCATGAATGTGTAAGATATCAACCCCATTAATAACCCAACCAAACAGTGGGTACTCACCTGAAACACTCTCCCTTAGGACCAAGCCCTTGAGATTCAAAAGTTTCCTCATTTTCACACTATCCAGAAGTAAATAATTCACTAATAATGATGAATGTAAAGACTGACCATGATGTCCCCAAAACTGTAAGTGCATCTTAGAAAATAATTCCATCAATGTCCATTCACTACTGAACTCTTGAATAGCTTACATCTTAGTCATCTGGCTCATAACACTAGCAATGATATTTCCCTTAACTGGAATATAAGCAAGTTAAAAGTAAAAAAACCATAGGTATTAAAAACATATTCACTCTTTTATATTTAAGTCATGTTATGTAAATATATATTTGAGGATTTTGTGATCTTTGTATACAAAGAATCACTCTCCCAATAAATAATGTATCCAATATCTAAAATCAAGGAAAACTACTACTAACTCAAGGTTTTGAATCAAGTAACTTTTCTCATGAGGTCTCAACTAACGAGACCCATAAACCAAGACTCTATCACCCTATATCATAAATTACACTAGCCTAATTCCTAATACATCGCAATAAACCATATATCCACTTCCAAGAAAAGGTAAAATCCAGATCAAAGTTTAATTAAATCTTCCTTTTAGGTCCTAAATGGATTAATCATAATATTTAGACCATATAAACTTAACACCCTTTTTAGTCAAGAACATAAGAGGTGCTATAACGCATGAAAATTCCTGAATAAAGAACCTATAATATCCAAATAGACCCAATAAACTTCGAATATCAAATATATTCTTGGGATTCTTCCAAAAAACCATAGATCTCACATTTTCTAGGTCAAAAGACACTCCTTTCTTTGAGATAATATAAAATAGAAAGTGAACCTTATCAATATAGAAGTGGAATTTCATGATATTTTCATATAACTTTTTATCTCTTAGTGTGCTCAACATGACTTAAAGGTGTTTGTAATTTAACAAGTATGAGAATAAAACAAGATATTTTCCACAAAAACAACAATGAAATAATCCAAGTATAGGTTGAAAACCTGATTCATTAGAGCCATAAAATTGTCATTGTGTTTGTGATACTAAATGAAAAAACCAAATACTCATGCAATCCATATCTACTTTTTAATGTTGTATGTGGTATGTCTGAGGGTATAACCCTTATCTAATGATAACTCAACCTCAAAACAATTTTCAAGAAAACTCTGTCTCCTTAGAGCTGTTCGAAGAGGTTATCTATACAAGGAAAAGGATATTGGTTCTTAACAGTATGCCGATTCAAGTGTTGGTAATCCATGAAAAGACTAAGGATTCTGTCTACCTTATTAGTGAAAAGGATAAAAAAACCACAAGTTGGGGTACTGGATCATATAAAACATTTATCTTCCAGGTACTCTAACTGCATTTTAAGTTCATGAAGCTCAGTAGGATCTATTTGGTAAGGAGGAATAGATACTGGTGCTAATTTTGCAACTAGATCAATAGTAAACTCTACCTCTCTCATAAGGGATAATCTAGAAAATTAATTAGGGAATATATCCCTAAAATGATCTACTATAGGATGGAATTATATCTAATATGTTCATTGATTATCTAGAAAGATCTTAGCAATTTAACTTGTCACTCTACCCAACCCACAATGCACTCTTCTAGCTTGAGTTGCATGGATATCCCATTCTCATTTTTGAGTGTGGTTACCACCCTCAGGTGATGTGAATGACACTCTTTAGTAATAGAAATCAACATGATCATTATAAGGAACTAACCATTCCATCTTGTGAATTATGTTAAAACTTATCATCTCAAGGATGAAATGTTTCCATATGAAATGATATCCACCTATCTTGAGGAGTAATTCCCTATATTTTCATATTCTTTATAATACCACTCCTAATAGAGTATCGAGAGTCACCACTCTATATAAATACTCACTCTCATATCCAAGACTTTCCATGATAACCACAGATATGAAAGAATGCAAAGTGATTTTATAGAATAAAGTATACACTAAAGTAGAGGCTACTAAAATCATAGATTGAACTATAGAAGGCTTGACACTCTGGTCTTAGGGTGTTTGAATGAACTTAATATATCTAACCTAATTTAAAACCATGAGATACAACCTGAATAACTTGGATAAGTTCACTCTAATAGTGATGTAAGTCCATTTTCTGGCTCCCTCACCCCTGACCACCTCCTTGTCTTGAATGACCGATAGTACGCCAGTTGCCTCCCTAGTGAGGAGCTACTGACCCTACTCTTGAACGCGGATCCATTGTAGATCTTATCTCACTAGTAATTGGAGGAATAGTTATAAAAATCCACTGAATATTACTCATTTTACAATAATCCCGATGATCAATGGGGTATCTAAGACAATGGGGCTTTGTATAACCCCTCTTCCCATACTAATGGAATAACACTTGGCTACCAATGTAGATACTATAACCACCACCACTCTGATGAGAACCTTTTAGAAGAATCTTACTACTACTGGTTTATGTAATATCCTATATATGTGTTGTATTTCCCTATCCCACACCTACAACCTCTCTCAGATTACGTTCAATGATGAGGGCCTCATTTACTATAATAGACATGGTAGTAAACCTAAAAAAATTCACCTGTGTTCAGATGTCATACATGATTCCATCCTTAAATCACCCAGCCCTATAAAACTCATCACCCAAATGAATCAGTTAAAACACTGAAGATTAGTAAAGAGAGATGAATAGTCCATAATGGACACATTTACCTATTGTAGGTGTATATACTTCATAGCCTGATCTGCAGTCGAGGTCTTGAGATAGAAGTAATCATAGAAGACCATCTTGAAGTCCCTCCATGCCATATCCCAATGACGATCTATCTGAGTAATAACATCCCACCAATGCTTGATAGAATCACAAATCATATAGGTCTCAATCTTGAACCCGCTCTCCAGAAGCAATCTAGATGCTTCAATATAGATATCATGGCCTCCATCCATGACTCAATAGCTTGAGGATTACCTTTACTTGAAAATATAACAGGGTGCTTCTGTTGGAAATCTTTATTCAATTCTACTATAGATGAGGTAGGTCATAGAGCTCTCTCTATAAACTACACTAGTCATAATAAACCCCCTTAAAACTAAGAAACAACATCCAGATCAGGAATAATAGGAGGTGACACTAGTGGCACTACATGAGGCAATATTAGTGGATCAAGGTCCACCACCTCCAAATCATGGCCATCTCCACCTTCCTGGTGCTCAAATCAAGGCCTTCATGGTGTAATATTTCTAAAAATTATAAACACATGCCTCAGAAAAGGATTTGATAACTAAATAGATTATAGATGAGGAATTAGTATAGGTAGAAGCCTTCCTACACAAGATTCAAACCCCATTTCATGCTTCTAAATCTAGGTCTAAGTGATATACAAGATTATATGATTCACAAGAGACACTCCCTATTTCTCACTACTGAGGTTAGGTTAGGGTTAAGTTATCTATTTCATGCCAATGGTTTTGGTATATGGAATTCCGATTGCAAGTTATAGAGGAAAATACTCTTTAATTTGCAATTGGAATCCCCATTTAACAGTAAAAATTTCATTTAGCTTTCAAGAAGTCAAAAGTTCATATATATATATATATATCACTAACTAGTTAGATTAGTTACTTTTCCAAAGTTATAAAGGAATACACTTTATAAGTTATAATTATCATTTCATGTAACTAAAATCCAACCCTTACATTTAGTTTTAGGATGTAACAATCCATATAAGATGATTTGATTAGATGAATCACCATTCCCAATTTATAGAAGAACATGTTTTATTAATTATAATTGGAATTCATGTAATTGAAATAAACTAACATTTTTGTCCATGTAACCATAGTTACACAACTCAAGATAATTGGTTAAATTAAGGTTACACCCCCCAAGTTATATGAGAAAAAACCATTTATATTGAGGTAGATAATTTAATAACTAGTTATTTCATTTTTCTCTACAAGAAAAATTAGTATAATTTCAAACATCCCAATAATGGAACCAACAATATGCAACAGATAATGATCGTAGGAAAATAAAAATGGCATGAAACATGTATGAAAGACATCCTTAGGTGCCTATAATAATGGATGAGTCAATACATCATTTCTATACTGGGCCAAGGGTAAAAAGTGAATCCATAAAAATAATAATAATAACACTACAAATCATGTGATACACCCATCAGTGAAATCATAAAAACTATAATAGGCATAATCCATAAAAATAAGTCCCATCCTAAGTAATTTGATTTTCCCTATACATGGGTTATCTACTCCTATGAACATTCTCATTACTAAAATAAAAAAACATTCCCATTTTTCATTATACTAACCCAAATAGTAATAATAAAGGAAAAAGATACTCAGATACCACCTTTTAACATCCCATGCTCGGTTCACTCATAAGTAACTAAATTTCATTGGTCATGTGGCCTGAAGCTTGTCATCCTATACACCATAGGCTACAGAATAATATCAAGGGTCCTTAATGATATGGTGAGGATAATATACCCTCTTTTATCAGAGTAACAACACAATGGTATATTATATGAATAAATAGTGTAAACACAATAAATAAGATACAATAGAATATAAATCATCCAAATATAATAATCAGATAGGGAGAATCCATAATCATAACCATATCTAGTAATATATAAAAATGATGTCACGTTTGTTTGCTATACAAAAAATGAGAAATACCGAGGAAACATATCACTAGGCATATACAACATGCTATAGAAAAATGAACAAAAAACCAAAATCTATCTCTACTAGCATCATAAGCATAGGCTCATTACTCTCCTCTCATACTCCATCATAGTATAAAAAATTAGGTGTCTATGGATGGATGATTCCCTTTGTACCTACATGCATTCATGAAGTCTGTCAGGGTACCCATTGGCGGCTTGAACAAGGTGTGAGATAAACTCATCAATCCACCACCAAAAGTGTCTAGTACTATCTTGTGTGTGAATATATAATGAGAAGTGTACATGTATAATGAATAATATAATAAATAAATAAAACATGTTTGTGTGGGTTCCTCATAGGACACCCATCCAACGCTACCTGCTTCAGTCTAAGACATAATATCCTTGAACATGTTTCATCATAGTACTGTATAAGTTTGTGATTATGTATAAGAAATGATAATACCCATAAAATATCACCAAGGAATCCACTTAAATTAATCAAACAAGGTAACTATGAGGTTCTATATCATGTATGGATTAACAATAAAGTATAAATCCAAAGGGGCATACTCTTGGAATTCACCCAAATGTGTTCTACCTAAGCCCTAGAAACATGTTCATTGTGGCATTAGTGCTAGGTGTAACAAGATCCATTTTTTGTCAAGTAATGTGGTTTCTGGATAATCTTGTCCACACCTAATTCAAAGATTTGGATTTCAATTTCCAACACCCTATCCAAAGAGAGTGAATGTCATTTCAAATGATACATAATAAATAGGATAAATTCCATATCCAACCTCCTTTTTGAGTACAAGGATCACCATTTCCAATATTTTAAAATGAGAAGAATCATTTGAGTGGGGAGACCTATCCAACACTTCCCATTCAACATGGTTTCGACGGTGCAACTATGGAAAATACATGGGGGCGTTTCCAGAGAAGATTCAATGCCCGAAATCCTAATATCCAATAAAGGGAGTGTTGTCCAACCCCATATCTATGATATCTAGTGATGTAAGTGGTGTTGAAAACATGAACAAATGAGTTGGAAGAAGAAAACAAGGGTTTTGGAAATTACTGGGTTACACAACATGTCATCCAAGATAACATGTTGTGTGGGACATCCTGGATGTGGTGCTCGGGTTTTTACGGAGAGTTAAGTATCATATATCGTGCGATACTGTCACCCATTGTTTGGCTCATTCCAAGTATCTCAACATGTAACTCAAAAGTTACACAGGTAGGGGCAGACTGAAGTAAACAAACATAGCTAGAGTACATGATCATGGTCCGATGCATACATGCATGGATAGACGTAATAGTAAGGGTTCTATATGATCTCAAGAAACTATGTATGAAAACTTATATGCCATGCATTTTGATTCTTACATTATATTAGAGACATCACCATACAGTCAGACCATGGGTTGGCTAGACACGCCCTGTACCCTCTGTAGACACTTTGTACCCCCTCTGAGTGTGTTTGAAGCCCCTTTTTTATCCATTCTAGAGAATTATTAGTTGATTATGTTTACTTGTTCTATATTCTTGAGTGTATAATGTGAAATTACATTCACATCTTGGGATTGTGATCCCCCATGGAGGATGAGTCTCTAATAGAGTTTTTGGTGGCCCTCTGTGAGACCAATGTGTGATCCTCTATCATTTTATACCCAAGGAGGGAGTTTTGGAATCAACAAGACCTCCTTGAGCAGGTCTCTTATCCCACATCTATCAATATTTCTTAGTAGGGTTAACAATTTCATTGGAGTACGATCCCCCATATAGAGAGTTAATTCAGATTGGATTTGTGGTGTCCCCCAATGGTCTTGGGTTTGTTCCTTATCTGAGTATCGAGGTCTTGAGTGACCAATGAGATTTTTTGGTTAGGCCCCAATGATGAAGATCTCTTGAATGAGTGTATTTGATGATAACATGGATCGTGGAGAATATTCTCTCAGAACAAGCATTTCTTCAAGAAGAATCCTATGAGGGTTGTTTGGTTGTGACTTCCTAGAGGCACAATGTTCTTCATAAGTATATTTGGGGTTTCTTGTTAATGAATTAATATATATATATATATATATATATATTCTTTATGAGATGAATATCTTTATGTATCATTTTTACTATTTTTAGGGTGTCTTACTGGGTATTTTTATAGTCACCCCTTCATCGAATCTTCCCTCATGAGTTGTGCATTTTTTAGAATACAGAACATTTGAAGGTGTTCAATGAGGATAGGGAGATGGGGGAGTATGTAATGATCTTGAAAAATTGAGGTGTTTTACAAGTGTCTTCATTTTATATTACTTGTCTCCCTTAGAGAAGGTTAAAATCTCTACAGTTTTTGGTTGGGCTTATATTTGTCCCTTTTATCACTTTCACCACATTACTTTCATACTCTAATTATAGGATCATATATGTCTTCATGAATTTGGTTTCAATTGTTTTTCATTTTAAAATTTTATTGTCTTAGAGATGTGTTCATGTTGACAGGTATATTATGATAATCCCTACCATTTGTGTTATATTCCTACTCGATGCTAGTCTCTAGGCCTTGGCCTATTTATGGTGGGCTTGGGGTAGTCTCAATTTAGGCCCCATTGGGGTGGGTTGTGATAGAGTAGTATCAGAGTAGTTGGTTCTACCATTGCACTGAAGTATTCGAGTTTTATTTGGAGAAAAACATATTAAGTGTTTTGAGATCAGATTTTAGGATAGGGACTCCAGCATTGGTGCCATAACCAATGTATCCATACACCTGGACTATGATCACATACTTTTATACTTGGTACATATAAATATAGGTTTTTGGGGAAAATTAGTATATTCATCATATGGGAATATTTTGTGGTTTCCATATCCTTCTAAAGCCAATTTTTAGATATACTCTTTGACCATGGTATATCTTGTTTATTTTAGGATACCTAAACAAATATATCCATCCAAGAATCCACTATGATATCACATGGATGATCCAATAAGTGACAAGGATTCAGTATAAGGTCATGTACTTAAAATAGCACTTATGGGTGGTTTACAAGATATACCACCACTCATTGAGTATCTGAAGTCTCTGGAAGTTCTATTTTAGGATTCACATAGGTTGAGTGTGTTTCATGAGTTCTAGAGGCAAATAACTCCTAGGTTTTTTGGAGATCTATACCCCAGGTGGATAAGTATTGTCTAGAGACAATCACTCATGTTTTCCACCTTATGAGGATGCCTTCACATTAGATGGAGTTTCTCATAGAATGTATTCTTAAGGGATATTCTAGGAAAAGATGGAGTTTATTGATTCAATCACATAACAATACATATCTCTCATGGTATGAAATTTAGTGTCTCTTTAGAGAGGTGTTTTATCTAGAAATATTCTAATCAGTGTACATCTAGGAGCTTCTACATCTGCAGTAGGGTAGTATGACCATGAATAAGTATCCTATGAAGTTTACTAATATCTTATGACACTACATAAATATGGTGTGAGATTCATTTTTAGAGTTAAGACCTCTGAATAGGGATTATGCTGGGATATTAGGGATTCAGTGACATCTCTATATATTACCACTTATGTCAAGGTTCTTGAGTATGCCTTAGTGGTGGAGAGCTTTCTGGAGGAGAATGAACTGATAGTGGGTTCTAGTAGTGGGGACCCAGAAGCTTAGACTACAGAAGAGGGCAGACGATGATAGTCATTGGTATCTGAGAATTCTAGATTATTCAGAATAAGATCCTTGGCTAGAAGGTAAGTGGGGTAGGGATATTAGGATAGCTCTAGTCAGTGGAGGTAGAGTTTGTGTATCTCCTATGACTATCTAGGACATATTATTGGGGATTTCCCGACTCATCTCACAAGTGATCAAGAGATTGTTAATGGAATATAGAAGAAGAGATAAATATAGGATAATGGTGATCTGTAAGGAGGATGATGTGGTAGAGGGTCCATTAGATTAGTAAGAGGTGGTGATAGGATTAACTTATTAAAACCACCATCGCAAGGTTGTCCATGCCAAGCTCCGGGAGTAGGTGATTAGGGACAAGAAAAGCTACATGATATTTATTTCTATGAAACCATGTATACATTAATGATACAATGAATAATATATGTCCTTTATTCCTTATATATAGTGTTTATAGACATAGGTTCAATTCATTCCTTTATTTCCACTTCTTTGGATTGAGACTTAGAGATTCAAATTGATCCACTGGATCAACTCTTGTTCTTATAGAATCTAACAGGAGGTGACTGATTGATTGAAAACATATGCTGATAGTGCGGTCAATTGATTGGAGTTGAGATATTTTTATGGGAGATCTTTGTATTAGTGACAAGACCTTATGAGATCATATTAGGTATGGACTGGAAATCCATAGTTAATTTTGACTTTTTTTATTAGAGGATGTGGTGTATCTGCAATTATGGGAAAAGTTTTTCCTTTGTGGGTGAAAAGGATACCTTGCTGAAGAAGGAGGGGCTCAAGCAAAGGATAGTTCATATGAATACTAACCAGTTGGGTAGCATGATATTTAGAGTAATTGATGATATGTGCTATTAGTATCCTGTGGTAGCGGAAGAGTATGACGATGTCTATCCTAATGACGGGTTAGGCTTACCACCCTATAGAGAGCTAGACTTATGCATTCAATTACACATTGGTATGACCCAGATATCTATGCCGACATAATCTATAGATCCTATAGAGTGTCATAAGACCAAGGTGTTGTTATAGGACTTGCAGTATAAGGGATTTGTGATACATAGTGTTTCCCCTTGGGAATTCCCAATATTATTCTCTAAGAATGCATATGAGAACTTGAGGTTATGTGTGGATTAATTGTTCTTGAACATGGTGAACATGAAAAATAATTTTCCACTTTCAAGGATTGATGATATCTTAGATTAGTTGAGAGGGGAATGGTGGTTTTTCATGATTGAACTCAAACCAGGCTATCACCACCTGCAATGAAGGGCGATAATATACCAAAGACAAAATTTAGATGTCCCTATGGTCAGTATGAGTACTTTGTGATTCCCATAGATATGAAGAAAACCCAATAAATATTTACGAGGCTCTTGAACCATATATTCCATCCTTTCTTAGTTAGGTTTGTAGTGGCCTTCATCGACGATATCATAGTGTTATCGGTGTTCAAGGAGGAGCATGTGAGACATTTGAGTATGGTCCTTGAAAGAATTATACAACAAAAGATTTATCGAAAGCTCTCAAAGTGTCTATTTTGGATTGAATAGGTTTACTTACTGGGACACATCATCTTAGAGGATGAAGTGGTAGTGGACATGGTGATGGTTGAGGTAGTGATTTCTTGGGATCCACCAAAGAGTATTATTGAGGTGTGGAGTTTCATTGGGTTTGAAAAGGTAGTATTATAGGTTTGAACCTAATTTATCCAAAGTGGTAGCACCCTTAATTGTTTTTACTTGAAATGGGTATCCTTTCATGTGGATAAAAAGGTGAAATCAGTGTTTTCAGGGATGTGATAGAGATTGATGAGCACTCCTGTCTTGATATTTCTAGAGCAGGGTGTCAGGTATGTATGGTTCTGCGATGCATCAGGGACCACCCTTGGTTTAATTATGATGAAGAGGTAGGAAATTATTTTATCTATTTCATGTTAGTAGATTCCACATGAGAATAACTACATGAACCATGATCTTGATATTGCAGTAATATTCTTCGCACTGAAGATGTGGCAACACTACCTGATGAGTGATCGCTTTATCATATACTCTAACCATAAGAGTCTCATGTATATCTTTTCTCATAAATAAATTAACATGAGACATAGACGATGGGAATATTTCCTCTAAGACTATGAATTCAAAATTTTCCATACATATGGGAAGGGGAACATGGAATCAAATGCTCTTAACAGGAGACTATGTTCTCTTTTACTAGATGGGGTGTCAGAGAAGTTACCTTCAATGAATTTTCCCTTCATTTAAAAGGATGGTACTTCAAATATTCAGTCGATGGATGTTACCACATTGATTTTATATAATTTTATGGAATATTATAATAAAGATAATGACTATTATACCCTACATACTAAAATATCCAATGGACATTCTTCTGATAAATATTCTAAAGGTGGGGTGCATATTATCATTTCCAGAGGATAGAAGATGGTACAATTGATTCTGTAGAAGGATGTGATGATAGAAATTAATACATCCCCTATAGAAGTTAATCCAGTTGTGGTAATGATGTAACAAGACCTCTAACATCGCTTTTTGTTTCTATATATGAAGAGTTGTGTTGTAGAGGTTATCTCTCAATGCCTTAATTATTAGCAAGTGAATGCTAAGAACTAAGTTCCAACAGGTTTAGATCACCCCTTGATGTTCTTGAGTGGAAGTGGGATGAGATATCCAGGGATTTCATAATGGGGTTTCCACACATGTCTAGAGGAAAAAATCCATTTGGGTGATCGTAGACTGAATCTCCAAGTTAGCCCACTTCACAGACATTTGAGAATAGAGTTCAGTAGAGATCTTAGGATGATTTAACATGGAGGAGATAGTCTAGCTCCATGGAGTTCCCTTTATGATCATTTTAGACCATGATTCTTCACTATGTAATGATTATGGAGATTATTACATGATTCCTTAGGGAATCAGTTGTATTTGAGGACAACATTTCAATTCTATAATGAAGAACATATTAACCAGACCATTCATGTCTAGGAGGACATATTGTTGTCTTTTGTGTTGATTTTTTTAAGTATTTGTGAAGATAAAATACCCTTGGTTAAATTTTCATAAAACAACAACTACCATTCCACCATTGGTAAGACACCATTCTTGGACTTGTATGGGTGACCCCTTAGGTCACAACTTTGTTGGAATGATCTAGGAGAGTCAACACTCATGAGCTAATAGTTGGTGAGATAAATGAAAGAGAAGGTGAAGATAATCCATGAGAGGATGAGGAATTCAATAATCCATCAAATGTCTTATGCATAACAATGATAGATAATTCTAGTGTTTGAGTAGGGAGACCATGAGTTCTTTAGGGTATCACCTCAATGTAGATTATAGATATTTGGATATGGCACCATGATATCTCAATGATTTATTGGAACTTTTTAGATACTATATAGATTTGGTGAGGTGGTATACCTTGTAATTATAATGCCATAGTTGGATCATGTACATGACATCTTCAACATGTTGCAGTTGAGGAGGTACATGCATGACATGTTACATGTTATTGAATTGGGTTAGTAGGACATTAAGGATGGATCTACCTTTGCTGAGTACTCATAGATATTTAGGATTAGTAGGAGAGGTTCATTTATGGGTGATTGATTTCCCTAGTGCGTGTCTAGTGGAAACATGAGAATATTCAGGATATAACCTGGGAGTGAGAGACCCATATACATGCCTAGTACCCTAATCTTTTGGATGGGGTTTTCTATTTTTAAGAGAAAAATAAATAAAGTTGGGAGAATGTAATGACACTTATTTTTCTATTTATTGATTTAGAATATTTTGTGGATCATTTTTTAAGAAAGACACTGAGATCATGTGTGATTCTGAGGATTGGTGTTCCTACAATTAATTTTTGAAATATATTAAATATTTTAACATTACACATGTTTTCACGACCCCGTAAATCTAAAAATACCATAATGAAGGGAGATTATTAATAACCCTTGAGTCCCGCCACAAGTAGGACCTGAGTTGGTGAGTATCACTAAGGGTATAAAAATATCATAGTATGGGAGGCATTACCCTCTATATAAGAAATAGGACGTGAGATAAGATGACTCATCCACAAATAACTGCAATTAATAATATAAAAGAAATCCCAAAACCTTCCCATATGCTTGTATAAATGAGACATAAATAATAAATTCTACAAATTAAATACCTAAATGAAAATCTATGGTATAAAAACAATATTTATCCAAAGGTTTGAGTTAGAAATGCCCAACACAGTCCACGTAATCCTCCTAGAAACATGAAAACAATTTTTTATACGTTGGGTGAGAATACAAGTATACTATATAAGAAAACCAAAGTCTTCTATGTACATGTGAAAGAATCATACTAATTTATCGATGAGAAAACAGTAGAACCAGTCATCACCAATAAAGGTATACTAATCATCCAAACCTCACCAAGGAATCCTCACAAAATAATGAAAAACAAGTAATATGACATAATAGGAATCAAATCGATAAGGGTAACCCAAACTACTTTCCCACTCGTATTCCACTCTTACACCCAGAATCATATATCCTTGAACTCTCATATCTTCCGTATACCACACCGCACACAACCTCGATCACAACAACAATGCTTGCAGACACCTAGGCTTACCCCCCACAACCACAACCACATCACTCCCCACCCAAAAAAAACTAGACCACAACAAAAACAATGCCATAAATAATGTATTAGGGTATCATGAACATGTAGGGCATCATACTCATTCCCTCCTCTTACCATGAACTACCCCCACCACAAGCTGTCCCACAAGCATGGTCACATATCTCCCCAAAACACCCAGTCTATCATATATTTCCTACAAACACCTGAGATATCAAATCTATCCCAATAATACCTAGAAAATCACAAAAACCATTTATTTCACTAAAAAACCTCCATAAATCTTATCTTGTGCAAAAACTAACTCTCCTGGAAGAGATAATGGGAAAGAGTAGCTACCCAACCATTTGTACTCCTCACCAAATGTCAGGATAAACTACCCCATGTGACTATGTGGGTGTTAGTACAATGTGGTCAATGTGGGTAGGGTGTGTATAGAAATCAAAAGAATATAAAATTCTATATATATATATATAGAATCAAACACTCATGTAAAAACTATGGGTTCATAAATAAAGCAACCAAATCACAACTGTCACTTTTTGTGGCGCCTCTAAATGAATAACATCCCACAACAATCCAAAAACCCCATTTCACATTTCCAACCAATTTTATTTAATCAACCCATTGTTTTAATTATTTACCATCATCCGTGTTTAATCACACAACCCTTCATTTAATTATCCATTAAAAATTTCCATTCCATTAACCAAACCAACCCATATCATTTCAAACATTATTGAACAATTATTAATTTATTCCATCAGTATTCAAGCCTCTCTCACAAAGTAACAACCACCTCACCAGCCCAAAAGCACAAAAAAACAAACAACCTCCTCACTGCCTAAAAATCACAGCCAAAAAACCACCTCCTCACCACCCAAAAAGAGATTCCAAACAAACCACCTCCTTGCCACACCAAAATCTCAACCAAACAGACCAACTCTTCATTTCCCCTGAAGCATGACCAAACAAACCAACTCCTCACCACCCCAAATGCATGTCCAAACAAACCAACTCCTAGCTACCCAAAAAACATGATGAAAGAAACCACACATCACCCGCACCCTATTGCAACCAAACATTTATTTCCCTGAAGCACAACCACACATCAAAACACATAGAGTTCATTTTTATAGATTTACAATGGGGATTTTAACACATTACACTTTATTTTAGGGGTGTTATCACACACACCAAAATAACGGGGCAACCATTTCATTATCCAAGTATAATTAATTATCTAATTTCCATTTTGGGAGATATCACAACAATCATGAGAGTAAAAATTGTCATAATAGTCACAATACATATATCAAGCGCAGAAAAATCCCCCAATGACCACAATTATCATTGATGGTATCAAGCCCATATAATTCAAAATATATAAAACAATACCAAATTTGTAATAAAATGAGAATCAAACCCCATTTTTCCATTTTATTTCAATTTATTATTTTTTTACCTTTTATTTAGTTGGAACAATTATAAAATATAGATAGAAAAACGGAATAAATTTCTTACATGATACATAATAAGGAGAAATGATGGAGTCCCTACCTTAAAGAAGCTTTCCGACTCACTATGCACCGCCGGATGAATAAGAATAGTCATAAACTAAAACTGCACCACGAGAACCACAAATCAACATACACCACAACCAAATACCATTAGAACAAAACCCAACACACACCCCAAACCATACCAACATCAGCATAATAAATACCCTAGAGAAGAATGAAAGAAAAACCACCAAGAAGGGAGAACAACCTACCACATATCAACCAAATATTTACAGTGAACAACCACTAGGATTAACAGATAAAAAAGGACAAAAGAACTAGATGAACTCCTCAGGGCATATAGGGTTTTCCCAAAATTAGAGGAAGAAGAATCCATAACCTCAAATGGCCCGAAGGCCTTCATTTTTTATTTATTTTTGATAATCCACCTTTCAAGGGGCGAGGTGGAACCCTACAAGGCCCGTAGGCATAAGTATTACATGTCTCGTAGGCCTTAGAGGAATTCATTGCCCATAGGCTTCAAACATTACATACAACCCAGACTAACTACTTGGAACTTCTCCTCCCCAACATCTTCATCGTGAAATCATCTCTCCACCTTCGCATGGATGTTCAGCTAGGAATTCCCATGCATGCACATGCTTGTCCCAATGGTAGGTTCCATACCCTCTCATTCTTGCAATCCGTTTAGCTTCTGCTGTGGTGAAATCTCCTTGCTCATCCTCCTTGTAGAGCTTGTTCCTTGTAGGTTGTCTGGTTTGCATTTTCACTTAAAGGTGACCTGAAGGTCTTGAGGTGGCCCTAAGGCCTTACTGACCCGAAGGCCTGGGTGGCCCGAATGCCTTAAAGGACTCAGGGACCAAATTGGTGGCCCGAAGGCCCAAACGGGGGCATATTCCCATCTGCTACAGTGCCTGCTATAGTACTGATACAGTACTTTCTACACTACTGCTACAGTACTACTACAATACCTTCTACAGTTCCCCTGGGAATTCTACCTCCACCTAGATTTGATCCATGGTCGCTTGGATGCACTTACGGAGTCCTTACCAACCGGGCTAAGGCTCATGTGCAATCCATAACCGAATGCATGAAAATTTTTCCAGAAAGAACATTGAAACTGCACTGCATCGGGGTTCACACAACATGTAATCCCCTTTCATGTCATGTAATCCTCAAGGTTCAGTTTAATCAAAAAATATGTCCCCTTTTTATTAATTAACTGAAATCATTCACAATTCACGAGCCAGCCCTATAAAATCCATGAAAACAACTTTCACATCATGTAATACACTTACAGGATGTGTAATTCCTATAGTAGTTTTTCTAAACCTTTATCTTCCACAAAAAACACCCAGAACATTCCAAGAACACCTCAAATGCTCCAAACCAGAAAAGTAACAGATAAAAAATGTAGAAATCATTACATCAGATACCTCTCAAATGATTATTTCCCTCGAGAATCCAAAACAAATCCTATAAGAAAAGTTTTCTGATCAACTATCATATGATATACCTCTCAAGGATCTCATCATTCTGCTAATGCTACCACTGGATAAACACATCAACCCAAATGGACACAAAACACACTGCACTACCAAAAGATTCCTCATATTACACAACTGAACTGCCACATCACCACATCAAAACTATATCAACCTCCACATATACCAAGATGACAACCACTAAAACCAAAAAATTACATAATCTCAAACACATGAACTAGGGAATTCAGTCCTCCATGTCAACATAATATCCACTTTGGGCAGCACTAACTCACCTGAATAGGTTCAATCGGATTACAGTTAATGTGTCTTGATTAGGAATCAGGTGTCCCCATTTAGATAGCCAGGACATTATCACACATCGCACCAAACACATCAAAAACCAAGGAAAACATATCATCTCATAAAATAAAAGGATCAAAACATCACATCAAAAAGAAAAGCGTGGAAAAGAAAAACTCAAAACTCTAGGTATTGTGAATGCATCTATGTCTCTCACTCCCAAGTAATCTCATCTAGGATACCATGCTTCCACAACACATGAAATAAATAAATGGTCAATCCACACAACATCTTATCTTGGGGACCCTGGATCTATAATGACTGTTCCAAAAATGTCTCATCATCCTTGATATCTAACTCTCCCTAGTCAATGACATGAGAGTCATGTGAAGATGCCAATGAAGTTGAGAGATATAAAATATGTCTTAGATCCTCTCCAACTGTGGGGTAATTTCCAACCAATACGCTACCTCACTAACTCACCCTAACACCTCAATGGGCCCAACAAACATGGGAGAAATATTACTCCCTCTACTAAACCTACACATCCCATGTCGAGGGGAAACCTTCAAAATAACATTATTCCCAACCTAAAATTACAAGGGAATCCTCCTCTGATTAGAATAATATTTCTTCTAATCTGGTGTTGCTTTCATTCTCTCAAAAACCAGCTGAACCTTTTCTTTCATTCTCTACAAAACATCGCGACCTAGAATGGCTATCTCCCCAACCTTCATCCAGCACAACAGATAATGACACGGTCGTACAAATCCCAAAATGGTGTTATTCCAATGGAAGAGTGAGATATATTATGATAAGAAAACTCTACCAAAGGTAGGCCTCATACCTAGGATCCACCAAAGTCCAAGATTCATGGCCACAACATATCTCCCAATATCTATATAGTCTGTTAAATTTTCCCATCCTTTTGAGGGTAGAAAGATGAGTTGAAGAATAACTAAGTTCCAAAATCATGTTGTAATCCCATCGATACTCATGAGGTAAAATTTGTGTGTTAATATGAAATAATGGAACCTAGAACTCCATTAAACTACACCACCTCATCCATGTACCTCTTATCCAAATAATCCACTGTGCTTGACTCCTTGATTGTTAAAAAGTGGAATGATTTCATAAACCGATCCATGATCACCCAGATAGCATCACAACCTCCTTGATATCTTGATAACCCTATGATGAGATCCATCAATACTTTATCCCATTTACAATTGGGAACCCCTATGGGCTTCAAGAAAACTCCCAAAACATGATGCTCGGTCTTTATCTGTTGGAAAACCAAGCACTTTTCCACAAACTCTTCCACTGCCCATTTTATCCTAGGACACCAAAATTGAGTCCTTAATCCACGATACATCATAGAAACTCTAAGGTTTACCAAAAAAGGTGATCTATGAAAATTGTGAAGGAATCCCTAGAGCATATCTTTTGGAACAAACAACCTCCCATGAAACAATATCTAGTTCTGACTATACTCCGACCATCCATTTAGAGCATCATCATAGCCAACAAGATCATGCATCACTTCTTCCTCTGAATCTTCCCACTAAGACTCCACTGTATTTTAGAATATAGCACTATTATCTAAAACAAGAATTCTATTCCACCATTCACTCTTGTATATATGTGAAAGGATGTGAACTCCTCCATTTATCTCCAAGCATCTTAAAACTCCCTATAAACATCCTTCCATGAATTTATAATCAATGAGTCAGCCATGAAATTCTTCTTTCTTGAGGTGTAGGAGATATCAAAATCATAATCCTAAAGAAACTCTTTCCACCTCCACTTTCTCAAGTTTATATCTCACTGCGAAAATATATACATCAAGCTCTTATAATCCATAATAACCACAAATCACTCCCTAATATGGGAATGTCCTCACAAATTTAGTGAAAATACAACTGCTAATAGATACAGATCATCGGTGGAATAGTTACTCTCATTGGGGAATAACATTCTAGACCCATAAAATATCACTAACCATTGCTTCATCATCACACGCCCCAAGCGTAGAATGGAAGAATCACAAAACACATCAAACAACACACCCCCATCCGGCTGCTGAAGTACTAGATCACTGAATAACTTCCCCTTCAGATAACCAAATAATTCTTGGAGATGATCACCCCAAAAAATCTTGGTCTTTATTTGTCAAGGATGTAAATGAGTGTGAAACTCTAGATAAATCAGGTACAAGCCTCTAATAATAGCATTTGAGACAATGGAATCTACGAACCATTACAACTTTCTTAGGTGCTTCCCAAGAAAAAACAACTTCAACATTTGACGGGTTTACCACCACACCCTACTGAGATACCACATTTCTAAGTAAATGAACATCTTTTGTCCAAAACTCAAACATGGAAAACATTCCATAAAGGTGGTGGCGTTGAAGA
Organism: Viscum album; assembly: GCA_963277665.1. Lineage (NCBI taxonomy): Eukaryota > Viridiplantae > Streptophyta > Magnoliopsida > Santalales > Viscaceae > Viscum > Viscum album. Next base: position 193,123,838 of record OY728165.1, on the reverse strand, counting down.
ACCTATAAGATATTTTTGAGATGGTCAATATGATGCTCCTCTAAATTTGAGTAGATTAATATATCATCAATGAATATGACAAAGAAACAATCTAGGAACTAATGGAACATGGAGTTCATAAGCCCCATGAACATGTCTGGTGCCTTCATAACATTGAATTTCATGAATACAACCTTGAAGTTTCCATACCTACATCTAAAGGCGGTCTTTAGGATATCTCCCAGCTTCATCTACAGCTAGTGTTGTCCATAACATATATAGATATCATAAAACCAACTTTACCCTATTATCTGGTTGAGAAGATTGTCTATCTTAGAAATAGGGTAATAGTTTTTGACCATTAACTAATTCATACTCTGGTAGTCTGTACACAACCTCAAACTACCTTCCACCTTCTTTTCAAACAACACTGGAGCACCCTATGATGAAACATTAGGCTAGATAAAACCCTTATGCATGAGAATATCTACTTGAACCCTCAAATCTTATAACATGAAAGATCCCATCTGATAAGGAGCCATTAAAATCAGAGAAGCACCAGTCTGTATGTCTATCCCAAACTCAACATAATGTCAATGGGGTAGCATCACATCCTCCTTGGGGAAAAAATATAGGAACTCCCCAATAACCCTAGGAACCTATACCATCAAAACATTCTCTGATTCCATTTACAACCCATCCAACATGGAAATAAGGGGCTCCACATGCCAACTACCCACCTAACAACCCCAATCACCAATGAAAACTAGTCATTGTCCATCCCTATTTTAAAACATGAATCTATTTTAGAAATAGTTTATAAAAACATGTATAAAATACAACTAGTCCATGCTAATGAAAAAATCATATAGTTTCATCTACAACAAAAAAAGATCCCCAAGAGATTGATGCGACATCATCATCATTATACTCCCCTGACACACATCAAACAAGCAGTTCTACCCTCTGATTGGTGTAGTCAACAACAGAGGCACAAGAATCATCTCTATATCTAATCATAGAGCATGGGATAGAGTGGGTGAAACAAAAAGAATGTGAATCTCCTAAATAAAACAAATCACAAATAAGGGTACTAAAAAAATAATCGTAAATAGGACTCTCTCTAGCCCCTTTGGAACTACTGCCTCAACTATGTGAAATTGACCACGCCAAAATCCTCTACCTCTATACTAATGAAAAACTCCACGACCATGCTTGGGGTGTGGTCCCTAAACACGAGGAACATCTGGAGGTCTACCTCTTCCTACTTTATCACTCCTTGGTGGAGAAAAACCCTACTTCCCATGCTGTTGAAACAAATTCATTAAAAATTGTAGTTGAGGATTGCACTGAACTTATCCACCTCCATCAAACTAAGCTTGGGTAACAACTGGGTAATGGTTCTATTGATGGAGATGAACCCCACAAGACAAAAAAATAAAAAAAAACTCCTAAGAAAATCACAGACACCACTAGCCCCAGAATACTGGAAAAGAAGTTGCTGAGGTTGAATCCATGATGGTCAAAACCTCAAAGGTCTTAGTGCCTAAGACTACCCACTGGAAACTCTTCTCCTCAAGGAACCTTGCAGGTTCCCCTCCCATAACAACCAAAGAACATACTAAAACTGGTAGTGTTGAATTTTATTTAGATTCATTTTAACTTATTTAATTCATTTTTATCCATTTCAACCTTCAAAAAAATATCCCAATTAAAACAAGAACACAAGGCATTATGATGAATGTACCTCTCTTAGGTATCTACTCTACAAGGAGGTCTATCTCACTTGGTTGTTACCTAAGATCATAGTCCATGCACTGGATAAAGAGCCCCCTAAAATCCAGTGTCCTAGCTAGTCTCCCTAGCCCACATCACGCACCAAGATCAACTAGCATTGTTTCCATACCACCCCATGCAATCCCCACTGTGCATAACTCCAAACTCCATCCTATCTCTCAACCACTCCTCTAATACAACTCTATCACGATCCCCTCCCTCCAATGTCATCATAATTTAGGGAGAGAGATAATGAGACTTGAGTTCTACCTCCGGTCGGACCCAAGTTAGTGACTATCACCGAGAGTACAAAAATATCATAATATGCGAGGCATTACACTATATAAAAGAAAAAGGATTAGGAGATAAGATGAATCATCCACAAAAATATCCAAGAAATAACATAAAATAAAGCCAAAAACCTCCCACATACATGTATACATGAAAAATATACAATAAATTATCTAAAGTAAATACTCAAATAAAAATCTAAGGTATAAAAACACCAGCTATCCAAACGTCCGAGCTAATAATACCCATCAAGATCCATGAAATCCTCATGGAAACCAGAAAATAGTTTTATATACATAGGGTGAGCATACAAATATACTTAGTAGGAAAACCAAAGTCTCTCGTGCACATGTCAAGGAAGCATAATAAAGCACCTGTGAAAAAATAGTAGAACCAAACAACACCTATAATAGTATACTAACCAACCCAACCTCACCAAGGCATGCTAACCAAATAACACAAACCATGTAATATAGTATAATAGGATTCACATTGATAAGGGAACCCCACACCGCTTTCCCACTGGTATGCCTCTCTCACTCCCATCATTGTATTTCCTGGTGCTCCCATATCTTCGGTATAACACACCAACCCACAAGTATGGTCACAACACACCATACCGGCAGACACCCGGGCTCGCTGCCCCACAAGATCAACCACATCACTTCTCACCCGTTGACACATGATCCACTAAAAAACCACCTCCGTAACCAAATTAGTAGGGTATCTTGAACATATAGTACATCAACCTCATTCCCTTCTCCTACCATTCACAACATATAGTAGAATCTCCCCCACAAGCATGGCCATGTATTTCTCTAAAACACCTTGTCCATCACATCTCACCCGAAAACACTTGGTTTAGCACATCTCGCCTAAATACACCTAGGAAATCACAACTACCATCTAATTCACTAACAAAAACTTGGCCATAATAGCCTATGAAATACCTATATCACCTAGAATAGAGAGAGATAGAGAGATAATGGGTCGGTACCTATCTATATGTACTCCTCACTGAATGTGGGGAAAGACCCTCCACATTACTATGTGGATGTCGACACAAAGTTATCAACATGCGTGTGGTGAATAGAGAAATAACAAGAATATAAAAGTATATACAAGTAGTATTAATCACTCAATCCAAACCCCTGGTTTCAAAAACAAACCAACCAACTCATTACACTATCACTTTTGCTTCCACCCCTAATTGCATAACATCCCACAATAAGACACAAACCCCATTTCACATTTCCAACCAATTTCATTTAATCACCAAATTCTTTTCATTATTTAGAATAAGACATGTCTAATCAAACATTCCATCATTTAATTATAAATTAACCATTTTCATTACCTTAACCAAAACAACCCAAACCATTCCAAACATTATTGAATATAAATTTTTTATTGCATCACTATTTGGGAATCTTTCACAAAGTAACCACCACCTCACTACCCCAAAAGAAAAAAAAAACCACCACCTTGCCACACCAAAATCATGGACAAACAAGCCACCTCCCCACCAAACAAAAAACATGACAAAAAAAACCACCTCCTCACTGCCTTAAAATTATGGCCAAACAAACAAACTTCTCACCACCCCAAAAGCATGGCCAAACAAACCAACTCCTCCCCACCATAAAAGAATGATCAAAAAATGAAACATCACCTCACACCCCATTTCAACCACAAATTTCCATCCCACAAGTAGGGATACACAATAAAACACATGAAAATCAGTTTTAAACATTTATAAAGGGTCATTAATCAATTTCCACTTTATTTTAGTTCTGTTATCACACAAACCAAAATAATAGGGAAACTGTTTCATTATCAAAGTATAAGTAATTAATTTTTTTTAATTTAGGGTGATATCACAACAATCACGACAATTAAAATAGTCACAATAGTCATAATACATATATCCAGCGCAAACAAAGCCCCCACAGACCACAATTTCCCACGAGGCATCAAGCCCATACAATTCACAATATCAAATATAATATCAATGCAATAAAAGCATAAAAATAAAACACTATTTCCTCTTTCTATTAAATTAATGAATTATATATGATTGACTAATCTGACAAAACCATAACCCATAGATAAAAAAAAAGTAAACCCATCCCGTATGATACACAATAAAGATAAATGAGAGAATCCCTACCTCAAGGAATCTTGCCGACTCACTACACACCATAGGTTGAAGATGAATGCTTGAAAACAACAACTGCACCAAGGGGACTAGAGATAAACCTACAACAAAACCAAATACCATAAAAATGCAACCCAACACAAACCCCAAACCATAACAACAACACTGAAACTAATCCCTAGGAGATGAATGGAAGAAAAACTTCTAGGAAGGGAGAATAACCTACCAGGTATCAACCAAATATTGAAAACGAACAACCACCGGGGCCAACAGATCGAATAGGGTGGAAGAGAGATTGAATAACTCCATGGGGTGACTAGGGTTTTATCAAAATGATAAGAATAAGAATCCATGATTGAATTAATAATTTTTTTATTGAAAGTAAATTAAAACTATACTACAATAGGGGTTTACACGATGTGCAATCCTATTTCACATCATGTAATCCTAGGGGATCAGTTTCCCAAAAAAAGTGTCACATTTTTATTATTTGACCTCAAATATTAACATGTCATGAACTAAACCTGGAAAATCAATGAAACCAACATTCACATCATGTAACACCCTTACAAAACTTGCATTCCCATAAGCAGTTCTGTTGCACCTCTATCTTCCACTAAAAACTCCCATAACTTCCCCTGAACACCTTGAACACTCTATTCTAGAAATGTCATGGATCGAGAAGGAGCAGACCATTACACATGTGAAGTAATTCTAGAAAATTGTAAAAACCTTTGAATATGTTCCCATTTTAGAAATATGAGGGATCTATTGAGTTCTAAACATAGGTTTTACCCTTGGCATGACATGATCCTTGCTGGTGGTGGGTGTTTGTGAGAAGTTTTCACCGATAAGAATTAATGATGTAAATAAATAAATAAATTTATTTTATTTATTTTGAGTCAGTGAATGAGATCTTTTATTTAAACATGGTTATGCATCAACCATAAGTTTAGATGCATAACCTAGGTATTAAGAGGAACCATTTTAGAGGATCCTATGGAGGAACATTTATTGGTGATGTCATATCACATCAAATCAAGGATCCTATGCTTATGGATTTCATGAATCTCAATAATGAAGATAACATAGAACCATTTTCCCTTAATGATCAATCCAAAATACAAGTAGGAAATTTGATTTGTGATTTTCATCTTGTTCTTTATCCCATGATGAACATAGATAAATTACAAGAATAATAATTGATTCATGCATTGATGGTTGATTTATTTATGGTTTATTAAACCATTCATTGATTACTTTCCCTTTATTCAACAAAATCTATGACAATTTATCAAGGATGAATGAACAAAGGAAAAGGTTCATTCCTCACATCTTGTGGCTTACAGATTTCTCCCATGTTTCTCTGCACGTTTATCATGGGGATTTTCTTTGGCCAGTGGTTCAATTATTACTCGGTATTTGATTATTTCATGAACATTATTCGGTGTAATAGAGAAATATCACAAGTGTGGTTCATAATCTAGAGTTTTATAATGAATAAGGTTGATTGGAGGCGCACAATATTGGATTGGTGGTTCCTGTTCATCTCATTTTTGATAGTTCATCTATAGATATTGCATGTGGGTATTTCCTGAGAATATTTGAAGCCTAAAATCTGGATATGTGATGATGGGAGTGTTGAAAAAACTAGGATATATAATCTCTATTGAGGGTGGTTGTGGTGAAAACATATATAGATGATATGGAGGAAGAACTGATGGATTCTCAACATTTTATAGTGACACAATGTGTCATCTGGGATCACAAAACTTGTGGGACGCCTATCTACATTGCTATGGTTTCTGTGGAGAGTTTAATGTCACACACCATGTGAATATATCAAATTACTTGTGACTCATTATAGGAAACTCAAAATTTAACTCAGAGGTTACATGGGCACAAGTAGGCCGAAGTATTAGTACATAACTAGAATATACAGACATTGTCTAGTGTACACGGGAACAACCAGATGACATAAGTAGGGTGATGGGTGATCCCTACATGCTATGTATGACCACATAAATGACATGTATTTCTAGTTTTACATTCCATGTGAGGCAAAAATCCACAGGAAGACCATGGATTGGCCGGACACACCTTGTACCCCCTTTTTAAGTTATTTGGAGCCCTTTGTTTCTTTAGTCTAGACCACTATAGGTTAATTGTTTTCATGGGTCTATCCCCTTGAGGGTATATTTAAAAATTAAATAAACATATCTAGATTGTGATCCTATATAGAGGATAAGTCTCATATAGAGTTTTTTCTGTCCCTCCATGAGACCCGGGTGTCGTCCTATATCATTTTATAACCTAAGTGAGTTTTTTTGGAAATGGTATCGAAAAATTGAATAGGGTGTTGATCCTGCATCTAGCAGGCACGTTTAGCAAGGTTTTCAGTATCATTGAAGTATAATACCATACATAGTGGGTTTCTCTAAATTGGTTTTATAGTATCCACTAGTGTCCTTAAGTGTGATCCCCTATTTGAGTATTAAGGTATTCACAGACAATTGACCATTCATGGGTAAAGACTAATTATTGTGACCTCCTGTATGAGTTTCTCTAGTGATAGAATGACTCATGGAGTAGATTATCTTAGAATGATAACTTATTTGAGAAAAATCCTATGGACAATAGTTTAGATGTGACCACCTAGAGGTGTTTCATCCTTCCTTAGTATATATATGTTTATTTGTTTATGAATTGACTACTATATCATTTTTATGAGTTGAATATCATGATTCTTTATGTTTTGTATTTTTGGGTGGTCTTACTAGGTATTGTTATACTCATCCATGCATGTGATATACCCGCACGTGTCATTTATTATGCAGATAACAACCAATTTGATGGTGTCCTGGGAGGATACAGAGTTGATGATGCATATCTTTATCTTGATTGAATGAGTTATTTCCTGAGTGGTTTCATTTGATAGTAGTCCATTCTCTTGGATTTGGTTGGAATATTTATATTTTTTTGGGCTTGTATTTGGAACTTTTATCACTTTCAATAGTTTACTATCATAATCTAATTATGGGATTATAGATGTATAGATGAATTTGGATATAGTTTTTTTACATTTGATCAATTTATGGGTTCAGATATATGTGCATGTGTACTGGTACATTAGGATAATTCCTATCATTAGTGTAATATGCCTAATCAACTTTGGATTCTAGCCCCTGGTGTATTGGAGGCATGTTTGGGGTAGTTATGGTTCAAGATTTGTTGGGCCGAGTCATGATAGAACTCCAAGGATATTTACCTCAAGTAGGTACATGAGTGATTTTTTCTATGAGTTATGCCCTATCTCTTCTTAATCAAATATACCCTCTCATTGGTCTCTAACACTAAACATGACCTGATGATTGCTGACTCTCTCTCCTCTGACCAACACAGAGAAAAGTGGAACAAAAATTCAATAAATTCACATTGGGTTCAATAAAGGTATAGTAGATATTATTATACACAAAATATACCAAATATATATGGTCTTCAAAAAATATATCAAAGTCTTTCATGAAATCTAATAGAATATCCATTGAGGTCTTGATCATACTTCTCAAACTACCTCTTTTCCTATGGGTGATAATCTATACAAAACTTCAATTGAGTTCCCATGGACTTTTAAAAACCTTTCCATAATTAAGATATAAAATAATTGTCTTGATCTAGTACAATTATTATAAGTATCCCACATAGATAGACTATATCACACACACAAATCCCACCCATCTTATTTAATAAACAGGCCACTAAAATAGGTAATAAATAAATGACCTTCATTAGCTGGCCTTACACATACAACACTGTATTAATATTTTTTTAGAACCTGTAATTTTAATGAAATGTCTATGGTGACCCCATTACACTTTCAGATGGAAAATGGAAATGTATAAATTAACCCCTTATCTCTATTTCTATGAATTCTCTATTTGATAGGTGAGGTAATGAGACTCATATTCTAAAATATTCATCTTCATTCTCACGTATAATAAGCAATGTAACACCACAATATTTTAGAATGTATTATTTTAAATAAATAACTTATTGAACATATTGTACCACATGAAATATTAAATTAAAATGATATGTGATATATTTTTTTAAAAAGAAAGGTAAACATTAATAAATTATAAGTATATAATTTGAAACACCATTAAAAAGATTACAATAAGAATAAAACATCATGTAAATATAAAACATAATAATATTTTTTATTATAAAAAAAATAAATTTATTATATATTATTATTATTATTTTAAATAATTGTTAGATATGTTCTAATACCAATGAATTGATTTACAATTTAATGTTTAGAAGATAAATAATTAATTGTATGTGATCAAATCATTTAATCTTAAAATATATAATTTTCAAATAATTACTTTTAAAATGTTATGTATTTCTATATTAAAATAAAATAAAATATTTTATAATTTATTTTAATAAAATGTTTTAATGTATAAGAAAAAAAATTACCAATCATTACCAATTGATATGAATTATATTTAACAACCTTTAATGTTTAAAAAATCAATTTTTATAAACATTGATTTCATTATATATTGTGTTTTTATTTAAAATTTAAATTAAAAAAATTTATAATTTGAATTTAATGAAGTGAAATTTATTTTTGAGTTAATAATTTATTAATTATCTTAGGGATAATTTTTGTTATTTTTATGAAATATTTTATTTTTTGGTGAATAAAGAATGATTTTATTTTTTCTTATAACATAAATTTTATGACATCATTATGATATAAACATGGCATAAAAATATTTGAAAGCATTTTCTTGAAAAAAAAATCATTCTTTGAGTAAAATAAATCATTTAAAAATATTATATTTAATTTAAAAACTTATTCTTAATATATTGGATCTTAAATAATATTTTATTCTAATAAAAATCAATTTGGTTCAATTTCTTTTAATTAATTATTCAAAATGATACCTTAATTTTTTTCTTCTTTTAAAGTTATCAAAAAAATATTTTTTGAATAATTAACTAATTTTTTTATGAGAATAAATACTCCATATGGTTTTGGAAAAAAATCCTTTTTTTATTCTTCAAAGGGGAATTTTCTAAAGATGGTTTCTATTGATATATGTTCCATTTTATTAAAATATTTTACCACCTGTAGAAATTGAAACTTTTAAAATGGTTTTTAAATTTTGAATAATAATTTTAAAATTAGGTTTTGTGTTTCATTTTAGTTTTAGTTATAAAAATACATTACCAAGGTAAAAGCACTGTGGTAAGGCTAAAACAGGGTAAAAGTGTTTAATCCTGTGTTAAATAAATAAAATAATAGAAAAATCTATCCTTAAATGAGATAATAAAGGTTTTATCGACCAATAACTTGTATATTGTTTGTTTTTATCCAAATTTTATCCACTTTCCTTGAATATTATTTTCCATTTTAATGCTAATAAATTAATATTACAAAAAAATTTCACCCCTCTCATCTTTAACAGTACCTCTTCACCACCCCAATTATAAAACTCCTTGAGCACTTTAACTCAACTAAGACCTATAAAAATAATTTCTCAACTATATTATCCACATATTAGAGTTTATTTTCTCTCCAAATGACAAATCTATGAAGGATCATGGCGTGACCTAAAAGAAGATATCCAAGGAAGTGGTAATTATCTTAATTGAGTTATTTAAGTTAATTTATTATTCAACTTCTTATAAATAATTTATAACCATACTAATATAATGATAGTAATATCATTTTTGTAATAAATTTTTATTTGTTTGACATAATAACCATTACCCACCTCCCTCCCATATATTTGAAAATAAAAATTTCACCCATATTACGTGCAGACTACCACCATTCTAAATGAAATATTTCATTTCTCATCACTTCATTATAATTATGGTTCTAAAAATTTATTTCACTAATTAATATCATATTAATATATAAGTAAGTTTTTTATTACAATATTCTAATATTATTTCTTAACTCATTATTACTCTACCACTTTTAGTTTGTTAAAATTTACCAAAAAAGTCCAATAAGAGATTGGTCATTAATAATCTCACCTCAAATTAAAATAAAATGAATCTAGATATTCAAAAGTAATTATAGAACTTACATTAAAATATTTTGAAAATTATGGACATAATTAACTTTTAACCATAAATTGGTAACCAAAACCATTATACTGAAGTAGACAAGGAACAATTTAAACTACTAACACCAAAAATAAATATTAACTAAAAGTAAGTAATAATTATGTAATTAATGGATATCAAATATGAATATAAAATTTAATAATTATGAATAGGTATACTAAATTGATGAATAATTATTATTTTCTTATTATATAGAAGGTTATAATGTTTTCTGGAAAAGAGGGAATATGAGTTAAGGGTTCTATGTCCTAATTTAAATTCCCTGAGACCTATTTCTTATTGTATACTAACTTACATTTATATGGTGTAAAAATATACATATTAATTTATTATATATTTAATAATTTATTTTTATTTTCAATTTTATTTAATTTCTTCCTATTTCTTTTCATTTGATTCAATAACTAAATTATAAGGGTTGTTGTTAACTTATTTTTACTTTCATTATGTTATAACAATTTTTATTGAAATTCCTCAAATGTTTGGTTTATTCCATCCTATGTTTGTATTATATTTTATTCTATATTTTTTCTAATCTTTACAATTATTCTTAATATTTCACTTCCCATTTTTTACAATTCAACCAAACAATTTCTTTTTTGTGGCTTTGACCTTACCTCTTCTTTATAGTTGGGAATCTCGGTCTTCCATATCTATATTTTTAGATTCTTTAAAGAATATTATTCATTATAATTAAATTAATGTTTGATGTCATTGGATATTATCACTAACACTATTTAATTTTTTTAAAATAAAATATTAAAATAAAATTCACACATGTCATTTTTTACTTTCCTTATAAATTTATGATAGAATTGTTTTTAAGTTTACTACATAGCCACATTTTCCCACAACCATGAACATTAATAATTTTTAATATTACATTAAATGTTTTCATGGGTTTTAAAAATAATTTCTATTCCCATTATTCTATGAATTTTTCATTTTAAAATAAATTTTATTAGAAATGTAAAAAATATATCTTTCAGATTTTATATATTTTTTTCTTCCAATCCGAATTTTGTTTCATAAAGTGATTTTATTTTCAAGGTTTTATTATTTAGAATCCTTTAATAATTATGTTTTTATAATTTCATATTACATCCCTTGAATTAGATTTTTTATGTGACTTATAACCTCATTCTTTCAATAATGTTACAAATATTTTACAAATTTCCCTTTTATAATTCCCTCTTCATTTTCCTGTCAATTTCTACAAGGTATATATTCTATAGAGTTATGATTCATATATAACCCTTTCATTTCATATGAATTGATGATATCATTTTATTCATTATTATATTATATTTTATACCCTCCTTTGTTATTAATGGTTCTTTATTATTCTTTAGATTTGTTGTGAATATGCTCTCTATCACTATTTATCTATTTCGTGACTTTATTTTTCTCTTCCATATCCATGTTATTTAATCTCAAGGATATATTCTACATAATTTATAATATATCTAATTTTAATTTTCTACTATTCCCTAAAATATATACCCAATACTATATACATTTTCAATTTAAAAGGTTCCTACCAAGAAAGTTATTCCATTTATTAACTAACATAAATATTGAAATTTTGTATTCATGTTTACAATATGTTTTTTTATTAATTACTAAGGAATTTTGAATATATTTTTATTTTTTATTAATTACATTCATACGAAGAATAAATTATACTTTTTTAGTGATTGGTGTAACTCAAAATTATATATCCCCTCCATCTATTTGTAGGTCTCATGAGACATACTAGACTAGGTATTTGGTGTATTCTTGCCTAATTATTTATGAATCCTTGGTTGAGTCCTTAAAGACTTGTATAATTACTTTGCACATAACCTTAGAGGTAAGATTAATATGTCTAACATTATGCATCCCTTTACTATGAAATCATTTATTGTTTTCTATATGACTATTTATAATATTATATAATCCATAGATATTTTTAAAGATTATGTTTTAAGTTATATGGAATTATTTTATTAGTAATTATTTAATCAAAATTATTCATTCCTTGTTCATTATATAATAGATAATATTACTGGGAATTTTTTTTCACCCTCATTATGTTTCAATTTTCATAGTTTATAAAGAAAAGTACCACATATGATAAGATTGGGTGGGTATCATGTGAGGAAAATTTTATAGGAGATGTTTAAGACTTATAGTAGAGTTATAAATTTGGGCTATAATGGTAGAAATGTCTACTAGATATGAAATTCATGGGTGTTTTTAAATAAAGGGTTTCCTTAGTCTCTAAAACATTAAATCTAAAGGCTTTGTGGTATGTATACAATTCATTATTTTTTATTAATATTGTAATTATGTATGGTTAATTTTGGGTTTCTTCAATTGGTATCAAGGATAACATGTAAAGAGTGTGTTTTTTCACACCATATCCAGAAGTATGAGTCTTTGGTGTCTCATTTGTAATCATATAAGAGTTTAGATAAATTTAGAGTTTATGATAATATCGATTAAGGATATTTAAGAGTTATGTATACCATTATGGGCTGATATGTTTAAGGTTGATCATACTTTATAAGTAAATATAACCATTTTAAGGTATTCTGGGATTAGATTTTGAAGTGATTAATTATATTTTTGGTTATATTTATCAGGTTTTATAAATTATATATGATCAATTTATAGGTGGTTGTTTGGGTTGGTATCTATTTTTATGTTGAGGTAAATATAGTTAATTGAGACAATGGGTGCATTGATATTGGGAATATAAGTTAAGTAGTATAGATTTCCATAGGGGATGAAAATATAATTGGTCAATATATTATTTAAGTTATTTTAGAAAAAAGATAGATATATTTTTGTGATTGTTTATAATTAAATTAGTATTGATAAATAGGTTATTTTTTGGGTTTATGGATAAAGGTTATGTTTATTTCTCAAAGAATTGGTTTCTATGATGTTTGGGTTTAGAATATAGTATGAAATATTATGATAATTTTTGATATTAGTTTATTAATATTAAGAGGATAAAATTAACAAAATTTGAGTTGAATTGAAATAGTGTTAGTGTAATTGTTAAATCATGTATATTTGTTGATAAAATGATGAAATTAAAGGATAATTTCCGTATAATTTATTTTAATATATTTATATATTTTTATAATAATAATTTTATTTTAGTATTTGGTATAAAATATATCATGAAAATGAATATATGAAGGTCATGTCTCCATTGAACCACTATGTTTTATGAACAACTAACACTATTACAAAAGAGGATTTTAATAGTGCTAGAATAGGCCTTTATCCACCCTATAAAAGCGATGAATACCGTAGCACAGTTAAAAGGACATGGATTTTACCATCACCAAAAAAGAACTAACAAAGGGGTGATTTATTAACACAAAAAAGCTCTAATAAAAGACATTATTTATCAGCATAGTCAATTATCTTTGATTGAGGGAATTTTTATCAGCACTTTTACAAGTGCTAATAAAATCCATCTGTCATAATCCCATAAAAAATCAGTGATAAAGGGTACCTTTATCAGTTCATTTACAAGCACTGATAAAGGACCTTTTTATCAGTGCATTTAGTAGCACTAATAATGGGTAATACTGTAGTGTAATGGTGAAATACACTACAACACTAGAAATATGGAATATAATATACTATAACAATGCACTGCATCATTTGAAACAACACTATAAATAATATAATTAATTAGAAAAATAAGATAAGAATACATAATTGTAATAAAATAAAATTAAAATGAAAATTCAAGAAAAAAATATTATAGAGTATGTCAGTTGTTTTTAAAATTAATGTCAATTTTGAATAAAATAGTGAACTTGGAGTCATATTGGTCACACCATGAGTTGGATTGAGCTGCGGCTAATTCCTACATTCCATAAATGACTTATGGATCATTTTTCTAATGTACCAAAACAATAAAAATGTGTTTTCATATTTTTGAGAATGTTAGTGTTTTTTTATTAAAATTAATGTTAATTTTGAATAAAAAGATACACTTGGAATCATACTGTTCACATTTTATATCAGATTGAGGTGTGGATAATTCCTACACAACCCGAATGACATATGGATAATTTTCATAATTAATCAAATAAATATGAATATGGTTTGTCATTTTTTCATATGCCACTTGTGTTTTTTAGTAAAATGTCATTTTGAAATATAAATAGGAACTTTGAGTCATACAGATTGCATCATGTGTGGGTTTGACAAGAGGCCGATATATATATATATATCTCAAAGGAATTATGAATTGTTGAACTAAATTATAAAGTTAATCTTATAGTGTTTTTTGGTATCTAGTGAGTGACACTTTTTTTTATATGAAATGTCAATTTTAAAGTGATAACAGACAATTTGAGTCACACCAGTCACACCATGAGTCAGATTGAGGTGCGGTTGATTCCTACATATTAAAAATGAATTATTGGATCATTTTAATAAAGTAAAAAAACAATATGTATATGTTTTATTGGTTTTGAGTTTGCCATATTTTTTATTAAAATTAATGACAATTTTGAATAAAAAGACACACATGGAATCATACCAGTCACACCTAGCATCATATTGAGGTGAATTTGATTACTACATGTCCCAAATGACTTATGTATAATTTTCCTAATGTATCAAAACAATATTAATGTATTTACTTGGTTTGTATTATTCCACATGTGTTTTTACTAAAATGTCATATTAAGCTGGAAGAAGGCTCACTAAGTCATACAGGTTTCATTGTGTGTGGTATTGACATGAGAATGATTCCTACATGTCACTAATGAATTATGAATCATTTTCCTAAATTATCACAACAATACAAGTGTTTTTTCTTGATTGTTAGTGAGTAATTTTTTTTGTATTATAATGTCAATTTTAAACTAATAATGAACTATTTGAGTCATACCGGGCATATATTTTATCAGATTGAGGTGAATCTGATTCCTACACATTAAAACTGAGTTATGGATTTTTTTCCAAAAGTACCAAAATAATATGAATAACTTTTCTTGGTTTTGGGTATGTCAATTTTTTTTCCACTAAAATTAATGTCAATTTGAATAGAAATATGTACTTAGAGTCATATAGTACATACTGTGCATTATATTGAGGTTAGAATAGTTTTGAAATTTCTAAAATGACTTATGGATTGTTTTATTAAATTATCAAAATAATCTGATTGTGTTTCCTATGTTTTGAGTATGTCACTTGTGTTTTTTTTACAAAAATGTCATTTTAAAATGGAAATATACACTTTTAATGATACAGGTTTCATCGTGTCTGTGTTTGACATGATATTTATTATTACACATAAAAAATGAATTATGAATAATGTTGAGCCCTCTGGAAGATTGTTGATTTCATGTCTATGTTTGATGTTTTAATAATCACAAATCATCACATACCATTAATGCTTAATCTGGTTTGTTTTCTCATAAACTTAATTACAATCTGTAAATGAATCTGTTATCATGTTTTTGTCTATGATTATTGACTTACAAAGTATGTTGGAAGTCTTCTGGATTCAACAGACATCGGAAGCCCTGATCCAATATCAAAGGAAAATGGTCGCACTGATCAAAATGACTCACCGATCCATCAGACTCACCGATCCATCAGACTCACCGATCCATCAGACTCACTGATCCATCAGACTCACCGATCCATCAGACTCACCGATCCATCAGACTCACCGATCCATCAGACTCACCGATCCATCAGAATCACCGATCCATCAGACTCACCGATCCATCAGACTCACCGATCCATCAGACTCACCGATCCATCAGACTCACCGATCCATCAGACTCACCGATCCATCAGACTCACCGATCCATCAGACTCACCGATCCATCAGACTCACCGATCCATCAGATGTACCGATCCAAGGACTCACCGATGCAAATGAATCACCGATGCAAATGAGTCACCGATGCAAATGACTCACCGATCAGATGACAGACCGATGCTGATCTATCTGAGTCACCGATCATTACTCTAATGCTGATGACCTACCGATCACTTGAACAGTCATAAACAACTGTTTGAATTTCTTTATCTTTATCTTTATTTATTCTAACCAACGGTCATATTAGTTATATTTTAATACCCTGACAATTAATTAATAAAGGTTGTCGGATGTCAGGAAACCGTACCTCGTACCTGCGGAAAGGAAACCTCTTCTGTCCTACGGAGCACGTGACATAAATACAAGAAGACTCTGCTGAAGAGATGTGCGAGACAACACACACAGAGACAAGGAAGAAATACGACATACTCAAGAAGAGCTCTGTGCATACAAGAAGAACCAAGCAAGACAGAATCACACAATACAATCAAGCCTACTCAAGAAGAGTTCTGTGAATACAAAAGAATATCGAAGAGCTTCATCGACTACACCTCACAGCCTGTGAACCTGAAGCATACGACACTATGCTTCTCAAACAAAATCGAGAAGAGGACTCAGAATCACTTATGATCAATTCCAAAATGAGTCCAGTGCTACACTGAAATCACTAGAGCCATTTCTGAACTCTACATCTCTGCTCTGTGATTTATTTATTCTACATTTTGAGCAGTGTGTGTTATCTGCTATATTAAACACACACACTGACTCCTGTACTTTCACTGGAGGATCTGTAAATCCTCAGCAAACCTTTTACACTTCATTTCCCACTGTGGATAGTGGTAGAGGTCTTGTGACCTAGACAACTGGCTGCTGTTGTTTGTTTTCCCACGTAGAACTGTGGTAGAGGTCTTGTGACCTGGACAGTGTGTTCACTGTTGTTAACCCCGATCCAGGGTGTGGATCATTTTTATATAAACTGTTGAGAGGACTAAGTCTCGGCTTGAGACTGAACCTCTTGGTTAATTCTCTGTGTTTGTAGCTACATACTTTATCCACACTATACATATTTATTTCATTTTCTGCTGCTACTACTTTGAAATATAATTTATCTTCAAAGCTACTTTGATAATTAAATTCGCAAGTGTTTATATTTATTATAAATCAGTAAGTTAGTTTCAAAAGTTAATTTAATCATAATATTAAGTTAACTGAGAACTAATCAATCTTTGAGAAACTAATTGAACCTTTATAATCTATATAAATTCACTACAGTTTAATTTGTTTTTGAAATTGGGGGATTTTAATAGAAATTGTTTTTAACAGAAATTTTAATTGGAACTCAATTCACCCCCCCTCTTGAGTGTCCACTCCGACCAACACTTGGTATCAGAGGTTTGAAAATACTTTCTAAAAGTACTCTGCTTTTGAACTGTGATTTTAGTTGTATTTTAAAGGTCTTAAAATTTCTGTTATATCTAAATTTTTATCTCTTTAAAATTCTCTCATTATGGACAATAGACTTGAGGGTGCTGCTACTAACCGGCCACCTTTCTTCAATGGAACCAATTATGCTCAGTGGAAACTGAAAATGAAAATTCATCTAGAAAGCATAGGTTTTGATATTTGGACTGCTATTGAATCAGAATACAAAATTCCCACTACTGCTAGATCTACTTGGGATGAACCTACAAAGACTGCTTACAATAACAATTGTAAAGCTATGAATGCTCTGTACTGTGCTCTAGGAGATGAAGAATTTAATAGAATTTCTTCATGTAAAACTGCATATGAAATTTGGGATACCTTAGCTGTTTCTCATGAAGGAACAACTAATGTTAAGGAGATGAGATTGAATACCTATACTATTAAGTATGATAATTTTAAGATGAAGCCTGATGAACCCATTTCTGATATGTATCTCAGGTTCAATGAAATTGTCAACACAATGACTTCTCTGGGAAAGGATGTTCCAGCAAAGGAGCAAATCATGAGAATTTTGAGATGTCTACCTGAAAGATGGAGAGGAACCTCTGTCTCCATTAGAGAATCCCGTGACATTGGAACACTGCCTGTCAAGGAATTAATTGGTAAACTGATGATGTATGAAGAAGAGCTTAAAGTAAATAAATAAGAAGATGATGAACCTAAAAGGAAGTCTATTGCCTTCAAGACTACAACCTCAAAGAATAAGGATAAAGAAAAGCCTCAAGCTATCAATGAAAGTTCAAGCAGTGAGGAAAGTGAGAATGATTCTGACAGTGATGCTGAGATGGCTCAAATAGCTAGGAGATTCAAAAAGTTTTATAGGAAAAAGAAATTCTTTAGGAAACCAAATTACAAGGGAAAGTATGACCAACAAGGCAAATGGAAAAAGGATTGGAAGAAGGCTGACAGAACTGATGAAGTTGTCTGTTATGAATGCAAAAGAAAAGGGCACATAAAAACAGACTGTCCAAAGCTGAAATACAGAAAGAAGTATGAATACAAGGATAACAAGTACAAGAAAGCCATGAAGGCTACTTGGAGTGCTTCAGAAGACAACACAAGTGAAGCAGAATCTTCAGACTCTGAAAAGAATCGGGCCAACATGTGTTTCATGACAAACACTTCTGAGGTAACATCAGAGACTCATGTTTTTAATTCATACTATTCTGGAGAAGATTCTGACTCAGAAAACATGTCAAAATCTGAATTGTTTGAATACTGTGACATGTTAGAAGAAACTTGTAATGAGCTTAAGGATAAATATAAAGGTTTAAAGAAACAGTATGCTTTAAGTGTTAAGCATAAATCTGATCTGGATATAGAAGTAGAAAATAATGCTCAGTTGCTTAAAGAGAATACTGAACTAAAATTGTCTAATGAACAACTCAGAAAAGACTTAGAGAAGTTCACAAATGGCAATAATACTCTAACAAAGATGCTAGGAAAGCAATTTGCACCTAAATATACTACTGGTATAGGATACCAACCTGGACAAAGGAAAGTTGCCAAAACTAGATTCATTCCTAAATCTGGACAGAAGATAGTTAATTCTGGAACTTCATATGCCTCAACTAGTTATATTCATAGTTATGGATCTAATAAGGTTTATCTTTCAAAGAATGATAATTCTACAAATTATATGAGACCCATTAGACAAATATGGGTACCTAAAGTGCTATTGGATAACTTGTCTGGACCCAAGAAGATCTGGGTACCAAAATCATCTCCCATCTAAATCTGTTTTGTAGGAGACCTGCTTGAAGAGCTGTCACAAGAAGATATGGTACTTAGACAGTGGATGTTCAAGACATATGTCAGGAGACTTTTCATGTTTCAAGAGCTTAGTAAAAGTTGATGGAGGCTTTGTCACTTTTGGTGATAATTCAAAAGGAAAAATCATCGGCTTAGGCCAGATTGGTAACACTGACTCAATATTAATTTCTAAAGTCTTATTTGTCGATGGACTTAAATATAACCTGTTAAGCATTTCTCAGTTGTGTGATGATGGTTTTTATGTGAAATTTAAAAATGATTCTTGCAGTGTTTTTAACTCTAAAAATGTTTTAGTATCTTCTGCTTTAAGAAATGAAAATGTTTATGTTGTTGATTTAGATTCTTTAGCTAAACAGAACATTCCTTGCTTAAATGCGTTTCATAAAGAGTCTTGGCTTTGGCACAGAAGATTAGGACACTGCAATGTACACTCACTTAGAAAACTTTCTAGGAAGAACTTAGTTAGAGACTTACCCAAACTTGAATTTCCAGCAGACAAAGTTTGTAATCCCTGTCAAAAGGGAAAGCAACATAAAGTTTCTTTTAAATCAAAGAAAGAAGTCTCAACTTCTCAACCACTTGAGTTGGTTCACATGGATTTGTTTGGACCATCAAGAGTTTCTAGTCTAAATGGGAGGCACTATGTCTATGTTCTCGTAGATGATTTTTCTAGATATACTTGGGTATACTTTCTAGCTCACAAAAGTGAAGCTTGTTCTTACTTTATTAAATATTCCAAGTCTGTAGAGAACCTTAATGGACTTAAGATTAAAACCTTGAGGAGTGATCATGGTCGTGAGTTTGAAAATCAAGATTTTGAATCTTACTACTCACTCAATGGCTATTCTCATAACTTTTCTGCCCCTAGGACACCCCAACAGAATGGTGTAGTAGAAAGAAGAAACAGAACCCTGCAAGAAATTGCTAGAACCATGCTCAATGAATATGAACTGCCTATTTACTTTTGGGCTGAAGCTGTTAATATAGCTTGTTATGTCATTAATAGAGTCTTAATTAGACCTATTCTTAAGAGGACCCCTTATGAGCTGTGGAACCATAGGAAACCCAAGGATAACTACTTCAAAGTTTTTGGCTGCAAAGTCTTCATTCTCAATACTAGAGACAATCTTGAAAAATTTGCATCCAAGAGTGATGAAGGAATTTTCCTAGGTTATTCTATCTCTAGTAAAGCCTATAGAGTTTTCAATAAAAGAACCAAATGCGTGGAAGAATCTGTTCACATCAAATTTGATGAAACTGATCCACATGAACCTAAAATCTCTCTTGAAGATGATCTCTCTGGTTTGAATCTCAATGATAAATACAATGGACCTATAGTTAAAACATCCAGCTCTAGAAATTCTCCAGAACCTGCTTCTGTTGAACCTCAATCTATAGATGAACCTAAAATTTCTAGTCCAACCTTTACCAGATCAACGAGGATTCTAAAGAATCATCCTTTAGATGCTGTTGTAGGAAATCTAGATAGAGGAACACAGACTAGAGCTTCTCTAAGAAATCAGGTTGAACATCAAGCCTTTCTTTCACAGTCAGAACCTAAAAATATCAATGATGCTATCAATGATGAGTTTTGGGTAATGGCTATGCAAGAAGAATTAAATCAGTTTGAAAGAAACAAAGTCTGGGAATTAGTTGACAGACCTAAGGACACCTTAACAATAGGCACAAAATGGGTTTTTAGAAATAAAGTAGATGAATCTGGAAATATAGTTAGAAACAAAGCTAGACTAGTTGCACAAGGATATAGTCAAGAAGAAGGTATAGACTATGAGGAGACTTTTGCACCTGTAGCTAGACTAGAAGCCATTAGGATCTTACTTGCATATGCTGCACATCTAGATTTCAAGTTATATCAAATGGATGTCAAAAGTGCTTTTCTAAATGGTTTTATAATTGAAGATGTTTTTGTAGAACAACCACCTGGATTTACTAACCCCCATTTTCCAAATCAAGTTTTTAAACTTTCTAATGCTTTGTATGGTTTGAAACAAGCTCCAAGAGATTGGTATGATAGACTTAGCAATTTCCTTATTTCAAAAGGTTTTACTAAAGGGATTGCTGATCCAACTCTTTTCATTAAAAGAATTTCTAAAGATGTTTTAGTTGTACAAATATATGTTGATGATATTATTTTTGGATCTTCTAAACACTCTTTATGTACTGATTTTTCAAAAAGTATGCAAAATGAATTTGAAATGAGCTTAATGGGAGAGCTTAAGTACTTTCTTGGATTTCAAGTATTTCAAAATGAAAATGGTATTATTTTGAATCAAAGTAAATATACAAAGGATCTTTTAAAACGTTTTGGTCTGGATAGTATCAAGGAAAGTGAAACTCATATGAGTACTACCTGTAAATTGGATGCAGATGAAACTGGGAAACCAGTTGATCAAACCAATTACAGAGGTATGATTGGTAGTTTACTTTATCTTACTGCTAGTCGACCTGATATTATGTTTAGTGTGTGTATGTGTGCTAGATTTCAAGCTAATCCAAAAGAATCTCATTTTCTTGCTGTCAAAAGAATTTTTAAATATCTCAAACACACGGCTAACTTAGGTTTGTTTTACCCAAAAGGACAATTCTTTGAGTTAATGAGTTATTCAGATGCTGACTTTGCAGGATGTAAGTTAGATAGGAAGAGAACATCTGGAACATGTCATTTTCTTGGAAAATCCCTAGTATCATGGTGTAGTAAGAAACAGAATTCAGTTGCATTGTCTACTGCCGAGGCAGAATACATAGCTGCTGGTAGTTGCTGTGCACAAATTTTGTGGATGAAACACACTTTATTGGATTTTGGATTTGATTTTAAACATGTTTCAATTAACTGTGACAATACTAGTGCAATAAATATATCTAAAAACCCTGTGTCTCACTCTAGAACTAAGCACATTGATGTCAGACATCACTTTCTAAGAGATCATTATCAGAAATGTGATATTTCTCTAGAATTTGTTAGTTCTGAAAATCAATTAGCTGATATCTTCACAAAGCCCTTATGCTCTGAAAGAATGAAATTTATTAAAAAAGAGTTGTGTATGATCGATCTGTGAAACTGATCTGTGAAACTGATCTGTGAAACCGATCTGTGAAACTGATCTGTGAAACTGATCTGTGAAACCGATCTGTGAAACCGATCTGTGGAACCGATCTGTCACACTGTTCTGTCAAACCGATCTATTTTCAATTACTTTTTATTAATTAGTAAATTACTTTTTATGGAAACCCTAAATGATAAAATAAATGATACGCGACTATTTATCATCCCTAAACCTTTTGACCTTTCATTTCCCGCCGAACCTCTCAACATCTCTTCCCCTCTACTTCGAACCTTCGAACTCCTGCCTTCTCAAAATCCTCGAATGACTAAGCAAAAGAGACCGAGCAAAGGACCGGATAGCCCTGTACCTTCAAAGCGTGCTCGAGGCGAGTCGAGTAGTACCTCTCAACTATCAGTAAATACGAACCTGGAAACTCGGATTGTTGCTGTAGAAAAAGAAGTAAACTCTGACTGGCTTTTGTCAAGTAAGTCACTGTTGCTGCAAGTTCTTGAATCGCAAAGATGGATAGACTGGTTTTCTGACAACACTCGAATAGACTACCCGAAGCTGGTACATGAGTTCTATATGAATCTGGAAATCACTTTAGATGGTGTGGAGGCTGCCCGGATGTCGTCTGTGGTAAAAGGAAAGAAAATATCCTTCTCATCTAAGCAGTGGGCTGAGTGCCTGAACGTACCTCATGAAGGTCGGTATGAGGATTATGCTGGGAATATTCCTCCGACATCTGATTAATTTTCTTATGAGCTATCTCTGGAGCTTCTGACAGGAAACAGAGAGTCACGAAGAATCACAGCTTCAGAATTAGATGGTGAGTGCAGACTTCTTTTCAAGTTTATTCAGCACCAACTTTGCCCTAGGAGAGGAGATTTTGCTGCTGTAAAATACCAGGATGTTTTCCTGTTGTTTCTTCTGAAAACACATTAGAAAATCAATTTGTGTAGATATGTGATGGTACACATAGGTGGAATGATAAAACCATCCAAGAAATCCACTGCCTTGTTTTATTCAAAGATGATATCTACCATGATCAAGAATCTAGATTGTCTTGATGAAGATGATGAAGTTAATGAAACAGACCATACCTTCTGTCTTAACAAAGAGATCTGCAAGAGGATGAAAATAAATTGGAATCCATGGAAAAAGTGTTGGGTTGCAGATGAAGATAAATTGTATGAAGCCTACAATCCCATAGATCATGGCAAGAGGCCAAAGGATTTGAGAGATCCTGGATTAAAACCAGACGAGGAACCAGTTTATTCTGATGATGATGAGCAAGAAGAAGCTGCTACTGCAGAAGGAAGTGTGTCTTCTCCTGATGATAGGAGTGACCCTGACACTGCTAGTCCCAAGAAAAGAATAGAATTTGGACCTGCTAGTCCACCCTTAACCCTACCAGAGTCAGAACCTATTCTTGGTGATGAAGAAGATTCTGATACTGAAGAATATCACAGTAAAGCCTCTGAGCAGAGTAATAATGAGCAAGGTGATGCTGATGACAATCATGGTGATGATGATGATGCTGATGTTGTTGAAGCTGCTGTTGATGGTGTTAACAGACCGGTGGATGGTCTTGCTGTAGATCAAGTAGAACAACCTCAGTCAGTACAAGAAATCCATATCAGTGGCAAGGATGACTCACAAAAAATCAGTAGAACAGCAAGCTATGAAAAACCAAAATACACTCTGTGTGCTGCCGTTTGGGATGACTACCCTGGTTATGTTGTGTTGGGCTTAGAATATTCTGAAGACGAAGAAGCAATGCCAGAATCTGCTGCAGTTGTGAAGAGGAACCTCCCACGAGAAGCAAGGTCTGTTCCTACTGTTGATCCTACCAATAATAATTTCCCTGGTTCTGGAATCAGTCAAGCTGATCTTGATAAGTTTAAGTTTGAATTGCTAACTGCTGTGAGAACCATAGTTAGAGAAGAAGTTTCTAATGCTCTTACTCAAGTGTCTCTACAAGTTTCTGAAAATTCTTTGGAAGCCTTCTCACAGAGAGTATCTAATGCTGTGAAGCCAGACCTAGCCAATACTGGTGAACTTATTGGCAGGAAAATAGCCTTTTTGAATCAGACTATGAAGGATCTTCACACCGGCCTGGTATCTCTATCAAGAGAATTCCGATCAACCATCTCTGGTATGATGGAAGTTTTGAGAAATCTGATTGAACATCTCAACAAGTCTGACCTGAGGAAGTTGAAAGCTGAACTAACTCACATAGTCGGCCAAGCCAGTACAGGCAAGGTAACCAAGATCACTACCCGTGAGATAGAAGCTCTAAAAGAAGTTGTGCATGAAGAGTTAGCTGCTGTAAGACAAATTCTTGATTTAGAATCTTTGAGGAAGATGAAAGAGCTCTGTGATAATAGTCATAAGATGGCCTTGGTATATTCAGCAGATGCTAAGAAAGCCCTGCAAGAGATCAAGGAAAAAGTTGATACTTACTTTTCCAAGATTTATACAAAACATGAGATGACTGCAAGCTTCAAGGTGTTAGCAGAGAATCTGAAATTACCTCCTGTCACTCAGGCCTTCAAAACTCAAGTTCGCCAATTGCATGATTTTGTCCCTTCCTTAGCACAGTTCATGGAGAATAAAGATGATTTTGAAAAAGCTATGAAGTATTGAGCAGAAGTCATTCAGGACTTCATTCATCTGTTGAAGCCTTATTTGGATGCACCGGCCACTGCAATTGTACTTCCTACTTCTGAACCTCTCAGTGCCTCTGATGTAGCTCCAAATCAGCTGTCTTTTGCCCAATCTCTATCTCAATTAAGACCAGTTCCTCAGCAAGCTCCTCAATCAGCTCCTGTTTCTCAACAACAACCCTCTGTGGTACCTGCTCCTACACCTGCCCAAGTTGTCCTACCACCACTTCAGATTCGCCAAGACCAGCATGTCTCCAAACCTTCCACCTTACATACTATTGATCCCAAAGACAAAGGAAAAGCCCCTTTGTATCCCACCAAATAGTTGTGTATTGTCTTTGATGGGGTGAACAATGTGCTACTTGTAATAATCTGTACTTTATCATTTTTTTTCTTCTTTCTTTTTCTCTCTCTACTCTCTGCTGACTGCTTTTACTTTCACTTTCTCTTATCTGTTTTCCCTCCTTTTTGATTATCCCAAAGGGGGAGAAAGATATGATATATATAATGGGAGAACGATATATATGAGATATGTGAATATCTCAGAGGGAGATCCATATCTCAGGGGGAGCAATCTGAATATTATATATATGGGAATGTTAAATTAAGAAGGAGATTTATATCTCTTTACTCTTATTCTCATTATGTTTTTATGTTTTTATTATTGATTGATTTTTTATATATATATAAAGATTTGTGATTATCAAAAAGGGGGAGATTGTTGAGCCCTTTGGAATATTGTTGATTTCATGTCTATGTTTGATGTTTTAATAATCACAAATCATCACATACCATTAATGCTTAATATGGTTTGTTTTCTCATAAACTTAATTACAATCTGTAAATGAATCTGTTATCATGTTTTTGTCTATGCTTATTGACTTACAAAGTATGTTGGAAGTCTTCTGGATTCAACAGACATCGGAAGCCCTGATCCAATATCAAAGGACAACGGTCGCACTGATCAAAATGACTCACCGATCCATCAGACTCACCGATCCATCAGACTCACCGATCCATCAGACTCACCGATCCATCAGACTCACCGATCCATCAGACTCACCGATCCATCAGACTCACCGATCCATCAGACTCACCGATCCATCAGACTCACCGATCCATCAGACTCACCGATCCATCAGACTCACCGATCCATCAGACTCACCGATCCATCAGACTCACCGATCCATCAGACTCACCGATCCATCAGACTCACCAATCCATCAGACGCACCGATCCAAGGACTCACCGATGCAAATGAGTCACCGATGCAAATGAGTCACCGATGCAAATGACTCACCGATCAGATGACAGACCGATGCTGATCTATCTGAGTCACCGATCATTACTCTAATGCTGATGACCTACCGATCACTTGAACAGTCATAAACAACTGTTTGAATTTCTTTATCTTTATCTTTATTTATTATAACCAACGGTTATATTAGTTATATTTTAATACCCTGACAATTAATTAATAAAGGTTGTCGGATGTCAGGAAACCATACCTCGTACCTGCGGAAAGGAAACCTCTTCTGTCCTACGGAGCACGTGACATAAATACAAGAAGACTCTACTGAAGAGATGTGCGAGACAACACACACAGAGACAAGGAAGACATACGACATACTCAAGAAGATCTCTGTGCATACAAGAAGAACCAAGCAAGACAGAATCACACAATACAATCAAGCCTACTCAAGAAGAGTTCTGTGCATACAAAAGAATATCGAAGAGCTTCATCGACTACACCTCACGGCCTGTGAACCTGAAGCATACGACACTATTCTTCTCAAACAAAATCGAGAAGAGGACTCAGAATCACTTATGATCAATTCCAAAACGAGTCCAGTGCTACACTGAAATCACTAGAGCCATTTCTAAACTCTACATCTCTGCTCTGTGATTTATTTATTCTACATTTTGAGCAGTGTGTGTTATCTGCTGTATTAAACACACACACTGACTCCTGTACTTTCACTAGAGGATCTGTAAATCCTCAGCAAACCTTTTACACTTCATTTCCCACTGTGGATAGTGGTAGAGGTCTTGTGACCTGGACATCTGGCTGCTGTTGTTTGTTTTCCCACGTAGAACTGTGGTAGAGG
Source organism: Viscum album (assembly GCA_963277665.1). NCBI lineage: Eukaryota > Viridiplantae > Streptophyta > Magnoliopsida > Santalales > Viscaceae > Viscum > Viscum album. Next base: position 193,096,530 of record OY728165.1, on the reverse strand, counting down.
TCTTGTGACCTGGACAGTGTGTTCACTGTTGTTAACCCCGATCCAGGGTGTGGATCATTTTTATATAAACTGTTGAGAGGACTAAGTCTCGGCTTGAGACTGAACCTCTTGGTTAATTCTCTGTGTTTGTAGCTACATACTTTATCCACACTATACATATTTATTTCATTTTCCGCTGCTATTACTTTGAAATATAATTTATCTTCAAAGCTACTTTGATAATTAAATTCGCAAGTGTTTATATTTATTATAAATCAGTAAGTTAGTTTCAAAAGTTAATTTAATCATAAGATTAAGTTAACTGAGAACTAATCAATCTTTGAGATACTAATTGAACCTTTATAATCTATATAAATTCACTACAGTTTAATTTGTTTTTGAAATTGGGGGATTTTAATAGAAATTGTTTTTAACAGAAATTTTAATTGGAACTCAATTCACCCCCCCTCTTGAGTGTCCACTCCGACCAACACTTGGTATCAGAGGTTTGAAAATACTTTCTAAAAGTACTCTGCTTTTGAACTGTGATTTTAGTTGTATTTTAAAGGTCTTAAAATTTCTGTTATATCTAAATTTTTATCTCTTTAAAATTCTCTCATTATGGACAATAGACTTGAGGGTGCTGCTACTAACCGGCCACCTTTCTTCAATGGAACCAATTATGCTCAGTGGAAACTGAAAATGAAAATTCATCTAGAAAGCATAGGTTTTGATATTTGGACTGCTATTGAATCAGAATACAAAATTCCCACTACTGCTAGATCTACTTGGGATGAACCTACAAAGACTGCTTACAATAACAATTGTAAAGCTATGAATGCTCTGTACTGTGCTCTAGGAGATGAAGAATTTAATAGAATTTCTGCATGTAAAACTGCATATGAAATTTGGGATACCTTATCTTTTTCTCATGAAGGAACAACTAATGTTAAGGAGATGAGATTGAATACCTATACTATTAAGTATGATAATTTTAAGATGAAGCCTGATGAACCCATTTCTGATATGTATCCCAGGTTCAATGAAATTGTCAACACAATGACTTCTCTGGGAAAGGATGTTCCAGCAAAGGAGCAAATCATGAGAATTTTGAGATGTCTACCTGAAAGATGGAGAGGAACCTCTGTCTCCATTAGAGAATCCTGTGACATTGGAACACTGCCTGTCAAGGAATTAATTGGTAAACTGATGATGTATGAAGAAGAGATTAAAGTAAATAAAGAAGAAGATGATGAACCTAAAAGGAAGTCTATTGCCTTCAAGACTACAACCTCAAAGAATAAGGATAAAGAAAAGCCTCAAGCTATCAATGAAAGTTCAAGCAGTGAGGAAAGTGAGAATGATTCTGACAGTGATGCTGAGATGGCTCAAATAGCCAGGAGATTCAAAAAGTTTTATAGGAAAAAGAAATTCTTTAGGAAACCAAATTACAAGGGAAAGTATGACCAACAAGGCAAATGGAAAAAGGATTGGAAGAAGGCTGACAGAACTGATGAAGTTGTCTGTTATGAATGCAAAAGAAAAGGGCACATAAAAACAGACTGTCCAAAGCTGAAATACAGAAAGAAGTATGAATACAAGGATAACAAGTACAAGAAAGCCATGAAGGCTACTTGGAGTGCTTCAGAAGACAGCACAAGTGAAGCCGAATCTTCAGACTCTGAAAAGAATCGGGCCAACATGTGTTTCATGACAAACACTTCTGAGGTAACATCAGAGACTCCTGTTTTTAATTCATACTATTCTGGAGAAGATTCTGACTCAGAAAACATGTCAAAATCTGAATTGTTTGAATACTGTGACATGTTAGAAGAAACTTGTAATGAGCTTAAGGATAAATATAAAGGTTTAAAGAAACAGTATGCTTTAAGTGTTAAGCATAAATCTGATCTGGATATAGAAGTAGAAAATAATGCTCAGTTGCTTAAAGAGAATAATGAACTAAAATTGTCTAATGAACAACTCAGAAAAGACTTAGAGAAGTTCACAAATGGCAAGAAAAATCTAACACAGATGCTAGGAAAGCAAGTTGAACCTAAATATACTACTGGTATAGGATACCAACCTGGACAAAGGAAAGTTTCCAAAACTAGATTCATTCCTAAATATGAGTACATTTTCTTAGTTTTTAGTGAGTGACACTTTTTTGTCATAAAATGTCAATTTAAATACATAACGGACACTTTGAGTCCTACCGAGCACATCGTGTATCAGATTGAGGTGAAATTAGTTCCTACACATAAATAATTAATTATGGATAGTTTTTCTAATGTAATAAAACAATATGAATTCATTTTCTAGGTTTTGAGTATGTAAATTATTTTTTCACTAAAATTAATGTCAATTTTGAATTAATAGGCACATTTGGGCTCGTACCGGTCACACTGTTCATTAGATTGTAGTGTGGCTGATTTCTACTTTTCCCAAATGATATGTGAATCATTATAAAAAAGTATAAAAATAATCAAAAAAACTCTTCAATATTGAATAACCCAATTGTGTTTTTTTTCTAAAATGAAATTTTAAACTGAAAACACACACTTTGAGTCATATAGCTCACATCGTATGTGGGTTTAACATGAGAATTATTCATACATGTCAAAAATGATTTATAAATATTTATTAAAAATTATCATGGAATTTGAATCATGTTTTCTGGGATTCCAGTTAGTGAAACTTTATTTTATTAATATGTCAATTTTAAACTGATAATGGACACATTGACTCCATCCCTCCTCGATGACCAAAATATAGAAATGATGGTTTTCCTACAATAGTTATCTTATACACCTAATAACACTGGTGGTTGATTACACACATATTTATTCAAACATTTAAGTTGAGTTGCATACCTGTTTGATGATTGGGAGTTGTACAAATGATGCCTCAATAACACTATTGAAGAAATTGTAGCTTCCAACACAGAATGTTCTTATAGGTGGATTACTACCCTATATAAAATCATGTTAAAAAGTGGTGAAAAAAATTATTTTTATAAGACACATGAATCACTTTCAAAATAGATATTTCTTAAGTAGAATGTGGTGTATGAACTTTTAAACATTTGTTCTCAAACAAAATATTAGTAGGATCCTTATTTTACTTCAATAACCAACAATTTTATTATTTTCTAGCCAAGAATTCATCTCCTCCTCAAACATAGTCTCTTCCTCGGTCTCTATATCTAACCCTCCTCCACATCGGTCTCTGACTCTGACACTGCATCCGGCTCTTGCTCCACTTCCACCTCCACCTCCACCTCTGCTTCCGCCTATGCCTCTACCATCACCTTCACCTCTATCTCCACATCCACCTTCACCATTTCTCAATAACTTTTTATTTGCAGGACATAACTTATAAAGAAATTGATTTCCTCCATTATTATTCTCCATGATAACGAGATAAAATAATATATAATAATTTTGACAGTAATTCATCACACCCCAAATATATTTTGGAGGTCATAACTCATACTAGATAAAAAACATAACAGGTAATCACCTATGTTTTTATCAGTATACATTTAAAAAAAATTACAATGCCCACTCCTCTCTAATCAAATTTAATTCTTCTTTTGATAATTTATATTGTTGAAAATCATGATAGTACTAAGAAAATATAGAAAAACAAATGATTATGAAATATATTTTATTAAATTGTAATTACATTTAGAAATTATCCACTGGGGGATGTTGGTATCTTCATACTTCATGTTCTATATTATAAATATTCAAATATAATATCCACAATCAATTTAATTATGTTGTTTCAAACACTGCAGAAAAATTGACCAAAATAAGTAAATTGTTTTCAAATGTTTTGATAGTTAAATGTCTCTATATATACCTTAATTTTTTTTACCATTTTTAGTAATCCATTGGATTTAAGTCTATAGACACCAACTTCATTCCGTGATTTAGCCTTTATTTAGTGTCTACCCTATCATAAAAAATTATTGTAAAAACACATACTGACACATATAATTTGATGTTTATCTATAAAATGTTGATTGTAGTGTATTAAAAATTCAGGATACACATCATGTGTGGTCAATTGGTTGGATATCCATTCATTGGATCAAAAAATAAATAGTCATGGTGTCTATATTGACAAAGTTCAGCATCTAGTCTCCCCTAAATACAATTAAATAATGAAAAAATTAATAATATATATTATGTGATTAAATTTTAGAGTTTTACCTTTTCATTGTAGGCATCAAAATTAGCGCGTCATCTGATACATTTTTATTATATACTTCAAGTAACTTATTTTTTTCATTATTTCTCCATCATCCAATGTATGTTTTCCCATATAAATGATATAGGGATTAATAAATCCAAATCATGCTTCACAAAATCTTCCCTTTATATAGTTTTAATATAAACACCTATAGAAAATATGAATAGTTATTAACTATAATAAATAAATTATATCACTATTTAGAAAGTCGTATTATGAAAATATAGCTTAGGTATGTATTTACAATTATGATGCCCAACCATTCATGATTGATAATTTCATTTAGAGTCTCAAAACAAAATTTATATATCAAGGAATTTCCCTATTTTTCTTCTTCTTATTAAATATAAGACATAGTTTTATCTTTAAATGTGTTCTCTTCATAAAGATGTAGTAATAATAAATATTTCTATTAACTGGAAATGAGAAGATACTCTTGGAAGGCCATTTTGTTTTATTGGTCGATTCACTAGATTTTCTTGAATCGAAATTCCGTTTCCATACCGCTTTATCCACCAGTAATGTCATACCTCACTTCAAGATTTTTATCATAAACCGTTACATATTTTCCCTATGATTTTTTAAAATATAGTCCTCATTTATCTTTATAATATTATAAGACCATGATATGAAATATGCCATAGCATCATTGACCATTATAATATCTGGACCATCATGTAGAACAGAAAACATAGCAGTCAGATCACGACCTACCTCATGCCCCACTTCCACGTGCTATTTTGGGAGGTCTTGATGGTGTATATTTTCTCCTGGGATATTATGTAATTTACCCATCGTTACACACCGATTCATGTGTGTTGACTGATACAAATCACATATAACAGTACCCCCCAAAATTTTAAAAATATAAAGTTATTGGAATTTATTTAATTGACATTTAGGAGAAATAACAATGAATAAATTAATTAACATGGGTAAGGTATGTGGATAAGGGAATGGATTTCCTCAAAGAAAATGGGATCAATTGGTTAATGTGTATATCTTTACTTCACCACCAGTTCACATTGATCCTTTATCAAAAATTGGTATACTAAAACAGACTAAAAAATAATATCTTACAGTGATTATATTTGGGTAAGCAATCATCTCTCCATATTATATGTATCTTCATGTGGTTTTATATTCTCAAAATATGTGTGAGGAGAGACTCCAAACCCTAATCCTCTAACATATCTATATTTTTTATAATGCTTCAAATCTACTGAAAGTAGCTTCTCTTTTGTTATGATCATTGCTAATTATTCTTTCTAAACCATATAAAAATGTGAAAATAAATAGAATTTTATGTAATATTTTTATAAATCATAATGAATCACAATTGTGGCATACTTACATAGGTTTTCCATAGTGTTTTTTGTTTTCATCAACAAATTTACCCTTCTTATTTATATGATCATCCTTCCATAACACATAACATGGGATAAAAGCCACTTAATATTTTGATTCATTAATCTATATATAAACAATGGAACATATGTTGTTTTATATCACTTTATAAAAATTTTATTATTTATTTAAAATATGTACGAATTTCTTCTCTGATGAAGCATACCCCATTCTTGATTTATGATAGGTGTACATTGGTTTTGATGCACATTATTTATTTTCAGTAATCTTATTATATTTAATAACTTAATTTTTTTAATCATGTTGGATATAATAAATAATGTCAAATAATATATTATATAATGTAATGCACCTAAAATGATTTCTCATTTCAACGATTGAAAAACTCAGTCCATGTTCCCTACTTTATAATGCGTCCATAAGTAACTCGTGGGTGGGGCATTATAGTCCCCTCAACATCACTAAGATATAACTTTATAAGAAGGGTTAGGAAGCTAGTATGATCTTTTCCAATGGCCATTAAGAAAAATTTCTTATGGAAATCTACTAAAATAAATTAACTTTGAAAGGAATAATGAAAATTAAATCAATATTTCATTATATAATTTTTCATTAAAAAAGAGAAAGTATATCATAACATTACCAGTATATATTTCCAATGTATTTCCTTTGTTATATGTTGGATGTAGTGATATGCATAAATATAAATTGGAATATTTATCCTTGTTGTTATCCCAAGATAACTAATGAACATTGACTTGTTGGGGTTAATAGGTTGGTATCACTGATTCAAAACATCTTCAAATTTTATATCATGACATCTTTCCTTTGATAATTAAATTCAACACTGTGATGTCGTGCCATAGTTCTTTTTCTTCATTAACATTATCTGATCCCCTAATAATTCCATTATTTCATCATCGACAACATGTTCTTCCTTAGGATTGGTAATTACATCATGTTCTATTGACATTGTCTACATGAATAGTAAAACATTTCATTTGTTTTGAATAACAAAAATACAATAAACTCCATGCATAAAAGACCACATTTTGATGCATCTTTCTTGTAAATTGATACCACCTTGAATAGCGATATAATACATTACTACTCCAGTATAACTAACCTCCACTTCCTTTATTTAATCTTTCCTCATGTGCTTGATTGCCTTCTATCTATTGATTATTTTTTAAACTCCATATTTCAAACTATCCTTCATCTCATCATTGTGGTTCTAAGGTTCCTTGATGACATACCTCCCAAACAATTATGATTTATTTTTTTGCTCGATACCCATCGCCCATATTTTGTGGACATCTACCTATGTTTCTTAAAATTATCTAACCAAAATCAATCCCATATCAGGTACTGATGATCATTTTGGATGAATACTACTCAGATTATTTCAAACAACATAGAAGAAATGGGGGATGAGTATTAAGAAACAGAATGCAATAATAACTATTTGGGATATAAAAGGTTTCTTACAATATCACGAGAACATCAACTCATTCCCACAGATCTGCAAAGACTCTAACCAATGTTTCTAATATTTTTTCCTCACATGTATCTCAAGTATAAGATCATTATATCCAACGAGAATAGAAAAATAACCTAAATGTAATTATGATTATGTCTTCTAACAAATTAAATTTCCAAAATTAAGCAAAAAAAAACCAAATGGCATCAACTCATAGTCATTTTCGTCCAATGAAAATCATTTAAAATTTTCCACTTTATATTAAATGTTTATTTTTTATAGGTCATGGAGGAGATACAAAAATGTGGTGGTATTGGTTTGAGGTAGATATGAGAGCTTTAAAACTAGATATTTTTCCATGATGCCAAGAGAATGTATCTTGAAGATGAAGTAGAATATAGGGCTGAAGAGATCTGATCAATGTGGGAGGAATACCTTAAATAGTTAGATTGGAACCCTTTTATATTTATCATGGTTTAAGGGGAGGATAATCAAAAGGTGAACTAGACATGTTTTTTTCACAAAAAATGTACAACATGAGTATTTTATGAAAGTCACCCATCGTAGTAGTATTCTCATCCAAGTATGCTTAACTATGGAGTTCTAATATTATCCAATTTGCTGCACTCAAATTAAATTTAAATATTGATGAAGTGTTTTAAAAAGTAACTGAGTGAGTTGTATAAAAAATCATATAATGAAACCAAATAATTTCATTCATTATGTTTTTATTTATTTATAGGTATAATTTTTTGTATTCTTAGAAGTTGTAAATGATGAGGATGAAAGGATGAATGGGATGAAGAATGAGTTTGGAGATGTCGTATTCAAATAGATAGCAGTGGATTTGATAGAGATTAATGAATACAATCCGAGTCGGTGGTATGTCATCAAAGAAATTTAGAATCACAATGATGAGAGGAATGGCAACTTGAAATATGGAGTCAAATCCATCATCAAGATATGGAGGGAAACGAAGTGTATTAGGAATAATTAAATAGATTTAGTGATAGTTAGTTGTATTGTTGTATTGAATTATTATATATTTTTTCAAGACCGTAACAATTTTCATGCAATATGCATCCAAATGTGGAATTTTATTCATGGAGTGTATTTTATTGTATATATATCTTACAAAAATGAATCCTTATTTACACAACCTTATTTGTGAAACCCATACTCATTTTTTATAAATATTATTTATGTTTCTTATGACTATTATGTGTTATATTCTTCTTTCAATTATTATACATTCAGGGTATTTTAATAAAATAAAAATGAGATACATGGTTTTCATGTTGATTATGGGTATGTAAAATCATCAAAGAAAACTTATCTCATTACTTTACATAACCAAATTATATGCATTTTGTTGAATATGTAGTTGATGTTTCCATAGGTTAAAGGTTACAAGGATTTATTATTTATTGTAAGGAATAAAGTATCAAATGATATCTAGTGGAAAATTGTGGAGTTTGTGTCATCAAGAGTAGGCTAGTTATTAATATAGGGTTTTATTTTTAATTTTAATTTATCAAATTGTTATTAGTTTTATTCCTGCAGGCATTTATATTCATGGGATTATATTGTGTAATATTTTACATAGACAAATTTCTCATGTGAGTTGGGTTTTAAAACCATTTCTCAGGGATTATTTTGAACAAAACATATTTATTATCAATCATTTGGAAGTCGGTTGATGGTTCCAAGGGTTTAGTAATATTTTTATTTAGATCAGTTAAGGTTTTGAATTATTGGACTATATTGTGATGTTACATTTTTTTAAAAGATTAATTAATTGATAAGATAACACAAACACACAAATAAAGAAAATAATTTTTCTTAAATCATGCGACTTCATCCAAAATCACTTCATTCTTAGAGAGGGATTTATTTATAAAATAATTTTATAGAAAAGTAAACTCTTATATAACGTCTTCTATAAATGACACCGCATATGGAAAATCTTCTACTAGAATATAATATAGTGTGTTGTGATATTCCATGTTTTAATTTTTAAATGTAAAATAAACTAAATTAATAAAATTTATTTACTATTAGTTTAAATAAATTCAAACTTTATTTTAACTATTAATAAATTTAAAGGTCATGGGTCATTATTGGAAACCATTCATTGATAATGGATATAAATGTTATGTCCTTTAATGATTTCTCTAAACCATTGAATATCATCTTCTCTCATAAATTTAATGTTTTGGTTAATATATTTTTTAGTAAATGTACTAATATTAGGAACCCATCAATCAATTATAAACACACCTCTTATTGGAAATACAACACAACTTTTGAGTTTGGATCAAATAAAAGACTAAAAACGTATACATATATTGATATCAAGGAAAATTTAAATTATTTTTTTCCTTATTAAATTATATCTACATAACGTATTTATAATGTTAATGAATATAAACTGGAAATTTCAAACTTTAGTTCCGTGAATTAGATTAATCCGTTCACATTAAAACAATATACATATTAACCCAATTTAGATTTTTCATATCAAATAACATTCCCTCTAAAATTAGTCCAATATAAGGTTAAATTTTTGTCATATTCATGTTCATGTCATAATGTGGAAAAAGAATACAAAATTTACCATCTACACAATCTAAAAAGTAAAAAAGAAATAAAATAACGAGAACATCAAAAAAATCACCATCCATTCCAACAACGTTTGAAGATGCAGTTTGCAGTGTTCTCGTATGAAGATGGAGTGAATTTACAGAGTAGGGGTGGAATTGTGTAGTTATAGGTAAGAGGGTGAGATATAAAGAAAAAGAGAATATGTTGGGCTATTCATGGTTAATAACCATTAAAAAACAAAAACTACAGAATCCAAAAATCAAACATCAAGAGAGAAGAAAGATAACATACATTGGATTCTAGCATAGATTCGTCCGAGATAACATGGAGGAGTAACACTAGATGCATGGGGATTCCGTGATATCTTGATAATCATGACTAAATGAGTGGTGGTTAGAGTTATTTTAAATTGATCGGGTATACTTTTTTCAATTCTTTCAAAAAAGTGCTATTAAAGAGCCCTTTTATTAGCGCTAAATTGAAAATTAGAAAGAAAATCAATATTTATCAGAGCTATAACTTTAGTACACATACAAGATTTATAATTACAACTATAAATAATTTTAAAAAAAATATTTATACAATTATATATTTGCTTATTATAATTTTATAATTATTTAAATATGAAATTATTTACTTATAAATATATTCATATTTTTAAAAAAATTAATATTATTTTATTTATAATATTTAATATAGTAAATTTACATGTATAAATATATAGATATAATTATATATATAATTTTAAAAAATATTAAATATATTCATAATTTTTATATATTTATTATAATTTTATAATCATATATATATATATATATAATAAATTTATATAAATATAAAAATATTCATTATTTAAATATATTTATTATAATTTTATAATTATTATAATATATAAATAATATTTCTAAATATACCAATAATAATTTTAAAAAATTATACTTAAATATTTATATATTTTTATAATTATATATATAGTCCTTATGGTGCAGCTCCGTGGTAGCTACCGCTATGAGTCTCGGTAAGGCCTTGAGTTCAAGTCTCACTGATTACATTATTTGACAAAATTTACTATAAATTTATAATTATATAAATGGGTTTTTTATAAAATAAGAGTTATTTGTTTATAAGAATTATAAATATATAAATTTATAAATATAGTAAATATATATTTATAAATATATTTATTTATAAATATTTATTAATAAATATATTTTAACATTACTAATGGATTTATAATCTTAAATACATGAATTTTAAAAATGAGTGAAATTGATTAATTGAGAATGAATACACTCTAAAAATATTGACCAAATAAATAAGTTTTATTAATTAAATATAAATTATTTAAAAATATGGATTTATATATTACAGTGAATATGAATATATATTAAAACTACTAAAACATAATATATATATATATATACACATATATATATATATATATATAAATTTAAATAATAGAAAATGATCTAATTCATTAATAAAATAAAAAATATCAAAAATGAATTTATAATACCTAACTGTGATAATATTAAAAATTATTAAATAAAATTTACTGATAAAAAAACTTAATATGTTAAATGTATCACGTTATAATGAAATTCTTAAATTTTCTAAAATTTGAATAAATTAAATAAATATTAGGTTCATGTGTTTCAATATAAGTTTTCTTCATTTTCTATATATTTATATTTAATATATATTATTTATTACTATTTATAATTAATATATATAAATATATTATACTTATTCATTTTTATTAAAAATTATTTCATTAATAAAATTTTAAATATTTTTTTAATAAAGTAAATTTTAATTTTTTTGTTTAATAATTAATATTTATTCATTTTAGATATATATATTTAATATAAACATTTTATTAATATTTATTATCTATATATATGTATATTAAATTTATTCATTTTTATTAATAAATATTTAATCAATAAAATGTTTAATATTTTTCTTAATTTATTCATATTTAATTTTTATTTCTTTAATTATTTAATTTTATTCATTACATGTATACATATTAAATATATACTATTTATTAATTTTTATAATATATATATATATATATATTCAATTTATTCATTTTTAACAACAATTATTTTATTAATAAGGTTGTTAATAATTTTTTATTTTTATTTTAATTATTATTTTTTATTTTGGACCTTTATCAGTGCTAAAAGAGATTTGATAAATGATACCCTTTATCAGCATTAAAAATAATGCCCTGATAAAGGGTACCCTTTATCATTTCTAAAAATAAAGCGCTGATAAATAGTATCTTTTTATCAACACTAAAAGAAAGCGCTGATAAAGGTGACCTTTATCATCACTTTTTTCTAGTGCCCATAAATTATAGTACTAATAATGGCCTCTTTTGTAGTATTGTAAGGAATTATATTATGGACAAATGTTTATAGAAGTTGAGAATTTATACATATCTCTATTATGAGATAAAATATGAGTTTCCCAATCATACATAAGATAGTGAGGTAGATATCTCATTTGAAATTTTATCATGATTTTTCTCAATCATATAGATATACATAGATAATTTTTGTAGTGACTAAAATTAAAATTTTTAGGAGTCAATTTGTTTAAGAGGGTAGAATTTCATACACTGATATTTTAGTAAGTATCTTTTTAATTAAAAACACCATTGAATATCTGGTGTCCCACACAATATTGTTCTAAAAAGAACCACACTATACATTATGAAAATGAAATATAGACATTAATACATTATGAGGATACAATGTGAATTTCCATTTAAATAATTACAAAAATAATAACACCGCATGTGAATAAAAAAGGTAATAAAATACTTTATTATAAAAAAAATTATTTTACATTCCATACATATTTTTTAATGAATTATTATCTCTGTTCTAATAAAAATGAATTGATTAAAATTTTATGGTTAGAAGATAAATGATAAATTGGATGTGATTAAAACCACCTAATATTAAAATATATACGTTCCCAATAACTATTTTTAAAATGTTATTCATTTTCATATTAAAATTAAATAATCACATTTAAAGTATTATTTGAATAAAAAAATTCAATGTTTTAAAAAATAAATTATAATTCATTAGAAAATTATATGGAATAATGTTAAGAATAATTTTTGTTTTAAAATTAATTTTCTATAAAAATTTCTTTTAAATATATTTTAGTTTTTTATTAATAAGTAAAATTTGAATATTCTTCAATTTAAATTTAATTAAATGAATATTTTTTTTTCATTTATCTGTTGAAATTATCTTATTATGAATTTTTGGGGTTTTTCTAAAATGGTTTATTTTTAGGTGAATAGTTAAAAATATTGTTTTTATCAATACTATAACTTTTATGACATCATTAGGATATAATAATGACATAAAAATATGTGAAACCTTAGTATAAAACAAAAATGAAATATTGGGGTCAAATAAATCAATCAAAATTATTACGTTGAATTTAGAAACTATGCTTGACATTTTGGAAACTAAGTGATATTTTATTCTAATAAAAAAATTATTTTGGTACTTTTCTTTTAATAAATAATTAACAATGATACATTTGGTTTTAAATTTCTTTAAAAGTCACACAATTATAATTTCTTAACCATAAATAAATAAATTCCATAAAAATCAATACTATATATGTCATTGCTACAAATTAAATTTTAATCTTAAAAAGGACATTTTTCAAAAAAAAGTTTTTTTTTTCATTAAAGATACTTTAATTGAAATGATTTTTTACATCATATAGAAAGATAATCTTTTGAAATGTTTTCATATTATGGAATAATAATTTTAAAATTAGTTAAAAAGATAAATTTTATTTTTACCCATAACTATAAGTTACCAAGGTAAAATTTAGTCCACACAGTAAATGCTAAAATTTAGAAAAGGTGTTAAATCAGTGATTAAAGACATAAAATATCTCAAAACTGAATCCTTAAACAAGTAAATATATGATTTCTCTACCTCCCTATTATATATTTTCAATTTTTATCTATATTTTACTGAGTTTCCTTAGTAATGACTTCTCCTTTTTTATATTAAGAAATTAATATTACAAAAATATCACCCCTCTCATCTATAAAAGTTACCATTCACTATCCCACTTATCTTTACACATTGAGCTCTTTATCATGAAAAATACCTAAAAAATAATTCCCCAAACCTATATCACACAAACTATATGTTTTTTCTCACCAAAATACCGATTAAACAGGGAACACGTTGTGATATAATAGATGATATAAAATGAAGTAGTAATTTTCTTAACTAAGTTTTTCAGGTTTCTATCTTCTCCCAATTCCTCCAAATATTTTACAACCACACTAATATAATTACATCATTATAATATATATATATATTAAAATGTTATTATTTTGATGAAATAACCACTATATACAATCCTCAAATTTATAGTAAATGAAAACATCACCCGTGTTTTGTACAAACTACTGCCTGTGTGAATGAAATATATGATCTTTCATCACCTTTTTTTGTGGTTGGTTACAAAAATGGATTTAATGAATAAATATGGTATTGAAATTTAAATAATGTTATGTTTTTGGTTATTTAATCTTAATATTAGATTTTATCTCAGGAGTAATATATCACCTTTGGTTTATTAAAAATTATCGAATATAATCACATTATGGGACTTGTGTTCAATAATCATACCTAAAACTAAAATGGAATTAAATTGTAACATAAAAATAATTATTAAAAATTAATTTATTTAATTTTAATAGTTAAAATAAACTCAAAATTATGGATATAATAAAATCATGACATGGTATGGTATCCAAAGTCCTTATATTGATGTAAAAATGAAGTGTTAAAACTACTTACACCAATGATAGATAGTAATTAAAAATAAGAATTAATTTTGTATTAATGAATATAAAATATTAATTTAAAAGGTAATAATTATGAAATATATTTTTAAATATTGGATTATTTAGTCATAGTTTATAACACAGGATGTTAGAATGTGTCTGGATAAGTAGGAATATGAAGTAAGGGTTTCTTATCTCAATTTTAATTCATTGAGTAATGTCTCTTATTATATACCAATTATTTTTTATTTAGTTAAAATACTGAAATATTGAATTCTTATATCTTAAATCAAATTCTATTATTATTATTTTTAGTTACATTTAATTTTTCCTCATTCCTTTTCCTTCGATTCATTACTGAAGTTACCAGGGTGGTGTTAACTATATTTATTATCATTAATTTATAACCATTAATATTCAAATTCAACAATATTATCTTTATTACACCCTCAAATTGTATTATATTTTATTACAACTTTCTTTTTTGGAGTTTACAAGTCTTCTTAAAATTTCACCTAGTTAAAAAAAATCATTGTATATATACTCAACCATATTTATTCTTTTAACTCAGGAATATTTCTCTTCTATATCATGATTCTTTATATTTTTCCAAAAATATACTTATCTATACATATATGGTTGATTAAGTTAATTTTACATTGTCTTTTACTTTCATTAAAAGGTTTAAAATATGAGTATAAAAAATATTCTCCATGAGTGTTTTTTGATTTTTTATAAAAAAGTGTGAACAAAATGTTTTTTAACATTTTTTGTATGATCAAATTTTCCCACCATCATGGTCATTATTTATTATTGATGTTATGTTCCCATTTTTCATTGTTTTTAAATGTAATTCATATTCCCATTTTTATAAGAAATTTTCTATTAAAGATGAATGTTATTAATAACATAAAAGAAATTTCTTTCCACTTGTATATAATTTTATCTTCAATTAAACATTCCTTTTAATACTTTGATTTTATTTTCAATGTTAAATTATTTTAATTATTTAATTTTTTTAAATTTTCTAGTTTATCCTTTATAATTGATTTTGGAAGTGAATTATAACATTATTTTTTTCAATAATGTTACAATATTTTATGAAAATTATTTTTATAATTTTACATGAATTTTACTCCCAAATTCTAAAAGAGATATCTAATTTAGAGTATTAATTAATATATAACCATTTAATTTATAAAAAATTAATTTTATCCTTTTATTCCTAATGAAATTAGCGTTTACACCCGAATTGTTCACACAGGTTCATTAATGTTTATTCCCTTTCTTGTGAATATTTTCATTATCACTCTTGTTCCCTCTCTCTTGAATTCATTTTATCTTTTTTCTATATGTTCTTTAATCTCATAGATATATTATAAATAATATACACTATCTATATATTGATTAGTCTAGAATTAAATTAACTATATACCCATTACTATATACATTGTTCATTTGAAGGGTGAAAAACAAGAAACTAATTCCATTTATTTACTATAGAAATTATTGAAATTGAAAAAGATATTTTTTCAATATAGATGTTTTTTGATTACTAAGACATATTGATTATGAATTTTATTGTGTATTTATTCTATTCATATGATTAATGCATTATAATTATTTCTTTTTGGTTAAGGTCTGAAATTATATATCCCCTTAATGAATCGATAGGTCTTATGTGAAAAATATGCATGGGTATTTGGTGTATGTCTACCCAATTATTTATGATGTATTGTTTAAAGAATTGATGGTATTTATAATTTACTTTAATGAGTCCTTGATAATAATATTAATATATAATTTTAATTCAGTCTAACACTATGAAATCAGTAATTGTTGTCCATGTGATTAGAAAAATTGTTATATTATCCATGAATATGTCACAAGAACATGTTATAAGTTGGAATTATTTGATTATTAACTGTTCATTCCACATTATTCATGCTTTTATCTTACCCTCATTATATTTCCATTTCTCCAGGTTATGAAGAATATTATTACATATGATAAGTCTATATGGGTATCACATGTAGATTATTTCATGGAATTTGTTGAATAATTATTATTAAATAATAAATTTTTAGTATAATGGGAAAAATTTCCATCGAAAAGGAAATATTTGGGTTTTTATGTAAAGGTATTTCCTAACTCTCTAAAACTCTAAAACAAAAAGTTCTTGTAAATCTATGAGATTCAATATTTGTTATTAATATTTTAATTAAGTTCTTTTATTTTGGTTTGCTTAAGTTGGTATCAAATCAAATATGTATAGAATATTGTTTAAGCATGGAATTTGAGTGTACATGTCTTTGAAATCTCAATAAAGTCATGATGTCATGATATATTTTCATTAATACTGGATGTACTACCAAATAGGTGGGGTTGGAGTCCTTTGTAAACTATTGTCACATAGAAGTAGAGAACTGCACCATACTATGAATGTTGATCACCCAAATCTCATCCCTATTCCATTCTAAAATGGATCTACATCACAAGGCTCATCCCATATCATAAAATAATATTATTCCATCTTTTGATTAGCTTTCAATGAATCTACAAATGTTAGAACAATGAGAAGAGATATATAAATAATCATCCTTGAATCCTTATCCACATATTGGTTCCACTTTAAAAAAATCTTATCAGACACTATAATTCACTAGGTTCTTCTTTTACACATTATTGTGCCTTCCCACTCAAGGGGATCTCAAGGGAATTCTCCTTCATTTGTGAATATATCATATTAGGATGGAATTTCATAAAGCAATCAACTCAATTTATCAATATTATGTTTATTTAATGTTGCCAACAAATGTATTTTATTCCTTTTTACTCTAGGTTTACCAAAAATCTCTTATCAAAGACACAATGGAAACAAGACCATAGTGTATAGGCCAATAAAACTAGCTATAAATAATGGACCATGTAATTATATTCATGGGGTCTTAGCTAATGAGAATCATAGTAGTTACCCCGTCTTCTAGCATTAATATGAATCATAATCAACCCCAATAAATTAATATAGATATTATAGTACTATCTTAGGTTATAAAAAATCATAATTAGAGAAGATTTCATCATCCATTTTAAATCCTAAATGTTTCTTCACACTCTTTGTTCTACTTGAATTTTAATTTTTTTGGTAAGCTTGTCATCATCACTACCATGTGGAAAAAATTATGAATGTATCATTGATAATTACCATCCATTTCAAGGATGATACTAGTCTCAAAGACATTCTTGGGTCTTTATCTTGATGTCAAAGCCTGTAATTTATCCAGATCAAGGGACATTCTGACCTCATATATGACTTTCTTGAGAAAATATACCACTTAAATCTAGAAATGGTAATTTGGTAGTATTTCATAATGAATATTTTCTTAAATAATTTATAAATTGATCTCCAAATTCTCTATATGAAACTATCAAGTTCTAGTAATATACCATAATTTCATAAAAAATACCATGACAAAAAAGTATTTTGTGAAACAGAAAGCATGGTACATAAGATCCATAAATACTATCGAAGAATTCTATAGAAAAAATATAATTAGTAGAAACTAATATGTCCCATACATACTTTGTAAAATTATTCATGGGAAATCCCTTATCTTGGATTATAGATGATGATAGACCAACCATAGATAAATCAATGAAAAATATTAGGCTCCCATTAACCAACCATTAGATCATTTATTTGTTGTATTGGATACCTGTTATTCATAATAATCTGATTCTATTTTTTATAATATATACACAATCCTAGAAAATCATCACCCTTCTTTGTGAATAAAACTAGAGCAACATAAGGAGAGATGCTCAAAAGAATAAAACCCTTTTCATCAATGTCTTTGAGATAAAAATTTAGATCCTTATATTTTCGTGATTCTATATGATTAGAATTTATGAATATATGATCAAAACCTACCATGAGTCCAATTGTAAACACTACATATATAATTATAGATAAGCATGAAAATCATCAGTTAAAACATACAAAAATTGGTCCACCTCAAAAAATAGTAAGTAAAATCATTTCTTAATCAGCTATGAATAATATAATGAACACTTGTAAAATGATACCCCCCACCCACCTAAGGCTAGTTCCAACTCTTCTTTCCTAAAAGTTCCATTATACTAGATAATTATTCTTATATTTTGAGAAATAAGTGAATGAAATGGGCCTTTGAATCATTTTAAACGAGTCTGGATGCATTTCATCTAATCTATGCTAAGGATGACATAAAAAATGGACATGACTATGGTGAAGAAGTAATATACATTTCCATATCCACCAATAATTATGGCATGGAAAGGGAACCTCCTAACCCAATCCAATATCCATCACAATTGTGTGTCTATGATTATCATCTTAGAAGAATTATTCAAGATGAGTCCCAAACTAGTAAACAAACATGCATAAATGAAAAAATGGGTGACTAATATATAAAAAATATATCCACTAAAGTAGTTGCAAGAAAAATTGTACCTCTAACAGTAAAGGGTCCCTCAGTCATATCATCTAGAACCCTCTCTATTGAAAAAATGATACATCTATTAAACCCATGACCTTAACCCTAGGATCTATAACTTTTCAAATTTACCATACCCTATGGGAACTATGGTTATTGGTCCTAAGGTCCTCAAACACCTCCATGTCCCGACCCACCATAAAAATCCATACTATATGTTTACTGTAGACCATTTGGATATGATATAAAGTCCAATTTCTAGGAAGAACCTCATTGTAATCCTTTATAGGGAATAATTTTATAATAGCATGGTAGGTTTCCTATCCTCCCATAAGAATATTACTCCCTCAATAGACTTTGATAGGCTAAATGCTTATGTTCGGTTGTCCAACACTTGAAAATCCTTACTTAATGACACCCTAAACGAGGAAGTAAAAATATTTGACCCTAACTAGTTTTTCACACACTATCCAGGTGCATGTCATCAAATATACTATTCCTACCACAAAAAATAGCCTCCACCAACACCACCTAAAGGACTGTCACTCACACCACTAAAGAGATGGAATGTTCCAGCTGCACTACTCTTTTTAAATCCCTTCTAAAAAGTCAATTACTTATGAATTATCTCATAATATGATATAAAATTTAACATCCTTACATGTTGTGTGATGTTTGGTTGAAAGACTATCTCAAATAAATTTTCTTTATAAGCCTCACATAAAGATAATAATAGGATAAACAATGTAACTTAGAATACCAAGTCTTATAGTTTATTACTAAAGTAAATTCCTAGTAGATATCTAAAAATAAATATAAACAGTCTACCTTTAGTGTCTTAGGGATGAACTCAAGGAATAGTAGGTCTTTTATGGCCTCCCATTTCATGCCATCATAAGTACGATACAAAACATTTACACCCCACCATTTTATAGAAGGCCCTTAGAGAATGATGTTGGTTAGATTCACCTATTTAATCATGGGAATTTAATCCATATTGAATATGGTATAGATCATATCTGTTTAGTAATTGGAATATTGAGAACCTATAGTTCTTAGTAATTTTGGATGATATTAAATTTTAGAGTCTTAATTAAATTTTATTACAGTTTCCCCACCCCAGTTTAAACCTTCATCTCAACCTATTAATAATAATAAAATCTATTCATGAATAATCTTAGCTATGTGTTCCACTAGATTAACATATGTTGAATTCCTTAATCCTCCATACTTAATAATAAGAGATATTCATAGAGTTTCTTCAACCTTATCCCCTTTCTTCTGCATGGGACTTAATTGATATATAATTTTCTAAAATAGAGAATCATTATTTTAAAATAATTACAGAATGACTTGAAAAATAGTTTATTTAATAAAGGATCATCTTATGTTTAGATTAATACCAAAATCATCTCTAAACTCAACATCCTATACAAGGGAATCTAACCCCATGAGAAACTATATGTTCCAAACTTTCCTAGAACAACTACCATGATACACCAGAACAATCAGCTCATATAACTTGTATCAATAAATATTTTACCATCACATTAATGTAGTAAACATATAAAATCTACCACCAAATATTATATTTAATTATAAGGATACTAGTGATTTATCAAAGAAAACACCATATAACTCAGTGTTAGAATTTAATTAATTAAAAACCCATTTTACAGTCACACATATGTAAGTGTATATCATGTTAAAAAATGTGGTTATTATGATGCTTATTCCATCTTACACATTCAATTTTTTCATTACTTTAAATTCATAAAACATAATCTAAAATATCACTTTAGTGAAAAATCTAAAAACTATAACCATTATAACTAACAAATCAATATCAATGCCCTGATAACATTGGTGTCCTCTGTATTGGTTTCCCCATCCATAAGAATAACTTCATACCCATGTTTCTACCATTATATCTTCAATATATGAAACCTAATTTCATATATAAAAAAACATGGTTCCTTGATATAATTTTTTAACACCCCATCCTAGGATTCAAGGATTTATTTGGAGCCTCATGAACACATAATCATATGCATGAGGTTTATAACTAGTTTTAAGGGGAAATTCCATATAGTAAGAATATTATACTATCAATATTATTATAACAAAAAATGAAAATAAAAATAAAATTATAATATTCAAAAATATAATTTTATGTTTCATGGAAACCATAAAAATGAAATCACATGTAATAAAAAAATGCACCAATGATATTCATACATCATCACTCAAAAAACTGATCCCCACTTGTGATAGATCATATGCATATAGAAGAAAACAAATCTAGATGATAATCTACAAAAATGGCCTATGATTATTTCCTAGTATTTCATCTATATTCATACAGAGCTCACCATACTCAAAAACATGATATCATGGATTTACTCTTTTATTGATCTTTAACATTGATGCCTACACAGTCTCCAATGTTCACATTTATGGAATGAGTATAGAACTTAGTAAGAAACCACTGATAGTACCACAATTTAAAAAAATATTATTTGTTTTTTCATGTAAAATAAAATAAATAAACATATAATTGGCATACACCCAATCTGGGTCATGATGTGAAAGAAAAGCTGTCATGAACCCTAAAAATACCTACTTCATCCAATACAGGTGGAATGATTCATCCCAAACTTATGTATTACCAATATATTCTAAAAAGATATTAATAAATCATATACTTAAAACAAAAAGTGAGAATACAAATAAAATAAAAGGCCAAATCAACCACAATACATCAATAAATAGAAAAAATAGGTAACTCAGCTCATTATTGGCCCACAACATCCAAATATTATCAAGAAGTGATAAATAATCAATAGAAAGGCCTAATAATTTCCTACCTCTCAAGAAGGAAAATAATGAGGTACCATGACTCATTACTAGTACCCCTTCATCCAAATGTAGTTTGAAAGTGTATCAGAATCATGAGAAAGTATTAATCATGTATAACCACTCATGAAACAACCACTAATGTGGTAACATGGATCATTGTTTGTACCACCATCATCTAAACATATTTGGTAAGTGCAATCAAGTCATAAGGAAGGCCTAATAATGTCCAACCTCTCAATAAAAAACCACTAATGAGGTATAATGGATCATTTCTATCCCCATTTCATTTGAACAAAGTCGAGTTATAAATCTGGATAATATGATAAGCTTAATAATGTATCACCTCTCAATAAAATACAATATATGAGAAAAAAATAATTACTTTATCATGATACATGACATTAAATGCCTAATCATATTCTAAATTGAATATCATTTTATCAAAATAATACCTGGGTTTTATAATTCTCAATCCCATTAACTGTCATAAGATCCCTCCACCCCATGGTAGGACCTGTAAAATATCCAAAACCCCTCTACATATGATTTAATCCTACAAACTAATTCACATATCATAACCTATCCCAGACTATTTTGAACATTAAATTTATTAACCTCTTCCATCCCTATGCATAAAGGGAGAATTTCCCAAATACGAAAGGGAAAAAAAACTCATTCTAGCCTTTTCAAGCCAAATCACACAACCTGGAACTCAACTTTCCAAAGAAGATGACCATATAGACATGAAACCCAATTCCTATGAAATTGAATATTATAATGGGGAAAATATAAAACCTACTCAAAAAGCTATTTCCTACCACATAAATCCCACATGATCAACCTAGAGTACAATGAAAACCCAAAATAGACACTAAAACAACCCACATGCAATGTTAGCTCATATACAACCATAAAAACATTAGTGATTTTTAAATATGATCTACCTAGAGCCACTAGAGATCAACTTGTAGAAATTAATCAAACAATTCAAACTTAATCCCCTATAATTATCAAACTTAAAAAATTCTCCAATTTAGATATTTGAAATTTAAGAGTAATTGACAGTGGGAAAATATCAAGAATAATGTTGTGTGGATCTATTATTATAAAAATAGGATGAAAACAAAAAACAAGGATCAAATATGACACCTAATTAATCCTTGAGGGATCTTGGAGCGAAGTATGAATGCTTTAATGAGATCTAAATTAATGTTAGGTAAAATGGAGGATGATTTAAGTGTTAAATTTATATTTTAATAGTATTATAGAGAAATACCTTTATTTAATAAGAATATATTGACCATTGAGTACATAGCCACCCTGTACTTGGTAGACAGTTCCCTAATAACCATTTGGTGTATGGTTTTTTGGTAGTCCAATGGGAATCCAAGGGCTAATACCACCTTTTATTTTCTATAGGGTACATAGTATCCTAGCATTAGGTACCCAATTGATCCTATTGTTGTAATTTAACATTCGAGTCATTGTTGTTGACCTTTGATCCCCTAAAAATTCTTTATATTTCCCAATATTATCTGAAATTAAACACCAAAGTCCAATAAAAATCAAAGATTTATTTTGGAATGTACCTAAAAATCCTAGGGCTGTTACACTTTGACTGGAAGAGAGAATATGGAATTTGTGGTGATAGGGGACATGTATCCCTTATCATTTCCAATTTTTTTTTGTTAAACTCCTTTCATAAACTCAATCCTAATGGAACCTTATTTGGATCTATTTTTAAATTATGTTATAATAAATTAGCTAATTAGTATAAAGGATGTGTTGCATGCTCATTTTGTCTTTCTATCATATGAAAATAAAAATAATTTATTCATTGTTGTCATATTTAATTAGTGGGGGAGGGGTTGTTTTTATCCTTAATGTGATAATGAATAATGTTTTGTGATTGATCAAACATGAATTAAATATAATTCAATAAAATTATTATTATCAAATAAATAATATTGTTACTTTTTTATATAAATTATGTGGAAATAAATCCATTAGAGAGATGTTGTGGATTATTATAAAGGGAACCAGCTTCATAATTTAACATATAATAAATAAAGAGGTATGTCAATTATGTTAAATCTTGTAAATATCATGATTCTATTTGAAATAAATAGGGGGATTAATTAATTCTACAATGAATTTTGTTATGATATTTGAATGTAATAAAAGTAACTATAAAATTAATATCATGGATGGTATTTATTAGAATGATATTGAATACAGGGAATGAATTTGATTAATTATTTTAAGATTATGTTCTCCCAATTTGGTTAAATACCCTAAGAGGGGTGGGGGTGAATCAGGGTATGACAGATTAAAACAACTTCCCCTTTTGGATATTATTTTGTCATTAAACAAAACACTCTTCTCTCCCATTCTCATAGAAATGTATGAACATTATTGAAATCATCCACGAGACACAACAATTTTACTTGGTTCACCCTTACTGGGATATGTCCAAGGAGAATACAATGGTGATGTTTTGATGTACCAAATCCAATAAGGCTCACTTCCAAATCACAAGGTTCGAGTTAGATCACTTCTATGCCTAGGGTCAATGCCTTTACAATTCTTAGGGTTAGCTCACTACATTCCTAAGGGTCTCTCTCTAAGTCTCTTCCTCTAGATCACTATCAGTGGAAAGGATCATCGTCCTCCACTTCCTTTTATCACTAATATTGGATGGTATTAACCCACATTTTATGTAATTTTAGGTCCTTTCATTATTACAGATTAATACATCCTCGGTTGTAGATAAATGCTCTTTTGAAGTCCAACTTTCATCCAATTGATGGATATCAATTTTGTACAGATATACTAGGAAATTTATTTTTGAATAACTTCTCAATGTTCACTACATTCACAAAGATCACCACTTTATCAAAGCTCACCAATCCACCATGAATAACCTTACCTTTATAATGATCGATGCCTTCACGAATCTCCAAACATTCATAAATCTTACTTAATATTCATGAATCTCATCTCTTTCAGCTGGATTTTGGTAGCCTTCATGAACATCAACACTTTCATGATGCACACATATTTTTATTGGTGTTAAGAGCCTTAACAAACTCCCTTCCTTTGTGAACATAATCTAAAAAACCATCTTCACAAATTCGGAGCCTTAAGATCTTTATTAAGTATCACTACATTTATGAAGGGGGAAGATGCCGAATTATAGGTATTTTCACTAATTATAGAATCCTCCATCCACATCATCACCATTTCACAATACTACCTAATTTTATTCACGATTCTCCATCTCTCATGATGGTCTAGGAAACTTCATCGTTCTCAATGATTTTTGTAATTTCATAGATCATTGTTAACTTTATTATTATTTCATGAAACTACCTTTTACAAAACCCAATCTTTATGAAAATCATTTGTTTTCTATATTATCATTAGTACTTCAACTAAATCCAATTCTTGTAATTCTATCCATACTCCATGTTTTGGACCCAAACAATTTGGAAAAAACAATGATAAACAACGTCACACTGTGTATGAAATTTTCTATACCTCTTCCAGGGAATCCATTACTTTACCATGGATATTTCTCAACATACTGTGTCAAAAATATCTCTATAGTTCAACAACATACCTTATAATCCTCTTTTTCAACAAACACAATCAATCCAAAAATACTATAATGATTCCTTAAGGGAATTTTCTCCAATATATTAAAAAGTATATACCTATTAATTAATGGAAATAAAAAGTGGATTAGAAAACAATTTATAATAATTGTGAATAAAATTAACTAATATTAGACAATTACTTAGGTAATAATAAATATTAAAAAATACTTGGTGATTCTAATTACATGGTGGAGGAGGGAATTTAATGGAGTTAGAATAATGAGAAATATGTATAAATATTTCAGTGAATAAAATAAATAAATGATAATTAAGTGGTCAAACTAAAGGAAGATAGTAGATAATTCTTATGATGTGAATCATACAAGAAAATGTATAATGGATTTAGTAATGTTAAGAAATTTTATTTAATAGATCAAGTTTACCCTACCAATGTTATGAGTTTTTAGTAGCTGACTTGTGTTTCTTGGAAGGGAAAAGATGAATGATAACATAACCATATTTAATTAGGGTGGAATATTTGATTTTAATGAAGATTCAGATATAATATAAAAATGATAGATAATATTATGAAAAATATTTAGTTCCCTCATGATGATATATAGTTGACACATGATGTGTATTATTAAAACTAGTGCAGTTAATTTGAGGATAATTTAATAATCCATCAACTGACTTTTCTTAGTTACTGGAAATTGATGAAAATAGAAGGTGTAAATTATTGGATTAAAATATGATGAAAATTTGGACTATTATATGAAATGTTTTATATGAATAGTGGATTTATATAGTGATGGATTATGGGAAAGATTATTTACTTACTCAACTCATAACTTGAGTTTCAATTTGATGACAATATCTGAGTATTTACTCTTATCACCCGTTGTTTCTGGAAGAGGATATCAATGATCAATACATATATATATCCCTATTCACATATATTTCTTGGTTTGTGGGTATTAATGATATAAAATATTGAGATTGGTTATTTTTACCAGAGTTTCTACACTGTTTCATGACAAAAACTCTATGTTCAAGGTGGATAGTGATTCACCATGTCTATTTTTTATTTCACCCATAACAATGGGTTTGAGGTGGACCGGATATTTAATTATGAATCTCATGTGATATTGTTGTGGAGGTATTACTCTAGTATTTTAGGATGGTATATATAGGTTGAATCATCAGGTTAAAAAACTATGAAGATTTTAGAGATGAAATTATTATTTTTTGATGTCATTTATTTATATTACTATCATCCTCATGTGGGTTTGATGATTTCTAATATCCATAGATGGAGCAGTATAATGATTCTTTAGATAGATAGAGTGATAAGAATATTACCCCTCTATTGGTAACCATGGCATGTATTTTTTTATAGCGAGGCTTGGAGCCCTGGTATTATTACTCCTATCTAAGAGCTTAAGGCCTCAATTATAAAATTATGGTACATATATCTTGAGATTGTAGTGTCCTATAGATGAACATAGTACATGGTGGATCCCTTTTTGTTTTGATATTATAAATCATGGGCTTATTCATATATATATACCTTTTAATTTAGTGGGAATGATTATTTTTTGAGCATGGAACCACAGAGATATAGATATTTGATAAGAAAAGGATAATGATTAGTACTATAACTGATGATGATGTGTTGTGATTTGGTATTTTCTACACATTATTTATCAATTAATCTCAATGATTTTAGTGAATTTTTGGGGGTCAAATCACTTTTTTTGGATGACAATACTAAGTATTAGTTCTCATCCCTATATTCATATTCATGTGTTGTTCAGTCTTGTGTCTCTGAGGATCAATTAATGTATTGGTGGATGATCCTAAAGGATTGAGTTGGATGTTATATGTGGTAGTTGATGGAATGGTTTTTAAATTACGATGGTTACTTTCATGCCATCACTTTAATTAATTAGATCTATTCAGGGTGTGTTGATTATATATTATGATTCATTTAATTATTTTATATAATATGGTGGATATAACTTTTATATATACATATGTTACATTTTCATGTTTTATTATAAATTAATTTTATATTATAGTTCATTGCATGATATCAGGTGATATGTGATATTTTGAGGTAATACCTCCCAACTTTTCAATGGATACCTTGGTGATAGTCACTAGGATTTTTCCTGTTGGTGGAGAATGTAATATGTTTACCTACTAGGATGTTGGGACATGACATATTAGTATTAGAGTTTTTGGATGATGTTTGAAGTTAGACATATGTGAAGTATTATAAAAAACCATCATTGGTTGAGTCGACCCGTCACCTAAGTCATTTAACTACAAGGCTCAAAGCGCATTGTCGATCACCATAGTTTGGTGAAAAGAACTATAGAATTACACTTACCCACCTGGGGATGGTTTCAACCTTGAAAATCTAACATGAAACATGAATAATGAATACACATGATATATATAGATTAATATATTCAAAAGATCAAAAAATAGGGTCAAGTCCAAACAAATAAATACAACATCCCAATGATAAACAATATCAATGCTGCTCTATAGGAGCTTACTCCATGAGACCATGTCCCCACCATCCTAAAACAACCACTGAAGATGGTATTCATGAAGGGTCATCGAGCAATAGTGTTCCCTTGCCCTTACTTGTCACGAACCGAATCTGGTCGCCGCCAAAACCGGCACCAAACCCAGCCCGTGACATGACCCGAAGGTCATTCCCGATCCCCACGGGCTGGCACAAGTGCCTAGGAATCATAAAATGATAATTGGGAACGATTTACCTGAGTTTATAAACTTAAAACGACAAAAGAGTCCAATAAAACAAATCTGGATTTTTCAACTAAAACCGTCTTTTACAAAATTTCAGAACTGAAATACATAAGTTAAAACTATGTTTAAAGACCATTAAAATGGTACATAACCAAATAAATATAGCCCAAGAACCTCTACAAGGAAAGAGGCACCGCCCTCAAGCTATCCCCATGACACTGCTTCCCAATGGACAACTAAAAACCTGAATCAATGGAATAAATCCTATACCCAAACCTGTGACATAAAATAAGCAAATCTACTTACACCCAAAGGTGTAAGTAGGGTGTGAGCGAGAGCCCAGTAGGATACCACCACTAATATATTCCATGTGATAAACATTTAATGGCAAAAAGCATGCAAGTTTTCAAAGACATGAGATGCTAGTTAAAATTTCTAAAAGATGCAACATTAAATAAAAACAGTTTTCAGGTGGGCTAATTTAAAGAATAAACATTTAAAATAAATACAATAGCTACTTAATTTTCCAGCCTCTCATACCGTATACCGACGGTAAGATAAAAGTATCCAGTGAGCACAATCAATGGGAAATAACCCCTAGGAACTAGCTAGCTGTGGGTCCGAGGTACCTCGTATCTCGGTGAGAGTAACCATCACAAATATCCATTATCGTGCACGATCCACTAGTAGGGAACATACCCATAACCTAGTGGTCCCCAATCATCATCATCATAGTTTAGTTAGAGTTGTAAGCGTCAATCTTGCTAAGTGAAACTGAGGCAAAACCCCACAGATTCACTAGCATACTAGTACACGTCCACCCACCTAGATACTCGGGTTTTCCCTTTGTGCTCAAACATGTTCAGCAATCCAAGAAGTATAGTTTTCACATGCAAATATCACTTCCACATCACAAATTAACCAAACAGCCCCATGTACATCACGCAAGTCAAAAATTAAACTTTTCATTCAAATTCATTTTGAAATCAAACTCACTCCAAATTGCCTACAACACTTTTCACATTTCTTTAACACTTCCACAAATCCATTAAACAATTTTACAAAACCATTACAAGATATTCAACTCACATAACAGCCCACACACATGTCACACAATACCCTTCTCACCTTCACAATTCATTTTATAAATAAACTCACATGAAATATCCTACACCTGTGTTTCGCACACAAAACACAATTTAGTAAAACATTTCGACAATTTATAAAAAAAATCTAAAAATGTTTAACATCTCAAATCACCACTTTACCATTAAAAAACCCACATTAGGTGAACAAACTCACCCAAACAGTACATATACACCCTTTCCCAACATTTTTTAACCAAATAAAGCATTTTCAATTTTTATAAAACAAACCCAAGAGGTATAACCATTGTTTGCACACTAAACCCATTTCAAAACCCTCATTTAAAAGCAAAATCATACCAATACCAATCCAAAACAGAATTTTTCAGCCCTAAAACAATTATTAAACCACCCCCCAATGTTATAAAAATACATCAAATAATACCACAAAGATACACATGAAAAACACTCATTTTCATAAATCACCTTCAAGAAGTACAACAGGTTTTTACACTTTAACTCATTAAAAAAAACCTACTTTAAATGCCAACATGATAATAAGGAATTAACAAACCAGAATTGGCATCCCCTTTAAAGACTAATAAATCACTTTCATATGTTATAAACTAAACCCAAACATTACCCCAAGAGTCACACATGAAAAGTACCCAATTTCAAGCTATAATGCAACTAAAAACTAAATGTTTAACCAAATCCATCAAAATTGTTTTCACTGAACATAAAAAAGATTATAAACATGCTAAATTAATAATCCATGCAAGCTAACTCATCATAAAATGGCTACACATGGAATCACCTACCCTTTTGAGTCGAAACCCTCAAAACATGGTGCGAAACCTTAAGCGCACCACCGTTGCACCAAAAGGAATATAAATCCAGACCTAAACCACAATAATTTACCCAAAAGACACCAAATCAGACATTAGGATCGAACCCCAACTTCTGGACATGAGGAACTTCAAGAAAAAGGAAATAAAACTAAAAGAGGATGGAAGGAACCAAGAAGGAATTCCCTTACTTGAAATATCTTGAAGGAATCGGCCCCAATCTACCAAATAATGAATCACCAAGTACCCAAAACTGGTATGGAGGTTTGAAGGATTGATATTAGGTCATGTGGGGACTGAAATGGGGGGAAAAGGATGAAAAATGAAGGAGTTATGAAAGGATCAATTTACCTCTCCAAATCTGCCCGATTTTAGAAACCCTAATAAGTTCAGTACTAAATCTCGATGAAGAAGAGATCCAAAGAGGGGAGAGAGAGCTTGGTCGCGTGGATGGGTTCAAGGGGCGCATTTGAGGATTTGAATCACCGAAAAAATACTTAAAAATTAATAAGTTATTAATTAATGAAATTTTATTTTTAAAACTGGAATTGGGCTTTCGGGCAGGCCTAATCCCTTAAATAAAAACCAACATAAACCTTGGTTATGGATTTCCAAAGGATCCAAATTTTAATTTAGGTGTTAATATATCAGGGGAGGACATTTATGAGTTGGAATGAGTGAAAAATATTAAAAAATGAAAAAGTTATAAAAGAAATAAAATTTATTTTTAAATTTGGAATTGGGATCACGATTTGGCCCAATTCATGTAAACTCAAATATTCTCCATAAAACCATTGGAAACCCCCAAAACAAATAATTAATGGAAATTAAAATAAAAATACATTTAAAATAATCTATGTATGTGACAATTCCCCCCACCATGAAAACTTTCCGCCCCGGAAAGTCACAGCAAGGCCAAAGTAACAACCAAACCCAACTGAGAAACCAAGAGGTACTCCCTTGTCAGGTTTCTCCCCCCAAGGCCAAAAAACCTCCAGTGATCAATTAATGAAGGATTAATCTCACAAAAAAAACTTACACCACTTTCCTGAAATAATAAATCACATTCATAATTTATCCCAAAATAAAACTCCTCAAACACTATCCGAACAAGACTCAAGCAATTCACCCAAACGAACAATAACATTGAACAAGGTTACACTTACCATACTTTAACTAATACATTGGGCACTCTCCAGTCCCAAATTTTACCCAAGGAAGATGTAAGTAGTTAGATATCTCCAAATGATATTACCTACTTCCCATACAATACCAAGGAAAAACATGAGTTACTTGTATGAAGAGACACAAATGGGCTCCCCACCATAAGAGACAACTTAATTTTTTTTTCCCGAGACAGAATCAAGACACTAATAGGGGAAGGCCCAAATAGACTCCCTAGTACAAGGGGTATACATCCATTATAAATTTACAAAATAATATGCACGATACCCATGGTGGGTCTTCCCACCACAAGAACCAACCATCTTAACCAACCGGCGTGGGCCGACACGAAATGACCCCCAAATTAAGGAGTTGGGACGGTCACATGGTTAGTCTGCACAGTTTGAGAAACTGTGCGATAACTATGTGGATCCTTATATTTGCATGGTTATTTTTTTTGTTCATGGTTAGAACTATCCATGTGAAAACCGTGTGCTCAACTTGTCTAGCCAAATTTCCAACCATTCTCCAAAGACTCAATGGAAACCAAAGGGGGAGGGAATAACATTGTGTGATGACATGGGTACAAAACCCTCCACCTATTTCCACCGAATGGGAACAACAGAAGAAATATGATGACACCATAGGTTTAAACTCTTCCTATCTTTCATACTGAGGATAGGACTTTGTACAAGGGTTTAAACGACACTAGGGTTTCCCCTGACTACGCGCCAGCTTCTCTCTGGGACCTATGGCTGGAGCTCAAAATATTGAAGCATCTTCGGCCACGCAGTTTGGCTGTTGAAACCCCTATGTGGAACTTCTTCTTTCGGTGCCACAAACAACTACACCGCATACCCTGATGGGTTCATTAAGACATAACACACTCCATAACCCACTTTACCAAAACCAGAGATTTCACTGAAACAAGGGATCAGAATAAGCACACACATCACACCTTGTTTCTTTGGGTGAGAAACAACAGAAGGGTAGGACACGTATAAACACCGTCCTCTAAGATAGAGGATTTGATGTTTTTACTAAGGGATACATACTCCCAACATAACAGAGAACCTAAGAGGATTGTGTGACCTTGACCTTTACAGTCAAAAGAGCACACAACATCACAATGCATCACCGAACATGACCCTTGTGATTGATAGAAACAATACATGGAACATGACCATATTCCAAGTCCCTAAAAACAGACAAGTCCAAAAAGTGGACACAATATCCTATCAGGACCAAAATCTCAAAATTGGTTGTTTAATAATAACTCATGCTTCAAGGAAACTATGAAGAACCCAAAGGCCCTCTTAGACACCATCATGACACTCATCCACACTAACAACCAAAGAACACTTCCACCTTCGATGAATCATGAAACTTAAGAAACCAAGGCCTCTTTCAACCTTCCACAAAAACTATCCCACTACAAGAGGATCTAAAAATCAACTAAATGAATGGTAGTAGACTCAATCAACAATGATCTATAAAATATTCCTTATATTAATCAACTGGAGGATTTTACAATGGAGAAACAATACGGGTTGCACTTCAGTTGTGCACTAACCCTAAATGGGGGCGTACCTTATCCAACGGGAGAACCCAAGGACCCAACCAAGATGGTACATTGGTCAAAAAAAAACCATAAACCAGATCCAAAAAAATGAAGGTAACCACTATAAAGGTGTCCCGAAACATATCTCAGAGGAGACTACTAACCAGTCCTTCTACCTAGCTTACTGACCAAACATAATCCCAAAACACAGTTCAAATAGGAGGGGTTATTGGACTAAAAAAAACATCCCACAAAAACAAAATCTTCAAAGACCCATAATAAAAACCATCCCAAAACTATTCATCAAGACATAATGTTTTTCTTTAAAACCATTTCTTTGAAAACAAGCGGTTCAACGGTAAGAGTATCGACCAATGGTACCCCATGGGCCTCACACATGCATGTTTTTGTGCCACACCAGACACCCACCTCATATCCGTCCTGACACTCATCCAGTCGTGCCATCAGCCATCCATCATCCCATATAACCCCATGCATGTGGTCACTAATGGAAATACCAAAGGTTAAAACAAAAATTCTTTCCACTTTTCAAAACCAAAACGGTCAACCAACGCATCCTTTTTTTTCTCATAACCGCTAACCACGAGATCAAAATCCCAACTCACATCTTACAAAAATTTTCATAAAGTCACAACCATTTAGAAAATAACTCACATTCAAGATATTCACATCAATTTTAAAACATCTCATCCCATTAAAACACACTCTGATTGTTTAGAAAACTCTATTGGAAACACTTTTCAAAACCAGCTTCAATACAGTTTCTACCTTCAAAAGAGGTGTTATCACACCATTTTCTATTTCAAAATAATTCTGAATATTTAGTTCCAAAATTTCATAAATCATACCATTCCATATTTATTTGAAAATCATTTCACAAAAAAATTACACTTCTTAAAACCAAGTCACTTTAAAAACAAAGTTCCAAGATTTCAAAACTAAAGAACACAAGACAATGCGAGAGGAAACTAGTTTCAGTGGGTGACTTGGACATAAGGTTGGCGGCCATATTCCAATCACTTCACTGTCACAGAGAGTGTTCTAGGGAATATCCCCAGCTCCACATGGCTTGCCAGACCCTGCGAGCTCATTGAGACCATTAACCCAACTCTCTTTTCATTTCCCCTAATCATCATCAAACCAAGAAAACCAAAAGACATAGACAAATCCCAACTTCCCCTGGCGACTTTAATCCTGAAATGAGGTGTGGCGATCAATCACACTACCCATAACCATAATTCCATGTCCCAACAATCATAACTCTATACTATCCCGACTATTTCCCAAATAACATGACTCAAATGGAGCAAACCTCCTTTGATACCATTTTGTCACGAACCGAATCTGGTCGCCGCCAAAAACGGAACCAAACCCAGCCCGTGACATGACCCAAAGGGCGTTCCCGATCCCCACGGGCTGGCACAAGTGCCTAGGTATCATAAAATGATAATTGGGAATGATTTACCTGAGTTTATTAACTTAAAATGACAAAAGAGTCCAATAAAACAAATCTGGATTTTTCAACTAAAACCGTCTTTTACAAAATTTCAGAACTGAAATATATAAGTTAAAACTATGTTTAAAGACCATTACAATGGTACATAACCAAATAAGGATATCCCAAGAACCTATACAAGGAAAGAGGCACCGCCCTCAAGCTATCTCCATGACACTGCATCCCAATGGACAACTAAAAACTTGAATCAATGGCATAAATCCTATACCCAAACCTGTGACATAAAATAAGCAAATCTACTTACACCAAAAGGTGTAAGTAGGGTGTGATCGAGAACCCAGTAGGATACCACCACTAATATATTCCATGTGATAAACATTTAATGGCGAAAAGCATGCAAGTTTTCAAAGACATCAGATGCTAGTTAAAATTTCTAAAAGATGCAACATTAAATAAAAACAGTTTTCAGGTGGGCTAATTTAAAGAATAAACATTTAAAATAAATACAATAGCTACTGAATTTTCCAGCCTCTCATACCGTATACCGACGGTAAGAACAAAGTATCCAGTGAGCACAATCAATGGGAAATAACCCCTAGGCACTAGCTAGCTGTGGGTCCCAGGTACCTCGTATCTCGGTGAGAGTAACCATCACAAATATCCATTATCGTGCACGAGCCACTAGTAGGGAACATACCCATAACCTAGTGGTCCCCAATCATCATCATCATAGTTTAGTTAGAGTTTTAAGCGTCAATCTTGCTAAGTGAAACTGAGGCAAAACCCCACGGATTCACTAGCATACTAGTACACATCCACCCACCTAGATACTCGGGTTTTCCCTTTGTGCTCAAACAAGTTCAGCAATCCAAGAAGTATAGTTTTCACATGAAAATATAACTTCCACATCACAAATTAACCAAACATCCCCATGTACATCACGCAAGTCAAAAATTCCACTTTTCATTCAAATGCATTTTGAAATCAAACTCACTCCAAATTGCCTACAACACTTTTCACATTTCTTTAACACTTCCACAAATCCATTAAACAATTTTATAAAACCATTACAATATATTCAACTCACATAACATCCCACACACATGTCACACAATACCCTTCTCACCTTCACAATTCATTTTATAAATAAACTCACATGAAATATCCCACACCTGTGTTTCGCACACAAAACACAATTTAGTAAAACATTTCGACAATTTATAAAAAAAATCTAAAAATGTTTAACATCTCAAATCACCACTTTACCATTAAAAAACCCACATTAGGTGAACAAACTCACCCAAACAGTACATATACACCCTTTCCGAACATTGTTTAACCAAATAAAACATTTTCAATTTTTATAAAACAAACCCAAGAGGTATAACCATTGTTTGCACACTAAACCCATTTCAAAACCCTCATTTAAAAGCAAAATCATACCAATACCAATCCAAAACAGAATTTTTCAGCCCTAAAACAATTATTAAACCACCCCCCAATGTTATAAAAATACATCAAATAATACCACAAAGATACACATGAAAAACACATGTTTTCATAAACACCTTCAAGAAGTACAACAGGTTTTTACACTTTAACTCATTAAAAAAAACCTACTTTCAAGGCCAACATGATAATAAGGAATTAACAAACCAGAATTGGCATACCCTTTAAAGACTAATAAATCACTTTCATATGTTATAAACTAAACCCAAACATTACCCCAAGAGTCACACATGAAAAGTACCCAATTTCAAGATATAATGCAACTAAAAAATAAATGTTTAACCAAATCCATCAAAACTGTTTTCACAGCACATAAAAAATATTATAAACATGCTAAATTAATAATCCATGCAAGCTAACTCATCATAAAATGGCTACACATGGAATCACCTACCCTTTTGAGTCGAAACCCTCAAAACTTGGTGCGAAACCTTAAGCGCACCACCGTTGCACCGAAAGGAATATAAATCCAGACCTAAACCACAATAATTTACCCAAAAGACACCAAATCAGACATTAGGATCGAACCCCAACTTCTGGACATGAGGAACTTCAAGAAAAAGGAAATAAAACTAAAAGAGGATGGAAGGAACCAAGAAGGAATTCCCTTACTTGAAATATCTTGAAGGAATCGGCCACAATCCACCAAATAATGAATCACCAAGTACCCAAAACTGGTATGGAGGTTCGAAGGATTGATATTAGGTCATGTGGGTACTGAAATGGGGGGAAAAGGATGAAAAATGAAGGAGTTATGAAAGGATCAATTTACCTCTCCAAATCTGCCCGATTTTAGAAACCCTAATAAGTTCAGTACTAAATCTCGATGAAGAAGAGATCCAAAGAGGGGAGAGAGAGCTTGGTCGCGCGGATGGGTTCAAGGGGCGCATTTGAGGCTTTGAATCACTGAAAAAATACTTAAAAATGAATAAGTTATTAATTAATCAAATTTTATTTTTAAAACTGGAATTGGGCTTTCGGGCAGGCCCAATCCCTTAAATAAAAACCAACATAAACCTTGGTTATGGATTTCCAAAGGCTCCAAATTTTAATTGAGGTGTTAATATATAAGGGGAGGAAATTTATGAGTTAGAATGAGTGAAAAATATTAAAAAATGAAAAAGTTATAAAAGAAATAAAATTTATTTTTAAATTTGGAATTGGGTTCACGATTTGGCCCAATTCATGTAAACTCAAATATTCTCCATAAAACCATTGGAAACCCCCAAAACAAAGAATTAATGGAAATTGAAATAAAAATACATTTAAAATAATCTATGTATGTGACATTACTGGTGTCCTATAAAACACAGTTTGCATATACCAAAATGCATAAGTAGTTTGGGAGGCATAAATCTTAGTAGTATACCACCATGAATCTATATAAGTCCTTTCATCATGAAAACCAATAATTATAGTCTTAAAACTACATTTAAATCACTTTATAAGATAAAAAAATTCATTTGAAAGAATTAATTTCAAAATTGTTATATCAGTTTTTTCAAAACATTCTATATTTAAAAATCATGGGTAACCAAGGTTCAAATAAAATTTTTGTGAATCCACCAGGTATAAACATACTCAAATCAACCAGAAATGACATAAGAAACATCATATATATAAAATGGTTTTAATCATTAAGACATGGGCATCCAAATAAAATAATGCATAAAAAATTATAATAATTGGATCTAACCAATAGAGTCTCACATGACTTAGTCTATGAAATGGTTCACTATGTTTCTAATCATATACAATAAGTTTTGAAGCTATCCTGATCTTCCTTAACTCCAACAATAATTCCATGGGAGATCTTTGTTAACATGGACACATTTTAGAAGATCACTTGGTCTTCCACCCAAAGGATCTCCTAATCTCTTGGATAACCCACTATAACTAATATATGACATAGGATAAGGATTCATGTATCTAAATCACAATAGACAGACACCCATGTTCTCCCATTAACCTCACATTCATATCAAATAAACACATAACAAGTGATAATATTATAAACCAAAAATTCTCATAATAATAATATAACAAAATTATTATGGTAACACCTTTTTTAAAACCTCTTTATAAATACATTTAAAACTATAAATGTTACTTGGGGAAATTTACCAATCAAATAAAATGAATTTAAAACAATTCCCTTTAAAAATCAACATTAAAACCTCAAATTTAAATTTCATTTCACATATCACTAAAATCATAGATAAAAAATCATCAATAACACAATTTAATGTAAATTTAATAAGAAAACCCAAGATAATAAATATTCAATGGTTATCAATTTAAAATCCCCCTAAAATAGAGACACATACTGGAAACTAATGGAAAACATGTTTCCTTGACAAACTATAACTTGAATCCAGGGATAAAAGTCATCACAGACTTGAACCATGTCAAAAAAAACACAAAACCCACATAAAAAACCATAAAACTGACCAAAAAACAATTATTATTTTTATATTCTACAAAAATGGAACAATAAGGAAGAAAAATGTGAGAGGATAACTACATCAAGTAAAACCATGATAAACTCAAGCTATCCAACTAGGAATCCAGAAAGAATCCAGAATTATTAAAAGTGGAAGCTCAAAGGTCTTAGGAGAGAGTTTTTCATGCATTAATGAGTAAGTGGAGTGGTTTTAGAGAATTCATCTAATGGAATTTTAGAAAAAATAAAAATTTAATGATCTAGATATCCCATCTTATTTATCCATAAGTTACAAAAAACCATGTTCCATCTCTGTGAAAGCCACAACCTCCATAGAATAATGATTCATAATTTCTAGATATTCCTAAATGGTTTCAGAAACAATTATTGCGTATTAAAAACCCCCAATGTCCCCATAAAATCCTCTCACACTGTTAATTGAATGATTACTACTAATAATGCACACACTGTTCACCATGCTCTAATTCTCTAGAAATTTAATTTATCAACCTCCAAATCTTATAAATTTTCAAAATAAATAAATAAATATAAAAAAAGATGGACCATTGACTCATTAGGTGTTACAATTATCCACACCATTCCACTTTAGTACCATATAAATTTCTCAAGTATCTTTAGAAGAAAATATGCGAGGACACTATCCCTTAATGAACCTTCTCACTCCCACGTTTTGAGTTTATCTGTGCAATACTGCCAAAACACACAAACCAAAAATTTTGAATTACCATTAAGTACGTAATTTTGATAATCTAGGATACAAATATGCTAATCCAAAAGTGTGGTTTTAGGATCCAATTCTAATACATCCCACACTATTATATGATGTGATTATATATAACACTTCTTAAACTAGGATATGTGAAAGACCTGATGTATTGAGCTCCACCATTATTCCTAGTCCAATCAATAAGATATTTTCCCATGATTCTCCACAATATGAGATTACCTTACATTACTTTGTGTTATCTTCCCCTGATTTCCCTATATAAAATGTCCCGTTTGAATGAATTCCCAGAGGAACACCTAATCAAAAACTTCAAACTCTAATGAAAATTGAAGGAAGCCATTATATAGTTTCAATAACTCCATTCTGTTTTAACCTATTCTGAATAAACTTCAATTTATCCATTATCTTATTGAAGGGTCTCGATCCCAATAAGGAATGCTTAACCAACCTAACCTAACAAAATGGGGACCAATAAAACTTATAATACAATTCTTATAAGGGGGAAATATTGATCGAGTCCTATTAAATATTTTTTTGAATAAAACACATCAAATGATAGAAACCCCTCCCATGAACCCCAGAAGTGAAGCTCACATGATGAAGTATATCCTTAATAATATGGATGTCATGCTCAGTTTGAAAATCAATAAATAGGTGATATGTTCTTCTCAAATTCTACTGGGTACCCATGGATTTATATATAATCATCCAAAACTAATAAGTAGAACATGAATCCTAGTAAAAATATAACATCAAGGGAACATCATGAAACATAAAAATTTATTATACATACAAGTGTATGAGATCCTCAACCATCATCGAATCCGTAATGGTAAGAAATAAAAAAAATATAGTCTATCAATATATAAGAATATAAATAAAATTCTTCACATAGGGATTACATGGTAGACCAATCACAAAGCCGATGGAGATATTGTCCCACTCCTATATGGGAATGGGAATAGGTTGATGATGCCTGGTTTGTCTCTGATGATTATCTTCGATCCTATGATAGGTAAAATATTATGATACAAAATTCAAAAACTAACCATCTCATCCCACACAACTAGTATCAAATCCTTTGGGTATATAACATCTTGGTAGCACCTTGGTGAATAAACCAATTACAATAATTTACCTCATGCATCAAATCCTTCCTCAATATCAATTGAACCACCAACCACTTCCCAAATAAGAGGGCGCCATTATGATAATGAGACCAATCACCTGAGGTATCCACATAATTTAATATTCTACTAATATATAGGTTTTTAGGGATAGATGGATTCTTACATTGGGAATGATTAATAAGAGAGGGTGTAACCTAAACACTAGTAAAAAACAACTACTCACCACCCCTACACTTCCAAAATCTAATCAGAAAACAAATCCACAAGCTCCACTCATATACTGATTTTTTGTCTTCCATGTTCAAAAAAATTATACTCAATGCATCAAAAACCACATTCCCATTCTCAGATATATAAGTTATATCAAAATAAATGGTCTAATTATTTGACACATAGTTTCATTGTCTAAGGTTTATGTGCCTTTGGGTTAAAATAATATTTAGGTTCTTATGATCCATATAAACTATATACCACAAAATGAAGTAATAATAAAACCACATATTTAGTACATGCACCAGGGATTCTAGATTTTGGTCATGGATGTGGTAATTCCTCTCATGTATTAATGTCCAATTAGAGGCATAGGCCATCACATGATCATTATTCATCATCACACACCCCTACCTCACACCATATGGGTTACAATACACTACATACCTTTTTTGAGGCTTATGAATAATCAAAAAAATATTTTTTTTCAAAAAAAAACTACATATGCTTAAAATAACTCTACAACTTCAAACTTCATGGAAACATCACCCCACTTCAAGTCAACACAATAAACAGAGAAGTTACCTTGGAGAAATACTGAATAAATCACATGTAGTAACTAGTCAATCCCAAAAATATCATGATTTCAAACATGTTCTTGGGATGATTCAAATATATGACCATATGGATTTTATATGGTTATATAGAAATCACTCTATTATAAATCACATAACCCTTAAAAAATTAAATCATTGATCTACAATTAGAATTTGGATGACTTTGAATACATTTGATTCTACTTTTAGGTTTTTAAAATAACACTTAGATGGTTCCCATGGCCCTATTCCATATTATAGTACACCAATATATTATCAATGAATACGACCATGATGGATGCCAAAAAGTAGTGAAAGATATAAATCATTAAATCCATAAATAATAACAAATAATTTTTAAATCCAAACAACATTAATAGATATAAAAAATGCCCCCACCAGCTCCAGAATGCAGTCTTAAAAATATCCTCCTCCAGAACCCTAAATCAGGGATACCCAAATATTAGGTCTATTTGAAAAAACCATTGGGACCCAATAAGTTGATAAAAAAGATAATCTATTTGAGTAAATAAGTCTTTCTCTATATTAATTACATGTTTAATATTATGATAGTAAATAAAAATTCATATCTAACTTTCTACTATCATTGCAAAAAAGCACAAGTGATTTATGTAGTGAAATGCTAGGATGAATAAATCCATTTCTTTCATGGTCCTCCAATGGATCCTTTAAATATTTCAACACAATAGGATCTATAAAATATGATGTTAAATAAATCAGGATCATCCCAAGGAGACAAATTATTATGAACACAATATCCCATTTTTGTGGAAGACCATAAAAATCATCTATAAACCCCTAAATTCATTTTTCAACAACTAGTAGAAGATGAATATATGAGCCTTACTCTACAACATAAAATAAAAACTTTGATAACTAACATGATATGGACCCTAAATATGAATCAGTGATCTTTTTCCACTCAAACCTTATATTTCAATCACCCTTAATGTTTTGAGTTCTCCCTCCAGGAGATAGAAACTGGTCATTGTATCCATGAAAGTAAATCTAGGATTTTAAAATATTTATATAATCCATAATAAAGACAATATTAAAAGAATTATGATCCAATATGAGGATGTATAACACAACATCTATGTTATCTAATAATATATGACACTCTATGGATTTAAAACCATTCCCCATATTCATTCCCAATTGGGTACATGGATCCATCATAAGTGGATATAACTCTACTCTCATACCCAAAGAACCAAGAAACACTATAAAGATATTTTAATGTAATGAAATCATATCAATCAATGATAAATCAATTTAGAAAATAATAAAAACATTATTTCTCATAATATGGCCTAGAATATGAATCCTTAGGTTTCATATCTAGTGTGTAGAGACACCCCAAATCATATCCACTAAATGTATTCATAGTTGGTTGAGAATCCACTCAAGATTGAGGGTGAGATCCAACACCCTAAGAAGCATCTGATCTGAACTATAAACCCTTATAAAATTAATAACCAACTCCACTCACCTAAATGGAAGTCTTTAATAATGGTAGATATAAATTGAATGTCTAGACTAGGGGAACATCTTCACAGCATCTGGTTAATCAGTTATAGTATAGAAAAAATTCCCAAAATAGTATAAAGTCATTGGCTTATTCCCAAAATTATCCAATAGTGTTTGTTCTTTTGACTATTGAAAACCATTGAAACTTCTCCAACAAGGATCATCCAACTTCATCTTATGGAAAGAAGAAGATATTTGGATATCACTAATAGCTAATAAAACGCCATAGAGATATATATCCCTACTATATCTACCTCATTAAATAATATTTTATCCACCACCTTGATATATATTTGTAGGAAAAAGAGAATAAGAAGTGATCCGATCATAGCCTTGAGTCCCATTTATAACATTATTTATTATAGTAATCATTCATATAGAGGTCAGGATAAAAGTGAACTAGATTGAAAAACT
The DNA here is from genome assembly GCA_963277665.1 of Viscum album. Lineage (NCBI taxonomy): Eukaryota > Viridiplantae > Streptophyta > Magnoliopsida > Santalales > Viscaceae > Viscum > Viscum album. Next base: position 193,053,537 of record OY728165.1, on the reverse strand, counting down.
GAGTAGAATATTACATCAATGAATGTTCACCTTTATCAACTGTCACAAATTCATGGGTCTTCACCAAAAATAGTGTATTAGGATAAAACTGATGATTAGAAGCCTTCTTAAAGGTATTCAAGGTGAGATCCTCCTGCCTATTTTATTTCACCACAGATTTCAAACACTTCAAACCAAGTAATTCCATAATATGAGTAGTTATGTCCACTTTATATGTCTTAGGTGGTCTTATGAAAAATTAAGATATGCTAAATCCTTTCAATCTATTCCTTAGGCTCAATGGTACCATTTTCACTATAGAATACCAATGGATTCATATTATTTAAATCTAGAGCATGGACCATTGTTTTTTCTTAACATATTTATCCCTATTGGATGAGGAATAAAATATTTATATTACTAACTCCAAATCAATAGAATTAATTAGTGGTATTTCCTATGAATCAATCCCCACACCTCCCTCCCTTCTTCCCGATCAGGACCTTTTGTTAGTCATTGATTATGAAATAAAAGGAAAAAACCTATTCAATACACAATTTATTCTCAAAAAACATCAATTGAACCAAAATAAACCCTTACAATTACTCTCAAATAGATAACACCGTAATGAAGAATTCTTCAACATGAAGAAGGGGTAAAAAATAAACATTTTAAATATTGTTCCACTATGTATGATTTTGTAGCATGGTTTAGAAAACGATGCACAAACATTGTGATGAAACACTAGAATATTTCTTAAATTCCCCTTGATATCTATACAACTAATACTAATAGTGTGTCTAAACTATGTGCCTCTGTTTTCCTTCTCGGTTTCACACCAAATCGCAAAATTTCTCAAAACTGCTCATGTTTTTCTCCTAAATCTTATATCCAATGATTAAAATATAAAATCATATAAAAACAACCCAAAAATAGTTTCAAATTGTAAAAAAAACTCTCATCCACCATTACAAACATCATATTTTGGAATGATAGATAGTTAACTAGGAATACCTCTATATCTACATCTTTAGCCTCATAAGTCCTATCTTTTATCAACCAGTGACCCCCAAATAACAAGGTGGCTCTAATAACACTTTGTAATGAACCATCATTGGTCAACCCAAACTGTCACCCAAGATGTTCCACCACAAGGCTCAATGATCATTCCTAATCGCAATGATATAACAATAAGATCTATGGAATTACACGTAACTATATAGAAAAATTTCCACGTGAAAATTCAACATGACCAATCCATGAATTAGAGAGGTACATTGATCAACTAAGCTATAATAAAAGATATAAATACTCAAATAAGAGTACATGAAAACTGGATAAAAACAAAAATCATAAATAATTTCATAATTTATAAATAATTAATACAAATGATATGTATAGTTCAACAAATACAATAGCTCCAAAATTGAGATAATGCCAAAGAGGCCAATACAATATCCCAATGAAATAAAATCTTAATGCTTCTATATACAAGAGAACTATATGGGACATTGTTTTTACCATCTTGTAATAACCACAAATGGTTGCAATCAAGAAGGACCACCAAGTTGTAGGGTTATGTTACCCTTAACCTTATCTTAAAAACAAATTATATTTATTCTTAAAGGCATATATAGTGTCTGAGGAACAAATCCTAGTAGGATACCACTATGAATCTATATACTTCCTTTAACTATGAAAACCAATCACTCTTGTTTGAAAATAACATTTAAAGAATATTCAATTTGATATCAAGATCACTTGAAAGCAACACTTTTAAAAATATTCAATTTGTTTCATAAAAACATTCCATCTTTATACATCAAGGGAAAAATACACAAATAAAAAGGAGGTGAATCCAACTAGAATAAACATAGTCAACTCACCCAAACATAGCATAAGAAACATAATATATAATAGTAATATTTTTATGAAAAAACATATGGGAATCTAAATAAAATAAGGAACATGAAATACGAATAATGGGATCTAACCAATGGGGACTAGTTTCAATTATTCTAAGATGTTGTTCACTAGATTACTCAGCATATAAAAAATTTTGTATGCTCTTTTAGAATTCCATGGGACCAATAATACTTTTATGGGAACTCTCATCTCACATATATACATTTTTAAAGATCCATTGAACATCCTCTCAAAGGATCTCTCAGTCTATTTAATAAACCACCCTAGCTAGTCCATGGCATTGGTTAAGGTTTCAAGTGTCTAAGTCACCACACACATACACCAACCCAAAAAAAGCCTGTATATATATCAAAAGTTATAGATAAGGTTTGAAAATTTCATAAAAATGGAAGAATCATGAACAACAAGGTTAAAGATGAAGAAATAATGTAAAACCTAGATTACCTCAAGCTAAACCACCTTGAATCCAAGAAGAATCCACAAAAATCCAAATGGGAGAACCTCTAAGTTTATGGGAGAGTTTCACAAACATGGTGGATGAATAGGAGTAATTTTGGAAAGTATTGTATAAAAATTTTAGTAAAAGAAAAAATTCTAATAAAAAGGAAACCCCACATTGTTTGGCCCTACAGTTAGGAAAACCATGTTCTAACCATCCATAATCCACTATCTCCCCAATATAATACTGCATGGTTTTAGGAGATTCCAATAGTTTATGAAAATATTTACCTAAGCTGTACAAAACCACACTATCCCTAAAACTCATCTATCACTATGATATCCAAAAGTTTACTACATAATATGTATCATTCATGTTATATGGAATAAATCTATAAATATTGAGGTTCTAAACCTCCAAATATCGGAAACTGACAGAATAAATAAATAAATAAATAAACCTCAAAATAAAATGGACCAGTGACCTAGTGGGTTTCCCAATATTGATTTTGATATATTAGAGTACCATTTATTTCTAGTTCACTAGGTTAAAATAGATTATTTTGAAAGGATTGTACATGGATGAAATATTCTTATAAAAGACCGTATTTGATGAATTGTTATTAAAAAACCTTAGTATAATGAATATTTAGTTATATAGGAGGGGAATATCAGTAATCTATATTTAGTTCATGATTATATGAATCTATGTTTTCATTATTTTATTAAGGGTATAAATTTTCAATGCAGACTAGACCGTCCTATGACATAAAAACTTTTACACAACATACCATAATCTTTTGATTGTGATATTTTCTTAGATATAAAAAATAATATATGTGGATATTTGAATGTTTCTATTTATTAAAAGGATATAAATATGTGCTATGAAATGGAAAAAATATGATATGTTGTGACATAGATCAAGATAGTGTTTTTTGGAATAACTAAGCAAACTCAAATTATAGTTTTGTTACATGGTGATACTATTTTCATATAGAATAAAAAGGAAATTCATCTATTTATTTTGAATTTATCTCTTATTTTTGCTATAAATTAATTATATTTTTGGATTCATTCTTATGATATTTATAAAATTTCTATTTACTTTTGTTTAAAGTAGTACCACTAAGTTTTCATTACTTATATTTCCACCTATGGTTGATTATGAAATTCTGAATTATTTTTGATTAGATTAGTGTACCAGGAGAATGGTGGAAAGTTTTTTAAATATAGACTAATGATATATGGTAAAACAATTTCTGGATTCTTATCTCATTATGGAATATACACTTGTATGGAATTTATTTACTAACAGAACTACACCTGTTTAATATATATGAATAATTTTCTAAAGGGGAAGTAAACCATGAAATTATTATTAGTTTCGAAATGAGGGGGACCCACATGAGACATGATGTTCTTATTTTAATTTAGGATAGGATTTTCTATTGATATGGGATTATTAAATTATATAGAATATAACATAAAAATGAAATTTTGTATTTATAAGATTATGAATAAGGAGTATTTTTTTCTTTTTTATTAAAGTCACTCTTCTCATGCAACCTTTTATTTTATTGTTAGTACTAGATTTATTTTGGTCATTTATACATATATAAGACCATCTAATTTTATTATTGTGGAATGGACCCCTAATAAACTATTAAAATTTTATAAAATAGTCAAATGAGTCATGGTGTGCTTATTCGATATGAGACTACCTTGAAAATAACATCCCTAGTAGAGTGATAATGAAAATAATAATCCATTTCTTATTTATTATTAAAATCATGACTTATTAATGTAAGTGGTAATTATATTCTATAAGGAATTTGAATAAATGAAATTGGGGTCAAAGCATTGTTCATTTACATAGTGTGATTAAAGGTGTATAATTATCCAGTTGAGGATTATTTCAAGTGATCCGGTAGTGGTTTTAGTACGATCATCATAATTTATAAGTACATTATTATAAGAATACAGAAGGAAAATTTTAGTAAATTGAGTAATGAAAATTTATTAATGTCCTAGATTCATTATCATATGATATCACATATTGATATAGAGATGAAAATGATGGTGTATTAAATTTTCTTAATGTATTTTGAAAAACAATCATTTTGGAATTCAATGTTATGTAGATATTATTATTAGATTTAGCGGTCAATTAGGTAATTAGAGGGTTTTTATGTGGCATATAGAGGTAGTTATGAAGAAATAAAAGTGATTTTCTCTGACTATTTTCCTAATAAAAACCATTTTTAATTGAGTAACTCTGTATTTTATCATTTCAAAAATATTTATAAAGAGAAGTTCATTTCCTATTTACCTATTTATCATTGTGTGTTGGATCCATTGGAATGTTATTTAATATATTTTGTTTCTTTGAAGAGATATATGATGAGGGGAATAAACTGTATATGATTATAGTTTTATGTTATTATTTAATGGTAATAGATATATTGATAAACTATTATTGAGATTATATAAGATTTTAATTAGTGAAAAGTTTATTTATAAATTTTTATAAATCATTTTATGATGTTTCTATGTTTAGTAAGGCGAGTTCTTATTTGATTGAGATTTTAAATCCACATCAATTATGGAATCATTTATTTGTGTTTTTATTAATTTAGAAAATTTTATGAGGATATTTGTCATGATCAAATGGCTTGGGGTGAAAACCTTGAAATTTAATTTTATGATTTGGGGGCATAATGATATTTTCTTATAATGAATGGAGAAATGAATCAAGATATGGAATAATGTCTTGATCATGTCATAAACATTTAGGTGGTGGAGTTTTGAATGTTATTATATAAAATTTTCACATCAATGTTTTCAATATTTTAATAATGGTAAATGTAATCATATTAATTTTTAGTTTTTCATCTTTTATTTATAAATTTGTAAAATTTTTCTTTAGGATAGTATAATTAATGAAAATTTATATGTTGTTTTATGATGTGTAATGAGATTATATAATGGTAAATTGTGTGTATATTTCTTATAACTAGTTGAATGAGTGTCTAAAATATATTATGTCTTACAGTGATCCTACATTTTTTTGTTATTTTTTTAACAAACATGATGTTTAATTTCAAATAGATATTGGGTCATTGAATTTTTCTTGAAATCAATTTTAATAGTGATTAGTTTATATAGAAAATATAATTGAAGAGTATTTATTGAGAGAGAAGGAATTTTTTAGTTACATTTTAGTAATTTAATTTTTATCATTTAAATTGCTTATTTAATGGAAATGGTGGCTGAGTTTGGATAAATAAAGATGGACTTATGATCTATAATTTAACGGTGGAGGAAGGGATATGTGGCCATTCAATTTCATAGACTCGTTTCCCACATGACATGTCATTGTCTGATCAATTGATTAAATAGTGGTTTAGTGAATCAATTCTACATTTAGGGAATGGTGGTGGGAAGTAGTGGATATTCAATAAAAATATTTAATTTTTGGGCATGGTAGGATAGAGACATGATTTATTCTAATTTTTAGGGAACCATGGGTGTTCTATTTGGAACCCCCTGATTGGAAGTGAGAAGAAGACTTATATAGGGATAAGTGAGAAATATATTTTGAAATAAATAATTCCATCTAACTTATCTCAACATCCCAAACATAATTTAACCTTTTTAATAATTTTGGTAATGTTTGGTAAAGAAAGGTAGCATGTTATCATTTAACATTTATCGGGATCTTGTGTTGAATTTCTCTCACGCGGAACATCGATGAATTTATCAATTGTTTACATAGTTTAGTTTTTTTAAGATTTAAACTCTTTGAGGCAATGATGAATAGTTATTTTTGGTCATTTGAATTAAAAATAATAATAATGAAGAAAAATTAGTATTAAATTAAAAATAATTTCATTTTTGATATATTGAATAAATGGAAAGAAAAGAAACATAGAGATGATGTAGATTTTAATTTACTTAACAAGGTGCATATTTAATAGGGAATAAATAAATGGGAAATATAATTTTGTAAAAAACTATAAATATCATGATGTAGTGGGAATTAAATAAAAGAGATAATTGTTATTAATGACTTTCATTATGATTTCTGATGACTATAGAAGTATATATTAAATTATTATAATATAATAAGTTTATTAGAACGTCATTAAAATTAGGGATGGAATGTGATTAATGGTTTTAAAATTAAATATGATATTTATAATGATTAATATAAATGAAATATAATTGTCATATTTTTTTTGAAAAAAAGTAAATAATGTAAGAAAATGTGAGATAATTACTCCAGTAAAAGTAATTTTTTAAAATAGATGGTGATTTCTATTTTGTAGTTGAGATAGAAATTTAATGGTGTTAACTTAATAAAAAAAATATATGTTTAAACGTGACATTTATGTAAATAAATAAATATGAATTTCAAGGTTGTCATAATGAAACATAGTATATAAATTGTATTATGTGAATCATAAACGATAAATAATAATAGTGTTTATATTCTTTAGGTAAATTGTAGAAAAGTTGATGTATCAATTTAATATGGTTATGATCATTTAGTATTCTATTTTAAATTCTTTAAATGGTTAGACAAAATGATATCCTGAACCTATTTTATTGATGTAGTGATATTATTTTATATTTTTATTTAGATATAATATTAAAATGTAGTAGAATATTATGGAGATTCTTTAGTCCACTAAAAACGTGGTAGACTTGATAATTGATGCAAAAAATAAATACAAGTATTATTATGATGTGGTTAAATTAATAATCCATTATTTAATTTTTAATAGTTATAGTATTTTGATGATCTCAGAATTTGTAATTTATGGATTAAGATATAATAAAAATATAGACTAGTTTTTGTAATGTTTCATGTAACTGGTTAACATCAATGATGATGATGTACTTCATAGATTACTCTCATTCTTACTCACCAAATTGGGTTTGAGTTAGACATTGAAATCTGAGTATTTACTCTTCTCACCAACTATTTTGGTTAGTTTCTATTAGTACCTTATATTTGTATCTATTCATACTCAATCATAGTTTAGGGTTAGATTCTATTAATGATCCACATGATTGGGATAGATATCGTTTCACAAGTGTGTTTTCAATATTTCCATCCTAAAACTCTAGTATTTAAATTTACGATGTTTCATTGAGTAAATATTCTTATTTCACCCAGAATTATGGGTGTGTGGAATAATATTCATTTAGATTTGGATTTGGTATGATATTGGGGTTTAGGTATGCACCCAACATCCCAAGATGGTGCATCTTAAGTGAATTATCTGAAAAGAAAAATATGAAGGGGTGTGGTATGTTATTATTATGATTTGATATGTTATTATTATTATTTGGTATGTTATTTATTTATATATCCACTGTCAAAATGTTGGGTGGATGAGTTCCAAAATATAATAAAGGAGGTTTATATTGATTCATTGGATGAATAAATTTATAAGACCATTACCATTCTCTACGTAACCAAGGGAAATATTATATCATAATAGATCTTATAACCTGGATATTATAACTCTTCTCTAGGATCTCATGGCCTGGATTATTTCATAGTCGGATTGGGAGCCTATATTTATAGATATTTATACCATGATCTTTTTTATGGTGGGGACTCTTTTGTTTTGATATTATAAATCTTGGTATATAACTAAATGTACAAATACTATGTTATTTGGAGGCCATAAAACTAGTGAATTATTAGAAGCTGATAAGAACAGGATAATGATCAATGTAGGGATTGACTGTGATGTGTTTTAATGATTATTTGGTCAACACTTTATTTATTAATGATGAAAAAAGGCACTAATGAATTGTGGGGGGTAATCTCACTACTTTATATGAGAATAATGAGTATTATTTATCACTTTTATACATTATTCACAATTATATGCATGCAGATTCGTAGATGTTGTAAGTTGATGATCTCAAAGGATGGAGATGAATACTAGATGTGGTAGCTTTAAGTGTGGATTTTTTATTACTATGACTCTTTCTGATCATCTGTTTATACGCTTACATATATTCACGATTTGTTAAAAGTATATTGTGATCCATTGCACATGAGCCTTAGCCCAGTTGGCAAGGTCCCTAAGGTGCATCCAAGCGACCAGGGATCAAATCCAGGCGGAGGAAGAATTTCCGGGTTACTGTAGCAGCACTGTAGCGCAGTGTTTGGCACTGTAGCAGCTGGAGATATGCCCCAGTTTGGGCCTTAGGGAATCAAATTTGGTCCCCGAGTCCTTCATTGGCCTTCGGGTACCCAGGCCTTCGGGTCAGTTGGGCCTTCGGGCTATCCTAATGGCCTTCGGGCCACCTGTAGATACAAACCAGACCAAACTACAAGGAACAAGCTCTACAAGGAGGATGAGAAAAGGAGCTTTCACCACAGCAGAAGCTAAACGTATTGAAGGAATGAGAGGGTATGGCACCTGCCATCGGGACAAGCCTGTGCATGCACGAGAATGCCTAGCCGAACAGCCATGCAGAGGTGAAGAGATGATTTCAAGATGAAGATGCTGGGGAGGAGCAGTTCCAAGTTGTTAGTCTGGGTTGAATGTAATGTTTGTGCCTACGGAAAATGGTTCCTCTATGGCCTACGGGTATGTAATAGGGTTCCACCTCATCCCTTGAAAGGTGGATTCTCAAAAATCAATAAAAAATCAAGGCCTTCGGGCCATAGAAGGATATTGTGATCCATTAAATTATATTACATTGTATTATCGATATAATTTTTATACATGAATGTATTATATTTCATTATTTATTATTAAATATATTTTATAGTGGATGGTGTTGCATAATAGAAAGTGACAAATTATATTTAGAGGTAATGCCTCCCGTCCTTAAAAAATATGCCTTAGTGCCAGTCATCGATCCCTAACCCTTTGGTGGAAGGTTTGGAGAGTTCACATATATTTATTTTGAGTCATGGCATAAGTAATTTATGTTAATCATATAAAATATTTAATCATTAAAAATTACATATAATAGGAATATTAAGTGGATGAGAAATGATAAATAAACGAACAAATTTTAAAATTAAACATGATACTTTTGGAAATTTTATAATTTTAAGTAAACAATTTGTGTGAATTTTATATAAAAATCATTATTAAAAATTTATAACTCCAAGAATAAATATATAGACTTTTAATAATATATAAAAATGATAACTCCACATTAGTATTGTAAATATAAAAAAATCATTTTTAATAATTTCATTGTCTAAATGAACTCTTTCATTCTTTTATTTTCAAAATTTATAATTCACTATGAAATGAAAACCCTTTATATTTCATTCCATATGAACATTTCATATTTTATAATTAAATAATATTTATTATTTTATTATAATAAATATATATATATGTTATTTCCATGTAAGACTAGATAATATATAATTCTTATTTAATTGTTAAATATTTCATAACTATTTAGTAATTAAATTATAAATAATTAAAAATTAAAAAAATTTATTTATTAAATATTCCATAATATATAACAATTAAAACATTGAAAATTTAAAATTTAAAATCATTTGTCAATAATATAGAAAATAAATATATATATTTGATACTGCCTAAATTTTAATTATTTACTAATAATTTATAAATTAAACATTATTTCATAAATAAACTAAAATTGTATAAAAATATTAAGCTTATATCATATAATATGATATAACTATATCATTTTGTGTGATGTGGCTGTACTTATATCATAATTAAAGGTTTTTATTGGAAGAATCTATATTTATACATTTTGATATCTTATATCATATTTCATGATTTTGTATCATGTTATTAAATATATTCATATTTTATCCCATGATATTTTAAAATCCAAAATATTTGATTGTATTGCTCTGTATGATATTAATAAATTATTTATAGAACTACTATGTTTTAATTAGTATATCTTAAAATTAATGTATATACACTATCTTACAACATGATATCTTATATCATACCCTAAAATATTATTCAAAATAGAAGAATTTTTCATCTCATAGTTTACAATATAAGAAATCACTATATGTGATATGAGTCATGTACTATGATATCTCCTACCAAAAAATGCGATTCAATGATCCAATGAATAGAATTTATCCACACCATATCATAATATAACACATGAGTATAAAAATAACAATATTATACATTCTTCATTTAAATGTTTTAATTTTCCCAAAACATACATTTTCCTTCCAAAAATTACCAGATAAGTATTTTATACTAATACAAGGATTTATTCTCATATAACATGTTTTAAATACAAAATAAAAACAAAATGCTATTTCAATACTTGTTTGGGAGAGGGAGAAGAATAATAAAATAAATGAATAACACAAAAATACCTTTCACTATAAATTCAAACATTCCTTCAATAATGTACTTGATAAATAACTCCAAACCAAAAACTAATAATTTATTTCTTATTTCAAAAATCCATCAACTATGGAATATTCCATGTCATTTCATAATAATTAGTTAACTCCTTAAGCCCACCTAAAATAGTAATGTTTATAATAACCATTGCTAAGGTATCTAATCAATGATGCGAGGAATTACCTCTAAATATAATATGTCACCTGCTATTATAGAAAATCATGCATAAATGAAGAACCAATTCGGGATATAAAATTAAGCATATATACCATCATCTCCATAATATAATATAAGATAATTAAATGAATCACCACGAATAAGTAACTTATCTCGAATATATATAGTCCTAAATATTTTTGGCATGAATTTCGTAATTATAATTTGGACATGAAGGCACCAACCACTTCTATATTTTCCACCACCAACAAATGTTAATAATCAATGATTCAAAATGAAACAATGAACAAGTGTTAATATATGGGTGATTAACAATAATCGATAGGGTTATCCTAAGTAGTGAGTTGACCCAATGAATATCTAGTGTCTATGTGTAGCATTAATAAAACATCTGTGAAAAAAACACCCCAAACATTATCATCATTCATAATGACATTTATCTTCATTCCTTACCAAGATTAACTTTGATCACATTGATCAGTATCATCAAATATTTTTTTATTTAAATATGTATAACTTATGCATACATGGTACTATGTAAACAACATCCATCTAGGGAGCATCTAGAAACTCATTACTTGATATGGAATCCATTGCACCAAAGAGGAGAACATGAACATCATTCCCTAGCTATCTGTTCCAAAACACATCTAGGAAGATTGGTAATCATCAACTCCACATATGAATGGTAGTCAAGAAATATAAATAACATCATATAAATAATAATAATCCCTTTAATTTATAGTTTTCTTTCCTAATAGTTCACACTAGATGCGCTATCTTAATATTATTGAGGAATTCATATCTCTATTTATTTTGTACTATTGATGATGAAGGAATTAACATATCTAAAAATCACCTACCAGAGTTGTAACTAAATATCTAGTCAACCTAAAACCTCATGTTGTGGGTGAAGAGGAGTAAGCACTTACTTCATCATCATAGTACTTAATATCAGATCTATAGGAGAGAAAGAGTGTAAACACTCTAGAGAATTATTCTTTATCATAATTTTGTGAATCATTAATAATATACAACCCATTATTATGGGAGAATAAAACAAATAACCATATATTTTAACATTTGAATCTACCTATAATAGTGGATGAGAAGGATAAATGTTTTTACCTCACTCTGACATGAGTTTAATAGTGAGTGTAATGGAAATTAGAGCAGTAATCCATTAGCATATAAAGGTTATTGGAATAGTAGAAGTTCTATTTATGGTACAGAAAATCACTTTTTTGTTAATGTACAAGAATTATATATGATGTACTTGATTAATAATGATCATGAATAATGGAATTGAAATGAATATTAATTGATAAGAACCTAAAACCAAGAATAGTGGATCTTTTTACAAATAATTTATTGTTATTTTATTTAATTAAGTAATTTCCATTTATTTAATAATTTATTCATTTTCGATGAATTGGTAGAAAAATATTTCTATACCATCAATTCTTTATAGTAATCAATTATATATTCCCTCTTGCGGTGATCCCCAAATGCTTCATGAACATATGACCATTATCGTATAATTCTCATAGTTCTTACATAGAAGAGTCTAGCACTGGCGATGATCATTGCTGATCAGAACTGGATACTTCAATAAGATAATAATTCATTCTTTTTGAGGATAAGGCCTGATATACATTTTTTTAGTGTTCTCTATGGAGGTGTATCTATAGGTATTGAGAGAATAATTTCTAAGATATAATCCCTCTCTAAATTTTGGATACTGTCATAACAGAGTGTAAATAGTGCTAGTGTTAGAAAATAATAATTCCTTAAGGGATAGTTTTATTTTTCTTTATCCATGACAACCCCCATGTATAAATAATATAATTATTATTTACTTTTCATGAGCTAAACTTGCTAACAAAATAAATGTTTTTTTTCTAGAAAAAATAAATTAACATTTCTTAAAATAATATATATTTTGAAATTTCTCACGAGATCATCAAACTCAATCCACCAATCCTCATCAATGTATATAGGGTCTTGAATAATATCTTTAATTAAATAAATACAACTAAATCATTATCCAATAAATATATAATTATTATATCCACCAAATTAGTGAATAATTATTTTTTTACATTGTAAACAAACTAGAATAAATAAATATTGTATATTCATGTAATTAAATATATAATTACTTGGAAAAAAATATTTACAAAATATTAAAAAATAATATATATTCTCTTGAATATGTGATGATTTAATATTTTTGATAAAATTAACATGCATAATTATTAAACTATATATTGGAATAATATTTATCAAACATGTTAAAATAATATGGAATATAAATGAGGTTATAAATACAGTTAGTCTATGACCCTATAGGAATATTTCCTTGTGGTACTAGGATACACTGCCTGAAGTCCAATGCTAGAATCTACCAACACACCAAGGATATAATAAATAATTAAGTAAATGTTACAATAATATGTGTCCTTTTACAAATGTAAATTGTGCAATATAATCCCTTTATCTTCATTCCTCTAACCAAGTACGTTTCATGACAGAGCCACCAACCTAAGTTCCCAATGTCTCATTCATTCAATTTTTGAAAATATAATTACTGATAACACTGACATGGGTATGTAATTTGTTAATAAGGTGATTTAATTACCATCAAAGGGCCTAGGATTTCAACTTCCTTTAAGGAATATATAGGATAAATCATTTTCTCATTATTCAACAATACAATATCACTCACGATGCACCCAACATATTATACCTCGCTACAAGCATATGTATTTAATTTTTTCATCAATATATAAATGAACACAAATAATTATATATAATAATAAGAATCTTAATGTCTAAGGATCATTAGACACATTCCCAGATAGAAATATCCAATTAAACTTCTATATGTGGATTTTATATTATCTGGCCATATTCTCATAATCTAAGACTAAAGATTTCCAAGTGTGTAGAATGTCAGAAATTGTCTCAAATTATTATGAGAATCAACCCCTGATAGCATGCATCATTTGTTAATCATCAAATTATATCATTGGGAAATAGGAATTAAATTTAATAGTACTTTTGTGGAACTTACAAGTTCTCATCATAACATGAAACTACTATGACCTTTCAGTGCAAAAAATACCCTTAGGACGTTATCACATACTTAGTCACAAACAAGAACAATAATGATGTGATAAGAACCTTTTATTAATTTCTAAATACATGAATACATGTATTCAAAAATTACATAGAATTTTTTTCTATGTAACGACTCTAATAAACTCCCACTTGTTCTAGATCCAATTTATACCAACCTTTAGTCCACTAGTTTTCACATGTTGTTCATGCTTCTGCTGAGATAAGGCTTTAGTCAAGGGTTTTTGTTGTTTTCTTCTATGGAATCTATACCAACAAAAACTTCACCCGATTAAAAACCCCCCTCTAGAGGTGTTATTTATGAAGTATTTTCTTTGTTTATTAATGTGACATTGGCTACATTATGAGATCCACCACTATAGTATTATCATAATGTAATGTGATAGGGTCCTTATTTTTTGGTACCAGATTAAGATATTAGAAAACTTTTTCAATAAAAATGGTTTCTTAGGCTACATCAAAAACCTCTATGTACTCATAATTTACTATAGAATTAGCAGAAACTGGCCTCATTGAATTATTTTATCTCATAGATTATTCATTGAGACTGATGACATATCCTTCCTATGATATTAGATTATTATGATCTATTTGGTAAATATAATAAATATATCCTTAAATGACAAGTTACTAAAATTTTCCATATAATATGAACATATCCTCAGTACATGTCAAATAATTATAGATATCCTTATTTAAAAAAAATAATGTTGTTCTCCTAGAAAATAATTTTATCTACCTACCATTCTTAGAGAATAGGAAATGTCAATAGTAGTACATTACAAGGAATGTATAATAGAACCTATCATAAAAGAAAAGGATATCCTACTCATTATCTCTCTCTCTCTCTTATATTTTGTTTAAGGAAACATATTAGAGATATGTATACCATGTGACAATATAACCAATCCCCTATTGGAGTGTTCAATACTAAATCTCATTAATATCTAATCAATTCATACACATGGAATTAATAGAAGTATCCTTTTGGATATATCATGAATAATATTGATTACAAGGATATATTCTACTTCACCAAAGTAATTCATGGAGAAAAACATGATTAACCATTCATTACCTAACTGTAATACTTGTATGATATTTGTAATAAGCAAAATAGAATCAAAATATTCTCTAAAGAAAATAACTACACTCCCACTAAACCACTTGTAAACACATAACTCACATTTATTATTTATGAAACAAAAATATCTTATGAATTAATGAAATATAATGTTATATGACCAAGGTACATTCTTTAACTAATAAATGGATCTCTACTAAATTCATATCTTAATGGATTTTTTCTAGATTCATCAGATAAAGTAGAACCCAAAATTGGTTATAATACTTGTTATCTATATCATAATCCATTTCCCCTTTCCATCATGTATCTTATAAGTTCAACACTACCTTTTTATAAGAAATAGGATCATTATTGTCAACCAATAACGTGTCACCATCTTTGGTGACTAGAAAACAACATCTTTCTGGTTCTCTATTATCTCTGGTTCTCCTCCATGGGGACCCAAGATACCTGTTTCTATACCAACTATTATATATATTGTTTATAAAATTTATCAAGGACAACATTTCTCCCACTATACTTCTTAATGTGGAGCTCCCAATGAAGAAAAATGGATTTTCATGGAATGATCACCTAATTTTTTAGTGATATTACAGAAAATACCCCCTATTTCCTTGTCACATAATATAATGATAAACATCATTCCATGGGGTAATATTTTGTTTTCAAACATGGCCTTTAAAAATGATGAAAAACCCATTAATGAGTATGTAAAAACCTATATTTATTTCCATACATTAACTAATATGGTATACTGTCTTTCACCTTATTTGGTACTTGATTTAGAGTATTTGTTTCAGTGTGTAATTCATAACCCCATAAGGATAATGGATTAATTTCATGTCTCATCATCTACCTTACCATGTCATGAAATTTACGATTCATCATTTCAGTGATACCATTACCTATGGTGTATAAGAAGGAGGGAGTTAGGATAAAATCCCATGATCCTATTATAATTCAATAAATTATTAGTTAGTTTACTATCCACCTTGATCATATCAAAGATTATTTATCTTCTTCCCTGACTTATTCTATATATATCTCTTTATCTATTTTAAATTTTTAGCAGATTCGAGCTTATACCTCATCAAATAGACATATCCATATCTATTTAAGTTATTAGTGAAAGTAATTAAGTAATAATACCCACCTATAATTTCTACTAGAAATGGTCCTAAAAAATTTGTGTGTACCAATTATAGAATCTCTATCACCCTTTCACCATTACGACTAAATGGTGGGTTGGTCATTTTCCTTAAAAACAATCATGACATTTATCAGTTGGTTTTAGCTCAAAAGATTCTAAGTAACCATCTTGATATATATTTTTCAAATGCTTCTCATTTACATAATTAGAATGGAAATTTGAAAGCTATATGTGATACAATTCAAGTGAACATGACTTACTATCAATTTACAATACATCGAGTTCATAATTTAATACTTAAATACCATTATTTAAATATTTCATACTAAAATATACACTATCTTTATAAAGGGAAATGAATATATTTTCAAACTTGAATATCAAACCGTCTATACCAAGGAAGGATAAATAAATTATAATCTTGGTAACAATCATTATATAATAAAAATATTTTAATATCAATACCATCCCAGCTTACATTTGAAGGTGGCAATCTAGAATGGACTGAGAAGCCATCCTTGCGCCTTTGGTAGCCCATAAATCCACCTCTCTTATAAAAATATTTGTAAATCCATGTGGTCACTACATTTGAATATAGTTTTGAGCACCAAAATCCATATCTAATATTAAATGGGTGGATTACCTATGTTTCATTAATATGGTGCAGTTCTTATTCTAATCGACCCACTTAACACATGAAAAAAATACTTCAAACTTTTCCTATACCTATCTTTTGATCATACTTTTCTTCAATGGATGGTGATCAAGAGCCTTATAATTATAGTGTATCTTGTCCCCCTTTTCCCTATTCATCCTTTTATTAATAATAAGGACCGTAGTTTTTTAAGACTTATTCCCTTGTTAACATGGAGAATCAATTTAAGGAGTCTCGAGAGAGTCTTCTCATTATTGATTATTTTATAATTGATAATAAAATTATATAATATCTTAGGTAGTGATTATAAGACAATTTGAGTGAAAAATTAATCGAGGATCATAAACCCAAATATGTATAAGTGCTCAATATAGCTAATTATCTAAACTATATGAGGCCCATCTGGAAATATCTCTATAGGGACCCTGACTCTAGTACCCCGAAGCCAGTGTCTAATTTATAATATTTCAATAATGTACAAGGAATTAGACCCCACAGTATCAATAGTTTAGTATTATTCATAAACTAGATACATATTTGATTCTAACATTATATTTGAAAAAAAAATTACAACCTAATTTCCTTTTTGATAATATAATTATTCCCCCTAGAATATCCCAACATATCAATCACAAAACACTAAAAAGATTCCATAGAATGGTTACAAAAAAAGGGTGAGATAAAATTCTCAATAAGGTTTATGTACATCAGAATTTATCCTAAATCAATAAATAATAATCAATATGGAAAGGTAAATAAATGAACACACATACTATTTAAACAACCTTTATATCGTCATAAGATAAGGAATAATCAATATATAAAAAAAGTAACTGAACACACATGAATATTAAATGATAAAATGAGAATGAAATGAATCCAAATATAATATGATTGTGAAAATTTCATGGATAATAATAACTTAATTTTTAATGAAGGAAATTATTAATTATTAGATTTCATAAACTCAGGAATCATGAAAACCTATTCTTTCAAGGTTTATCCTAAAGTCAGTTTAAAATTGATGGGTTGAAACCAATTTAACTAAGGATATCTAACTTATTCAACTCAGGAGACTAAGAATGCATTGATGGGATATTTATAAATGGTAACCACTTGTTCATACATGTCTAAGTAATTCCTTATATGTCAAATAATCAATTTAATTAATAAACAAAATTTCTTATCATTAAATATCCATTTTAAAGAAAGAATACATATTATCAATATTTCTCCAATTAATCAAATAACATTCAAATTAAAACACCATATTTAGAAATGATATATGATCTAATAAATAAGAATATTCATGATAAATATTATAGATATTTTTGAAATATTTAATGTCCAATGATTATAGGAAAGTGAATATTTCAAGGGAATGTTAATGTTTACAAAAATGATCCATGAAAGAGAATATCAATACTTTCCTTGGAAAAAATGATCATCAAAAATCCAAATAATGATTAAGGATGGTATCAAAACAACATATCCATAGTGGGGAATGTATAATATAATGGTTTTATGTCATTGATGAATAGAAATACCATAAAAAGATCATTCAAAATATCCTTGTAGAGAATATCCATTTAATTTAGAAAACAAATTTAAAACTAAAAGTTAAAAAATTTTTAAAATAATTTTTTGAAAAAAATATTTTAAAATCCTAAAATGTGTTCTAAAATTGTGAGTGAACATGATTGTATGAAATTCCATGCATGTCGAGTACACTTAAAAAAATTCATTTCACATTTTTTGTAAAAGAAAAATGGGCACTACTTGGAAATCAACAATAAGATTAATTAAAAATTAATCAAATTGAAAATGGGTAATTTTTTAAATAAATAATTTTGAAAATGTTACAAAAATTGTTCAATTTTTTTTTAGAAAACATGGTTTTGGAATAATATAGATTTTTTACTAAAGAGAGAAATGAGGTCGGATTTTCATAAAAATATTTTCTAATTATTTTAAGTTCCAAAGAGAGGAAATATGGGACTATTACATGATTATATAATTAAAAAATAATTGTGAAGAAAATTAAATGTTTTTATTATTAAATTACCATTTAATTTTAATCAATATAAATTCATGAATAAATAATCATGATTAAAATGAGATTGTGAAATAAACCTTTAAAATGATATTATCATTGAAGTGAGAATCAATAAATGAATTTATTTTGTGCTTCAAATGTAAATCCACATAATACAAGTTAAAATACAACATAATATAATCATAATTTGTCAATCATATAATATTTGAATATAAAATACGATGAATAAGTAATATAAGTCAATGAAGAAAAATTGAGTTATAAAATTATTTACCACATGACAACTCTTAAATAAAATCCCTCCAGTTGAAATAATTCAAATTGAAAATTAAATTAAAATTAATTATTAAAAAAATCAAGATATTAAATTTAAAAGTGGTTTAATATAAACCATATTATAGAAAATATATACATAACCTTAGAATACAACTCAATGTAGGGAAATTAAGATGAATTCCCCTACCTTATGCTTCCTTTTGGTTGAAAAAACATTAAACTCGTGTATTTTGGTTTTAAAATTCTAATTAACTTATAATATAACCATATTAATATTTTAAATATCATATATGATCTTTTATAATATATTATCACTTGTTTGTTAATAGTCCTTTACTATTTTCATTGTCTCTATTATTAATTGTCTAGTTTTCTTGTTCATTCTTTATCATGAATGTTCTGGTTCTTATGAATATTATATGGTTCCATAATATCTAGAATAATAATCATGAAATAATTATCAAATTTAAATATCAATTACACTTTTAAGAACAATCATCAATGATGAATTTGAGACCTTATGTGTGTTATAATTCTGGAAACGGTAGGTCATACATATGCATGAGTAACATTTCCATTTTACAAAGATCATATAGAATAGTGGTAAGTAATATTTTTCCTTAAATTTATAATAATAACATAAATAACATATTTTTTAATAAATATATTTATATATATCATCCAAGTGGTGTGGTGATGAAATGAGACTCACATCTCTTCATAAAATCTATAGTCCACAAATAAATGAATGATATAATCATCTTTATGGGAGTGAAAATGTAAGAAATAAAATGATATATTATCTTTTATGATTTATAATTATTTCATTAATATAACAAATATGACATCTATTTAAAATATATTTATTAACCTTATCCTTATTACCTTCAATGTAAAGTGTTAGTGACAAAAAATCACATCGCTTAGTGAGGCTATAGTTCGTCATACACACTAGAGAAACTATCATATCCCTTATAGAATCGAAAATAGAATATATATATATATGATATAATAACTATATAAGTATAATTATGATATAAATCTCATATATATATATATATAATTTAGATACATCATCCTACCTAATCGTGAGAGGTGGTAATGAAAGAACAAATGACATCGGTTTGTGGGGTGGTAGTCCACCACACACACAAATGATGATTTTATAATCCATTCGATGGAAGAGGGTACTATTTTAGTTCATAAACTTAACATAAAAAAATATAAGTGCATAGAATATTCTAATTTTGTTACATCATCATGGATTAATATGATATAAGACCCCCTTCATTTTCTAGGTCAATTCACTTTTGAGATTTCTCTTTGTTCTAGGGTAGAAAAGGTTTGATTTGAATTGGGAGGATTTAGAGGTGGTTAAATACATTATAGTATAATATGGGGATGAAAATTGTTTGTATAAAATTTACACACATTTAAAATGGTAACATGACGTGTGAAATTTTAATTAGGATTTAATCACCTGAGGCATTGGGTTTGTTGGCATAAACCATTAAAAATATTTACATGAAATTTAATGGAAATAAATTCCATGTAATTCCTAAATAATTAAATTAAAAAGTTCATTGTGGTTTATTTTTTTTCTTTTACGTTATGAATCCTTCCTCCACTTGACCCTACGTAAACTCTCAATAGTTGTATAGAAATTTTTTCATCTCTAATTGTTATGGACTGGTGTTTAATACCAAATAATCTTTTTTTCTTTGGGTTCCTTTCATTCCCAATTCCTCTGAGGAAGTGTTGAAAATATTTAAATGTCACTATTTTCAGGGATTGAACATAATCCTAGGTTTTGGTCCATATCACTTTTTTCCTTTGTTAATTCTATTTTCTTATATCAATTGAGGGTTTTGGTTGGGCAATCATTCCTCAAATATCATGAGGTAGATGTTCTAAATGTCCATTCCCATAGTCTTGATTTAATTGCATGTATGTAATTATGAAATTTCAATATCCATGTTTTGGAAATTAGATCATAGTTTATATTGAATAAATTGAATTTCCATTTGATAATTGAATGGGATGAACTTTGGGAAATTGAAATTGGTTGAATTGCGATTATGAAATTTGGTGATTAATTTGATTATAAATTTAATGATAATTGTGATTAAGGGATGGTTGGATTAACCTTGATGGTTTAGTTGTTTATATGATTAAAAATTGATAAATTCTATAATGGGAAATTGTTCATATTATTCCTTATTATTAGATTTTTGAATTCTGATGTGAAAAATTGATATAAGGGTTTATGGTGATTAACATTATGAAATGTGATATTTGTTACATACGTTATTATTCAATTAATGTGGTGTAGGACAAGGACATGTGCTTAAAAATACCACGGGGTTCTAGACATGATGTTCTAGGCCCAAATTCATTCTTGTGTTTTTTTATGTGATAGGGACTCATGATCCAAATACCCATGGGGTGCGGGAAAAAGAAAATTACTTCAAAATCCCAAAGGGTGCTAGACATGACACTATACCCCCAAAATGTTGGCATTGGAATGTGGTTCTATGTATCCATTATACGAAATGGGATTAAATGGATAATGAAAACCCATGTTATAATGAATTGTGATTACTTATGTGATATCCCTGGAGGATATTTTGATTTTGGCATGGGCTGAAGAAGGAATTGATGGTTCAGGGGTAATCATGAATCTAAGGAAAATGATGTGGTTAAATAAAGAATAATTTAATATGTAAATTTTTTATGTTATTTATTTTTATTTACTATTTATATAACTAAATACATTATTATTAACTATATATTTTTTATAAATCCATTTGTGGTGGACTACAAAGTTTTACTCACACCCTACTCAGGATTCCTGATCATTTCCTAAATGGAAATAATGTTTGTATGACAAGATAAGGGTTAAATCCATATGTTGGATGAGTGGGTCGAGATGGAGCATGGATAAGGGAATGTGACATGGTGTAATGACCCTCTTAGAGTTTTTGGAGTCTTTATTTTTTCAATTTTCATTTTAGGCTTTAAATAAATTATAACATGACATATTTACTACTTTTTCCTAGTTGTAATTTCCTACACTGGTTTATCATTTGATACTAGTCTGTTGTTGGATATGGTATTACTTAGGTTATTTGTTATATCATTTGGTTATTATTTATATTTTCCCTTTATTGTGATTATCTAAAAAAGAATGTATATTCTTCCCTTGTTGTATATATTTTACCCTCACTACTAGTTGGAATCCTCTGGCATACATAGAAGAACTCCTAAGGTCATGTGGCCAACCAACTTGAGGGACCAGCACACGACACCCAGACTAGGACGTCAAAAAGTGGAATTAGAGGGGTTTTATTTTATTTTATTTTTTTTATTACTATTTGTGAATTGCATATTGGAGAATAGGATAAGACATTCCTTGGTTAAGAGGTTGTTCATGGAAGTTTTTAACTCATGTACCAGGGTAAAATCGAAGAACCTTTGGTTGGATTATTGTTATAGATGCGTGTTGTCACAGTTGAATATTATTTCACCTGAAGTGATGAGCTTGTTCCATTATGTTATTGTTTTATATGATTTATAAGATTTTACATGGGTCCAAATATAAAACAGGAATTAAGTATATATACATCATTATAGGCCCTAAGGAATTTTTATAACATGCATCATTTCTTGGTACTGACGAAAAATAAGGTTCTTAGAATTTTTTTGAAATTGTATTGTATTTATTTTCTTGTGTAATTGAATAAAATAAAAGTTCCTAAGATTAATTAAAAATTTAAAAATGATACAAAATGTGTAAAATGGATGTCTCATGGAAAATTGGGTTATTGAGAATGTGTTTTACCCTATGCGAGCCACAAACTATGTGAGGGATTGTTAAGGGTAGTGACAGTGCCTTGGTTTTAACAATGTGGTGGGTATGAGGGATGACTTGTTATGGATTATTGTGAATCACTCTTATTTAATTGTGTTAAAATTGTGTAATGTGTCCTTAGATATGTGTTTGAAATTTTAGAGATAAGCCTCCACAATGATGACTGTTGTGAGGGTGATAGAAGGACATGGCTAGAAATTTGCCTCTAGTAGTGGAACTAGAGGCTCTGATAGTTTTTGAGTGAGGAATTAGGTGAGTAGTTCTATGTAAACATTTATATCTTAATATAGTTTATGGAAAGAGGAACATGGTGGGATGTGAAGATTATATTGGACTTGATGAGGGATTTCTAGTTGTAGCACCCTCAGCCATTCATTAAAGAGGGTGGTCCTCAGGTAGTTAAGTTCTGTATTGAGTCTATCTAGAAAATTCTTGAAAACATAGAGAATATTGTTGAAAATAGAGTCAAAATTTAATATTATATGTTATATGGTCAAGAAAAGCATTAGTGGGACATCTAGACTCAGGATAGATAGTTGGAAAATATGGACTAGAAGGAATTTGAGGATAAGTTCTTGGTGCACTTTTACACCGAGACTCCGAGACAACAGAGGGAAGCTGAGTTTATCATATTGACCTAGGAGAGTATGTTAGTGATGGATTGTGCTGGTTTCTCTATCGACTTTCAAAAATTTTCTCTTGCACTGTTAGGGGATGAGATATTTATGACATGAAATTTTCAGGATGAGATTTATTATGAGATTATGTCTCAGGTTAATATCATTCGGTTAAAGATGTTCCATGATGTAGTGGATCAGGATCTCATATCTAAAGGTAAATTGAAAGTGGATTACAATAGAGGACATCTAGTTTCTATTGGAAGACCATGAGGTACATATTCTAAGAGTAGTAAGTGTCACTTTGAGAATGTTGAACAGTACAATTGAAAGATGAGTTGCCTTGAGGATTTTTAGTTAGTGTGGACCTTACTCGACTTCTTTTCAACTCACACGATTGGTTGGGTCACTTTTATATGCATTTTTTTTATGACCACCAGTAGCGAGACTAACTTGTGGCAGGATAGGACATCTACAATGGTTCTATATGAACCCATGAAATATGGGTAATGATGGAAGATCTAGGTAAAATCAATGTGATGAATGGGGATATTCCACCGCAAACTAGTCAGGTAGTTGTAGTTCTACTAGACCTGGTGGTCAAGGCATTAGATGTGGTGCTTCTAAAAAAGTGTGCATGTATTAGAAGAGTGGTGTAGATTGGTAGATTTGGGGTGCTCTATGAAAAGTAGGGGAAGGAAAGTTATAGTAAGTTCAACACACTTATGGATAGTGAAGTTGGGAAATCACTTTTTAGAGGTACTATTATTGTTGCTTCTAACCTTTCTAGTTTAATATTTGAAATATGATCTTCTCATTTTGTTATATCTACACAACTTTTGAATGGGTTGAGTCTGAAAGTGGTGTTTTTTTGTGGGGTTATGAAGATCAATACACCTTTGGGAGTACGATTGATGGACATATGTTTGTGTAAATGGTGTTCACTTGAGGTTGGGGAGTATCTCTTTATTTGGTATATATACATCCTAGATATGCGATGCTTTGACTTGATTTTTGGTATTTAATTTTTGGACCTGTATCAATACCATATACATTTTACTATAATATAATGATGTTTTCATATCCAGAGGGTTATAATTATATTTATCATATAGAATGGGATATCGGGGTTGGCTGTGTAGTGCCAATTCATAAAAAATTGGGGGAACTCACCACCCAGGTTGCAATAATGTTATTGTATGATCTGGGTGTGAAGAAGAATGTCTTCTGACTCATAGCGGACTAGTTCCCATATTTTTCTACCTAAGGACTTCTATGGGCTTCCACTTGAGAGATATGTGGAATTAAAACTTGATCTCATGCCATGGGTTGAGCCAATTTCTATTCCACCCGAAAATTTTTTACCAAAATAGATTGAGGAGCTTAAGAATTAACTGGATGAGTTTATGTATAAGGGATTTATCCATTCGAGTACATTTCATTGGTTCTCTCTAGTCTTTTTTTCTAAGAAGGTCGATGGGACATTACACTTGTGTGTTGATCACTGGATGTTGAACTAGATAACATTGAATAATCGATACCAACCTATCTATATCAATGATCTCTTTGACTAGTTGAGAGGAGGTTGTGTGTTCTCTAAAATTTAATTGAGATTGGGGTATCATCAGTTGAGAGTTAGACCAATTGATATAGCATGAAATAAATTTATAAGTTTGTATGTAATTTATTATTTTTTCATGATGTCATTTGGGATAATGACAGAACCAGTTGTGTTTATGGACACGATGAATAGAATATTCCCCTAGTACATGGATTAGTTTGTGGTTATTTTTGTGTATGAAATCTCAATGTAATACAAGAATCATGATGATTATTCCCGACATATTGAGGTTTTTCTAAGTACACTAGTAGAGTATCAACTATAATCCATATAATCTAAGTGTCCATTCTGGTTCAAGAAGGTACATTTATTGGGTCACACCATCTCATAGGATGGTTAATCAGTGGACCTAGAGGATGTTAGGGAAATGGTTTATTGGGAGTTTACCAAGACTGTATTTAATATCTATAAATTTATGGGATTGTAAAGTAATTATCAAAGGTTCATCTAAAAATTTTACCACTTTATGACACCACTTTCAGGATTGACCAAGAAGAGGTGATGTTTGAATGGTATTGAATAAGTGATGATTCATTCAAGGAATTGAATAAGTGGTTTACTACCACACCAATCTTGATCCTATCCTAACCAATGGAGGATTATATAATGTTTTTTTATATATTTGGGATCAGTCATGGAGCAATGTTGATGTAGGGATATTGAGTTGTAACATATGGGTCACGACAGTTAAGGCCACATGAACATAACTACCCTATTCATGACCTCAAGTTAGCTGTTTTTTTATTACTTGATGTGTTGGTGGGATTATCTTTTGGGTGAATTGTTTACTGTGTATACCAATCATAATAGAATAAAATATATCTTTCTCCCATGATACTTGAGTCTCCAGTAGAAGATGTGTGTTGAGTATGTGGAGTCGTTTGATTTGAAGATAAAATATATTCTTGGGAAGGGAAATAGTGTTCCTAATTTATAGAGTAGGAAAACATAGGCTCAGGTGATTTAAGAGTCTAGTTAAGAGTGGAATACTATTACCTTATTGTCCGAGATGCATGTTGTGGTTCAGGATGTCTATAAGTACATGATCATCATATCAATCAAGGTGGAGTATAAATATTTGATACATATTAGAGATAAGATGTATGAGGATCTTAAGTGGTTAACCTTAAGGGAAATCCCTTATGGTGGGGAACCACATTCTGATTGGATTATAAATGAGGATGATATCACTTATGTCTATGGATGTGTAGTGGTGCCTATATGTATGCGTGAGGAGTTGATGCACATGATTCATTATTATAAGTGGGTGGTACATTTGGGATTGATTAAAATGTATCGTGACCTATGTCGATAGTACTAGTGTCTAGACATGAAAAAGGATACTGAAGGGTTTGTGAAATGGTGATACACTTTTCAATAGGAGAAGACCAAGAATCAATGATCTGGTGGTTTTCTAT
Organism: Viscum album; assembly: GCA_963277665.1. Lineage (NCBI taxonomy): Eukaryota > Viridiplantae > Streptophyta > Magnoliopsida > Santalales > Viscaceae > Viscum > Viscum album. Next base: position 193,026,717 of record OY728165.1, on the reverse strand, counting down.
AGCATTTCCCCATTACAAAATGGAAGTGAGACAACATTACCATGGACTTCATGGTGGGTATCCTGAATATGCATTAGAATAATGATGAAATTAGGGTGATTATGAACCGATTGATGAAATTAGTGCATTTATTTTCCATATGAGAGACATTATCCATGGTTTAATCAGGATACTTGGTCATTTAAAATATAGTATATTTGCAATAGGTTCTCCATAGCATTGTTTCAGACCATGACTCATGCTTTACTTCAGACTTGTCGTAGGGATTATAGAATATTTTGGGTACACAATTGTTTCTAACTATGAATTTACACACATAAAAATAAGGGAAGTTAGAGCATATTATTCAGGTTTGAGAGGATATGTTACATGAATGTTTTTTAAACTTTTGTGGGTCTAGGGAGAATCACTTAACAACCACTGAGTTCACCTATCACAATATCTATTTAGAAAGTATTTTGGTGGAACCATATGATACACACTAGGGTAGGCCCTATAGATCACCTATATATTGGATGAATTCAAGTGATTAATTTTTTTTTGTAATTGAGTCTCATGCATGAGAAGCTAGATCAGGTTTAGATGATTCAAAAATGTATAGTTACAACTAAGAGTAGAAAGAAATTTTATGATGATAGAAGTGGAATAAACCTTGAGTTTATAGTGGGTGATCATGTTTTCTTTATGTGTCACCAAGATTGGGTCACCCTTGGATTTAGAGGCATGGAATGTTGGACCCTAGGATTTTTGGACCATTTGAGATTGTGGAGAGAATTGGGCTGGTAGCCTACCTATTGGCTATTTGATAGAGATATAGTGCTATGTATAATTTGTTTCAAGTGTTAATACTGAAATGGTATTACATGGACCCATATCATGTGATCATTTTTGCTGATGCTAAGCTTGAGATCTATGCATCCTTTGAGGAGCATCTTATGAGTGTTTTGGATCACAGTGATAAGGTGTTATAGGGAAGGATGGTGTAGATAGTTTGAATATTGTGGAAATATGGACATGTTCAGGAGGATACATGAGAGAGAGAAACATATATGTGAGATCTTTTTCCTGATATTTTTACCTTGAAATCTTAGATATTTATGGAAGCAAAGATCATGGATGGGTTTTTATAGGGTGGAGAGATTTTAAGATCCTATTTTACTTCTAGGTATATTTCTTTTTCAGTTTTCACTTAATTCTATGGTGTGAAAGGGTTTTATTTGAATTGGGATTCTTTGGTGGTGGTTCATATATTTAATGTATAATTTTGGGATGAAAAATAATTTTCATAAAATTTTTATGCCATGTAAATGGGTTACACGATGTGTAAAATTTTAATTGGGATAAAATCACCTGAGGTGAAGGGTTTTTTAGTGTAAACCACTAAAATAATTACCTATTGTTTAATATAATTAAAATCCATGTAATTCCTCAAGTATAAAATTAAAAAGTTTCATGTGGTTCAATTTGGTTTCATTCCTTTGTGCAGACTTCCTCCACTCAACCCTAGGGTGACTCTCTATGATTTTAGAGTTATTTATTCATATCCAATTGTAAGAGATTTGTGTTTAGTACATGTAAATCCATTTATTTTGATTTACTTCAATCCCCTATTCATCCAATAAAGTGTTGGAACCTTTTTACCATTGTTGGTTTTATGGATTGAACATAAACTATCTTTTTGGTCTAGATCTCTCCTACCTTTGTTAATTTGACCGTATTACTTCAATTTAGTGTTGTGGTTGGGTGAGTGTTCATAAATGATCTTGAGGTAGGTGTTATAAATTAAAATTCACAAAGTCTTTATTTAATTGTGTGTTTGTAATTGTAAAATATCAATTACCCTGAATGGGAAATGTAATTGGAATATAAATTGATCAAATTAAATGTCCATGTGATAATTTAACGGGTTGATTATGGGGAAATTGAATATAGTTGAATTATGATTTGGAAATTGGGGGATTAATTTGATTATTAATTGATTAAAAATGACAATTAAGGGATGATTGGCTTAAACATGAAGGGTTAATGGATTAAATGATTAAATGTTGATAAATGGTATAATAATGGATTTTTTCATATTATTCCATATTATTAAAGTGAGGAACCTTAATTTGATTAATTGATAAGAGGGTTAGTGATGAGAACCTTTTGAAATGTGATATATGTGATATATGTGATTGTCTGACAAATAGAGAGTGGGGCAAGGATGGATGCTTCAAAATCCTATAGGGTGGTAGACATGATGTTCTAGGCCCAAATTCATGCATGTGAATATTCTATTTTGGGATCAGGACTAATGATCCAAATACCCATTGGGTGTGGGATAATGAATGATATGTCAAAATCCCACAGAGAGATAGAAATTATGTTCCATGCCCAAAATGAAGGAATTGAAATAAGGTTTCTAGTATATGTGATATGAAAATGAAATTATATGTATAATAAAAGACAATTTTATAATGGATTTTGATTCTCTATGTGATATCCCATGGGGATTCTTAAGACTATGACATGGGACGAAGCATGTATTGAGGGTTCTGGAGTCATCGTGAACCCAGGGAAAAGGATGTGGTTAAATGAAGAATAATTGAATATATAAAAATTTGAATTTATTTATTCTTATTAATTCTTTTTACAACTGCATACAATGTTATTGAATGAATATTGTTTTAGATAGCATTGGTGGTGGCCAAGTAAGTTGTATTCACACCCAACTCAGGGTGCTCGATCAGTACTAGAATATGATTTATCATTATAGGACATGATAATGGAAGGATACCTATGTTATATGGATGAGTTGGGATGGATCATCGATGATGGAACATGGAATTGTCTTGGGTCCCTCTTGGAGTTGATAGAGTCTTTTTCTTGGGTTTTACTTTTGAAACATTACACGTATTACATCATGGAATATTTAATAGATTAGTTTGGATGTTGTTTCCTTATTTGGTTAATCATGTGATACTATTATATTTTTGGTTATGGTATTACTTGGGTTACTGGTAATAACATTTGGTTATTATTTACTTTTTTCCACAATTGTGCTTCATTGATAAAGAGGGTATAGTCGCCCCACGTTGTATATATTTGACCCTCAATGCTTGTTGGTAGCCTCTAATGTATGAGGAGGCGTGCCTTAGGTAATTTTTACAAATAAATCCATTCATAGATATGTGGAACCCAAATTAGTAAATCACATATTATTTTAGGGAGGTGGAGAAATAATTAAAATAAAAACTATATTTAAAGAACGTTACCTATTCTTTAGGTAACTTCCTTAAGTTTACACCAAAATCCATCCTAGGATGGATTTATGTAAAAAATAAGTCATCTAGTATAATATATTCTATGTTGAGATATAATTTTTTCATAGATTGTTTTAATTAAATGCTTTTTAAGGTGTAAAGAATATAAGAGAGTTGGTGACCATTTTTATGTGAGGCGAGTGACACACTTGTAATTTTTTAAAATAAAAAGGTGTACCCACAATTTTCACATGACACATGGGTCCTGTAACACCCTGATATTTTATGAGAAATATATATATATTTTATGTCTTATGTTATACGCAACACCAAACTAATCTTTCACTACACACAACACTGGTTTGGCTTGCGTTACACACAATCATGACCTTCCTCAATAGCGTGTGTAGTACGCAATAACGAGTTTCAATAAACAATGATATACTGATATATTATTATTATGGACTAGCCGTTATGAATAGTATTAACTAAATCTTGAATTTTATAACATTATATTACACATTTTCTAAAACATGGTATGTGAACAAAATAATTTTTTCGGGTACAATAAGTATTTTTCAAAAAATGCAGTTTTGTCGCCTTTTGATGGTGAACCCACTTTAAATATAGTTTTTGATAGGTTTATAAGTTCAATTTGAAAAAATAAAATTCTTCTTTATAATTAGGGCATAAAAATTTACTTTGGATAAAAGTTTCATATTATTCTGATAACTTTCATATTTTAATGAATAGTAAAAACAAGCTATATTTTAATTAAAAAAAACATTTTTCATCGCAATAATTTATATGGTTAAATTATAATATTGAATGGTTTTAAAGTATAAATAGAATATATTTTTACCATTTAATATAATGTATGTCATTACCATTAATTTTACATTGAATTCATAGGTAAAAAAATTTCAATCTTTGGCAATGTTTTAGCTTTTAAAACCTGTTTTCTTAATAATGGGATTAATTTTAAATTAATTACTGAAACTTATGTGTTTTGAATTTTAAAAAATGGATTCCATATTTGAATTCAGTGGGTCCAGAATATGTTGATAGGTTACTTATATTTTTTTGATATTGTGAATAGTAACTACAGTAATTTTTATTTACTGCAGTTAAAGGTAAATTGGGTAATTAAGGGTACAAATAAGATTATAAAATTACCCTAACACCTTCCAAAATTCAATTTAATAACTAAAAGTCAACCCATATCACATAAGGGTCGGAATAAATTAATTTTATGGACTTTTGACCATGAAAATAATTTAATTATTATTAAAACCAAAGAAAGTGACAACCTGTCACTCTCTTAAATCTTATAAGTATAATAATTTTAATTTAGTGATATACTTCGTGAAACTTAGAACATGAATAGTATCAAGAAATATAATAAAATTATATACATCATGTGAATTTATTTATAATTTTTAGGGATTAAATAATTATCATTAAAGGTGACATGATAGTGATGTTGAAATTATTTTATTGATTAGAATATCAAATAAATGGTTTTAAAAATATTAAAATAAATTTTATATGAACTATTTAATGTGATAAAATAATTTTCTAGATAAATATGACATGTTATAAATATATTAAATATTTTTTTTGAACATATCTTCTGTGTGGATTTTATTTAAATTCAAATAAATGAATAGTGTCAAAATTGACACTATTGTTATTTTACAAAAATAACATTATATAAAATTGTTTAAAAATCACAAAAATATTTAACAATTATAAATTAAAATTTATATGGTCTAAAATGTCATAAATTATCTAATTATAGACAATTCACAACCCATAAGTAATTATTTATAACAATTTAAAATTTAGAATCTTATTACCACAAATAAAATTAAATAGATTAAATAAGGATAAATCAAGTTGATAATGTTTGAAAGAAATTAAAAAAATGTATAAATTTTATTGGTTGATTATATTAAAACCCTATCTCATATAAGATTCATATTTGAGTCATTTTTGAAGTTTTTATGTGGGGTTTGAATTTATTATAAATTAATATTTTTGAGATTTCCAAAGGTTCTCCTCTCCTCCCTTATAAAAGGGAACCTCCTCCCGCTCCTCTTTACAAAACTTTGAGCCTTCAAGATCGGCCAAACCTGGCCTATTACTATTATAAACTTCCCTAGTAATATTATAGAGGTTTTGGTCTTCTCAAAAGACTAACTCTAGTCCCTTAAGATGAGGTTTAAAGGAGGCATGTCGAGGAAGAGGTAATCTCCTCTACTGATTATTTCAAGTTTATTCCTTCTTCTACTTCCTCTTATTTAGTTGTTTCATTATAAAGTAATAACATCAGTATCACTCATATACTGATATGTTATTATAAATTTGAAACAAACCTATTTCAACTTCTATCCATCCTATGGAAAATGAAATCACCGCGCGTGCGTACGTACGGAATACCGTCTCCACACCGTGGTGTAATCTGTTTTCCACCACCACCTTACTTGGATGGGTATAATGGTGTAAAGAATAAATATATATTATTATTATTACATGATACTTATTCTGAGATATTATATCATCAACTCCAATTCCATTCATATAATTATGGGAACGATATCATCGCTCATGCGTACGTATGGCCTACCGTCTCCATGATGTGATGCGACTCATTCTACACGATCTTCATTGAATAATGATTATATAAATGAATTGAATGAATATATATGATATATATTACACTAATACCATTTTTTAAATGAGGTATCTATAACCTAAAAAGAGGAATAAGAATTTATTCGACAAAACACACATAAGAACATAAAGCAATGAACACCCAAATAACAAGCAACAATGAAATATTATTAATAAGTAGATAAGAATATGAACATAAATGATATCATAATAATTACTATGATTATAGAATAAGAAAATTACATTATTTAAATAATTTTATAGGATATTCAGATATGTACAAAGCTTATCGGACCTAAGGTAAGGGAAAATCTCGCAATCTCATTTTTATCTGAGATTGTTTATACTTTAGAATTTACTGGGGAATATTTATCATCCACATCCATGTTTACTAAATATGTAATATTATTTTATGTCCTCCTACAATTTTTTAAATCCATTTTTACCTATTGGTGAATTTTAGTAAAATATATAAAAGAAATCTTCTGTCGTTTTCAGTACGAGATACTTTTTGACTTTTCCAGCCAAGTACGAGAAGAATGTTTTTTAACTTATACGAAATGAATGGATTTCTATGATTTCATAGAAAATTATTTCCATGAAGCTTCTTTTACAGATTTCCAAGTTTATTTTTAATTAACTTCTTTTATTTTAAAATTTTATGACATGTTAAGAAAGGAAAAACGTTTTTAAAGTAGAAAGGATATTTTCCTCAAGAATGGAGTTCAAGTGTTTTATCAAAATTATTTTCCATCAAATATAATATAGGGTTATGTTTCTATCCCTATTTTTACATTGATTTTATTATGATGAAATTATTTTTATGAATTAATTTTATCTTATATGATTTATGTTATGATGGCATGATGTTTAAGAATCCCATTTTTATTTCATGGGTTATGCTATGATGTATGATTTATGATTTTGTGGAACACATAAGAATGGTATCATTATGAGATGGGTGGGACCTATATCTCCTTCCAATGCATTGGGTAAAGATTTATATCTCATGAGATAGACATGGCTAGAATGGAAAGTTAATCTGGTTCAATGATATAGGACTGGAACGAGGAGTGAACTCATTTCAGAAATGGACTTTGTCCACTATTATAGTCTTGTCAATGAGTCTTGACTAATAAGAAATGTTTTTCTATGATTATGTGTGTATTCCACAAAGTTTCATGTTTTGAGTTATGATTTTTGGGATTACATTTCACTATTATGATTTATCCCATGTCATGATATTATGATCTCTTTTGCAGGATAAGATTTTCAAAATGTTATGTTCTTATGAATATGATATGATTGATATCTCCTTCATCTACCATTATTGAGCATTTGAGCTCACACTTTTGTATGTTTTATTTTCCCTAGGTTAGGAAGAAGGATATTAAGTAGGATATGCCAAAAGGGACTCTAGAAATGATGAAATAAATGGGAGATAATGTAGATGCTTTATGAACCAGTTGTTTATGTTTCCCAGTTTCTAAAGACACTATACCAATACGGTCCTATCATGGTTTTTTTATATGTTGAAATAAGTATGCTTCAATTTTGAAGTAATAAAATTGTATGCAAACTATGGGTCGTTATAGTTGGTATCAGAGGAAAGGTATAGTCAACATTTGGAAACTCGGATGTTAAAGCCTTAGTAAGAACCCTAAGGATATGTCTAAGCATAGACCACAATATTAGTGTTTTAGAAATGGCCATGAATAACCTATGATAAGACCTAAAGTGTGAAATTTTTTTCTTGATTATGTGGTTTTCCTATTATGATTAGTGTTTCTCACACTATGATTATTGGTTTTAGTCAATGGATGGAACCCGAAGGAACCTTCTTAATTATGAATGCAACGGGCAATGCAATGATTGTCCCCCTAAGAAACCAAACGTTATGGGATATGGAATGCAAAATCTTTTATCCATGCTCACACAACTTTCTCAAGCTATGAATCATGGAGGACTTTCAAACAAGAAAAGGAAGAAGCAACATTCTATTGAATCCTTCATGAGGCAGCGTCCACCCTCATTCAGTGGGTCTACTAATCCATTAGTGGCTGGACAATGGATTAGTACAATTGAAAAGATATTTTCAGTTCTTCAATGCTCTAAACATGATAAAGTCATCTTAGCAGTATATCGTTTGGAAGGTGAAGCTGATCACTGGTGGAATCTTATCAAGAATATGAGGCAAAGAGATGAAATTGAGTCCATGGAATGGGACGAGTTCAAGAACATATTTTTCAATAAGTACTTCCCTCATATTCTTTGAACAAAGATGAAGAAGGAGTTTCTTGAACTAAAGAAAAAGGATGATGAATCATTTGGTACCTACAAAGAAAATTTTACAAGGCTTGCAAGGTACGCTTATGGGATTATTATCCAACCTGAGAGTAAGATCGATCAATTCTTTAGTGGATTAAAACCAATTATTCGAAGGGCATTAACCATAAGGGACTTCAATAGCTACGAGGAAATTGTTTGATGTTATCTCAAGGTTGAGATGGAGATTGGAGTAACCCATCAGTCATATGGGTTTGATAAGAAGAGGTAAATGGAATTCAAAGGGAAATATAAATACCACACTGAAAACAAGATGAGTTTTCCCTTATGCTCAAAGTGTGGAAAGAAACATGGAGGGAATTTTCTTAAAGGGACAAGTAAATGTTTCAAATGTGGAAAAGAAGGTCATCGGGCATTTGAATGCCGCAATGATGAGAAAAAGATGTCTAGTGATGCGAACAAAGAAAAGGCTACACAAAACACACCTCCTACACTTCAATGTTACAAGTGCAAGGAAATGGGGAATTATGATAATAAATGCCCTAATCCAAGGGTTGTTGATGATGATAGACGTCAACAAACTCTTAATGCCAAAGATAAAGGAAAGTCACATGCAATTTCTATCGGCGATGTGGAGTATGATAACGAAGTGGTGGAAGGTACACTTACCATCCACTCTAAAGTATCAAATGTTTTATTTGATTCTGGATCCACCCACTATTTTATTTCTAAAGAATTTTCTAAGGGTATCACTGTCTTACCTCAATAATTAGATGTTGAGTTATCTGTGGCAACTCCTAATGGCACAACAGTCGCATCAAAAGTTTACAATTCTTCTCTGATTGAAGTTTGTGGGAAAGTGCTTCCTGCAAATCTTGTGATCCTTCCTATAGTGGAATTTGATGTGATTCTTGGAATGTATTGGATTTCTTTATATGGAGCTCATATCAATTTCCAAATAAGATAAGTCACATTTCATATTCCAGATCAATCTATGATCGTCTATCGAAGCAAGGATGAACATAACCTTCCAGTGGAAATTTATTCCATCTTATGGGTCTTGATTCCACTAAATGAAGGTTATTTATCTCAAATGGTTGTCGAGAAACTCACGATTAAGAATAAACCCATTTTACGTGAGTTTTATGATGTCTTTCCAGAGGAATTTCTAGGTCTTCCACCAAATCATGAAGTTGAGTTTTCAATAGAACTCATACCGGGTGCTATGCCCATTTCAAAGACACCTTATAGAATGGCCCCAATTGAGTTGCAGGAATTGAAGAAGGAACTCCAAGAGAATCTTGATAAGGGATTCATACACCCTAGTGCATCACCTTGGGGAGCACCTATTCTATTTATTAAGAAAAAATATGGATCAATGAGACTCTGCATTGATTATTGAGAACTTAACAAGATCAATATCAAGAACAAATATCCTCTCCCATGCATTGATGACTTATTTTACCAACTATGCGGAGCTCAATACTTTTCCAATACTGATCTTCATTCAGGGTATCATCAATTAAGGGTTAAAAAAGAGGATATACCGAAGACGACTTTCCGTACAAGGTATGGACACTATGAATTTATAGTGATGCCATTTGGTCTTACTAATTCCCCTACTATCTACATGGATCTAATGAATAGAGTCTAAAGAGACTATCTTGATCAGTTTGTGGTATTATTTATAAACGATATTCTTGTCTATTAAAAGAGTAAGGAAGAACATGAAGATTACTTGAGAATTGTATTAAAGACCCTGAGAAAGGAGAAGCTTTATGCCAAATTTACCAAGTGTGAATTTTGGCTTCAAAAAGATGCATTTTTGGGTCACATAATCTCAAAAGAGGGGATATCTGTGGATCCAGAAAAAACAGAGGTTATCGAAAGATGGTCGAGACCAACAACATTAACTGAGATCCAAAGTTTTCTTAGTTTTTCTGGATATTATCAATGTTTTGTCAAATATTTTACACGATTATCAAATCCACTCACCAGGTTGACTCAAAAAGGGGTTAAGTTCATGTGGACGGAGGAGTGTGAAGAGAATTTCAAGGAGTTGAAAAGAAGGTTATCCAGTGCACCTGTGCTCACACTGCCTTGTAGTGGAGAAAGGTTTGTGATCTACAGTGATGCGTCCAAGAAGGGACTGGGGTGTGTTCTTAGGAAAAATGATACGATGATAGCTTATGACTCACGACAGTTGAAAACCCATGAACAAAATTACCCAACTCATGATTTGGAGTTAGCTACCGTAATTTTTGTATTAAAGATTTGGAGGCATTATCTTTATGGTGAAAGGTGTGATATTTTTACTGATTATAAAAGTTTAAATTATATTTTCACAAAAAAGGAGCTGAATATGCATCAAAGAAGATGGTAGGAGCTGATTAAGGATTATGACTGCTCAATTCATTATCACCCTGGGAAAGAAAACAAGGTGGAAGACACACTAAGTCGACAAGACCATGCGATCTTATCCATGATGAGGATCACAAAAGATCCAATATTTATGGATTTACAAAGGATGGATCTTGGAATTATAATGGAAGGGAAAAAATATTATCTTTCTCAAATGAATGTTCAACCATCTATACAAGTGAAGATTAAAGGGGCATAAAAAGAATATGTAGAGTTACAAAAGAAGGTGAGAAATGTTCCTGAATTCCACATTGATTGTGATGAGATAATAAGGTTCAGGAATCGGGTTTGTGTTCTTCCCATCCCAGAATTAAAGAAGGAAATATTGGATGAAGCTCATAGTTCTTCATTCTCTATTCACCCTGGAAGCACGAAGATGTATAAGGACCTGAAGGAGTACTTCTGGTGGGATGACATAAAAAGAGATGTTGCTGAATATATCTCTCAATGCTTGTTTTTTCAACAAGTTAAAACTGAGAGACAAAAGTCTAAGGGGATGTTACAACCATTACCCATACCAGAATGGAAATGGGAAAACATCACTATGGACTTTGTCACTGGACTTCCTAAAACATCCAAAGGCAATAATGTTATCTGGGTTATAGTTGATCGTCTTACTAAGTTGGCACACTTTATTCCTATTAGAGAAGATTTATCTCTTGATTAGATTGCCAGGATATATGTGAAAGAAGTGGTAAGATTTCATGGAGTACCACTTTCTATTATATCTGATCAGGATCCGAGGTTTACCTCAATGTTTTGGCGAAGTCTTCAGCATACTATGGATACAGAGTTGAGTTTCAGCACTACTTATCATCCTCAGACAGACGGTTAGTCTGAGAGGACAATTCAAACTCTAGAAGCCATGTTGGGAGCTTACTCTATGGATTTTAAAGGTGGTTGGGATCAACACCTACCTTTGTTGGAATTTTCTTATAATAATAGGTTTCACTCCTGTATTCAGATGGCTCCTTATAAAGCTCTCTATGGAAAGAAATGCAGAACTCCAACTTTCTGGGATGAAGTTGGGGAAAGAAATCTATTAGGACCTGATCTTGTTGATGAGATGGAAGAAAAGGTAAGATCTATTCAACAACGCATAAGAGAAGCTTAGAGTCGACAAAAAAGTTATGCCGACAACCGAAGAAAAGTCCTAGAGTTTAAAGTGGGTGATAAAGTGTTCTTATGAATATCTCCTTGGAAGAGAGTAATGAGATTTGGAAAGAAGGGCAAGCTGAGCCCTAGGTATATTGGTCCTTTTGAAATATTTGATCGTGTTGGGAAGGTAGATTACCGATTAACACTTCCACCAAATCTCTCTCAAGTTCATGATGTGTTCCACATATCTCTCCTGAGAAAGTACATGCCCGATCCTTCACATGTACTAAGCTCAGAAGTTGTACCGCTGTAGAAAGATATTTCTTATGAAGAACAACCGATAGAGATTCTGGATCATAGTGAAAAGGTTCTATAAAACAATACCACTATCTTGGTTAAAGTTTTATGGAGTAACCACCAATTAGAAGAAGCTACATGGGAACTTGAGGATATGATGAGGGAGAGGTATCCTCATCTGTTTGTTACGAAGTAACGAATTTTGAGGGTGAAATTATTTTTAAGGGGGGTAGAATGTAACACCCTGAGATTTTATAAGAAATATTTTTTTTATGTCTTATGTTATATTCAACACCAAATGAATCTTTCACTACAGACAACACTGGCTTGGCTTGCGTTACACGCAATCACGACCTTCCTTGATAGCGTGTGTAGTGCGCAATACCGAGTTTCACTAAACAACGATATATTGATATAATATTATTATGGACTATCCGTAATGAATATTATTAACTATATTTTGAATTTTATATCATTATCTTACACATTTTCTAAAACTTGGTATGTGAACAAAATAATTTTTTCGGGTAAATAAGTAATTTAAAAAAAATGCAGTTTTGCTGCCTTTTGATGGCGCACCCACTTTAAATATAGTTTTTGACAGGTTTATAAGTTCAATTTGACAAAATAAAATTATTATTTGGAATCAAGATATAAAAATTTACTTTGGATAAAATTTTCATATTATTCTGATAACTTTCATATTTTAATGAATAGTAAAAACGCACTATATTTTAATTAAAAACAAATTTTTTCATCGTAATAATTTATATGGTTAAATTATAATATTTAATGGTTTTAAAGTATAAATAGAATATATTTTTACCATTTAATATAATTTATGTAATTACCATTAATTTTACATTGAATTCATAGGTAAAAACATTTCAATCTTTGGCAATGTTTTAACTTTTAAAACCCATTTTCTTAACAACGAGATTAATTTTAAATTAATTACTGAAACTTCTGTGTTTTGAATTTTGAAAAATGGATTAAATATTTTAATTCATTGGGTCAAAATTATGTTAATAGGTTACTTTTATTTTTTTGATATTATGAATAGTAACTACGATAATTTTTATTTACTGCAGTTAAAGGTAAATCGGGTAATTAAGGTTAAAAATAAGATTATAAAATTACCCTAACACCTGCCAAAATTCTATTGGATGACTAAAAGTCGACCCATATCACCTAAGGGTTGTAATAGATTAATTTTATGGACTTTTTACCATGAAAATAATTTAATTATTATTAAAACCAAAGAAAGTGACAACATGTCACTCTCTTAAATCTTATAAGTATAATAATTTTAATTTAGTGATGAACTTCATGAAACTTAGAACATGAATATTATCCAGAAATCTAATAAAACTTTCTAAATCATGTGAATTTATTTATAATTTTTAAGTATTAAATAATTATCATTAAAGGTGACACAATAGTGATGTTGAAATTATTCTATTTATTGAAATATCAAATAAATGGTTTTAAAAATTTTAAAATAAATATTATATGAACTATTTAATGTGATACACTAATTTTATAGATAAATATGACATGTTATGAATCTATTAAAGCTTTTTGTTCGAACATATCTTCTATGTGGATTTTATTTAAATTCAAATAAATGAATAGTGTCAAAATTGACACTATTGTTATTTTTTAAAAATAACATAATATAAAATTGTTTAAAAATCACAAAAATATTTAAAAATTATAAATTAAAATTTATATAGTCCACAATGTCATAAAATATCCAATAATGTAAAATTCACAACACATAAGTAATTATTTATAACAATTTAAAATTTAGAATCTTATTACCACAAATAAAATTAAATAGATTAAATAAGGATAAATCAAGTTGATAATGTTTGAAATAAATTCCCAACATGTATAAATTTTATTGTTTGATGATATTAAAACACTATATAATCTAATATTCATATTTGAGTCATTTTGGAAGTTTTTATGTGGGGTTTAAATTTATTATATATTAATATTTTTGAGGTTTCCAAAGGTGCCCCTCTCCTCCCTTATAAAAGGGCACCTCCTCCCTCTCCTCTTTACACAACTTTGAGACTTCAAGCTCGGCCAAACCATGACCATTACTCTTCTTAACTTTACTAGTAATATTATGGAGGTTCTGTTCTTCTCAAAAGATGAAATCTAGTCCTTTAAGAGGAAGTTTAAAGGAGGCACGTCGAGGAAGAGGTAATCTCTTCTACCGATTCTTTCAAGTTTCTTCCTTCTTCTACTTCCTCTTATTTATTTGTTTTATTATAAAGTAATAACATCAGTATAACTCATATAATGATATGTTATTATAATTATGAAACAACCCTATTTCACCTTCTATCCATCCTACGGAAAATGAAATCACCGCACGTGCGTACGTATGGAATACCGTCTCCATGTCGTGGTGTAATCTGTTTTCCACCACCACCTCACTTGGATGGGTATAATGGTGTAAAGAATAAATATATATGATTATTATAACATGATACTAATTCTGATATATTATATCATCAAATTCAATTCCATTCATATAATTATGGGAACAATATCATCTCTCATGCGTAAGTACGGCCTACCGTCTCCACGATGTGATGCGACTCGTTCTACATGATCTTCATTGAATAATGATTATATAAATGAATTTAATGAATATATATGATATATATTACACTAATACCATTTTGTAAATTAGGTATATATAACCTAAAAAGAGGAATAAAAATTTATTCGACAAAACACACATAAGAACATAAAATAATGAACACCCGAATAACAAGTAACAATGAACTATTATTAATAAGAAGATAAGAATATGACCATATATGATATAATAATAATTGCTATGATTCTGGAATAAGTAAATGACATTATTTAAATCATTATATAGGAGATTTAGATAGGTACAAAGCTTATCAGACCTAAGGTAAGGGAAAATCTCACAATCTCATTTTTACCCGAGATTGTTTATACTTCAGAATTTACTGGGGAATATTTATCATCCACATCCATGTTTCCTCAATATTTAATATTATTTTCTGTCCTCCTAAAATTTTTTAAATCCATTTTTACCTATTGATGAATTTTAGTAAAATATCTGAAAGTAATCTTTTTGTCATTTTCAGTACGAGATACTTTTTGACTTTTCTGGCCAAATTACAAGAAGAATGTTTTTTTAACTTATACGACATGAATGAATTTTTATTATTTCATAGAACATTATTTCCATGAAGCTTCCTTTACAAGTTCTCAAGTTTATTTTTAATTAAATTCTTTTAGTTTAAAATTTTATAATAAAGGAAAAATGTTTTTAAAGTAGAAAGGATATTTTCCTCAAGAATGGAGTTCAAATGTTTTATCAAAATTATTTTCCATCAAAGATAATATAGGGTTCTATTTCTATCCCTATTTTTACATTGATTTGATTATGGTGGAATTATTTTTATTAAGTCCTTTTATCTTATATGATTTATGTTATGATGGCATGATGTTTAAGAATCCCATTTTTATTTCATGGGTTATGATATGATGTATGATTTATGATTTTGTGGCACACATAAGAATGGTATAATTATGAGATGGGTGGGACCTATATCTCCCTCCAATGCATTGGGTAAAGATTTATATCTCATGAAATAGACATGGATGGAACGACAAGTTAATCCGATTCAGTGATACAGGACTGGAACGAGGAGTGAACTCATTTCAGAAATAGACTTTGTCCACTATGATTATTTTGGCAATGAGTCTTGAACAATAAGAAATGATTTTCTATGATTATGTGTGAATGACACAAAGTTTCATGTTTTAAGTTATGATTGTTGGGATTACATTTTACTACTATGATTTATCCCATTTCATGATATTATGATCTATTTTGTAGGATAAGATTTTAAAAATGTTATGTTCTTATGAATATGATATGATTGATATCTCATTCGTTTACCCTTACAGACCATTTGAGCTCACCCTTTGGTATGTTTTCTTTTCCCCAGGTCAGGAAGAAGGATATTAACTAGGATATGCCAAAAGGGACTCTAAATATGATGAAATAAATGGGAGACAATGTAGATGCTTTATGAACCAGTTTTTTATGTTTCCCAGTTTCTAAAGACACTATACCTATACGGTCCAATCACAATTTTGTTATATGTTGTAATAAGAATGCTTCAATTTTGAAGTAATAACAATGTATGTAAAGTATGGGTCGTTATTGGTCCAAAATGGATTATACTCAAGCCATAAAAATTATAAGGTCTAAATATGACCATATAATAGATTTTATAAATATTTCTAGGTAATTTAAGCCCTTATCTTTTTATTTCAACCCTCAATAAGCCCATTTTTACCTTAATCTCAGTAAAAAATTTTTACAATTTTTTACTATTGATTATGGTCAATTATTAAGTTAAAAACATTAGAAAATACAAATTATGATTATTAACAATATTAAATCAATTTTTATAAATTAAATTCATTTTAGTGGAAATTTTTTAATTTAAAATTAATCCTGCAAACGCTATGAGTAAGTGAGTTTTAAGGAGAAAATGTTGAAAAGTTTACAATGTATTTATATCAAAATTCAATATGAAAATGATTAAAATGAACTAAATTAGAATAATATATATATATATATATATATATATATATATATTTAAGAAATTTATTATTTAAAAATAATTCAAAAAATAATTTAGTATTATAAATAATTTAATGAAAATGTAGTTGTCAATTAAAATTTAGAAATTTTCCTTATTCATCGAAAAACAAAACATTTTAGAAAAATCCCAAAAATTCTCCCTAAGATAATTTTTATAAGAAAATTTGAAAACTGAATTTTATTATTTTCAATTAATTAATTTTAGAATTTTTCTAAATTAATTAAAATTTATACACACAAAGCATAATTAAATCACCTTATAAAAGATACATTTTTCAGAATACTTTTATTTTTCATTTAAATTATTTTTATTTTATTTATAATCAATATATAACAATAATTTTTATAATTTACTTATTACTATTTATAATCACCAATTTAATTTCTATTTTATAATACCATACTATGTTACTGTTTATTTATACTCAGGGACGTGTGTTCCCCAAGCTATTGAATAGAATAAATTTAAAGAGAGATATTTCATGGGTTATTTAAGCTTATTCTTCTTCTCACATATTCTATCAAATATGATTTCCCCATTTTATAAATTCTGGGTAATACATTCTCAACACCTCAAATAAATTATTCCCTCACAATTAAAAATGATCTTGGTAACCACAAGTTTGATATTTGAAAATCCTTTTGTTTAAAACCAAGAACCTAAAAATATTTTGTAACACCCCAGGTAAATAAAGAATATGACATTTTTATATTTATCCATATTTGTGAATAAAATGTTAATATTAATTTAAAGGTAATTCTATGCTCGATGGCGTACCCAATACACAACAACGAGTTTCTTTGAAATCTTACGTTTCACACTAATAATATAATAATATTATTTTAAATAGTTAATGCCTAGCCGTTGTAATGGAGGGAATGAACAGAACTAACTAAAAAATGATTACATATGTTTGTTAAATTTTATCACATTTATCCAATAAATTTTAGAGGCTTAAAATGAAAATGAATCCAATTTTAAGAATAAATACTCTAATATTTTTAAAAGATTATTTTACTGCCTTTTGATGGCGAACCTTTTTTAAATCCAACTTTTGAAAATTTTAGAAGCTATATTTGTAAAAATAAACTTATTCTTTAGAATTGTGATATTGAAATTTACATTGGATAAATTTTTGGTATATTTTTGACAAATGTTAATTTTTTAATGAATAGTGAAAAATATTGCATTTTACTTCAAAACTTATTTTTCATCTAATTTAATTATATGGATAGATTATATTTTTTAATTGTTTTAAAGTGTAATTATAATATATTTTTACCATTTAATTCAATGGTGGTCATTATAATTAATTTCAATTTGAAAATTGACATAAACAAGTGTCAATCTTTTGATAGATATTATTTCTTAAAAAGACGCTATTTGTTTTGACAGCGAGAATTAACTATATGATTTATTAGTGAAACTTCTATGTTTTGAATTTGGTAAAATAGACATAATTTATGAATTTGGAATATCAAAAATAGCTTAGGGTTAATTTTTGGTATTTTTCTGATAATGTCTTTTTTTAATGAATAGTAAAAAATACAGCTTTTTAATTCAAAAATGCCTTCTCATCCAATTTATTTATATATTTAGATTGAAATTTTAATTGTTTTTAAAGTATAATTGAATTATGTTTTTATCACTTAATACAATGCTGTTCATTGGAAGTAATTTCACTTTTCAATTGGATGTAAAAACAAGTCAATCTTTTGATAAATTTTACTTATTAAAAAACCATCTTTTGTTTTGACAACGGGATTTACTTTTAAATTAATTACTACAATTTTTGTGTTTTGAATTTTATAAAATTTATTCCATATTTTTAATCAGAAGGTACAAATTATGTAATTAATACTCTTTTGTTTTTGGACATTATGAATAGTAACGACGGTAATTATCATTAATTATCGTGATTAATTAGTAATCGGGTAGTTAAGGGTAATAAAATAATATCATAATAATAACAAATGACCCCAAAATGTGTCCTAATTCTACTGGTTGTGTCATGTCCGACCATGGGATGCCTTGTACCAAACATTGGGACCCCATGGAATCACTTTTGGGGTGATAGTGACACTTTTTAATTTTATGTTTTTAAAAGGAAAGTATAACCAAAGTATGTATCACTCAAGTAAAACAATTTTAGTTTTGTCTGTGTAAATGATCTCTTGAAAAATAAATAGTAATTGGAAAGATAAAAATATTTCCTACATCATAGTATTTTATTTATAATTTTTAGACATTAAATAAATGAATTTATTTATGACACCATGATGATGCAACGATTACCTCATTAATGAACGATTTAAATAAAATGAAAAGATAATGTAAAATCTAAGACATACACTTGTCAAAAACCTATTGGATGGGTGGATTTCAAACCCTTATCACCTTATCCTTTAAATATATAATTGTGGGACCTTTGATATCCTAAAATCATTTTATAATAATGTAACTTTTCAAGACTTTCCAAGAGTCCCCCTCCTCCCTCTTATAAAAGGCCCCACCTCTACCTCCTTACATGCACCTCTAAATCCTTTTAATCGACCAAAATCTTATCATTTTATCTATCCACATCCCTCTACTCATCATTTAATCCTTACCTTAGGAAGAAATCTCTTCAAGAAACCCTTTTTGTTCAAACCAAAGGGAGTTACCCGATTTAAAGGTAAAGTCTTCTCTAATGTTCTTTTGTTTTATTTTGATTCTCCAACCCCCTAAACTCTTTTTATTCCTCTATTTTGTAACAAAAAAAGTATATTAAATATACTAGAATGTTTTTATAATAAGTATTTGAGCTACACTTACACACACCTCTGTCTAATGGTCAAAGAACATACCGTTTCTGTGGATGGCGAATTACTGCCTCACGAAATGATGAATGTTCAATATTATTTTAACACCTTTAAAGGTGTCCATTAAGATGTCACTATATTTATATATGATATATAATATGTTTATGTTTTCCTTATGATTCTGTATTTTTCATTTATGTCATACCTTTATGGTTTCCATTATGGGTAAACACGATATCTTCATTTTAGGAAGTGTGGACTACCGCCCCCTCAAAGTGATTTGATTCGTTAATGACATATGTGGAATGTGTAAAGGATGGAGTTAATGATATTATATATATTATATTATACTGGAAATATAATATACCTTTATATCATTATGATTTCATTCCATTTAATATGAAATAGAAATGAAAGTAGCGTTCATGCGTACGTACGACTTACCGTCTCCATGAACGGTGCATTTCATTTCTTACCTATAAATGTTATATAATATTATAAATGCATTTATATACTGAATATTTATGATATATATGATATATAAATCATGAATATAATTCCGGATATGATGGATATCTTACCACATGAACAACTTGTAATTATAAGAAGTTTATTTTTGACTCAAGTACCAATGATCGACAAAACGACCGTTATTAACTTAAATAATTACATAATGTTCATAAAATGGAAATAAGTGATATAAAAGGAATAATGAACTTAAAAAAAGTTCTTAAAAAAGTATATATTAACTCTAGTTTATTATTCATGAGATGAAAGAATGAATGAGTCAAGTCGGACACGAGGTAAGGGATTCTACCTCTCTCTTTCTTTTTAAGTACTCTCCTTTATGTAATTTATTTTAAGCTCATATTTCTTATGTTTGGGGATGTTATTTTATATTCATCACTTGGTACTTTTTATGTTCATATTATGAGAGACCCTATTTTATCTCATAAATCCATTTTTGGATGTTTTAAGTGGCGTCGTTAGGCTGGTGAGTTTTCGTAAGGGATTTTTCATCTCACTTTTATTCTCGTGGGATTTATGCTACATTTGGCACCATTTCCTTTGAGTGGTGTATGTGATGCACATTATTCTACTCTTTTTGTAATATAATTTCTTTTATGATTATTTACATCAATGTTGTATAGTCTTTCTTTCATGGGGTGTACATTTTGAAAGTTACCCAAGTCGGTAAGGGAACCTTTCACCCTCCTCTTTTTAAAAGACTTCTTTTGTTAGGTATTTTAATTTACATCTTATTATGTTGGGATATGTTCTTATATATCCTTATTTATGTAAAATTTATTTCCAAGTGATGAGATACCCTTTTTGTCTTATCAACTCGTTTTCTAAATTTTAACGTGACACCATTAGGATGTCGAATTTTTACAAAGGAACTTCTTAACCCAATTTTGATTTCTTTGGGTTCAACTTGTAGTTATTGAATATTTCATCCTATGAATATGTGTGAATGACCTCTGGTTATTTTAGACTTAATATCCACTTATATTGGGTGTATTTATATCTGTCACACATAATTATGAGATTGATTTATCCTTAATTTAAGGATACCTTCTTTATAAGGGATTTCATCTCAGTTTACATTTCTATTGATACTTCATTATTGTTATGCACCAATTCACTATTATATGGTGTATATACTATCCTTTGGCATATTATATCATGAATCCATTTATTCTCATGATATTATAAAGTTCTGATTAAATGTCATTCCTCAATTATTTGTATTCAAGTGTCCCTCATTTTGTTAAAAACTCTTTAATTAAAATATCATTTTTAAATGTTTTAATGATTTATTCTTATAAATATTTCTCATTAATATCCATGTTTTCAAAATGGTTTTTAAGGATTTATTTATATGGATATTAATTGTTTAAAATGTTAAAATCTTCAAAGTGGTATAGGACTTCATCTCAATCTCCTTTCATTGAGGAATATTTTTTTTATACGCAACTTTATTTTATAAGGTGTATAAAACCCTTTGACTTTTAATTTTATTCAAAAGGAATATTTTTATACAAAGAGTTTTACTAAATGAAAAAAGGGAATGTTTTTACGTATGCGGCGACAATGACTTCTCCACCGCCATGATCATTATTTGAGTTTCAGCTTCCTCTACAAGCCATAACTTTTTTAAATGAAAAATAAATACCCTGTTTTACTTTTATTTTATTTTGGTATTGAAAACAGTTTTCATAATGTTTTTATTATATCAATGTGTTATTGATATCTTATGATTGAAATGTGGAAATGTTATTTTTCCTTTATGCATGTTTTAAGTGATACAATTATGTTATGGTTCTTGGGAATTGTTTATGAAGATGGGTGGTTCCGTGATAAACTAAGGGCGGGTGAGCCCAATATAGCTCTCCAATGCATTAGGTAACGTGTAGGGGTTAAACGCAAACGTTTATCTGAAGAGATTTAGGGAATATACTGTGATGGGTATTCCAAATGTAACAATGAGGCTTACTCCCTACGTAAGAATGTTATGAATGCCTCAAGTTACCTTTATGTCTTATGATTTATATTGAGTTATTCATAAATCTTATGATTTCATGAGGTATGTTAAATTGCTTATGTTTTATGAGTAAAGTATGATTTAATTGATTATTATGTATACATGGACTAATTTTTTCTTTCCGTATTGTTATAACCCTTACTGAGTTTTTTATGCTCATCCCATGTTTTTTGAAATGTTTTTCATAGGACATAAAGTGGAATAGGGTCAAGGATGGGATCAAGGAAATGTTAGGCTATCTAAAACAAGGAACTAGACATGACTCTTTTGTTCAAGAGTATTTATTTTGTGAAAAAATGGAAACTGAGTAGATGTGCCTACTTTGTAATCTTTGAGATTTTATAGTTATGTTCTAATTCTCTAAAACTATAAACCTGAAAAGATCCTCTATGTGAATTATTCATTTAATTCATGATTATGTAATGTTTTAAGGCTGAGTCCTTACAGTTGGTATCAAAGGTCGGTTTAGATAACTTTAGAGGTTAGGGTATCCTTTAAGCACAAGTGACATTACCATAATGGTTAGGATTTCAGAAAGGGTCATAGTTTTAGATAGAGCGAATGAGTTTAAGATAACATGAATAATTATATCTTATTATTATATGATGATTCTAATGATATACTCACACTGACCTTTTTGGTTTAGTAAATGGATGGATCTAGCAGGCACCAAAGTGACAACGAGTTTGAAGGAAACTGTGGTGGTTCTCTGATTAAGAGACTAGATGAAATGGGGGATTGAATGAGAAATCTCATGGTTATTCTAAACCAACTATTAGGAGGAATGATTAACCACTTGAAAATTGGGTGAGTTCTCTAATGCATCATGTACGAGATGACTTACTCGATGTGGAAGTTCAGGTAATAATTATAAAGGTAACCATTAGGGTTTATATGATTCTTACTTTTGAAGTAATTATGAGTTACTATATGTTATGTTGGAAAATGAAAGGCATGAGATAAAATTGAGGTTAAATTATGTTATGGTTATTTTTGATGATTTTATCTCTTTTGGGGGGGGGGATGTTTTGAGTATTATATAGTTTTGGAAAAATGACAACACGCAGACCGTGTGACAACCCATCGCGTTGGACGTAGCTGTGGGAATCGAACCCACAACCAAAGTGTGACTGGTATTTATCTCCTACCACTGGACTACGTGAAGTCCCGGGTTAGTATGACAAATTCTTTTTAGTTATATAATTTTATGAATCAAGAATAATTTTATTTTGGTTTATCTAGGAAAATATTGACCTATCATGGAGGATATATGATTTGGTTAATTACTTTTAAATATGAGACTTTAAGAGAAACTGATGTTACTTGGAGATAAATATTAATTTTTACCTTGGAAGACCATGTGATTAAATCCTTCAAAGAGTTGGGTTTCAATCTTAGTTTGGTTTACTTTGATGAATTTTATGGACAAATTGTTTATCGAATGGTCTTCTTTGAACTTTGGGCCTTGTTGGACAAATTTTAGAGATCAAGAATAAATTTTATTTTTATAAAGGATTATCCTTTTGTGGATTATCTGATCTCGTACTAACAATTTTGGTTTTAGTTAAGGTTTAAAGACATGGGAAGTAAATAGTTCTCTTTTGTGGATTAGGTGATTCTCTAGAAGTTGATTATAGCGCTCTTAATGTGAACGAGTCATCCTAAATACTCGTCTTTTGGAGGAAATATGAGTTTTTGTAAGAAATCTAGTAAGATATGAAAGTATACATGACAAGTAAGTATGTTTACTTAGGATTTAGTTAAGCTCATAAATAAATTCCTCAATGAAAAGTAACTTAAAACAAAAATGTTGTCTGTTAACTTTTCCTATTGGGGAATCAAATACCGTTTAACACATCACAAATTTGTGATTTTCTTGTGGTTAAATTTATCCTAATCATGTTTTCTATCACTCTCCATCAGAACATGACCCCTTGTTTTCTCTTCCATGTCCACGTTTTCCTACGTGGAATCCTAGTATGGGTTAACTTAGGTGACCTTTGTACTTCCCTTTCTTTCTTTTAAAGTGAAAGTCTAATTGACTCCTTTTCTGATGTGGGTCTTTCAATAATGTTTCCAACCCCAATTTTAAAATTGCGAGGACACAATTCCCCAAATGGGGAAGGATGTAACACCCCAGGTAAATAAAGAATATGACATTTTTCTATTTATCCATATTTGTGAATAAAATGTTAATATTAATTTAAAGGGAATGCTATGCTCGATGGCGTACCCAATACGCAACAATGAGTTTCTTTGAAATCTTACGTTTCACACTAATAATATAATAATATTATTTTAAATAGTTAATTCCTAGCCATTGTAATGGCGAGAATGAATAGAACTAACTAAAAAATGATTACATATGTTTGTTAAATATTTTTACATTTATCCAATAAATGTTAGAGGCTTAAAATGAAAATGAATACAATTTTAAGAATAAATACTCTAATATTTTTAAAATATTGTTTTACCACCTTTTGATGGAGAACCTTTTTTAAATCCAACTTTTTACAATTTTATAAGCTCTATTTGTCAAAATAAACTTATTATTTAGAATTGGGATTGTAACGGCCTGAATCCGGAGCCCCTCCACTTGTGCCCCCTACCCGGTTCACCACATAACCTCAAGCGCGTTTCCCCAAACACCAGAGGCTGCCGACTAGCAGCGAGGGCCTTGGTGAGTCGGTGGGGGAAACTATTCCCTCATTCAGTAAAGTATACAGCGGAAGAACAATGAGACACAATAGTGGAAACAATAAACAACATACAACAACTGAACTGAACAGTGGAAGCGATGTATAAAATAATGGTGATGCAACATGGTACATATGTCTATGAAAAGAAGTAAACAAACCAACGTTCTGAAGTACAACTGAAAAACAAAGTGCAAAAGAAAACAAAGTAAACTTCTCAGCATCGCAAGCCATGACTCGTTCTCATGCTCTTCAACTCCAGTGCAATCAAGAACCTGAAGTAGAAGGGCACTTGCCCTTATCTATCCCTACAACAACATAATCTTCTTGGGCCCAAAAGCATGACCCAAACAGTGTGTGAGACAAAGTCCCAGTAGGAAACCACCCAAAGATTTGTGCCTAATAGTCAATGAATACATGGAAGTAATAAATCAAGAAGTAGTAAACATGAAAAGCACAAGTAGCTATAATCCACAATTCTAACAGACAAAGTACACAAGTAAACAACCAGAAACAGGAAGGAAAAAGTTAACCCTCTGGGTAGCTCTCACAGCCTAACCCCTATGGTTAAACCTATAAGTACTAGCAACCCTCTAGAAGGCACACATAGTCTCATCCCTCTGGTTCAGCTATGAATAGACTCTCTGAGGAAGCACTCACTGTCAATTCCCCCTATATTCTCGTATCGTACTAAAGGCTCTCTGGGGAATCACTCAATGTCTCATTCCCCCTGTGGCCCGCGTCGAGGAACTATAGACTCTTTGAGGAAGAACTCATCATTAATTCCCCCTGTGTTCTCACATCATATTAAAAGACACTCTAGAGAAGCCCTTACATCAATTCTCCCTATGGTCTGCTACACTAGGTACTCACAGTCCTGTGTTGAAATAAACATGCTCAGCGCGCATACATCATCCAAGTAAACCTCAAGAACTACTTGGCTATTAGTCTAAGGCTCAATAACAATACAAAGAAACAGTTCTACTATCCTATAACTAGGCATGTAAACTAGAAAAAACAAGAAAAACAAGCATGGAAAACATCCAGAGTATAGTAAAACAACCATATACATAGGCAAATACGTCTACTCAAGAAATCAAGCAAAGCAGACAATACAACAAGGGAAAAATAGAAAAATGCACAATTTCTGTTCAAGGGAGTTGACGCAATTGCAAAAAATACTCATCAACTTTCTACAGATTGGAACAAACCACCTACCTCGATCCTAGAAGATCGATATACGCGAACAATGATGAAAGATTCCCCTTATAAATTTGTAGATCTGAGAAAACGCGCAAAACGCTCAACCCACGATAACTCGAAAATGAGGAGGAATCAGAAAAAAAAGATCAAGCAGAAGGAAGAACTCACCGCTGCAATTCCAATGCAATCGACCATGGTCGAATCGGTGAACGAATGAAGAGGCGGGAGCTCATCGAAGATTCGGCCATACGGGTCACTCTCGGGCGAACGAAACCTAAAAGAAGACACTTCTGTGCGTCAGGCGCAACCCCAGTTCATTTTGTAAAAAAAAAAAGAAAGTACACGGCGTGTACTTTTAGAGTACATGGCGCTTACTGGGTCCTTTCCATACTCTTCCAAAATCGGCCTCCACGTCACCCCTACACACCGTGTGTGTGGTCCGACATGGCCAGCACACGGTTTCAAGCCGGAGAAGAGTACACGACGTGTACTCAGAAAGTACAAGACATGTACTTAAAAAATTTCCAGAAAGTTCATTTTTCTTAAAAACTCCAGAAAGATGAAAAACATACCTGAAACGAAGATCCGGGTTCTTAAAAACATCCCCCCTTAAATAAATTCATCCCCGAATTTCCCTAATGTGGCGTAGAAGAAGAAACCCCAAACAACTCCGGCCACTGCGATCGTACATCGACCTCCCTTTCCCAAGTCTCGTCCTATACTCGCCCGTGCTGCCATAGCACCCGTACCAGAGGAATAGACCGCCCGCGGAGAACCTCTGTACTGCGACCAACAATCCGGATAAGATGCTCCTCAAACAATGCATCCACTTTAAGCTCAACCTCCTCAGGTTGAAAGACAAGAGACAGGTCTAAAATGTAGCATCAGAGCTGAGAGTCGTGGAAGATGTTGTGCATGGCCCGATACCTCTGAGGTAGTTGCAACCGATCGGCAACCGGCCCCACTCTCCCCAAGACCTCAAACAGCCCGACGTACCGCAGTGTAAGCTTGCCCTGTCTTCGAATCCTCTTGTGTCCCAACCTCGGTGCGACATGCAGGAAAACTTGATCTCTGACCTCAAACTCCAGAGGTCATCTCCGCTGATCAGCATAAGACTTCTATCGAGACTGTGTTGTAGACATCCTCTTTCGAATCAGCTTTATCTGTTCTGAGGTCTCCTAAACAAGACGAGGTCCCAACAAAGCTGTCTATCCTGCCTCCAGCCAGCATAAGGGTGATCAACATGACCTACCATACAAAGCCTCATATGGTTCCATCTGAATGGTCTCCTAGAAACTGTTGTTGTAGGTGAACTCCACCAGAGGAATATGCTTCTCCCAAGAACCGCCAAAGTCTATGATGCAAGATTGGAGCATATCCTCAAGCACCTGGATCGTGCGCTCGTACTGGACATCAGTCTAGGGATGGTATGATGTACTTAGAAGTACCTATGTACCCAACGACTTCTGAAGTCCCTACCAGAACCGAGAGGTGAAACTCGCATCCCTGTATGAAACAGTAGAGCATGGAACTCCATGCAGATGAACGATATCTATAATGTAAAGTCGTCTTAGATCATCGACACTAAATGTCTCCTTGATCGGCAAGAAGTGAGCAACCTTCGTGAGCCTGTCGATGACCACCCAAACAGTATCATTCCCTTGGGGTGACCTCAGAAACCCGATCACAAAGTCCATCGCAACATCGTTCCACTTCCACTCTGGAATGGGTAATTACTGTAAAAGGCCTACTGGTCACTGGTGCTCTGCCTTCACCTGCTGAAAAATAGAACACCGCATGACGAAACCAGCAAAATCCTTCTTCATACCTGGCCACCAGTACTGGCGATGAAGATCCCGATACATCTTGGTGACGCCAGGATGAACTGCCCAAACATAGGAATGAAAATCCCACATCAGCTCCTTGCGTATGTCTGCTGGCACCCATACATGTCCCTAGAAACACAAGATCTCATCCTCGCCCACCGTCCATCCAGAAATAGGGTCCTCCCCTTACACACTCTTCTGCAGGACTAAGCCTTCTGAGTCTGTTAGCTACCTCATCCATACCCGATCAATTAGTTTCGAGGTAACAACTACAGAAGATAGGAAGGTCTGTCCCTGTCTGTCATGCACCTCTAGATGAATCTCAGAGAATATAGCCATAAGCTTCCACTCACTGCTGGCCTCTTGGACTGCCTGAATCTGAGTTCTCCTGCTCAATGAATCAGCCACTGCGTTTCCCTTACCCAGTGTATAGGAAATCTCAAAATCAAAAGACTGAAGATACTCAACCCACCTGCGCTGCCTCAGATTCAGATCACACTGAGTGAAGATATAATTGAGACTTTTATGGTCAGTGAAGACCACAAAGTGCTCTCTCAGAAGATAATGTCTCCAACAATATAGGGCACGAACAACAGCTGACAACTCCAGATCGTGCGTAGGGTAGTTCCTCTCATCTGGCCTCAACTGCAGAGATCCGTATGCAATGACTCCATATCCCTGCATAAGCATAGCTCCAAACCCAATACTTGAAGCTTCATAATAGACTGTATATCTCTTTCATGGCTCTGGAAAGACTAGTATCGGTGCTGACGTCAACCTCCCTTTCAGCTTCTGAAAGGCCAACTCACAAGAATCTGACTATAAGAACTTCCCCCCTTCTTGGTCAGACCTGTCAAAGGTGATGCCAGACGATAAAAGACATGAATGAAGCATCTCTAGTATCCATCCATCCCTAGGAAGCTCCGTACCTCAAAGACATTCTTTGGATGCTCCTAGGAAACTACAGCTCTCACTTTATCTGGGTCCACAGATACTCCTGCCTCTGAGATGACGTGACCCAAGAAGTGAATCTGATCCATCCAGAAGTGTCACTTTGAGAGTTTAACATAAAGCTGATGCTCTCTCAGTGTACTCAGAATGATCTCAATATGTGTGGCACGGTCGTGTAGAGTGTGATATTACACCAAGATATCTTCCACGAAGACCACGATGAAAGAGTCCAAGTAAGGATGGAACACTCGGTTCATTAGTTCCATGAAAACTGCAGGTGCGTTCATGAGACCGAACGACATGGCTGTATACTCGTATAGACTATACATGCTTCTAAAGGCTGTCAAAGGTATATCTGATGGCCTAACGCGCAACTGATGATAACCGGACCTCAAGTTGATCTTTGAGAACACCCGAGCTCCTCGAAGCTGATCAAAGAGGTCATCGATCCTCGGTAAGGGATATCGGTTCTTGACCATCAACTAGTTCTGCTTCCGATAATCCACACAAAGCCGAAGGGTACCGTCTGCCTTTTCACCAATAGGACAGGCGAACCCCAAGGAGAAGTACTGGGTTGGATGAAACCCTTTGCCTGCAAATCCTCCAACTGCTTCTTGAGCTCCTGCAACTCAGGTGTAGCCATCCTATAAGGAGGAATGGACACTGGTGCTGCTCCTGGCATGAGTTCAATAGAAAATTCTATCTCACACTCTGGAGACAAACCCGAAAAGTCCTCTGGAAATATGTCCCTAAAATGATCCACCACTGGAGGAAAGTCCAACTGCGAAGTTCCCTTATCATCCAGATAAGGACTAGCAATCTGGGATATCACCCTTCCTAGCCCATGATGCTCGAGTCCTTCTCGACTCGCTTGAACATCCCATTCGCCTTTATGAAGAAAAGACTCACCCTTTGGTGAAACAAAACTCACTCTGTGGTGATAACAGTCGAGGAATTCCTGGAAGGGAACCAACCAGTCTATCCCGAGGATGACTTCATAGCCTTTCATCTCTAGGACATAGAGATCCCATAAGAAACGATACCCTGAAACCTCGAGAGGGAATTCTCTACACTAGCGCACACTATATGTCCTCATCCCTCAAAGGTGTGTCTAGTGTCAACGAGTTGGTAGAAGAAAGGATGCAGAGCCCAAGGCTCTCCACGACATAAACCGAGATAAAGCTATGTGTAGAACCAGTATCGAAAAGAGCTGAAGATAAAACAGAGGCTACTAAGTTCGTACCTCAAACTGTAGAAGGGCTGGGATCCTGCTCCTGGTAAGTCTGTTCCACAGTGAAAGACTGGCCTGCACCGCGACCCTGCACCCCTGTCTGACCACTCTGAGCTGAAACTCCCTGCTAGTGCTGAGGAACTGGTGGATGAAAGCCATGGCCTCGACCTCCACCTCGGCCCGATCGGCCGGAATAACTTCAGTTCCCCGACTGGTGAGAAACTGGTGGTGCTGCTCCTGAATGAGGAGTCATGGAAGAACCCTGATCACTAGATGCTGGTGAGAAAACCTGGCAGAAATGCTGAAGGTGACCCAACTTGCCACAAGATCGGCACTCCATGGGGTCCCTCTGGCACTGCGGCCTTGTGTGCCCTGACCGGCCACACTCGTAGCTTGTCACCTGGCTGCCTGACGATGCATCACGCTTCCTCGGGTCACCGCGCGTAGACTCTATGTGGCGCTTCTTACAGTCATCAGAAGGTAAACTAGCTCTGGAAGTAGAACCGCCCTGGATTGCAGCTCCAGAGTCTCTCAGATTGTGCTCCATAATCAGTGCCTGGTTGACGATAGAAGTGATAAAAGTCAACTGGAAGATGTTCACCTGCGAGCGGATCTCCCTCCTGAGACCATCCTCAAACTTCCTTGATAAGAACACCCCACTTCCATCCCAGAGGGGTGTGAAATGCTGCAGCTCGGTGAAGTGAGAGGAATAATACATGACAAAAAGAGTACCCTGCTCTAAGCTCATGAACTCCTAGGCTCGATCGGTCCTCAGTGTCTCCGGGTAGAAGTAGTCATAGAACACGTGCTGGAACTCCTACCAAGCCATAGCCTGCTGATGACCCGCCTGTGAGATGACGTCCCACCACCTCTTGGCAAAGTCTCGAAGCATGTAGGTGGAGAGCTTGACTCGCCTCTCTAGAGGCGTCTCTAGATGCTCGAAGATAGTCAGGATGGCTTCCATCCATGACTCTGCAGCCTGAGGTCCTCCTTCCCCCGAGAAAGTAAAAGGATGCTGCTGCTGGAAAACCCACGTCAAGTCTGCCATAGTCATTGAAGGAGGAGGCGCTCCCTGGAAGGAATACATCATCCTCATGGAAACTTCCATGAACTGCACATCAGTGCCTGCAAATGGTATAACAACCGGTGCTAAGGCTGGCCCGACTGGAGGATCGGTAGGAAGTCCCTGGTCAGCCCTGTCTGGCGTCTGATCAATGCCTGATGACAGACGTACGACCGGAGGACATCTCAGAGGAATAGCTCTGAAAGATCAAAAGCACACCTTAGATCATGAAAATAAGGACAGAGAACACAAGAGTAAAAAACAGAAATAGGGAAAGGAAGACACACAAGTTTACAAGACTTGACTACGCGATGTGTATAAAAACTACACGACGTGTCTTCTCAAGCCACTGGCATGGGCGTGTACTCCTACCCTACAAATCGTGTACACCTAAAACTACATGGAGTGTTCTTGAAAACTGTTCCCCTGCCCGAGTCCCTTACATGGCTAACCCACATGGTTTTCTTAAACTGAGACTACACGGCGTGTTCTCTGCGGACATGGAGTATAGTGGACAAAGCTTCGGCGGCCCGTGTTGTTAAACACACGACCTTCTACATGGCTGAACCTTACACGGCATGCTCCAAACAAACACGACGTGTATAGAAAAGGTGACACCACCCCGTGTTGTTCCTAACACGGCCAGGTACTTGGAAAGACTACACGGCGTGCTCCAAAAGCAACACGACGTGTCTGAGAGAAGTTCACACCGACCCGTGTTGTTCGCGACACGACCAGGTACCTGGAAGGGACTACACAGTGTGTTCCGTTACAACATGACATGTGCTACCCGAGCTGCCCCGACCCGTGTTGTTAGTGACACAGTCAGGTACACGGCTCATTACTACACGATGTGTACCTACCATACACGTCGTGTTCCTAATGATATTCTCATGACACCGTGTTTTGGCTCACATGGTCAGTGACACGGCCTGAAAACTACACGGCGTGTATCCGAAAAGTACACGCCGTGTATTCTGGTTTTTTCTGGGTAGTATCTCAGAAACTACACAGAATCCTAGAAACACTGAAAACATGGAAAAGAGGTGCCAAATTTTGATCCGTGAGGTCCCATACTCCCCGTGAATCAAAGCTTGGCATCTCCTATAGTCATAGAAAAGAGAAAACAGGATCACGATCCACCAAAATCTAATTGATGGGGGCCCATAACACCTCAAGAATCAAAATTTGGAGTTCATTTAAGAAAAGAAAAACACAAATAGTTTTCTAACATAACAACAGAGAATATATCATGCATCTATCACAACAACATGCATAATCTACACAAAGTCTATCACAACAGCATGCAATTGCTAATGCACCCTAGATGTCATGGCAAGAATGCATGGCTTGTGATTTATACAAGTTCCTATATGATGCATGAGATGACATACCCTCATCTCATCGGGTTGCAATAGAAATAGAACCGAAATATCAAAACAATAATAGCACAAGTCATGTGAATCACTCTAGGTGAAATCAGATCAACCATAAAATCTCAAAACCAGAAACTGCAATTAACAAGGTAGTATGGCTTTTCCCTGTACACGGGTTAGCTACTCCCGAGCACAGATTAATACCAAGTACCGAGTCCTTCCTATCACTGGTTAAAGTCTCCAAACAATAAAGCAAGAGAAAAGAACTCCTCTAATACCACTTTGTAACGACCCGAATCCGAAGCCCCTCCATTGGTGCCCCATACCCGGTTCGCCACATGACCACAAGCGCGTTTCCCCAAACTCCAGAGGCTGCCAACTAGCAGCGAGGGCCTTGGTGAGTCAGTGGGGGAAACTATTCCCTCATTCGGTAAAGTATACAGCGGAAGAACAACCAGACACAATAGTGGAAACAATAAACAATATACAACAACTGAACTGAACATCGGAAGCGATGTATAAAATAATGATGATGCAACATGGTACATATGTCTATGAAAAGTAGTAAAAAAACCAACGTGATGGAGTACAACTGAAAAACAAAGTGAAAAAGAAAACAAAGTACACTCCTCAGCACCGCAAGCCACGGATCGGTCCCATGCTCTCCAACTCCAGTGCAATCAAGAACCTGAAGTAGAAGGGCGCTTTCCCTTATCTATCCCTGCAACAACATAATATTCTTGGGCTCAAAAGCATGTCCCAAACAGGGTGTGAGACAAAGTACCAGTAGGAAACGACCCAAAGATTCTTGCCTAACAGTCACTGAATACATGACATTAATAAAACAAGAAGCAGTAAACAAGAAATCACAAGCAGCTACAATCCACAGTTCTAACAAACAAAGTACACAAGTAAACAACCATCAACAAGAAGGAAAAAGGTAACCCTCTGGGTAGCTCTCATAGCCTAAACCCTATGGTTCAACATATAAGTACTAGCAACCCTCTAGGAGGCACACACAGTCTCATCCCTCTGGTTCGGCTATGAATAGACTCTCTGAGGAAGCACTCACCATCAATTCCTCCTATAATCTCATATCGTACTAAAGGCTCTTTAGGGAAGCACTCAACATCTCATTCCCCCTGTGGCCCACGTCGATAAACTATAGAATCTCTGAGGAAGCACTCATCGTCAATTCCCCCTATGGTCTCGCATCGTATTAAAACACTCTGGAGAAGCCCTTACGTCAATTCTCCCTATGGTCTGCTACACTAGGTTCTCACAGTCCTGTGTGGAAATAAACATGCTTAGCAAGCGTACATCGTCTAAGTAAACCTCAAGAACTACTTTGCTATCAGTCTAAGGCTCAACATCAATACAAAGAAACAGTTCCACTATCCTATAACTAGACATGGAAACTAGAAAAAACAGGCAAAACAAGCATGGAAAACATCCATAGTATAGTAAAACAACTATATACACAGGAAAATACATCTACTCAAGAAATCAAGCAAATAATTCAATACAACAAGGGAAAAATAGAAAAACACACAATTCCCGTTCAAGGGAGTTAGCGCAATTGCACAAAATACTCATTGACTTTATACAGAAAAGAACAAACCACCTACCTCGATCCCAGGAGATCGATATATGTGAACAACGATGAAATATTCCCCTTAGAACGTCGTCGATCTGAGAAAATGCACAAAACGCTCAACCCACGATAACTCGAAAATGAGGAGGAATCAGAAAACAAATCTCAAGCAGAAAGAATAAATCACCGCTGCGATTCCAACACAATTGGCTGTGCTCGAATCGGAGAACGAATGAAGAGGTGGGAGCTCGTCGAAGATTCAGCCGTACGGGTCGCTCTTGGGCGAACATAACCTAAAAGAAGACGCTTCTGTGCGTCAGGCATGACCCCGGTTCATTTTGTAAAAAAAAAGAAAGTACACTACGTGTACATTTAGAGTAAATGGCGTGTACTGTGTCCTTTTCTTACTCTACCCCTACACACCGTGTGTGTGTCCCGACATGGCCAACACACCGTTTCGATCCGGAGAAGAGTACATGGCGTGTACTTCGAAAATTTTCAGAAAGTTCATTTTTCTTAAAAACTCTAGAAAGAGGAAAAACATACCTAAAATGAAGATCCGGGTTCTTACAGGGATATTGAAATTTACATTGGATAAATTTTTGGTATATTTCTGACAAATGATCATTTTTTAATGAATAGTGAAAAATACTGCATTTTACTTCAAATTTTTTTTTTCATCTAATTAAATTAAATGGATAGATTATCTTTTTTAATTGTTTTAAAGTGTAATTAGAATATATTTTTACCATTTAATTCAATTGTGGTCATTATAATTAATTTCACTTTTAAAATGGACATAAACAAGTGTCAATCTTTTGATAGATATTGTTTCTTAAAAACATGCTATTTGTTTTGACAGCGGGAATTAACTATATGACTTATTAATGAAACTTCAATGTTTTGAATTTGGTAAAATGGACATAATTTCTGAATTTGTAATATCAAATATATATTAGGGTTAATTTTTGGTATTTTTCTGATAATGTCTTTTTTTAATGAATAGTGAAAAAATACAGCTTTTTATACGGTGTATAAACCCCTTTGACTTTTACTTTTATTCAAAATGAATCTTTTTATACGAAGCATTTTAATAAATGAAAAATGGGAATGTTTTCATGTATGCGGTGATAACGACTTCTCCGCCGCCGTGACCATTATTTGAGTTTCGACTTCCTCTACAAGCCATAACTTTTCTAAATGAAAAATAAATAGCATGTTTTACTTTTTTTTTATTTTGGTATTGAAAATGGTTTTGATAATGTTTTTTTATATCAATGTGTTATTGATATCTTATGATTGAAATGTGGAAATGTTATGTTTTTCTTTATGCATGTTTTATGTGATATGATTATGTTATGGTTCTTGGGCATTGTTTATGAAGATGGGTGGTTCCGTGATAAACTAAGGGAGGGTGAGCCCGATATAGATCTCCAATGTATTGGATAACCTGAAGGGGTTAAACACTAAGGTTTCTCTGAAGAGATTTAGGGAATATACTGTGATGAGTATTCCAAACGTAACCATGAGGGTTACTCCCTACGTAAGAATGTTATGAATGCCTCAAGTTACCATTATGTCTTATGATTTCTATTGAGTTTTGCATAAATCTTATGATTTCATGAGGTATGTTAAATTGCTTATATTTTATGAGTAAAGTATTATTTCATTAATTCTTATGTATACATGGACTAATGTTTTCTTTCCGTATTGTTATAACCCTTACTGAGCTTTTTATGCTCATCCCAAGTTTTTTGAAATGTTTTTCACAGGACATAAATTGGAATGGGGTCAAGGATGGGATCAAGGAAATGTCAGGCTATCTAAAACAAGGAACTAGACATGACTCTTTTGTTCAAGAGTTTTTATTTTTTGAAAAAATTGAAACTGAGTAGATGTGTCTACTTTGTAATCTTTGATATGTAATAGTTATGTTCTAATTCTCTAAAACTATAAACCTGAAAAGATCCTCTATGTGAATTATTCATTTAATTCATGATTATGTAATGTTTTAAAGCCGGGTCCTTACAGTTGGTATCAAAGGCCGGTTTAGATAACTTTAGAGGTTAGGGTATCTTTTAAGAACTAGTGACATTACCATATTGGTAAGGATTTCAGAAAGGGTCATAGTTTTAGATAAAGTGAATGAGTTTAAGATAACATGAATAATTATATCTTAGTATTATATGATGATTCTAATGATATAATCAAACTGAGTTTTTTTTGGTTTAGTAAATGGATGGATCTAGCAGGCACCAAAGTGACAACGAGTTTGAAGGAAACTATGGTGGTTCTCTGATTATGAGACTAGATGAAATGGGGGATTCAATGAGAAATATCGTGGTTATTCTAAACCAACTATCAGGAGGCATGATTAACCACTTGAACCTTGGGTGAGTTCTCTAATGCATCATGTACGAGATGACCAACTTGATGTGGAAGTTCAGGTAATAATTATAAAGGTAACCATTAGGGTTTATATGATCCTTACTTTTGAGGTAATTATGGGTTACTATATGTTATGTTGGAAAATGAAAGGCATGAGATAAAATTGAGGTTAAATTATGTTATGGTTATTTTTGATGATTTTATCTCTTTTTGGGGGGAATGTTTTGAGAATTATATAGTTTTGGAAAAAGGAAAACACGCAGACCGTGTGACAACCCATCACTTCGGACATAGTTGTGGGAATCGAACCCACAACCAAAGTGCGACTGGTATTTATCGCCTACCACTGGACTATGTGAAGTCTCTGGTTAGTATGAAAAATTATTTTTAGTTATATAAATTTATGAGTCAAGAATAAGTTTATTTTGGGTTATCTTGGAAAATATTGACCTATCATGGAGGATATATGATTAGGTTAATTACTTTTCAATATGAGACTTTAAGAGCAACTGATGTTACTTGGAGATAAATGTTAATTTTTAACTTGGAAGACTATGTGATTAAATCCTTCAAAGAGTTGTGTTTCAATCTTAGTTTGGTTTACTTTGAAGAATTTTATGGACAAATTGTTTATCGAATGGTCTTATTTGAACTTTGGGTTTTGTTGGATAAATTTTGGAAATTAAGAATAGATTTTTTTGATAATGGATTATCCTTTTGTGGATTATCTGATCTCGTACTAACAATTTTGGTTTTGGTTAAGGTCTAAAGACATGTGAAGTATATAGTTCTGTTTTTTGGATTAGGTGATTCTCTAGAAGTTGATTATAGCGCTCTTAATATGAACGAGTCATCCTAAATACTTGTATTTTGGAGGAAATATGAGTTTGTGTAAGAAATATAGTAAGAGATGAAGGTATACATGAAAAGTAAGTATGTTTACTTAGGATTTAGTTAAGCTCATAAATAAATTCCTCAATGAAAAGTAACTTAAAACAAAAATGTTGTCTGTTAAATTTTCCTACTGGGGAATCAAATACCGTTTAACCCATCACAACTTTGTGATTTTCTTCTGGTTAACTTTCTCCTAATCATGTTTTCTATCACTCTCCATCAGAACACGACCCTTTGTTTTCTCTTCCATGTCCATGTTTTCCTACATGGAATCCTAGTATGGTTTAACTCGAGTGACCATTGTACATCCCTTTCTTTCTTTTAAAGTGACAGTTTAATTGACTCCTTTTCCGATGTGGTTCTTTCAATAATGTTTCCAAGCCCTATTTTAAAATTGCGAGGACACAATTCCCAAAAGGGGGGAAGGATGTAACACCCCGAGTAAATAAAGAATATGACATTTTTATATTTATCCATATGTGTGAATAAAATGTTAATATTAATTTAAAGGGAATGCTATGCTCGATGGTGTACCCAATACGCAACAATGAGTTTCTTTGAAATCTTACGCTGCACACTAATAATATAATAATATTATTTTAAATAGTTAATGTCTAGCCGTTGTAATTGCGGAAATGAATAGAAATAACTAAAAAATTATTACATATGTTTGTTAAATATTTTTACATTTATCCAATAAATTTTAGAGACTTAAAATCCAAATGAATCCAATTTTAAGAATAAATACTCTTATATTTTTAAAAGATTGTTTTACCGCCTTTTGATGATGAACCTTTTTTAAATCCAAATTTTGACAATTTTATAAGATATATTTCTAAAAATATACTTATT
Organism: Viscum album; assembly: GCA_963277665.1. Lineage (NCBI taxonomy): Eukaryota > Viridiplantae > Streptophyta > Magnoliopsida > Santalales > Viscaceae > Viscum > Viscum album. The sequence continues at coordinate 192,988,598 of OY728165.1, read as the reverse complement.
ATTTAGAATTGGGATATTTTAATTTACATTGGATAATGTTTTGGTATATTTCTGACAAATGTTCATTTTTTTAATGAATAGTGAAAAATACTTCATTTTACTTCAAAACTGCTTTTTTATCTAATTTAATTATATGGATAGATTATATTTTTTAATTGTTTTAATGTTTAATTAGAATATATTTTTACCATTTAATTAAATGGTGGTCATTAGAATTAATTTTACTTTGAAAATGGACATAAACAAGTGTCAATCTTTTGATAGATATTGTTTTTTAAAAACACGTTATTTGTTTTGACAGCGGGAATTAACTATATGATTTATTAATGAAACTTCTATGTTATTAATTTTTTAAAATGGAAATAATTTCTGAATTTTGAATATCAAATATAGGTTAGGGTTAATTTTTGGTATTTTTCTGATATTGTCTTTTTTTAATGAATAGTGAAAAAATACAGCTTTTTAATTCAAAACTGCCTTTTCATCCAAATTATTTATATATATAGATTGTCATTTTAATTATTTTTAAAGTATAATTGAATTATGTTTTTATAACTTAATACAATTTTGTTCATTTAAGTAATTTCACTTTTCAATTGGATGTAAAAACAAGTCAATCTTTTGATAAATTTTACTTCTTAAAAACCCATCTTTTGTTTTGACAACGGGATTTACTTTTAAATAAATTACTAAAATTTCTGTGTTTTGAATTTGATAAAATTGATTCCATATTTGGAATCATAAGGTCCAAATTATTTAATTAAGACTCTTTTGTTTTTGGACATTATGAATAGTAACGATGATAATTATCATTTATTATTGTGATTAATTAGTAATTGGGTAATTTAGGGTAATAAAATAATATCATAATAATTAAAAATGACCCCAAAATGTGTCCTAATGCTATTGGTTGTGTCATGTCCGACCATGAGATGCCTTGTTCCAAACTTTGGGACCCCATGGAATCACTTTTGGGGTGATAGTGACACTTTTTAATTTTATGTTTTTAAAAGGAAAGTATAACCAAAGTATGTATCACTCAAGTAAAACAATTTTAGTTTTGTCTGTGTAAATTATGTCTTAAACTATAAATAGTCATTGAAAAGCTAAAAATATTTCCTACATCATAGTATTTTTTTATAATTTTTAGACATTAAATAAATGAATTTATTTATGACACCATGATGATGCAGCGATTACCTCATTAATGAACGATTTAAATAAAATGAAAAGATAATGTAAAATCTAAGACATAAACTTGTCAAAAACCTATTGTATGGGTGGATTTAGAACCATTATCACCTTATCCTCTAAATATATAATTTTGGACCTTTGATATCCAAAAATCATTTTATAATAAATTAACTTTTCAAGACTTTCCAAGAGTGCCCCTCCTCCCTCTTATAAAAGGCCCCCACCTCTACCTCCTTACATACACCTCTCAAGCCTTTGGATCGACCAAAATCGGCTCATTTTATCTCTACAAATCCCTCTACTCATCCTATAAGCCTATCTTTAGGCAGAAATCTCTTCAAGAAACCCTTTTGGTTCAAACCAAAGGGAGTTACCCGATTTAAAGGTAAAGTCTTCTCTAATGTTCTTTTGTTTTATTTTGCTTTTCCAACCCCCTAAAATCTTTTTAATTCCTCCATTTTGTAACAAAACCAGTATATTAAATATACTAGGATGTTTTTATAATAAGTATTCGAGCTAAACTTACACACACCTCTGTCTAATGGTTAAAGAACATACTGTTTCTGTGGATGGCGAATTACCGCCTCACGAAACGATGATTGTTCAATATTATTTTAACACCTTTAAAGGTGGCCATTAAGATGTCACTATATTTATATATGATATATAATATGTTTATGTTTTCCTTATGCTTCTGTATTTTTCATTTATGGCATACCTTTATGGTTTCCATTATGGGTAAACACAATATCTTCATTTTAGGAAGTGCGGACTACCGCCCCCTTAAAGTGATTTGATTCGTTAATGACATATGTGGGACATGTAAAGGATGGAGTTAATGATATTATATATATATATATATGATATTATACTGGAATTATAATATACATTTATATCATTATGATTTCATTCCATTTAATACGAAATAGAAATGAATGTAGTATTCATGCGTACGTACGACTTACCGTCTCCATGAACGATGCATTTCATTTCTTACCTCTAAATGTTATGTAATATTATAAATGAATTTATATACTGAATATTTATGATATATATTATATCTAGATCATGACTATAATTCTGGATATTATGGATATCTTACCACATGAACAACATGTAATTATAAGAACTTTAATTTTTACTCAAGTACCAAGGATCGACAAAACAACCGTTATTAACATAAATAATTACAGAATGTTCATAAAATGGTAATAAGTGATATAAAAAGAATATTGAACTTAAAAAAAAGTTCTTAAGAATCTATAAATTAACACTAGTTTATTATTCAGGAGATTAAAGAATGATTGAGTCAAGTCGGACACGAGGTAAGGGATCCTACCTCTCTCTTTCTTTTTAAGTAATCTCCTTTATGTCATTTATTTTAAGATCATCTTTATTATGTTTGGGGATTTTATTTTATATTCATAATTCTGTAATTTTTATGTTAATATTATGAGAGAACCTATTTTATCACATAAATCTATTTTTTGAAGTTTTAAGTGGCGTCGTTAGGCTGGCAAGTTTTCGTAACAGATTTTTCGTCTCACTTTTATTCCCGTGGGATTTATGCTACATTTTCCACCATTTCCTTTGAGTGGTATATGTACTTCCCATTATTCTACTATTTGTGTAATATAATTTCTTTTATTCGTATTTACATAATTGTTGAATAGTCTTTATTTCATGGGGTGTACATTTCGAAAGTTACCCAAGTCGGTAAGGGAACCTTTCACCCTCCTCTTTTTAAAAGACTTCTTTTGTTAGGTCTTTTAATTTACATCTTATTATGTTAGGATATGTTATTATATATCATTATTTATGAAAAATTTATTTCCAAGTGATGAGATTCCCTTTTTTTCTCATCAACTCGTTTTCTAAATTTTAACGTGACGCCGTTAGACTGTCGAATTTTTACAAGGGAACTTCTTAACCCAATTTTGATTTCTTTGGGTTCAACTTGTAGTTATCGAATATGTCATTATATGAATATGTGTGAATGACCTCTAGTTGTTTTACACTTAATATCCACTTATATTGGGTGTATTTATATTTTTCACACATAATTATGAGATTGATTTATCCTTAATTTAAGGATACCTTCTTTAAAAGGGATTTCATCTCATTTTACATTTCTATTGAGACTCCATTGTTGTTATGCACCAATTCACTCTTATATGGTGTATATAATTTCCTTTGGCATATTATATCATGAATCCCTTTATTCTCATGATATTATAAAGTTCTGATTAAATGTTATTCCTCAATTCTTTTTATTCAAGTGTCTATCATTTTGTTAAAAACTCTATAACTAAAATTTACTTTTAAATGATTTAATGATTTATTCTTATAAATATTTCTCATTAATATCCATGTTTTCGAAATGGTTTTTAAGGATTTATTTATATGGATATTAATGGTTTAAAATTTTAAAATCTTAAAAGTGGTATAGGACTTCATCTCAATCTCATTTCATTGAGGCATATTTTTTTTATACAAAAATTTCTTTTATACGGTGTATAAACCCCTTGGACTTTTACTTTTATTCAAAAGGAATCTTTTTATATGAATCATTTTACTAAATGACAAAAGGTAATGTTTTTACTTATGTGGAGAAAATGACTTCTCCGCCACCGTGACCATTATTTGAGTTTCAACTTCCTCTACAAGCCATAAGATTTTTAAATGAAAAATAAATACCATGTTTTACTTTTCTTTTATTTTGGTATTAAAAATGGTTTTGATAATTTTTTTATTATGTCAATGTGTTATTGATATCTTATGATTGAAATATGGAAATTATATGTTTCCTTTTTGCATGTTTTATGTGATACGATTATGTTATGGATCTTGGGCATTGTTTATGAAGATGAGTTGTTCCGTGATAAACTAAGGGCGGGTGAGCCCGATATAGCTCTCCAATGCATTGGGTAACGAAAAGGGGTTAAATGCTAAGGTTTCTCCGAAGAGATTTAGGGAATATACTGTGATGGGTATTCCAAATGTAACCATGAGGGTTACTCCCTACGTAAGAATGTTATGAATGCCTCAAGTTACCTTTATGTTTTATGATTTCTATTGAGTTACGCATAAATCTTATTATTTCATGAGGTATGTTAAATTGCTTATGGTTTATGAGTAAAGTATGATTTCATTGATTCTTATGTATACATGGAATAATGTTTTCTTTCCGTATTTTTATAACCCTTACTGAGCTTTTTATGCTCATCCCATGTTTTTTGAAATGTTTTTCAGAGGACATAAAGTAGAATAGGGTCAAGGATGGGATCAAGGAAATGTCAGGCTGTCTAAAACAAGGAACTAGACATGAATCTTTTGTTCAAGAGTTTTTATTTTGTGAAAAAAATGGAAACTGAGTAGATGTGTCTACAATGTAATCTTTGAGATGTAATAGTTATGTCCTAATTCTCTAAAACTCTAAACCTAAAAGGATCCTCTATGTGAATTATTCATTTAATTCATGATTATTTAATGTTTTATGGCTGGGTCCTTATATAGTTAATAAAAAATGCAATCAATAGTAGAGAAAGGGCTGTTAAAAGGTCATATGGGATACAAAATTACTAGGTTTCAAAGTAGGATAAAATTAGAGGCATGTGAATATATTGAAATGAAAGAAAAGTGTAAATAAATATAGATACTAATAGAGATCGTTGAAAATAAGAAAGTTATTGATCAATGGAAAGTTAACGACCTCAAAACCATAAATCTAAGATGATTTAAAAAAAAGATTCCCTACATATGAATTTAATAGGATACGGTTTTTTTTCATGATCCATTTCCTTATATTGAGGAATTATTTTACTATCTAAGAATTCAAGGAAATATACTTACTTGATATGTTTCGATTTTATCAAAACAATTTCATCCTTTGATTATTCTTTGATTCATTTATAATTCATCTATTACCCCAAGAAAAGAATATCCAAAAAAATATTTTTTTTATTCCCAAGGAACTAAAATTTACTTTTAATTGATCATAAGATCCATAAATGAGTAATAGGTATTCACATATGTCTCTAACTATTTTCAAAATAAAATATAGTTAGCACAAGTTATCCAATATAACACATTAGTCACTAAACATCAATAGTAACACCACTGGTTCATAATTAATAATTATTTATCAAATCATTTAACCCAAAAAAATTACATATTAACTAGAACATCACATAGGCCAATGGTAGGCATTAAACCCTTATTATCCTTTTCCTGTGGGTTCAAGCCCTAAGACCTTTGTGGACGTGAAAATATTGTTAAAAATCACGTGGGTTGCCCTTTTTCCAAAAATTTATTAATATAATTCCTATAGCATTCCCAGAAACATACATTGCTAGTCCTTAAAATATGATTAATTACTAAATATCATTTTTTATTAAGGTTTTTAATAAAACATATTTTTTTCACAAGGTCTAATAATCATTTTTGACAATTATTAAACTATCATTAATGATCATATTAACCATAAATTTTATCATTACATTTAAAATTATGTCTATAAAATGTAATGGAAGTATTACTCAAAAAAAATTTCCACTAAAACCAATAATTTCAATAAATTTCCCTAAAAATATCCTAAATCTTGGTGGAATTCAATCATATAAAACAAAAAATGGGATGTTTATGACTTTTATGAACAATATTAACTCATAATCCCATGATAGTAACTATAATGATTATATTAATAAATACATATATTCCTTAAAAGTTTTCCACAATAGTTAGAGGTTTCATGATTTATATAACCAAAATACCGTTTTTAAAATACATATAGGATTTAACTATTAAATAACAATAAATAAATACTTCATCAATTTTATTATAACATAGGTCATTCTATGGTATAGGGGTTAACCTTTAAAATAGGTAATTGAATATGATAATTCCCATGTTATTCAGATTTAAGATAATAAACTATAAAGGAAACCCTAGGATGAAATTTATTTCCTTTGATTATAATTTTCATTTTTCATTTTCAATTATTTTCTTTATGCCCTTATTTTCCACAAATAAATAATTTTCCCTTTCCATTGAGAAACTTTCCTAGGTCCATCTTTCCACATTTATCACATGATTGAAATTGATCCATCTTTCTTCCATGGTCTCCATCACTCAAGCTATTAGAGAACTATATCCTTCTCTTCTTTGGTGAGTCTGAGAGTTGGTTAAGGTATAGGTTGTTAATAATATTACAATAAATGTAACGTCCCGACCCCAGTTACCCAGAGCCAGTGCATTATTTTAATACATTGGCATAATTACAAGGAATCAAGTCCCGAAGGACTGATCAGTTTAGCAGTATTGGAAAGTAGATTACATACATTAACTTTACATTACAATTTGAAACATAAAACATAGCATAGATAGTTCTTTGAGAATTCCATTTTTCCCTTTAGCTTAACCCTGCATATAAATCATAATACACTTCTTGGAATCCTGGGAAAATAAAACATAAGAAAGGGGTGAGCTCAGATGCTTAGTAAGGGTAAATAATTTAGCGGAAGCTATAAAATTTTAAGGCAAGATGTGTAATAAAAAAAGGCCTTTTAAAACTAAACTTGAACATAATATGGTAAAAATAAATGAAACATTACCATATAAACATGCACATGGATATTCAACAAGTCGAATAATCACATGTAATAACTAATTTCACAATGAGGGAATGCATAATACCGGAAAACATTACCACATAGTCAAGGCTTCGCGCCAAGACCACAAATAAAATTTTTGTCAAGGCCTTATGCCAAGACACTAGTTTGTATCATGAGACCTACCGATGCATCGAGGAGCTATAGAGGGATCCACCCATCACTTAATAAGTCCACTTCATTCCTCATATAAATAGTTTAAACATAACATAAACATTCGAATTAAAACTAGCATACTAAATGTTAATACATTAACCATAAACCATGGATGGTATAAAAATAGAACATCTATAGTCAAAAAAATCATAACTAATTCAATACAATATGGAATATTGTATTATAATAAATCAACCTCAATAAAAAATAATATCCAGTAAAGGATGCTGACATAGTTGAAAATGATGAGTAAAACTTTTTGAGGGAAATATCCTTTTTTAAAATCATTTAAAATTTACACATTTATAAAATAAGTAATTTAACAGAGATTTTTGAATAAAAGTGTCCCATACCACATTTAAACTTTTTAAAAGAATTATCATTTCAAAACATTCGTGTCCATATAAATAAATCGTTAAAATCATTTTGAAAACATGGACATTAATTAAAAATATTTAGAAAGATAAATATTTAAAACATTTAAAATTATGATCTTGATAAAGTGTACCTTTCAAAAATCCTTAAAATATTCATTTTGAAATCATTTTGATGAAAAATGGACATGGATGATAAAAATGTCCCAGTAAATACTTACACATAAACAATCTCGAATAATAATGAGATTAAGGAATTAACCCTTACCTTGCACTTTCCTTTAGTCGTGGGTACGTTTAACATCCTATACAAAGATCGTAGTATGTTATTAAATTATATCATAACCATATTAATATTTATGAAATCATACATGATTCTTTTATGACTTTATAGTAACCATTTAATAATAATTTCCATGTTAAATTAACATTTCGGGTAATAATAACTTTCTTTATCATACGTGTTTTAACTTCTTACTCTTGATTGTATCAATTAGATAAAGATTTAAATAATTCCAGAATATAAAGAATTATTTATATATCATATATATTTAGAATATAAATATTTATAATAGAAATATATATATGAAATGAAAAACACCGTTTATGGAGACGGTAGTCCGTACGTACGCATAAACGTTGTTTCCGTTTTCATATCGTATTGAACAGAACTATGTGAATAAGATATATGTAAGTACACACACACACACACAAAGATATATATATATCCAGTAGAATTATTATGTCATATGTTACATACTTATTAGTAATATATATTTTTATAATTGTCGATGAATGGTGAACATGGAAATGAATCTCATCGCGTCGTGGAGACGGTAATCCGTACGTACGCATGAGCGACAATATCATTTCCTTAAAGGCATGGAAATGGATGGTATATTAATTTTAAAGAGACATTATCATGTTATTTTCATTTTTTATATACATATTACTCATCATTATATCCATCCAAATAACATAGTGTTGAATAACAAATTACACCACGGCATGGAGACGGTAAGCTGTATGTACGCACGCATGGTGACATTATCATTCATAAGATGGATAGAATAATGAATATAGTTGTTCCATATTTATAATAACATCAAAGTATATATAATATACAGTAGTTATTATTTTAGAATGGAAATAACAAATAAAGAAGAAGTGGAAGAAGAAAAGAACTTGAAAGAGGGTGGTGAAATTATTATCTCTTTTTCGGGTTCTTTCTTTTGATTTGATCAATAGGGCTGCTTAAGTTGGCTTTATGACTAAAGTAGGACCTCTAGGATAAAGTGAAGGAATTTGAGAGAATATTTGGGCAGGTTTTGGCCAAGCCAAAAGGATTTGAAGGGGTGAATTAGAGATAAGGGGAAGTGCCCTTTTATAAGAGGGGTGAGGGGCACCTTAGGAAAAGGTAGAAATATTATTTTATAATAAATTAAAATTTGGTTTCTAATGGATCAAAATTGGATTATTTAAAGGTTAAGGTGGGGATGGGTCAAAAAAAAACTCAATCAATAGGTTTTAGAAAAGTTTAGGTTACCATTTTAACCTTATCATTTAGATTTAACTCTAAGTTAAATAATTTAACTTTTATTGTGTCTTCTTGTATTCAAACACTATATAGTTAATAAACGTACTATATACAGACAATCGAATCCCAATTGGTTCATTAATGTCATATATATTATTATATAAGTCTTTTGGCCGAACCTTAGATTTTTAGGACCATTATATCAATTAATAATATAATATTTTTTTTAAAAACTATTTTATGTCAATTTTGACACTATTTGGTATTTGTTTTTTTGTTAAAATAATTAAAGCATGATTACTACAAAAAAAATACATTGAATCAATAATAACATGTCATATTAACCTATAAAATTCGTGGATGTCATAAAAACTTTGAAATTATATTTAATTTAATATTTATAATACCATTTATTTAATTCTTTCATTAATAAGGTAATTACTGCATCATCATTGTGTCATTAATAAATGTAATTATTTAATCTCTAAAAATTATTAATAAAATAACATTATGTAGGAAATATTTTTATATTTCTAATGAATATTTATAGTCGAATTTATCTTATGTATAACCCTATATTAAAAATGGTTTAGTCATTAAACATTAATTTTAACTCTTTTAACTGTTCTTTAAACAAAATAATAATAAATGTCTTAATCTAATCCAAGTGGACCTAAAGGGTCATATTTTATTCCTAAGGTTGTTTTTGGTCTAATTACACTTATCGAATAGAATTATGACATGTGTTAGGGTAATAATAATATCATTCTTACCCTTAATTACCGTATTTACTTTTAACCATGGTAAATAAAAGTAAAAAGTTACTATTTACCAAAAATTATTTTTATCTTATTGAACCACATTTTACTCCTTGATATTTACCGTGTCTCCCGGATTTTCTAAATTAAACTCCTAGAAGTTGTAAAATTAAATTTTATGTAAATTTGAAAATGCTCATAGGAGGTGGGTAAAAGGCGGTAAAAGTTCGATAAAATTTTTATATATCTAAAATTATTATAAATTGACTCCAATGAATTAAAATTAACTTATATAGGTATTATGTATCTATTTTGACCTAAAATAAATTTAAATAAAATAAATAATTATTTAAATAAAAATTCGATTTTAAATGATAACTCAATGTTTTTTTCACTATTCATCAAAAAATGAACGTTTTCAGAAAAATACCAAAACTTCACCCTAGGATAATTTCGATATTCGAAATCCAAAAATAAAGTATATTTTACCAAATTTAGAACATATAAGTTGCATTTATTAATTTAAAATTAATTCTCGTTGTCAAAACAAATAGCGTGTTTTAAGAAACAGTAACTATCAAAAGATTGACACTTGTTTATGTATAATTTCAATGTGAAATTAATTACAATTACCAAAATTGAATTAAAGGGTAAAAATATAATCTAATTATACTTACAAAAATTAAAATTTATAATTTCACACTATAAATTATTTTGATTAAAAATGTTGTTTTCAGTTAAAATATAGTATTTTTCACTATTCACCCAAATATGAAAGTTATCAGAAACAACTAAAAATTTATTGAAACTAAATTCTTATGTACTTATTATAAATAAGAATTTTATTTTATCAAAATGAATATATAAAAGTTTCAAATATTGGATTTAAAAAGGGTTCACCATTAAAAGGCTGTAAAATTCCATTTTTTTGAAAAATAATTCTTTTATTTGAAAAAATGTATTTGTTCTTACATTATGTCTAAGAAACTCATAATATGGATTCTAAAATTATAAGGAATATATAAAGTTAAAAAATTCAGTTAATACTATTCATAACTGCTTTTGAACAACTAGTTTGGTAAGTTGTGGTACGCTTGAACTCGGTGTTGCGTGTAATGCAAGTTATTGAATTACATTGAAGAAATAACATACTTTGAAATGTTGGGGTGTTACATTCTTTCCTCCTTCAATAAATTTCATCCTCAAAATTTGAAATATTTTTTCTAAAATAAAAGGTTGAAAATAGAAAATACCTATGTAGGACCCACATAGGAAATTGGGTTAATAAAATTTAGTCTTAATAAGAGGAAAAGGGGAATGAAAAAGTCACCACCAAATTGTGATTTCGATTTGGAGAACATTGGTGGAAATTAGAGACACATAATTGGAGGAAAAATGTAAACATTTATAGGGAGTTATTGAGGTCATCAATCACAAACAATTGTAAAATTATGGGTCTCAAAGCCACCAATCTATGATGATTTAAAATACCATCGGTTCAACAAAACATAAGGTATTAGGATAACACATTTTTGGTTTTAAGATCCCTTCCCTAAAGTTTAATAATTAATTTACCCATAAAAGAAGAGGGAATATATATATATATATATACTTGACAAGTAGAGTTTCATCCTTCAACTAATTCCTACCACAAACTCATCTTTCACTCTAAAATATTTCAAAAAAATAAAAATAAAAATAAATTCTATTTATCCTAATCTTATAGTGTTACAAAAATAATGAATTTATAATTCACATTTCAAACCCTTTAAAAAAACTAAATTATTCAATCCAGGACATCACGTGGGTCAATGATAGGTGATACACCCTTACCTCCCTTTGGTTGCGGGTTTAAGTCTCACAACCTTGCCAGACGTGACAGGTTGCCGCCCGACCTCCGGGTTGTCCTTTTTATGGAAATCCAAAAATAACCTTAACAGTAGTATCCAATTTCAAACTTAATCCATTCCAACCATTAGAATTATACAAAATACTTATATCCAAACTCTCAGTACAAAGTTTATAAGGAAGTTAAACATAACGAGGATCCTTTTTTCAAGGTAATAACACATGAACACCTTCATTGTGTATTCTTTTACAACACCGCAATATCCTGAATTACCAAAATCAACCATCTCTTATTCCAAAATTACTACCTTAGTTTCAGGACCATATAATATCAAATTCCCAATGAAATGGTACTGCAGTATAATCCTTATTTATCTCCATAATTCATGTAACCAGTATACTGTTGATACAACACTCAAATGAAATAATTCTATAATAACAACATAATAACACTAGTCATTCTTCTTCATCTGAGGTAGTATCATAACTCGATTATTATCCAATAACATCATTTGTGGTATAATCATATGAATGTGACATTGATTCGTGTAGTGTCTCAATGCCTTGCAGATGAAACATTTTACATTTGAAAACTTTTTCTTACCTTTGAAATCATGTACTTGGTGTCCTTTTTCTACACACTTATAACAAACTCCCATTCCCTTCAAGAATTTACCAAGGTGATTCATTCCACATTTATCAGATATTGGAAAATCCTTCTTTCCCTTTATCCATCTTTCTTTCTACCATCATTTTCTTCTCTGGCTTCCCTTCAAAGCCATAGGATTTAGATAATTATTTACTTATATTATTAACACAAGATACTATTTCTTAATATGTTGAGAATACATGGGAGACTATTTCCCTTATAAATGTTGGATTAATACCGTGAAAGATATGATCCTTCTTACTCTTTGGATCATATGTATTGATGGAGTTCTCATTACTTGTACTGGGCACCATTTCTAAACAATGGAATACACTAGGTCAGTTTATGAATCCCAATTCATAATTCCAAACATCTAAAATACCTAATGTAAATTGAACAGTTTATGGATATAATCCATAATCACAAAAATGTTTTCTCTGAGGAGGTATATACTCATAAAACCTTCATCGTGGTTTGTAAAGAAAACGAGAATTATCCTAAGCATATCCCCCCTGGAGTGTCGTAACCAAAAGTGTAGTAAGGCCTGTTTTCGTGCACCAGTTCCCATTCGAGTCTAGCTCAATGTGGTGTTTTCGGGTTTTAACTCTAGGTACATCTGTGCCAGAGCCGCCTCTACTTACTCGTATCCAGACAAGGATGTATTTGTTTGGAAAACTCACAAAATCTCTACATTACCAAAATTCTAGGAAGTCATTCTTTACTAATCCTCAAAGTCTATCTTAGGTCTATGGGCTCTAATTAGAGTTTATCTAAATCTAGCTTCCAAGGTTATTTCTAAACTTCCTCTAATACCAACTGTAACGCCTCGACCCCAATTACCCAGAGTCGGTGCATTATTTTAATACATTGGCACAATTACAAGGAATCAAGTCCCGAAGGACCGATCAATTTAGCAGTCTTGGAAAATAGATTACATACATTAACTTTACATTACAATTTGAAACATAAAACACAACATAGATAGTTCTTTGAGAATTCCATTTTTCCCTTTAGCTTAACCCTACATATCAATCATAATACACTTCTTAGAATCCTAGGAAAATGAAACATAAGAAAGGGGTGAGCTCATATGCTCAGTAAGGGTAAATAATTTATCGGAAGCTATAAAATTTTAAGGCAAGATGTGTAATAAAAACAAAATCTTTTTAAACCTAAACTTGAACATAATATGGTAAAAATAAATGAAATTTTACCATATAAACATGCACATGGATATTATACTAGTTGAATAATCACATGTAATAACTAATTTCACAATGAGGGAATGCCTAATACCAGACAACATTACCACATAGTCAAGGCCTCGTGCCAAGACTACAAATAAATATTTTTTCAAGGACTTATGCCAAGACACTAGTTTGTCTCATGAGACCTACCTTTGTATCGAGGAGCTATAGCAGACTCCACCCTTCACTTACTAAGGCATTCCTCATATAAATAGTTCAAACATAACATAAACATTCGAATTAAAACTAGCATACGAAATGTCAATACATTAACCATAAACCATGAATGGTATAAAAACAAAACATCCACAGTCAAACATATCATAACTCATTTAATATAATATGGAATATTGTATTATAATAAATCTACCTCAATCAAAAATAATATCCAGTAAAGGATGTTGACATAGTTGAAAATTATGAGTAAAACTTTTTGAGAGAAATATCTTTTTTTTAAATCATTTAAAAGTCACACATTTATAAAGGAAGTAATTTAAATGAGATTTTTGAATCAAATTTTCCCATACCACTTTGAAACTTTTGAAAAGAATTATCATTTAAAAACATTCGTATCCATATAAATAAATCCTTAAAATCATTTTGAAAACATAGACATTAATTAAAAATATTTAGAAAGATAAATCTTTAAAACATTTAAAATTCTGATCTTGAAAAAGAGTAGCTTTAAAAAATCCTTAAAATATTCATTTTGAAATAATTTTTATGAAAAATGGACATGGATGATAAAAATGTCCCAGTAAATACTTACACATAAACAATATCGGATAATAATGATATTGAAGAATTAACCCTTACCTTGCACTTTCCTTTAGTCGAGGGTACGTTTAAACTCCTGTACGAAGATCGTAGTATGTTATTAAATTTTACCAGAACCATATTAATATTTATGATATCATACAAGATTCAGTGATGACTTTATACTACCCATTTAATAATAATTTCCATGTTAAATGAACATTTCAGGTAATAATCGCTTTCTTTATCGTACGTGTTTTAACTTGTTACTCTTGATTGTATCAATTAGATCAAGATTTAAATACTTCAGGAATATAAAACATGATTTAAATATCATATATATTTAGAATATAAATATGTATAATAGACATATATATATGAAATGAAAAACACAATTTATGGGGACGGTAGTCCGTACATACACATAAACGTTGTTTCCATTTTCATATCGTATTGAACGGAACTATGTGAATAAGATATATGTAAGTATATATATATATATAGTAGTATTATTATTTCATATATTACATACTTACCAGTAATATATATTTTTATAATCGTCGATGAATGGTGAACGTGGAAATGAATCTCATCGCGTCGTGGAGACGATAATTCGTACGTACGCACGAGAGACAATATCATTTCATTAAAGGTGTGGAATTGGATGATATATTAATTTTACAGAGAAATTATCATGTTATTTTAATTATTTATATACATATTACTCATCATTATATCCATCCAAATAACATAGTGTTGAATAACAAATTACACCACGACGTGGAGACAGTAAGCTGTACGTACGCACACATGGTGGCGTTATCATTCATAAGATGGATAGAATAATGAATATAGTTGTTGCATATTTATAATAACATCAAATTATATATAAGATACTGGATTTAGTATTTTATAATGGAAATAACAAAGAAATAAGAAGTGGAAGAAGAAAAGAACTTGAAAGAGGGTGGTGAAATTATTACCACTTCTTTGGGTTCTTCCGTTTGATTTGATCAAAAGGGATCCATAAGTTGGATTTCTGACTAAAGTAGGGCCTCTAGGATGAATTAAGGGAAGTTGAGAGAATATTTGGGCAGGGTTTGGCTGAGCCAAAAGACTTTGATGGTGTGAATTAGAGAGAAGGGGATGCGCCCTTTTATAAGAGGGGTGAGGGGCACCTTAGGAAAATCTAGAAATATTATTTTATAATAAATTCATATTCGATTTTTAATGGCTCCAAATTAGATTATTTAATTGTTAAGGTGGGTATGGGTCGCAAACCACTCAACAAATAGGTTTTAGACAAGTTTAGGTTACCATTTTAACCATATCATTTAGATTTAACTCCAAGTTAAATAATTTAACTTTTATCGTGTCTTCTTGTATTCTTACACTATATGGTTAATAAACTTACTATATACTACAAATAGAACCCCAATTGGTTCATTAATGTTATATATATTATTATATAAGTCTTTTGGGATAGAATTGGATTTTTAAGACCATTTTATCAATTAATAATATAATATTTGTTTTAAAAACTATTTTATGTCAATTTTGACACTATTTGGTATTTGGTTTTCTGTTAAAATAATAAAAGCATGATTAATTCAAAAAAAAATACATTGAATCAATCCTAACATGTCATATTAACCTAGAAAATTCGTGGATGTCATAAAAACTTTGAAATTATATTTATTTTAATATTTATAATTAAATTTATTTGATTCTTTCATTAATAAGGTAATTACTGCATCATCATTGTGTCATTAATAAATTTATTTATTTAATCTCTAAAAATTATAAATAAAATACCACTATGTAGGAAATCATTTTATATTTATAATTAATATTTATAGTCGAATTTATCTTATTTATTACCCTATATTAAAAATGGTTTAGTCATTAAACTTTAATTTTAACTCTTTTAACTCTTCTTTAAACAAAATAATAATAAATGTCTTAATCTAATCCAAGTGGACCTAAAGGGTCATATTTAATTCCTAAGGTTGTTTTTGGTCTAATTAAACTTATCCAATAGAATTAGTACATGTGTTAGGGTAATAATAATTTCATTCTTACCCTTAATTACCCTATTTACTTTTAACTGTGGTAAGTAAAAGTAAGAAGTTACTATTCACGAAAAATTATTTTTATCTTATTGAACCACATTTTACTCCATGATATTAACCGTGTCTCTCATATTTTTTAAATTCAACTCACAGAAGAGGTAAAATTATGTTTTATTTAAATTTGCAAATGCTCCTAGGAGGTTGGTAAAAGACAATAAAAGTTCGATAAAATTTTTATATATCTAAAATTATTATAAATTGACTCCAATGAATTACAATGATCTTATATAGGTATTATGTATCTATTTTGACCAAAAATAAATTTAAATAAAATAAATAATTATTTAAATAAAAATTTGATTTTAAACGATAACTCTGTGTTTTTTTCACTATTCATAAAAAATTGAATGTTTTTAGAAAAATACAAAAACTTCACCCTAGGATAATTTCGATATTAAAAATCCAAAAATAAAGTCTATTTTACCAAATTCAAAACATATAAGTTTCATTTATTAATTTAAAATTAATTATCGTTGTCAAAACAAATAGTGTGTTTTAAGAAACAATAACTATCAAAAGATTGACACTGGTTTATGTATAATTTCAATGTGAAATTAATTACAATGACCAACATTGGATGAAAGGGTAAAAATATAATCTAAGTATACTTCCAAAACATTAAAATTTATAATTTTACACTATAAAATATTTTTATTAAAAAATCTATTTTCAGTTAAAATATAGTATTTTTCACTATTCACCCAAATCTAAAAGTTATCAGAAAAACACCACGAAAATTATTGAAACTAAATTCTTATGTCCCGAAACTAAAGAAGAAGTTTATTTTGTCAAATTAAATATATAAAAGTTTCAAATATTGGATTTAAAAAGGGTTCTCCATTAAAAGGCGGTAAAATTGCATTTTTTTGAAAAACAATTCTTTTATCTGAAAAATGTATTTTTTCTTACATTATTTATAATAAACTAATAATATGGATTCTAAAATTATAAGGATTATATAAAGTTCAAAATTCAGTTAATACTATTCATAATTGCTTTTGAACTGCTAGTTTGGTAAGTTGTGGTGCGCTTGAACTCGGTGTTGCGTGTAGTGCAAGTCATTGGATTACTTTGAAGAAATAACGTACTTTGAAATCTTGGGGTGTTACAAGAAAACTTAATTAGGCATAATAAAAATATATTTCACTATAGTCAAAATGAAATTTGGTTACTCATAGCCACCACTTTATCCTTCATGTTCAATGTTTATATGATTCCATCAGGTTCCATCCATTGACTAAAATGAAAAAAGTATTTGGTGATAAATAATAATCGTAGTGGGAAAACCATATAATCATTTATAGGATGTTTATATCATAACCACCTTTTAAACATAATATACCTTTTGATTAACTGAGGTAATTCATTTTAATCATCTATTGAAATCTTTCACAATGGATTGTAAAGAAAATGAGAATTATCCTAAGAATATCCCATGAGAGTATCAAACCACGCACAGAGAAATCCACCCTTTCATGAAACAGGGGATGATCCAGTCAAGTCTAATGCTCCATTTTTAGTGTTATTACCACTAGGTAAAACTATACTAGAAACCACTTCCATTTAATGTCTCCATCTAGGGACATTGTTCAAGGAAAACCACATAATCTATTCTAAACCAAGACTTTTGGATATTATTTTATACGTAACATCAAAGTCTATAATATGGTTATGATCCCTAATATATGTCTTCCTAAATATATTTCCCATGTTTTCTACTAAAATTCTTCTGATATTAACGATAGAGACCACAAACCAAGTAGTTCAGAGCCAATATATTCTCTATTACATTTTCACAAGATATATGGAATCTCATTCAGGACCGAATTGTTTATCAATCTTGGTAAACAAGATATATACTTGAGTCTTTAATTACATATGAAAATAAAAATTACAACATAATATATTTTGAGGGTATCATTATTCCCACTAACATATATTTTCATATCAATCATAGTACATTTCATAGATTCTTGGGAAACAGAAAAAATTTGGGTGATCTTGAATACACAGTAAGGGTTAAGTGTAGTGGAATCTATTAGGAATTAAAAAATAATAATCTACATGTAAATGTAATTTATTTAACATAGATACCATTTATATAACATAACTATAATAATAAGATTAGACATAATCAATATGGAAAGATATATAAGTGAACACATTTTACATTTAAATAATAAACTAAGAATGAAATGCATCTAGAGAAAATATTTTTTTAAAATTGCATGGATAATAATTAGGGAAATTTGAATAAAGTAAATTTATTAATTATTTGATGTCATGATATCATGAATCATGAACACCTCTACCACCAAGATCTATCCTAAAGATAATTTTAAACTAATGTGTAGAAACCCATTTGACTGAGGATATCCAAATGATTCATCTCATGAGACTACCAATACCTCCAGAATCTATATATAACCTAGAATACCCATGTTTTCATGACCAAATTATTCTTCATATATCAAATAATTGATTTAATTCATTAATAATATCTCTTACCATTAAAAATTCATATTGAAGAAAGATTATAGAATATCATCATTTCCCTATCTAATAAAATTAATTTAATATAGCACAATAATATATAGAAATGAGACACCATTTAATAAATAATAATATCTATGATAAATAATATGGATATTTAGAGGAAATTTAAGGTTCAATGAACTTAAGAATGTTAATATTTCAAAGGAATGATAATGAAAGAACAGATCATGAAAATGGATGTCAAAACTTTCCTTGGGTAGAATGATCATAAATTATCCATATGATTCATAAGGATGGAATCAGTATAACATATCCCTAGTGGAGAATATTTAAAATAAAGGGTTGTTTTAATTCATGAATATTAATAACTAAAAATGATATTTAAATTCGTTCTTGAGAAGAAATCAATTTAATTTTGAAAATCATTTCAAAATTAAAAAATCAAAAAAAAAATGAAAATAATTTTCTTTGAAATAAATATTTTAAAATTATAAAAGATATTTTTAAAACATTGAGTGATAATTACACAATTTTTTTTATATATTTAGTATGTTAAAACAAATATTCATTTCAAATTTTTGGTAAAACCGAAACGGGCATTGTTTGGAAAACTACATGAAGATTCCATTAAATAGTTTAAAAAAAATTCATAATGGGTTAAAATTTCTTAAAAAAATCTTTTTGAAAATGTTAAATCCTTTTTTATAACATTTATTGAAAACATGGTTTTTGCAGAAAAGAAATTTCCGACCGAGGAGAGAAATGAAGATGGATTTTCATAAAAATATTTTCTCAATCATTTTAAGTAAAAAGGAGTGAAAATGGAACTATTACATGACAATATCAAGAATAACTAGAGGATATAAAGATGAAATGTGTTTATTAAATAATTATAATATAATTTAATTCAATGGAAATTCATGAATAAAATATCTCAATTAGAATAAAATATTGAGATATCCCCTTTCAATGATCATAATGTTGATGTGATTATTAATAATGAATTGATTATGTGTATAAAATTTAAATCAAAATAAGATTATTTTAAATACAATATTATTTAATTGGATTCCATTAAACACATAATCATATAATATCAAATATGATAATAAGTATTATAACCTAATGAAAAGAAATTGAGTTATGAAATTATTTACCACTTGGTAACTCTTAAATAATATCCCCTTGATTGAAATAATTCAAATTGAAATTTAAAATAATATAAATTTTTAATGAATAATGATACTACATGTAAAATTGGAATTATGTGGACTGTATAAAATAAATTTGGATTATAAAATTACTACTTGACTCAATGAAGGGAAATTGAGATGATTCCCTTACATCATTCATCCTTTTGGTTGAAGATAATTTAACATTTCGTATATTGGTTTTATACATGTTATTAAATTATAAAAAAACACATTAATATTTATAATATCATATAATAATCTTTTATAATATATTCTCACCCATTTTTTAATAATCGTTCATTATTTTCATTGTTTTGGGCGTTAATTGCCTTGTTTTCTCATTTGTGTTTTGTCGTGACAGTTCTGGTTCTTGTGAATATTATATAGTTCCATCATCGGTAGAATAATAATAAAGAAATAATTATAATATGTACATATTAATTATTAATTTAATATGAATCATGAATAATGGTTTGATAAATGAAGACGTTACGATCGTGGAGACGATGGGTTGTACGTATCCATGAGAAACATTTCCATTTTTTAATGATCATTGTGGAAATAAGGTAAGTAATATTTTATCCTTTTTGAATTATAATAATAACATAATTACAATATTTTTTATTTAAATACACATATATATTTCATCCATGTGGTGTGGTGATGAAAAGAGAGTTACATTGCATCAAGAAGGATGCAGTCCGCACATTCACAAACAATGTTATCATCTTTACGTGTGTGAAAATATAAGAAATAAAATAATATATTATCGTTTCATAATGATAAATATTTTACTAATATAATAATTATATCATTAAAATGTCATATATTCATCAACTGTATTTTTGTCACCTTTCATTTAAAGCGTTTTGAAAAAATGAATACTATCACTCCATGAGGAGGTAGTCCTCCATACACATGTTATCGTATCCCATATGGATTGGAAATTAAAAAGGAATATAAGATATATTCACTAAGGATTTATATTTATGTTATAAATATCATATATATCGTTTATATACATCTTCATACCTATCCTTTAGAGATTGAAATGGAAAAAACAAATGACGACAATTCGTGAGCTGGTAGTCTTTCGTATACATAAATGATGATTTTATAACTCATTTGGTGGAATTTGGGATCTTTTTAGGTCATGAAATTAATATAAAAAATATATTAATATAGTAAATTTACTGATGTTTTCATATCATCATGGTTTAATACAGATTGATAGTGGAATTGGAGGAAATATAATAAAAATGATCATTAAAGAATGTTACCTCTTCTTTGGGTAACCTTCTTAGGTTTCTACCAGCATCCTTCCTGGGTTGTATTCATATCCAAAATAATTCTTATATAATGAGATTAGAGAAGATATAATGTTATTTGTGCAGGTCTTGGATGATAAAAAGGATTTTTAATGTGTGATGTAGAGAGGTGGGGGGGGGGGGGGGTGGCCTTTTATAGGTGAAGTGAGTGGCACACTTGTAATTGTTGAAAGTAAAAAATTCTTAACCATGTTTTTCACATGAAAAAATAAAACAAATGGATTATAATCAAGTATTTGACATGATAAGATCTATATATGACCATAAAATAGATTTTATACAAGTTTTTAGGTCAATTTAACCTTCATCTTCTTACTTTATCCCCCTACAAACCCAATTTTACCTTAACCATGACAATTTTTTTTTCTATTTTTACACTACATTGTGATAAAAAATTAATTTTAACTTATTAGATAATATAAATTATTAGTATTTAAAATTTGGAATCAATATTTCCAAATTTCATTTATAATAGTGAAAGTTTAAATTTAAAATTAATGTCGCAGATGTGACGGGAAATTGGTCTTTTAAAGATAAACTGTTCAAAAGTTTATGATGATTTTTTATATAGAATTCAACGTGAAAATTATTAAAATTAATTAAACTGTATGAATAGATATATAATTGTATAATTTTAATTTAAAACCAATTGATAATATGCTTTGTCTTTATAAATAATTTAAATAAAATTACAGTTTTAAATTGAAATTTAGTATTTTTCGTTATTCATCGAAAAAATAAAACATTTTAGAAAAATAAGAAATAAATAAATATAATATAATTTTTATATTCAAACATAAAAAATGAATATTATTTTTTCAAATACATTTTCAAAATTTGGTAAAAAATAATTTCAAATTATGTGTGGAAAGGAAGACTAAACCATCTTTTAGAAAAAAATACTATTTTTAGAAAGATTTTCAATTTCGTTGAAATGATTATTATATTGTTTATAATATATATTTACCCAAAATTTTAATAATTTACATGGTACTGTTTATACCGACCAATTTAACAGTTTGGTTATAATAGTATAGTATATTATGGTTCATTTAGACTCAGGTTTGTATATTCTGCATGCTATCAAAGAGATTAAATTTAAAGAGATATATTTAATGGGTTGTTTAAGATTGGTGTTTCGTGTTTCACATAATATTGTATAAAAATATTCTTATTTTATATTTCATGGTGCTATATACTCTCTAATATCTCTTGTGAATAGTAGAATAGAGATCCCATATCTTTCTTATCTCACAATTAAAAAAAATATTTAGGGTGATACATATGTTGTACTAATATATATCCTTGAATTGATTAAGAATCTCACTGCACATAGATAAAATCATAAAACATTGGAAATTTTTGGAATCATCTATATGTTTTATATTAAGATATAATTCTTCCACACTAGCCTATTTTTTGGAACCTTGGGATATGTGGTTCCCAACATATAATACTTCTATTCATTGTGTATTATGATGTCATAGAACCTATATCAATCTTGAAAATTTGATCTTGTGAGAATGTTTTCATTATCTAATATGAATTTCCATGATATAGTCGAAGTCATTTGGTTTTCTATTTCTAAAATAAATACAAGAATAATTTTTTTACTTTAATTTATTAATCTGCCACAATTTTAATGTAACCAAATTTACTCCTCTATTAGATTCAAAAAATCCTATTGCACAAATATCCTTGTCATAAGGATCAATGTTCAACTTCTCATAACATAAATAGAGGTATAATAAGATACTCAATGATATTTATGTAGGTGAATTTTAAAAACTGTATTAACTAATAAAACATTGATCCATTGAGTGGACTCTCTATTGTTGATATACTAAATTTAGTATTTACTCAACACTTTCCCTACTAGTTTCACTATTTATCATGAATGTGGTCAAAACGATATTTGAAAACACCTTAAGGGAGGTTATTCGAGTAGTTTGAACATTGGATTTATTTCTAATAAATTAGTGGAAGGATATATCTTCCTTATGTTTATTTTTGAGAGATTTTTTATGTATAAACTATCAATTTTATCTTATTACTTTCTTGTTAATATTATGTGAATTTTAATTAAGTGATTAACCATAACTAGCTAATGTTTACACATATTATAATATTTATTTTTAACATCATCTTGATTTTTTTAATTAATTAGTTTAATGATTTAAGAATCCATTAATATTTGACCATGAAACTGATAGAAAATAATTAATAATATAGAATGACCATAAGGTTTTCCAATGGTTGGTTTATTTAGAAGATAATAATCAAACCCTTGACCATATGGAATTAACTATTGGAACTAAGCATAGTTAAACTTGGAATGTTCCACCTATGCTTTTATGTTCCTCCTAGATTAGTTTCTCCATAACTTTGAACTTAATATTCCTCCACTTTCCTGATAAATACATTCATTACCTAATTTTACTCACTCATGGGTGTGGGGAAAAAAATATTGGCTAAAGGGGTTTTGATAAAAGAAACTATGAAAATGAAAGATATTATATAATGATGTGATAAATGACTCATAATCTATTATTTAATTTAAATTATTATAAAAACCATGAAATAATAAATTACATAAACCATAACATACACAGGAGGGTATAAAATCATGGTCTTCCACATAGCATGTAATGAATATGAAAAATGACACTATCTAACATTCACTTCAATTCGATCTATATTATTAAGATAAAAACATTTTAATTAATTCAAAAAATTAATTAAGTAATAAATTAATTCCATTTTGATCATCTAAAGTCCCTTAGAGATAATAATCATAAATAAAACAATGAAAGTAAACAGAATAACTGATAATTATAAATAACAACATAGAAAAAAATATGAATTTATTAGTCCCATAAACCTTATTATATAGTCAACATATCAAATTCCATTAATGTAATATGGTTTTTAATACCATAATTAATTATTCCTTATGTATTTCAATTATGTTCTTTATTATCCGACCACATTGTGAATACTAACATGATATATCCTATGTTCATCAATTTTAATGTGTCTTGGATAGATTCCTAGGGACTTGG